>JAYKKT010000089.1:34242500-34930000 GCA_036023115.1 Brasenia schreberi | reverse complement strand
CCAACTGCACAAACTAATGTAGGTATAAGCTTCGTTCTCTTGGGTTCTATTAAGGAAACCAATGGCTACATGTCTTCTGACTTGCTTCTGTATAATAACCTGAAATCTTTCTGCTTTACCATGTGTTGTCTTCCTGTATATATGGTTATAGCCTATGTCTGCTTGTGTAAATTTTCTTCGAATTGTAACAGGACCAACTTAACACACAGATGGATAAAGAACGGAAGTAACAAATCCCATTTCTCTCATTGAGCTCTTGGATGTTGTTGCGTATTCACTCTTACAACCGGCAGTCAAAAGTTTTTAGAATTCTTCAATCATTCCAGGCATGAAAAAACTCAAGCTGGAGAAGTGGAATTTATACCTGGTTCTGATGGTTTAAGTCAGTTATGACTGTTAACTTGGGTTCTGTAATGGTGAGTCTTGGGGAGTAGCAAGTTTGGAGCCACCTACTGTCTTTTGGAATAGGTCCTCTTGAGTCACATTGCAGTGCTCTGGGCCCATTATAGTACACTAAAGGGCTCTGTCATCATTGGCACCTGTAGGTTCATTGTATTTGTGCACTCCTTTACTACAGTTGGAAACAGGAGGGCTAAATTGTAGCAAAAGGGATTCCCCATGAATACAAAGAAGAAACAAGGCATTTCGTTGTTGCTAGCATTTGATCAAACATTGGACCCCTTTTGCCTCCAGATGCGGTCCTGCTCATCGGAAAGTAGGGTCAATGGATTCAAGCAGTTTTCTAAGCCCTGATGCTTAACAGTCATCAGATTTGTGCAAGGTACTTTCTATATTACTGGATTTGCTGGTGATATTGGGTGAAATCTTTCGCCCATTGCATAATCAACAACTGATCTCTTTCTTTATCAGCATACATGTATTTCTCAGGACTTTTGCAAGGTACTGCCTATGTTAATGGCTATGTGCCTGCTCTTTGGCTTATAGTTGAACGAATATGACTTGAACCCCGTCCTGCTTTCTTCCTTTTGTGATATAGATGAACTTGTCTCGCTTGTTCGCAAACCAAAAAATAGAGTGTGTATATAGTAAAAAGGGTAAGTATATCAATCTTGTTTGAGAAACACTCCTCAATTGTTCTTTAACTCGATGAAATGGCCAATTAGGCCAATACATTGCCAGCCTATGTGAAGACCTGAAGTTGGAGGTCTTGGATCCTATGTTACCACTATTCAAGAAACTTTATTGTAACTAAACTTTATAATGAGAAGATCAAGAATTATTGCAATCAAAGAGATTCAAACAACACTTCAAGAAACTCTTCGTAGTGATTTATGATGTGATGATTTTCATCATTCAAATGCATCTCACCCACTACTAGTGATGTAGTCATGTCCTATATTGTCCTTAAAAATGCATCATCCATAAATTCCTTGATTGGGCTTCTCGATATTAAAGTTGGGGTCTTGATTAGTATCGAGTCAACTCATATTTTCTTAAAAGTTCTTTAGTTGATGTTCTTGGAGATGAGACTATCTAAACAAACCTTTTAAACATAGTGATTGGCAATAGTGAGGTTATTCTCTGCAACTAGGTTTTTAAGAGTCTTGTTTTGACTATGCAAGGGTTTGATACTCCTATAGACCTATACATCGTAAGCATAAAAAGCATGGATATTGTCTTGGAATGACATGTCTGAAGGCAATTGGGGTGTGTTTGATTCATAGTTCTAGGACTTTGATATTGATACTACATGCTTAGACTCACATGGGTTTGTAGCCTGTAACCATGGTTCTACAAAACCATAGTTTTGTGTTTGATTGCATATGGAACTGAGAATTAGGATTGAAGGTTTAGTCCCTATGTTCATCCTACTAAAGCTAACCCTCCTACAAACCTTAACAGGAGAACACTGAAAAAAAATAACATGCAACAAATAGGAAAGAAGAAAGAGAAAGAAGAGGAAAATGAAAGAAAAAAGAGGGAAAATAGAAGAACCAAGAAACAACTTGAGCCATCTAACATAGCATCATCTAATAACTTGCTTGGGTCATTCGACAATGAAAAGAATGAAGAAGAAAGAAAGGCCTATTAGGTGGGAGAGAGAGACATCGAGAATTTTGTATGGTAGTGGAAAGGACAACAACTTGAAAGGACAATCAAGGAGGAAAGAGAGGCATAAAGGGTTTTTTTTTGTAAAAGGAAGAACAACTTAAGAAAAGGATAATCAAGGTGGAGAGAGATCAAAGGTTTTTTTGTGATGGAGGAAAGAACTATAGGTTGAATGGGTATTAACTAAGGAGATGGATCAAGAAAAAACTTCAACTTTGGTTCTAAATTTTATGGCCCATCCCATGACATGAGCAATAATTTTGGTCAAATCCAAAGAACTATAGTTTCACCCCACCATGCTCCTGTGTTTGATATAAACATGGGCTTGGCATTGCAATACCTAAAATCGAAGTTCTGACGCGCTTGAAACCTTGTATCAAATACACAATTGGGAGAATTTTTTGAGACTATACCAAGATGCAAATTACCTTTACACACCAAGGTTAATCTTATACCCCAAAATCCAAAAGTACGATGCCAAGATTCTTGTTGCTTCCACATCAACAAGTGGTAGGTTCATACCGTGGAGGATTGGGGTGATCATTCCACTCAAAATTTTGAAATTTTGTATCTTCACATTGAAATTTCAAAAACAAGAAGAAAATTTTAATAACCTATTCCACCTGAAAGAAATTTCTTGACCTGCCTTTGACATCAGCCAAGTGCTAGTCACCCAACTATCCATCGATTGGATTGGTAATATCACAACAACCAAGTGATATGAATTCGAAAGAATCTTATGTATCTGATTTAGTAACTCCACTCTTTCACAAACAACTATCAGGGTACTAATCGCTTTAGCAATCAATGTCCACCACGGGGTCATTGGCTTGCTTGATCTTGCTGGTTGTAGTGAGATTAAGGTCCATCGCTTCACCGGTAGTCCACAAAGAACTATCCATAGGAGGAGAATCCACTGCTTCATTGATAGTTCATTCTACATCAACCGCTTTATCTGAGTTGTCACTCAAGGGGTGTTTGATTCACAATGTCACGTGGTTCAGACCCTCAATTTTAGAAACTACGATACCAGGTCCACATTTCGAATCAAATAAGGAATATGAGAGAGCCATGAAACTACAGTTCCATTGGCCAGATTTCACTTTAAAAAATAGCTCATGTCAAGTGGTGGAGCTGTAGAGTTGGAACTGCTCTCTCTTTGTATCTATCGACGCTTTCTCCAGCCAGTGTTGCTCTCTTTTCATCCATCATACCCAAGTGCAAGGTATCTTCCCTTCCTCTTCTTCTTCTTCGTCCCCTTCCTTGTCTCTCAACTCTCTATCTCACATGCTTTCTCCAACCAGTACTGCTCTCTTTTCATCCATCGTACCCAAGTGCAGGGTATAGATAATGACTTTTCTTTCTTCTTTTCTTCTTTCTCGTCTCTCACTCTCATTCATTTTTCTATTTTCTTCTTCTTTGTCAACCCTCAGTTTTTTCTTCCTTCATTTTCTTCTTCTTCTTCCCGTCCTCTATTGTGAGTGTTTTTATGTATATTTCATTTTCTACATTTTACGTGTTCGATGAATGCTTGAAAAAAAAAGAACACTACTTTTTCAAGCAATATGGCACATATACTTGATCCCAAACTAAGTAAACTATGTACACATAGTCTCAGTTTTTTAGTCATTTATAAATTAGAATTCGTCTTATATTTGAAATTCCCTTTGTTTCTATGTCATTCTATGAACGTATGACCCATTTTGGGTTTTTCATCTCTAGCTATATTTCCTTTCAAAATAAGAAGCCATTCAAATCTTGTCAGAAACATAACCATGCTGATTCTTTAAGACATTCATATGACTCGTGACTTCTTTTCTCTTGACCAATAATATATTGTATCTTTGCTGTAAATGTTTTCTTCATGTTTGTAGTTCAAACATTGTAGTTCCTATGGGCTCAAATGCAAGCACTATACAACAAACCTTGCATTTTACAACATAACAGATAGAACTAAATGCTTGAAACTGCAATGCCCATAAAATGAGATCATGTTTTTCTGGTGGTACAAGGAAGCGAAATGCTCTAGATATCTCCCGGTCAGTCATTCTTCTTTTGTTATCTTGTATTTATTTATCGGAAGATAAAAATCTGATAAATATGATGATATATTCTTTAAAGTGAGATTTTTGGTAAGATAAAATAGAAATTATATTGCTTAAGTCAACGTTAATTGGTTTGGATATCCCTTTATTGATTCAATTAATGGGTAAGAAATAAATTTAATAAAGAAACATAAGATAATCATCATTGATTTAATCAATGGTGTGAGAATAAACTTAATTAGGCATAAGCCTCATTATATACTATAGTAGATTTAATCAGCGATTGTAAAATTAATTATATAAAGTGACCATTTACAACCATTGGATTTAGAATTAATCAAGGGTGAGAAATTTGAGTCTTAAAAAGTAACGAAGGCCCAATTATGACCCTTGGTTTAAGTAAGAAAGAAGCAATCTTGACCACTTTATTTTGGAGACACGCATCTAATGGCTAGAATTTAAAGGAAAAAGGATCAATGATAGCAGATTTAGTCTTGGTATACAAAGTAAAAAGTCTACCTAAATCCTAACCGTTGAATTAATCAATGGTAGAAATGCTTGAATATTTTAATTAACAAGCTAAGTAAATAAATTAAATGTTAAATTGTTATAATCTAATAAAATAATGGCCTAATTAACAAGCTTAGTAAACTAAATCTAAATGTTAAATTAGTTATGATATAATTCTTAATTAGATATCTAATTTAATTAGAGATTATAATATATGAAATAATATGTCTAATTAATTAGTTATGTAATTAGAAAGTTAGTTCAGATTGATTAGGAAACTTAATCTAATGAATTAACTAATCCAATTAGCAAGTAATTATGACAACTTTGGAGTCGCATGATGAAGGGGGCGGTTGGAGAAGCGAGAAAAAGAAGAAGAGACATGTTGGAGGGTAACCTTTTTAGGCGAAAGAAAAAGATGACAAAGTGGAAGACTTTTGCGTGCATGTGATAGCCTTCAATTATGCTAAACAAATTTCTATCTACTCCGTTCTTTCAACTCCCTACGGTTACCACTTCAATTCAGCCCTCTATTTTGATTTTCCTATCACACTTAGTAATAAAAAAGACCATTCTCTCTATGTCTCTCTCTTCCAATTGTTCAAGAACACAAAACGAATACAAGAACACCATTTTCTCTATTCTTTGAGCTATTCGGTCACCACCAATAGAACCAACTTCCAATCTTTCTCTATTCTTTGAGCTGATATTAAGTCCTTTCCCATAAGAACCACTTCCAATCTTTCTTAATTTATCTAGCTACATATCTTGAATCCTCTCAAATCAATCCAAAACACTTTCATGTTAAGGAACTTCTCAAAATTCCTATCATCTTCGGCACTTGTTTCTAACTTCCAAGTTAAAAGATCGAAAAGCTTATGTTTTCCTTCTTGTGAGGAATTCGGTCAACACAGAAAAACCATGTCTCCAAACTTCTAAAATTTCATAAATAAACACATTTCCTAAACCTAAACACCATTCTAAGAACATCTCTAGTTATAGGGTTTTTCCAAAATCATTCAATGCCAGAACTTGAAATCAAACTTCAAGTTTCTATCAAAAAATCCAAAAATTCCATCTTTGTACTTCAAGCTTGAAACCATTCAGTCAAGACACTTTCAAAACCACCATCCAATCTCTTTTTAATTTCATCCAACCATAGATCTTGAATCTACATGATATCTTTCTTTCATATTTAGGAGACTTTCTCTAAATCATTCAAGTCTTCATGGACTTTCTTCAACAACAAAGTTAACTCTTGATCATTCATCTTCATGGACTTTCTTCAACAACAAAGTTATGGGGTTTTTGAGGTGGTATAAGAAGACTTCATTTCTTCTATTCTTCTTTTCATGATCTAAACCCATTGTTTGATCCATGGTTCCTCTTAATCAAGCTTAGTATACTAATTTCTATGTATTTTGTTTTGAATTTGAGAAGCCCTTGGTGTTGAAGGACTTGGAAGAGAAGCAAAATCAAAGCTTTGAAGAGTCTCTCTTCAAAGAGAGGTAAGAGGGAGATCCATCTCACTGAACTAATTATGGTGGTGGGAGATAGTCTTATGGTTGATGGATTGTAGAATTCATGTAGAATTCCAATCCATGGTCATGTAATAATTAATTGTGTGTTTATGAGCTTTGATTTATTTTCTTATGCTTTGATTATTTTTGTCTATGCTTAATATGCTTTGCATGATTTTATGAGCTTTGATAGTATACTTATAATATGCATGATGAGTATATGGCATGTTTGTGATATTTATAATGAAATATAATATATATATGTATGCCATGATGTGTGGATGGAAAAGAAAATTGATCTTGGTTCCAATGGCCAAGGAAAAGCCTACTGGTTTTGATACTTACTTGATGAGGGTCAATGTTGAAAATTTTCAAGAACAAAGGAAATTTAAATTTTGATCCTTAGAGAGCAGTAATAATTTTAGCCAAGGCACCTCAAAATAGAGTGTTTACAAATTAATATGTTTATGAAAGAATAAAATTAGGATTGATTTGAGAGGTATGGAAAATGAACTAAAGGTTTTTTTTTTAAGAAAACATGAACACAAATTTTAGAATGAAATTTTATTGATTTATTTTGTGTAGAAACAAGAATGGAATTTATTTAAGTTAGAAGAAAAATATTTCATGGTTCCAATGAAACTATCTATAAAGGTTTTGATAATTTAGAAAAATGTTTTGATGCTATGAAATACAAGAATTTTCAAAATAAGGATTTTTGAAAGGGAATTAAGAGTAGTATAAGTGGTAGTGGAATTTTCATAAATGAAGAAAAGATTGAAAGTATTATAAATAAAGAAAAGAGATTGAAAGTATTGAACTAAAATTAATCAATTTTTTAGAAGTGATTTAGAAATATAAAAGAAAACATTTGTAACTTAAAATTTCCTAACGAGATAAATTATTTATTGGGTTTTGGAAAACATTAGGAAATTTAAAGGATTAAGAAGAGCAATAATTAAAACAACTCGATATGATTTTTGTAGAATTTGGATCAATAAAAAGTGATTTTGAGAAATATATATTAAGGAAAAAGATTTTTGACTAAGAATGAAAAAGGATTTGCAAAGAAAGTGAAAATGAATTTGAACAAATGGGTTTGTGTTATAACGATCGGTACTGCTGGTTTTGAAAATAAAACTTTAATGGTTTTATTTGTGGCAAATCATATCAATCTAGAAGGAAAAATGTTTTGATAATTTTCAATGAGTTATGTCCACGTTTTTGAAGGCTTGTAATGCCTTGATTTTTATAGTAGTGATTATAAAATTGGAAATATAATTAATTTAATACAAGGGACAGAAAAGAGTCAGTATTTTAGCTCTTGAGAAATGAATTTTTATGTAAATGGAAAGTGGAGATATAATTAATTTAATACAAGGAAATTGAAGGAATCGAGCCTTTTAGCGCTTGAAATGAATTTTATGTAAATGAAGAGAGAGAGGTTGCAAGTGAGCGCTCCATTTTGTTTAAAATTTATTAAAATCCATTGGATTTTGGAAAGCATTAGTAATTTTAAAGTTAAAAACATTGATTTAATTCAGTAGGAATTGTGAATTTAATGAAATATACTATGAAAAAGGATTTCTTGAAATTGAGATTGATTTATTTAAGTCCAAAATAATGCTTGGAATATTGAGGAATTTGGAAATGGAATTAGAAGCATTTATCAACTTGAGAAATTAAGTTTTTATGTGAAGCAATGTTTTCAAAGGCTTCAATTTATTTTGAAGAAGGTTATGTTTGAAATGATTTGAGAAAAAATGAAGAATATAGTGGTATTATGAAAATCTACTAACGTATAACTTATTTTTGAGTTTTGAAGTACGTTTGAAAATGCTAAGTTTTGAAGCGTTGATTTATATCAATGAAAAAGTAATTTTGTGGATTATAGTTGAAAAAATTTCGTTGGAAGTAAAGGGAAATAAGGAAAAAGATTTTCTTGAGTAAGAGAAATTTTGTGGATTATATTTGAAAAGAATTTCTTGAGTAAAGAAATAGGAAAAGATTTTCTTAGTGAAAATATGTGTTAAAAATGATATTGACTTATTTGAAAGTCAAAAATAATGTTTGGAATATTGGGGAATATTTTGCATGATTGTAAAATGGTGAAAAATGATTCTGACATTATCTTAAAAATGATACTTCTCGCATGATTTGAAATATGTTAAAATATTTCTCATTGATTTGAATTACGTTTTAAATATTTTATGTAAGTTTAAATATTTTACATTGATTTGAAATACTGAGTTGAAAAATCATAGCCTGTGATTCAAATAATGATAGAATATTTTTACGTAATTATGAAAAATGGTAGAAAATTGTTATGAGATTTGGGAAGCGTTTAAATATTTTACAATATTGAAAATATTATTGAAAAAATATCGCAATTTTGAAGCAGTGGAAAAAATATGCGATTTGAAAGCGATATGTTTAGCGATTGAAAGACATGGAAAAATTAATACATTGATTTAAAGTGCAAAAAAGGAAGAGCTACGACATTTTGAAAAGCATTGATATATTTTCTGGCGATTGAGAAAGACATTGAAAAGTGTACGTGATTTAAAGTGCAGCGAGCTGACATATTGAAAGCGTAGCAAAGTATTCTGATGGGGAAAATATAAACGAAATATTTGAGTGCAACATGAAACATTTTGGAATTGTGAAAACATAATGGAAATGTTATGCGAATTTGTAGTATGGCGAGAACATGTGAAAGTGTTTTATAACTATGAAAACATGATAACATGATGATTTTGTAATGAAAATATAGTTATAATTACTTGTTGAACCCGATGTAATATGGACAACTTTGTATGTGAAAATGACATGTTTTTGCCTATGATTGGCATTGGTGCAGTTATACATGCATTGGAAGAGATGTATTTGTGATTGGATTTGGTGCATTATCACGTGCATTGAAAAAAAAATATACGTTAAAACTATATGATTACAACAGAACAATTTAATTATTGAAGATATGACGCTGAGGTTGGACACATTTGATATATTAAATTAGGTTTGTATAAAATATATTACGATAATATTATAGTGGTATATAGTTGAAAGAGATAAGTTGATAGTGAAAGTCTATGATGGATAGCTATAATGAGCCCTTATAGTCTGAAGAGGAATGAGATTGACCAGTGAGATCTATGATGGATCTTGCATGCGTCGAGGTACGGCGGTCGGCCGGTGGACAAGCGGCGAGTACTGTGCCCTTGGCGTGCGATGTGATTGCAACGCATTGACGATACCTTGAGAACCACTGATTCTTTTCAACGGCCCAGGAAGGATTGTCTTTGGGCTAAAGGAACGACAATTGGCCGGAGGCATTCTTCTCGAAATTGCTTGATAACCTCCATGGAGTTGTTTTGAAAAAGCTGAGTCTTTGTACATATGCATAAATGCTGAACATTTTATATACGTGTGATATGTTAATTGAGGAATATTGGTTATTGGTTATGATAATTGAATTGATTAAATGATTGGATGATGATGATGATTAATGCTAATAACATGATTATGGTATGATCATCTTGTATGATATTGTTGGTACATGTGTAATTATCTCTATCTTTGCCGTGTTGGTATTGAGTGTAGGTGATCCTGCCCTGCTTTTGTTATGTTGTTTTGCTATGTCTATATTGTTGGAAATCAAACAATAGAAGGATCGAGTTGTCTTAGATCAGGTGTGTAGACATAACTTGGGCGATAAATACTCTACGAGGATGGTGACAACGATAAGGAGTGGACATTCGAGGACTCGAAGGTGTGCGGTGTTGACAAAGGACACGGATGTTTGATGCAGCAGATGGAATGAGATAAGGAATAAGTATGTTAAAGTTTCTCACTAGTATTGTCTGCAGGTGCTATTATTAAGTAGGACCCGTCATGGGGTTTCACTAACTTGTATGTCAAAAATATATAAGTCTATTAATTATATAATTTCTCACATAAATTGTGATATTAATTGAATTGTAAGTATTGTATAATGAGATAGTTGAAATATGATTTTCGATGTTACACAATATTTTCGGTAAATTCTACATTTCGATAAAGAAGGAATTTTGAAACCCGTCTTTTATAACTCAAACTTTAATGCGAACTTAGTTTCGGAGTTATGAGTCGGAGTCGGAAATGTGATGCCCGAGCTAGGGTGTTACATTAGTTGGGCCCTAGAGCTAGGGTGTTACATTAGTTAAATGTCAGTACACCGGTTTGAGTCTTTTGGGGTTTGTGGTTAGGTATTTTGCTTGTGGGTGTTACATTAGTTAGTATCGAACGGTTTGAGTCTTTTGGGGTTGGCGTTGGAATACATTTTTGCTTGTGTTGTGTTCTCTGTGTTTGTTTTTCGAAAGAAAATAATGTTGTTTATAATGGATATTAGATCCATTGTATTCGATCCATACGCCTCGAGAAAAAAAGGAATGGCTTTCGGGATAGTTATACTTGTGTGGAAGTGAAACATGTTACTTAGTAATACGCAGTTGCGACTTCTGAATTTCGCGGAGCAGAACAATGTGGAAAGGCATTTGCCACTTGCAGTTCAAAGGGCTAGTTGTTCAATTAGGCGGAAGTTGAAGTTTAGAATCTGATGGAAGAGAATCGAGTCTTGGAATATAAAGATTTAGTAATTTTGGAACCTAGTATTTTTTAGGATATTGAGAAAAGTAATTAATTTGAATGGAGATGATATTTACAACCATTGAGGAAACCAAAAGCGATCGTGATGTGAAAGAAAGTACTTAAATGAAGAGATATGCGTCAAGAAAGTGATTTTGCGAAAGAGTTGGACACGTTTCCAAGAGTAAAATCTCGATGTGTTCTTTGAAAACAAAGTTTTCCTATTAGTAAAAAAAATTTTAGATAGTAAGGGGAAGTTGGACATACGATTTCGAACGAGTAAAATTAGTGGAAGATGTGTAATCTTTGAAAACAGATTGTGTCTATTGGTAAATCCATAAACCCATCTCTTAGAATATTTACGTAGAAGTGCGTATACTCACGAATGGAACGTATGATTGAGTGTTAGATGGAAGATTTATATCAATAGAAGTTGTGTCGTTAGAGCTCAGTTTGTATTATACCCATCTTCTATTATTAGTACGTCGAATATGTATTCAAGTTATGACATATGATTGTTGTTGTAGATCGAATACTTTGTGTAGAGTTATGATCATTGTTCATCCTCGGTTGTTTACTGTTAGTTTCTATCACATTAGCATAAACGAGCTACTTGATCTTATTAAAATGGATTGGTTATTTTCCAACCATCATCAATGAGATTATTCAGCAGTGTGAGTGATCTGTTGTTCAAAATTCATGTCTTAGTTTGATCGCGTTACATCGATAGCTTTCTTGTGATATGTTCGATAACGATGGATTCGATTCGTTTTTGTGCATCTTCCATGATGTTTCTTTCATCTCACTTGAGTGTGAGGGAATCCATCTAGCAAGAAGGATATTTCTATATCTTGTATCCATTAATCGTAATAAAATGTGACGAAGCGATTAAGAACGGATTCAAAGGTTAGAACACTTGATTCTTTTATAGGATTCGTTTTGTTAAGATTAGTAATGAAAATTGTAGAAAAAAAATCCTACTATAGTATCGAAGATATCGTCTTTGTGGAAAGGAGATACTCGGTTATGTGGAGACATTTCTTGTTAAAAGTATAAATCTAGAAGTATGTGGTAGTACGAAGATAAGGAAATTTTCAAAAGATTGGAACCATTACGTTATTAGTTGAAAAGTTATACGAAAGAAAAAGAAACTATTCTGGGCATGAATGAAGATTGGTTGTCGTTAAGTTGGTATCGAGAGATCGATGTCTTTGTGGAAAGGAGAACTTCTTTTACCGGGTAGACATTTCCATTACATCTTGATAATAATCTTGAATATGTATCTGATACGAATGATAAGGAAATTTAAGTAATACATTATCACAGTTGGAAGTTATGCGAAAAAACTATTCTAGGCATGAACGTGAAGAAAGAGATGTCGTTGTGTTGGTATCGGAGATAGTGTAAAATCAAGATGCTACGGAGTAGGAGCTTAAATGAGACGTCTGGAGTAATAAGCCGACAAAATCTCTATGATAAGTCGATATTTATCTAAGGGTGTGAAATCATGTTCTCAGAAGTTGAGAGACATTTCTATTTAGAGAAGTGTTGTGGGATTAACACCCCAGATTTTCCAGATCTTAGAGCGATCATTTTGACGGTTAAACGAGAATTTTGAGACATTTAGTAATTTGCAGATCTTTGTAAAATTATTTATATTTATTCTAAGGGTAGTGAAATGATTGTTTCTGTAGTTCTTTTGGTGTTCTATGTTAGAAGGGAGTAATTGTACGGACCCAGTGAAAAAATCCGTATCTTAAGCAGTTATTTATGTGATTGTTAATAGAATTTCTTGTTAGTAATCGACTTACGGATCTTTCATACATTTTTTAATATTATGTCGATTTTGTGGATGATTATGAATGTTTTGGTAATATGTAGGCCGGTGGTCTAGGTGAAAATAAGTGACTGCGATGGGCCAGGTGGGTCCCTTCGTATTTATTTCTCTTATTTTTCTCACATTATTTTTAACAATTTGTCTTGACTTAATTTTCAGAGGATCTTCACCCAATACTTTGTCAGAAAGCAGGTGGATGATTAGAAAAATTTGGTTTGTACTATAGGCCCGAATTGGTTTTATCGAAAGACTGATGACCTTCGTGATCCCAGGTGGGTTCCACAAGTGAAAATTTTTACAAGCATGAAAAATTTGTCTTGTTCATGGAGGCAGGATCTTACTAATTTGAGATCCGAGAAACAGTTTAGAAAATTGTTTTGTACTATATTTATTATCGAAAGATAAAAAATCTGATAAATATATTCTTTCATGGGATGGTTTAGTAGATAAAATCACTTATATTGTAGATCAGCGTAGTGGTTAGTATCCCATATTGATTCAATTAGCGGTTAAGAAATAAATTTAATAAGAAACTTGTATAAGATAATGCATCATTGATTTAATCAATGGTGTGAGAATAAACTTAATTAGACGCAAGCGATATTAATGTCGTAGATTTAATCAGCGGTGTAAAATTAATTATATAAAGTGACCATTTATAACCGTTGGATTTAGAATTAATCAAGGGTGGAAATTTGGTCTTAAAAAGTAGCAAAAGAACTAATTATGGCCTTGGATTAAAAGTAAGTAGAAGGGCCAATCTTGACGACTACTTTATTTTGGAGACACATCTAATGGCTAGAATTTAAAGGAGAAAGATCCAATGGCTTAGATTTAGTCTTCTAAAAATTAAAAGTCTACCTAAATCCTAACCATTGAATTAATTTGTGTTGTTAGGTATGCTTTTCCTTTTCGTGATTGAGATACAAACAACAACAACTAATCCTTTTCCCATACTAGATGGGATCGGCTACATGGATTCTGTTTTTTTAGAATCCATAGTAAGTCCGACAAAGTTTTACGCTAACTGTTGGAAGCCTATCACAACCCTCCTCCTTTATCCGGGCTTGGGACCGGCCATGCAAAGGTGATCCCTTACATGGGTGGAGTTTCGTGATTGAGATGGTTACACTGTTTTTTCTTTTATGATGGGCAAGCTTGAAGGAAGCGTGGGTTTTGTTTTGTGTATTAAGGGATTGAATCCTATATCAGTAAAATACTGCGAGGACAATTTTTTTTGGATTGAAACTTTATGGAGAAAATCCTACATTAGGTTTGATCTAAGGAGACCCCTTATCCTAGTTATGTTTAGCCATTAATTCAAGTATTTTCTTCCCCTCTTGCTCGCTGTTTCTCATTCCTTTGCAATCCTTTTCTTTGTAGACGTCCCCCTACTTATTTCTATCTTCATTCTTGTGCAATGCTTTTTAGATCTTGCAAGGCAAGAATATAGCTGTAAAGAATCAAGATCAGTTCTTGATTTTCAGGGTCCTACCAGGATTCACCAGCAATGTCCAAATAACGTGTGGGTGCTGGGATATAAGTATGGTGTATGCCAAGTTCGAGATTCATGGTGCAGGAAGCTATATATGTTACTTTATAGTGGATGATATCTCATGAAACTAGAAGAACTCAGCTTTCGAACTTTATTGTTCACTAATAATCGGTCATTATTCTGTAATATTTAAATAATGAGTGCTGAGTGGGGTACAGGAGAAGTATACGTGTCAAGTGTAGCATGATAGTTCCTCTTGGCGTAGGCTAATTCTATGTGAAATAGTTCTGTGTATCTTGTCCTGCTGACTTCTAACTTTGAGTATCTGAAGTTACCTTTTCTATATGCATTACGATCTAGTTCTTACCATCTTATTATCTGTGTCAACCATCATATTCGATTTGTATTTCATATATCAACTCTATTTTACTTTGTCAAACGTCTTTAGACGTCCTTCCTCTGATAACTACATCTTTTATATGATTAAAATGCATAGTAGAAAATGTTTGGTTTCAATAATTTGTTAAATAATATCTTTTGCATCGATATCGTATGCCTTAAAAGTTGCATAGCTTTTACCTAGAATCTATCATCTATGAAACCAAACTTGCTTGACATTGCACTACTTAACCTCTTTTCTGTTGCTCTTACCAAAAGTTTCATGATATAACCGATCAACTCAATATACATGTTTTTATACAGTTTTAAATGTTTCATTTAATTCATGTATATGGGCATCAATATGTTCTTCCTCCATTGTACCTATATTTTCTTACTCTCGTGTGGTGTTGAAGAACTTTCTATACTGATAGATATGTGTATTCCCCATCCAACACGCTTCAGACATCTGGAGTATGATATTGTCTCATGGATATGCTGCGTTGTCTAATGTAAAAGTTATTATGGTTCATGAAAATCTTTAGGTTGCCTTCATGTATGACTACTCAAAGGTATTGTTATACCAAAAGGAAGAATTCATATTAGGCATTTTGTGCTTCCAAGTTCTTTACCTGTAAAATTTCCATCTACATTTTCATTAATTATTTAAGTAGGCATATGAAATTTGAGCTTGTTATGAAATTTCTGTGAGGCTCCCTATAGCAGTTTGGAGAAAGCCTGCGCTATTACTATGGTCTCGCTAGAGAAAGGATCTATTCCTTCAATTGCACGCATATAAGGGAAACCTATTGAATTATTTTGGTTTAAATTACGGACATGCAAAAATTTACTGGTGAGAAATAAAGAAACCTGGTTTATCTAGAGGTTGTATTTTCATGACTGGCATAAGTATGAATTCTTGCTAAGCTTGAATCTCATCCTTGTTTCTTTGAGTTCTTTCAGGTACAGCTTGAGCTATATTCCTTTTGCACGGTCCATGGTCACAAAAATCACGGCATCTTGCTTTGACACTGAGTTTTAGTTTTGGTTTCTCACATGGTTCGAGGTAGTGGATGCTTGTGTGTTTGAAGTCTTCCCTCCTTAAATTTGCATTGCCATCAAAAAATATTCCTTGACCGCATGGATTTCTTGTATCATTTATCCATGTATCTCCCTTCAATGTTACTATCTACTTTGCCTGCTGCTTATATATTCTGCTATTCAGAGGGAACGTTGTTCTTTGTTGTTCGTCATACTGATTAAAATGAGGTAAGTTGAATAGTTTTCACATAAATTGGCGAACTTGAAGAGTGCTTATTTATAAAAGTTTTCGAGATCATGATACTTTTTTTTGCATATTTAGTTGTGTTAGGAACTACCAAGCATGTCTACGGAGACATGGTGGGAACCGTGAAATCAGGCACTTCTAATTGTGTGTAATAGAGAAGCAGCAATGTTGGTGAAGTAGAACTTATGGGTGGATTATTCACATAAGTGGAAGATATGATTCCATTATCCATATTTTACTTTTATCGCAAGTTTAAGCCTTGAATAATGGTGGTTGAGCTTGTTGGTGCTTGGGTTGGAAGACCAGATCGACCATTATGAGTTCCAGGTGATATGTTTCTTTCACATTTAGAAACTAGTATGATGGTGTCTTACTGGGCCTGAGAACACGACACCAATTCTGCCGCTTAGGGCGTGTTTGATTGGTGGTGCTAGGCCCTTGGTATTAGAATTACAGGCTAGACCCACATGGGCTCGTAACCTTGTGTTTAATTTGTGAGTGATGAAGCTTGGATTTCCGTGCAAAGCAGGATAACAACAAGAGAGAAGAAAGTGTTTGGGTTTTTTGTGTAATACCCTTGTGTCGAGTTTTTATTTCCCGTCTCTCTTTTGTGCCGAAGTTTTTTACTCAAATTGGGCTTATGGAATTATAATTCCTTCATTTGATGCACCATTAAACTTGAAACAATAAGCACAGGTCTAATTTTAGACTATTATCAGACACACCAAGGAATCTTTTATAACCGATTGATGAGGCAATGGGGAGGAGGCAACAAACAGAATGCCAGTTATTGGCTTATGCTCGGCTGCCATTGTCTGCGCAATCTAACACCCACCTACGTACATTTCTTGGCAAGCTCATCACTTGTAACCAGAAATTACCTATTGAGGTATAAAGATTTATTTTAAATTAATAGGATGTTGAAAAACAGGTTTCACCTAACTTCTGTTGGAAATATCGCAAATTCGTCTCCCACTGGAATAATACATGCATGCCCTTCCATGTCATAAATAACGAATATATATATCCTTGCAAACTCTTACCCTGCAAAGGGACGTACCTCACTGGTTATGGGGTTAACCCTCTGACAGAAGGTCTAGAGTTCGTTTATCTATAACCCCGCGAGCTTGCCTTTCAAAAAAAAAAAACTGCAAAATCCTTTAAAACTTCCTTTTGGGGCTTGGGCTGAAATGATTCCCTTGTCTGCACAAGTGTGTAAATTGTGAATTTATGTTCACAGTGCAATGTTCAAATAAGTTTTGCTCACCCGCTCAAAGTATATTTCACCTTCATGGGGAAAGTCATACCTCACATGGCTAAGGGTTCTGCTCTATCCTGTATATCATCATATCATCACAAGGTTCGATGCCTTGGGTGGTCTGTTAGGATCTGTCTAAACCTAGGTCCCCTATCCCGAAAGAGAACTTGTTACTTGTGCTTTCCCTCACTTCGGATTGTGACATAAAGTCGATGTAATTCTGGAGTCTTGTATCAGAAAACGGCTCAACTCCGTCTGTTCTATGAATCTTTCAATTGTGGAGTTCGACTCTTTTAGGAGTAGTAAGTTTCTTGTGCATGCATGTAAAGTACCCTACATATGCTACCCCTTCATAGGGAGGGGAGGGGAATAGGGGTTTGATCATGAGGTTTGGGTTTACAAAACTGAAATTGTCATAAGCTCATGCCTCGTAATCAAATGCAGGTCTCAATGTGTAGTAAAAAGCAGGATCATACTCGTTTACAAGGCCTACACCAACAGCCCACCTCAAGGATGGGGTTGAGCTGTTGAAACTGGGCCTACAGTGACAGTTCCGCAAGCTCGGTCTCATAATCAAACATCCCCATAAGAGGATGTTGCATCAATAATAAAAGTTAACAAAGAGCTCAGTATTCCACATCAAACTTTTTTCAATGATTGACAAAATCATAAACTAATGAAATATATCGACAAACGATTAGGATAGTTAAACCTCCATAATGAAAAAGAAAATTATGAGAATCCATTGCAACTAGCATTTTCGACACTTACCCTCTTAATATCAACTCGTAGTTTTGAGTATCAAATATTGGATGAGGAATGTAAGCTTATAGTGAGGCTACCTCCATGCAATAGTTTGAAACGAAGACCGATCACATTTCGAGTGGAATTGTCTAGTCTTGCCTCGGAGTTACGATAAACCAATTGCAATGACAAAGGTGGACCTAACTCTAATAGTGATTTCTCTGACATAGATCCTCTCCGTGGGCCTTAGTGACCGCTCACTAAAGGTAGGGTCTGGCCCTAAAGCCAGCCTTTCACTCTCCATGTGGTGAGGTCAGAGCAAGTAAAGTGTTATAAAAACATTATAGGAACATAGAAAGATGTAGAGGTTGACTCTCCACAGAGCGGTAGGCTGCGGAGCAAGTTCTCTTACTAAAAGCTATTGTAAGTGTCCCATGGCCCATTTACCCAAACTCAATTAACTTAACTACAAATGAATTCAAGCTTGGAGACATAACGTGCCTCAGTCTCCTTGGAAAACGGAAACATAGGCAAGCTGCATCTCTTCTTCTTGGGTGGAGAAATAAGCAGGCTGCCTCTCATATCGAGGGAGAGAGCCGGAGAGATATGCATAATAGGTACAATCATCAATGAAACAAGAGATATGTTTGAGATTAGCAAAGAGATACATTGGACAGTGGAGTAGAGAGAGGAGAGGAGAGGAGAGCTAGAGGGTGGGAGTAGGAGAAAGAAAACATTGGAAACGTAGTTTGGGATACCTTATACCAATAGTAAAACGGGTTTGCATATAAACAATTCCCATTGTACATGTTAACTTCCAGTTTTTATGTGAAATCTTAGTTGCCGTGAAAACTTACTGTACACCCCTTTCAATCGTGCTCGCCAGCTCATAAAACCATGCCCACACCTGGTTTAGACAGCAAGTTTTTTCTTTTTGGTTACAAGAGGAGGCCGAAGCTCAACACACATGCACCCACCCTCTGAGAATCTAATTCCCCACCAATGGTGCTAGCGCTCCCAGACGGCAACTTTTTTTATAGGCATACCATCGCGCATCTAGGTTTGCTGTAAAGCTCCTAACCGTACCCAACTCCTTATATAAGTAGACTTAAGAAGTTCTGATTCATTACACTTTCCGGTTGAATAAGAGTTGGATCCGAATCAGACCCCAGATTCATCGGCACCCTTATCCTCATGGCACCAATTTGATGCACTGATGCAAATGAACTCTCTCTCTCTCTCTCTCTCTCTCTCTCTCATGTAATCACCTGTTGGTGTTCATTATTCAAGTTCTCTTTTTGAAATTCGTTATCCAATTGATAATAGACTAAGGAAAGAAGCTTACCATCCGTCCAAATTGAGAATGGGTACCTCTGCCGTATCCCATCGCTTCACCGCTTCCCCTTCGTTGGTTTCCCCCCTGTTTCTTGCTTTCAAATTCAAGCCTACCTCTAAACCCAATATTGTTCGTTTGAGAAGTACCCATCAAAATAGCAAAATATCACTCCCCAGAATTTCACAAGAGGGAGAATTCATGGTCGTGGCGGACGATTTAGATGCTTTCTTAGAGGAAACTTTTTTCTACAATCTTCTTCAAGTCTATTTTGGGTTTACTTCAAATTTCTTTTGAGAAAAGGAAACTAGTAACCCATTTCGTTCCTTCCCTTGTGAATAATGCTTAGTCATAGGAGGTGATTCATATTTGTTTCCTGCTTCTGTTTGCTACTATTCTTTATCCATCTTCTATCTCTATGAAAAAAATAAGTGGTAATTATAGCTTTTGTTGCAAAAGAATTACGTCCCGTTTCTAAGCCACCGTAATCTTTTTATTCAAGCGTACCATTGATGACAGCTAAATTCAAGTCTTTCAAGGAAGCCAAGCGATAGTTTTGTCAATTGCCCAGTTTCTGTGATGTGGGGCAAATCTAAGAATGCATCTAAATCTGCAACCAATTTCCTGCATCTAGCTTCAAGATTAGTAAAGGAAGAGGGAGTATTTCTGTTTTAGTTCTTCACTTCTGTTTCCATGGTGTCCTGTTTATGAAGTTGATATACAGTTTACAGTTTTTCGTGCATTATAGCAGATTTTGCCCAAGGATTTGCGTGACAACCTTCGCAACGAACCTCGAAGGAATAAGCTTCTGGAGGTAATGTGACATTATTGAGTCTGAATTCTTCAGTCCAAGATGGACTTGATTCCAAATTTCAGGTGGTAATGGACTTGGGACGCTTTCCAGAAGTACGATTCCTTGGTGAGTGCGGCGGTCAATATCTGCGGAGTACACAGGTGGGCATTGAAGCACAACACATCTGCAGCTCAACTTGAGGGTTTGATATCTGTCTTGCTAGTCTCGTATTTGTTTATGCGATTCTCCAGTTTGAATCATAGTTACCTTTCTCACTCTCGGCATTGTTCTTTTACGGGAGAGATTTTTACTAAGTGGTATTTATTGAGAAATCTCGAAAAATTCTTGGACGCTTAAAGAAACTTAGATGTGTGTGTGTATACGCACATACATATGCATATACATACTAATGGTGCAAAAAACGTCACTCTCGATCGGTAGTATTTTGTTTGAAAGTTGATGGCTCTCAATGTAGTTATATCCTTGCAAGGGATGCCCTGTTCGTGCAATGAAAGGAGATTGTGAGGGGATCCCAGTTACCTTCTCCAATGCCCGCGTTAGAAAGAGGACCAAGGATGGGGAAAATGGATATTTGCAATTATCTCCATAATTACGTAGATATGCTGAACGTCTTATATGTCTGTCATTTGTTGGATTCTACTTGCTTTTATGAGGATTTCATACAGTACAGAAAATAATTAAATGTGAACATGGTTGTTTGTAGGTAGTAGCCCATTAGAAGAATTGCCCAAGAGAAGCAATAAATATCCATCCGGCCTTGGTAATATTATTGATTGAAGCTTGCTTCTCCCTACCTCCTTTTTTTTATTGTAACTAGGTTTTTTCTGAGTCCTATTACTATGGACCCCTTTGAAACTCCTTGTACATAATTGACATCAATGACACGATCAAACCTCTGGTGCTTTTCTCTTTTTTATTTCTTTTCCATGGTATCCAAAAATTCCGAACCAATAGGGACTAGGTAGGAACTTCTAAGTCCGGTACCCTAGGATCCTATTGGGTGAATCTGGATTGACATTTCAGATCGAACCTGTGATAAGGACACTCAAATCCAATGTAAGGGACTTCTTGAGTTTAAGGAACCCATCCTCAGTCTCGTGTTCATCATGAAAAATACGAGCATGCATTTTGCATTGACGAATGAACTCTATTAAGCCAGGTCTGCCATGGGACACCTAGCATCCATTTAGGAGACTTTCAGGCCATCATTGATCCTTAATCAAGTTCATTTATCATGTAAAACATGAATTTCCACTCTGTGTCAATGAAGTGGACTTCGTCAAGCCGTATCTACTTGGGATACGTGGTGGATTTATAGGAGACTTTTATCATCATAGGACTCAAATCGAGTTCTTGCTCATTACACGGAACACGAGCTTCCGTTTCAGGTTATGTCTGTCATATGAATGTAGCGCCTGTTTAGAGAGCTTTAAAGTATAAATCAACTACTGGAACTTAAAGTGCAGATCAAAAATAAGATCCTGATGTTTCTACTTCCCTCAACCACCTCACTCTTGACTTTTGCCTCCACGAAGTTGCGTCAAATTCAATAGCCTTCTTTAACTCTCTCTAAGCATTGCCCTCCTCTCAATGTCGATCTCATTCCAGAAGTGACTCTCCTCTCTCAAGTCAAGAGCAACTATCTCCCCTACATCTCTTCTTCTTCGGAACATATGAAACAATTTTATGTTCTAATGCTTCAACTCTCCTTTTAACATCTTCAATTTGAAGCACAAAATAAAGGTAGCCGAACAGCTGAGCATTCTGCTTCTCAAGAAGCCTTTACTAAATAAGGAAAACCTTCCACTTAAGCTACATATTCTCAACTGATGTGGGATGAGGCAAACGCTTCTGACCACCTGAGGAAATTCATCAAACCAATGAAAATAGGAATCAAGCGATACAATTCAGCGACGGCTTTGAAGACATGGACCACGTGAACCTACCAAAGAGAGGGAGGTCCACCAACCCCATCCCTAATACAGGCTAAAATTATGCTTCCCTACTCCTTTGTCAGAGAATAACAATATTAAGGTCCCCTTTGATCATCCAAGGGACCATCCATCTTACTCCCACCAATCTCAGTTCTTTCCCAAAAGATGAGCCTGCTTAGGTCTTTCCTTGGGCCACACATGCCCATAAAACACCAAAGCGCTTAGGAAGTCCTAGCACTAAGCACTCCTGACATTGAATACTGTCCTTTCTAACTCTCCTCAAGCTGCAAAACATCCCCATCTCACACAACCACAAGGCCTCTAGCTTCCCATCGATGGGGAGCATAGCCATCCCCATCACTCCAGCCGTATAAACTACCTGCCATCCTCACATCAATAGCCTCCACATTGGTTTCTTCTGAACAAATCAAGTCCGTGGTCCACTTTTGCAAACGCTCCTGACATCGTCTGTTTTTCCCGTGTCAATTATACCCGTCATGTTCCAAGACAATATAGATTTCAAGTCCATTACAAAGTCAACATTGCAACTTTACTCCCATCACAACAAGTTTTTCCCTTCAATTATTAATTTCAACTTTTTGCCATTGGTTGTTGCGGATAAAGTTTTTGTTAAAATCCACTTCTCTAGCTCTCTTCCCCATTCTTGGTGTTGTAAGATTCTTTTCTTAAGCTTGTGAACTGGCTGCGAGTGTCACAGTGATGATGGTATGTTCACAGTTACAACATATCCCCTCTCCATACCTCAACTGCAATGTTTCTTTAAATTTTGGGGGTTTATTTGCCTCAGTATGTGTGAATATGCGTGTATTTGTGCTACTTTGAAAGAGTACATGCATCCTTTTCTTCGACGTTTCATTTACTTGGAAATATTGACTAACAATTTTAGAAGACAAAATGAACATGGCATGACTTCTTGATGTCCATTTGCTATCCTTGATCTTTACTTGTGAGAAACATCCATGTTTGAGTGCTGATGTATACCTGATATCGTAATGCTCTATCTGAAGTGCCATTCTATTCACAAAAGACAACGTGACCAGTTGTTAACTGACATTGCTCTCGGCAATCTATGGTGATAGGTGTCAAGGGAAGACCTAGATTTGGCACAGAAGGCTCTTGGTGAATTTCAAGAGGACAACAGAGTGGGCATAGAAGGAACACTGCATAGAATATCTGCAATCAGAAGTAGGAAAGGTCTAGTTGTTGGTTTGACATGCAGAGTTGGACGTTCTGTGACTGGTTATGTTGACATGATTCGTGATCTTTTGCAGTATAGAGAGAATATACTGTTCCTCAGGAGGTAGATCCTTATCTCTGTTTCAGAAGCTTATTTTCATTTGGAGTGAGGGAGTGTGCATTCTGAAATAGGGTTTGCATGCCGTTTTCTCCTATTTAGACCTGGAGTGGGGAAGACTACTGTAATGCGTGAGATTGCATGTGTCCTGGCAGATGAGTTGCACAGAAGAGTGGTAAGTAATATCATATCTTTGACTGTTAATCTGTGCATCTAATTCCCTTTTCGTGGACTCCACTAATAATTGAGATAGGTCATTGTGGATACTAGCAATGAATTACGAGGAGATGGTGATATTCCTCATGCAGCTATAGGAGGTGCACGTAGAATGCAAGTTCCAAACCCCTCAATGCAACATAAAATCATGATTGAAGCAGTTGAGAACCACATGCCCCAGGTAATCATTGTTGATGAGATTGGTACGGAAGCAGAAGCACTTGCCTGCCGCTCCATTGCAGAAAGAGGAGTGATGCTTATTGGTACTGCACATGGAGAAAGGATCGAAAATGTGATGAAAAAACCCATACTTTCTGATCTGGTACTTTCTTGGGCTTTTACTTGAAATCTCTGGAACTGTTAACCGTTTGTCAATACAAATCCAATCCTGTAACTTGATATTGCATTTTCGTAGTTCATTCTCTGAGAAGCTAAGGTCTTTATCTTTCCAAATCGCATGATGCTAGTGAGTGGAGTGTGAGGATATAGCTGAATAGAATGTGATCACTGCTGGTTGGCGGTTTATGCAAGTTAATTGCATCCTGATGGATAAATACGTAGAGACTCTTAAAAATGTTAATGTTCAACAATAATTTATGTGATGTTGTCTGTGCTGGTTGGAAAGGTTGGGTGAGTTTTGCCATTTGGTTGTTTTGGATTTTCTTTCAGTATATGTTGGTGGAGGTCTGCTTCACTGTTTCAAGCATATGACCTTCATACATGGTTGTGATAGGGCATTTTGGATTGTATTTGACGTATTTTTTGTTTTTTGTTATACAGGTTAGTGGGGTTCAAACAGTTACTTTAGGAGATGATGAAGCTCGAGCCAGGGGTTCCCAGAAGAGCATTCTTGAACGCAAAGCTTCTCCAACTTTTCCATTTTTGATTGAGATGAGAGAAAGAGATCACTGGGTTGCACACCGGGTATATTTCTTTTTTATTTTGGTTAATTATCATATTCATTGAGTGCCAACAGCTTCTGCTGCATTACTACAAGTTAAAGTTGAAGACAGCTAGAAGTAAAAGTCAAGGGTGTGTACTTCATTGCTGATAACGAGCTGGAGCTGTATATCTTCTCTTAAATAGATGCGTGACATGTAACTGTTTTCTTTGTTCTTTCCTTAATTCATACAGTACATGCAAACTATGTTAAAAAAGATGCTTCTATAAGTGCCTTACCCTTTTGCTCTCACTGAGAAACAAACATTGGTATTTCCTGTCTCATACTCGGGATTAATTTTTGAAACAAGTTTTTGTTCTTTTATCTAACTAAAATTCATAAAGTTCAGCTATATATATATATATATATTGGGTAGTGCAAAAGGGCATAACTTAGGGCTACAATTCCTAACCTGCATCTCGGGAGTTTGATACTTGGGGTGAAGCATCTATCTTGAATCCTCCATACCAAAACTTGCCTATCCCAAAAACAAAAAGAAATTGTTCAATACAATTAAACTGTATTTAGATCTACTGTTATATGCAGAGATTTCCAGATATTAATGCTGTTTACACTTTCAAAAATTGGAAATCACCTTGCCCAGTTTAATTCAAAATGATGCATCAACCATGTAAACAAAGAAGCAGTTGGTTTGGATTTTCTTTATTGTTAATGTTGTAGACACAGGTTCATGTGCCGAAAATACAACAACAACAACAACAACTAAGCCTTTTCCCATACTAGACGGGGTCGGCTACATGGATTCTTTGTTTCCACAGATCTCTATCGTGTGCCATGTTAGCAGTTAACTCCCAATAAGCTAGATCATTCTTTATTGTTTCTTTCCAACACTTTTGTGGTCGTCCTCTACCTCTTTTAATACTTTCCAAATTTAGGTTTTCTAACCTTCTTACAGGTTCTTCTTTTGATCTTCTTTCTATATGTCCAAACCATCTTAAACGATGTTCTCTCATTGTATCCTCTATTGGTGCCACTCCTAATTTGTTTCTAATAACCTCATTATGTATACGGTCTTTTCTTGTATGACCACTCATCCATCTCAACATCTTCATTTCTGTCACAGACATCTTTGTACATGTTGATGATTAACTGCCCAACACTCATAACCATAAAACATGGCAGGCCTAACTGCTGCTCTATAATATTTACCTTTTAATTTTAATGGTATCTTCTTATCACAAAGAATACCTGATGCTCCTCTCCATTTTAACCAACCAGCATTAATTCTATGTGTAACATCTCCATCAATTCTTCCATCACTTTGAAAAATTGACCCTAAGTATTTAAAACTTTCCTTTTGGGGAATGCAATGTGTGCCAATTTTAATTTCTATGTCCTCTGAAATAGCCAAATGATCAAACTTACATTCCATATATTCTGTCTTTGTTCTACTAAGTCGGAGGCCTTTGTTTTCTAATGTTTCTCTCCATAGTTCCAATTTTCTATTAACTTTTTCCTTAGACTCCTCCACTAATACAATGTCATCTGCAAATAACATATACCAAGGTACTTCATCTTGAATATGTTTTGTTAACTCATCCATCACCATTATAAATAAGTATGGACTTAAAGTTGATCCTTGATGTAACCCAATATTAACTTCAAAGAAGTCTGTCGTTCCTTCATGAGTCCTCACACATGTTTTTGCACCATCATACATGTCTCTTATAAGGTTAATATATGTCAATGGGATACCTCTTTTTTCCAAAGTTCTCCAAAGAACCTCCCTCGGTACCCTATCATAAGCTTTTTCTATATCAATAAATATCATGTGAAGGTCTTTCTTTTTTGCTCTAAAATGTTCCATAAGACGTCTCAAAAGGTGAATCGCTTCAATAGTAGATCTACCTGGCATAAATCCAAATTGGTTCTCTGTTGTACTTGATACTTGTCTTAACCTACGTTCAATAATTCTTTCCCATAATTTCATAGTATGACTCATTAACTTGATACCTCGATAATTCGCACAATTTTGAATGTCTCCCTTGTTCTTATATACGGGTATAAGTGTACTTGCTCTCCATTCCTCGGGCATCTTTTGGTTTTTCCATATTTCATTAAATAGTCTTGTGAGCCAAGTGATTCCTATTTCTCCTAGTATTTTCCAAACTTCTATAGGAATATTATCTGGTCCTACCGATTTACCACTCTTCATATGTTTAAGAGCCTCTTTGACTTCATTCTTTTGAATACGTCGGTAGAAATTGTGGTTTATATACTTTTCTGACTTGGCTAAATCTCCTAAACTAATACTAACATCTTTATTTTCATTAAAAAGATTATAAAAATAGTTTTTCCATCTATTTCTTATATCATCATTTGCCACTAGAATATTTTCATCCTCGTCTTTTGTGCATCTAACATAATTAAGATCTTTAGTTTTCTTATCTCTAACCCTAGCTATCCTAAAAATATCTCTTTCACCCTCTTTTGAGTTGAGTTTTTTATATAAGTCCTCCCAAATCTTAGCTTTTGCTTCACTAACAGCCTTTTTTGCTTCCTTCTTTGCTTTCTTATAAGCTTCTAAAGTTTCACTAGTTTTCTTAGCATAATGTAATTTGTAGCATGCCCTCTTTGCCTTGATTTTGTTTTGTACTACTTCACTCCACCACCAAGCTTCTTTTTGTGCCGGTACACCTCCCTTAGATACCCCTAACACATCTTTCGCCACTTTCCTAATATGTATAGCCATATTGTTCCACATATCAGAGGGTGTGCCAACATAATTCCAAACATCTCCTTGAAGGACTTTTTGTTTAAATATATCTTCTTTCTCACTTTTGAGGTTCCACCAGCTCGATGCACTCTTTTCTTCTTTGTCCATTTTTTTATTTGTAAATCCATAACTAAAAGTCGATGTTGGGTGGTTAAGCTTTCTCCTGGAATTACCTTATAATCTTTACAACACGCTCTATCTTTTTTTCTACAAATAAAGTAATCAATTTGTGTTTGTGATAAGCCACTCTTATAAGTAATTAAATGTTCATCTCATTTTTTAAAGATTGTATTGACTATAAAGAGATCAAATGACATAGCAAAATTTAAAATCTCCCTACCTTCCTCGTTTATATCCCCATAACCAAAGTTTCCATGAATCCCTTGATATCCTAATGCCTCTTTACCGACATGTCCATTTAAATCTCCTCCTAAACAAATCATCTCCCTTTGTGGAATCTTTTGAAACACCTTATCTAACTCTTCCCAAAAAACTGTCTTTATACTATCTTCTAGTCCTACTTGGGGTGCGTAAGCACAAACTATATTCAAAACCTCTACTCCTAACACTAATTTCAATGTCATGATTCGGTCACCATATCGTTGTATGTCTACTACACTCTCCTTTAAATCTTTATTTATGATAATACCAACTCCATTTCGGGCCTTTTCTTTACCTGAGTACCATAATTTAAAACCTGTATCCTCTATCTCCTTTGCTTTTTCTCCAACCCATTTTGTCTCTTGTAAACATAGAATATGAATCTTTCTCCGAATCATAGTATCTACCACCTCCATTAGCTTACCCGATAATGTTCCGATATTCCAAGAACCAATACGAATCTTATTTTCTAGGACTAGCTTCCTTACCCCTCGCATCCGTCCATAATCAAAATGCGGAGACCCTCTCTGAAAAATTTTCACTACATTCGGGCGGCAATGTAGCGGGACTAACTTCTTTACCCACACCCGTCCATGATGTGGGAACCCTCTCTGCAATTGATTCACTACATTCGGGCGAAAATGTAGTGGCCCTTGCTTACTTCTTACTGCATTCGGGCTCTGCAACACGTCGCTAGGCAGGGACGCCCCAAAGCAATGCTCATAATTTTTGTAATCTATGTTGTAGAAATCCGACGAAGTTTTACGCTGGCTGTCGGAAGCCTAACACAACCCTCCTCCTTTATCCGGGCTTGGGACCGGCAATGCAAGGGTGATCCCTTACATGGGCGGAGTTTTCATGTGCCGAAAATAGCACTAACTAATTCGGGAAGCACTGTTTACAAACTTTTCATCCAGGCACAGAACTAAAATATCAATATGTAATATGTGTGTTAGAGAGAGGGGGGGAGGCAGCTGTCTTTATGTAGATTAAGCTACACAGAAAGGTATGTGGGCACAGATGAATTTGAGTATCTCTTGGAAGTGGAAAGAGTATGCTCAATCCCTAAAAAGTCGCAAACTTTTAATTATTTTCAAAATGGCTGAATTTTGGAGAATTTGTTCTGGGAAGAGACGCAAACACAGGGAAAAGAAATTCATCTTTTGAGAATTCTTGACAACTAATCCAATCACTTGAAAATTCTTCAGAATTTATCAGTACACCGGAAGATCCTTTATGATTGACAAATAGGGCAAGATTTATCAATTTGTTTTCTTTTATTGGTTAAAGTACTGTGCATATTGGACTTTGAAAAAAATTTATTGGCGATTCCGAATAAAGAATTTACTAGATATCTTCTACGAGGAAGTCCAAGACTAAAGGTGCAGATTATGCTCAGTAGATGTCCCAGACCTCAACAATTGACACACGATGAACTAGTTTTTCAAATTTTAGTTGGGGAAAATAAGCTTGGTTCCTCTCCTGTTTTGAACAGAAGTTTCAAACAGGTAGTGCTAACCAACTCTTTGATGTCATTTGGTGAGCGAGGGTTATTTTTATTTTATTCCATTGTCAAATAATCATTTTGTTGTCCTTTTACAGTTTTACTCAACTAGGATTACCTTGGTTGTAAGTCAGCCTTTGATTCTTTTGGCATACGGTGAGAATCTCACGTATCTGATATGGCTTTCTCAGACCAAAAGAAGTGTCGATAAGTTGCTCCATGGAGGAAAACCACAGGTCGAGGTAATATTATCTCATAATTTACAGCATGCTGTTTCTCTTTATCGTATATAGGCTGCTGAGCATATTAAGGGATTGCTTTATAGGTCAGAAAAAGGGATGAGAAATTTAAAGTTGTTATCGAACGTTGGGTGCCATATGATGGAAATGGACTCTAAGCTGCATTTCTTACTGAGTTTTTTTCATTTCAACATGGTCGTAGATGGTTTCTCATCCATGATGGTGGCCCATATGATCTGTGTTATATGATTTGATTGATTTTGCTGATTACCTTGCTGCAGTAGGGGCTGAATTGGTTCCAGCGGCAGTAGGGTCTGGGGTTTTTGCCAAATGATGACTGCAGAAGAAGGTGAATTATGTACATATGTAAAGTCATTCCTTTTAGTCAAAATGCCAAGTGCTAAACATATTATGGAATCATTTAAAGCCTAATCTGATCATTTGAAAGAATTCACTTGAGAATGAGAATTGTTGATGTAAAGGGTTGTCAACCATCTTAGACACAATTGTGCTTTCATTCTTCTGTTGTCGGCATCAATGTATAAATCTAACTTTGTAGCAATCCATTTAGTTAAACTAGCTATGTTGTGAGAGGAAAAGTGGTGGAAGGATCATCCACTAACTGTTTCCCGTAGTTGTGTACTTGTACGTTAGTAATATAACTGTTATTTATGGGTCTGTCTAGCCCCACTTGCCTACAAAAGGTAGAATTTGAAGGATCAAGAATTCAAAGTATCATTGTGGAATTGAACGTCCACGTGAGAAACTGAGCTGGAGTTTCTTGGATACTCATTCCTTCATATTCGCTCCAATCCTAAATTCATGCACCTGAAGTTCTACCATAATTTTGTTTTAAGCTGATCTCAATTATCAAAATTAAAGAGCGAAGAGGGTTTGTTTCTTGTCAAGAACAAGATGTACAATTTTTTACTCCCCTAAAATGTAAGATGAAGGGTAGACAGCTTTTGAGTGGCAAAAAGCTGCAACTTTTTATCTAGAACATCCTAAGTGGCGAAAAGCGCAAATCTCCCAAGAAAAAGTGAGATGAAGGGTAGGCCATTTCAGAGGTATTTCTTGCATTCTTTATATTTTAAACCATTTTTGAAAGCTTTATACATATATATTGGTTGTTCTTTGTACAAGTTCTTTTATGCTTAGAACAATATTGTGTCACTATTAAAGATTGATATTGAAAATTATATTTGAATTGCACATGGAATTTTGCATCAATTTCTTTATTTTTGATGAAAATCTGTAATATGGTCATGAATATGGTAGTGTGGAACAAAACACGCAATGATTGCTTTCAGATGAACTATTGTTCCTTAATGAATGGATACTCATGTATATCGTGGTGTTCTCTGCTCCTCGCATCTTCTGATTCCCTTTAGAAAAGAAACCATAATCATTCACATGTTTTCATGTTATTAATTTTTACCATAGTTATGTACGAATTATTGTTCGTTTAGTTTCAGTAAAATACTATTTTTACAATTTATTTCTTGGTCCTCCTGCTCTTCTTGAAATAGACGATAGTTTATTAGGCAAAGCCCTACCAGATGCATACATGACTCCTGCAAAGGAGCCAACCCTGTATCTATTGCACGGTGCCTGCATGAAGTCATGATACCGTATGATAGATGATAGTCAGATGAATAAAAACTATAGATTTAAAATGAAAGTTTCAGAACTTAGATAAAAGTTTTGCATCACTCAGTACAAATTGGAAGGCACCTTAATAAGAGAGGCTACAATGATTCCAATCACCTTTCCGTTTAGGTTTATATAATTTGCAACTAGGGGTGTTTATGGAACTGCCAGAATAGGTTCTAGATGCCTGGTGGTTTGATTTGGTTCCATTCTAGCCGGGAAAAAAACATGTCGGTTTATGGTTCCAGTGTTGGAACAGAATCATTATACATATATATATATATATATATAGAGAGAGAGAGAGAGAGGAAGGGAGGGAGCAATTAGACAGCCTATCATGCTAGACATTGCTTGATCATTAGTCATCATTCATGCGATAAATTGGATGATAGTGATTAAGGCATTCATAACACATTGCATCACGTGCATTAAATGATATTGATTTTTGTGTTGATGTTGATGGATGGATTAATATGTATCGTATGTGTGATCATATGAATTGTGCATATCATTGGATAAAGTCTAGCATGAGAGGATATCTCCTAGTTTTCTTTTATATATATATGCACACACACATGTATATATAAATCTTCATAAATTTAGTTATGAGCTTTATAACATTATATACGTATAAAATGTGAATATATATATATATATATATATATATATATATATATATATATATATATATATATATATATATATAAAGTTTATATAGTTATATGGATATAAATCTTGAGTATGGTTCACATTTTATATGTATATGAGGTATAAAATGTGAACCATACATCCAAATAATATGATGGTATAATACATTGTATTTAGAAAAACAACTATGGTTCAGAACAGAGTCAAAATGGAACTGGTGGTTCGGTTATGGCTATAGCACGATTTGGATTGACTCTCCAAAAGAACTGATACTAGCAGTTTGGTTCAAAGTTGAGGCTAGAATCGAACCAAACATAATCATGAACACCCCTACGTGTAACACACATTCTTGGAGTTTCCACTCCAAAAGTTAATTCCCGCATTTGAGACACTAAGGTTGGAAGGAACAAGCTGGTCCTTTGAAATAGATTGAGAGTCGACTGGATGAGCACCGCAGTCGCATATGGCAGAAGAATTCCTTCGAATGGAAAACATGTATAATGACTTCATTGTGAACAGGGAGAGATTGACACCACCCACAAGCGAAGATCTCGATTAACATCAGATCCATGGAAGCCCCTAGTTTGGGGTGAATTTGAAGCTGAAGTACTTTCTTGCATTCAAATCAACAAGTTGAATGTTGACGAAAACGATGAACAATGAGAACCCCCAAGTGTTCATTGACACACAGTGGCCAAAACTATGAACAATGAGAGATCAATCCCTCTCGGTCATGGTTAAGGGAGAAATAGCCGCTCAATCAGATGTTACTAAAATGTTTGAAGGAGGCAGTCTTCAATGAGAACCCTAAGATCAAGGGCTATGGTTTGTAATTCTAGAGGGCCTTTTCTTGTGCGTCAAGTATTCCCCTGTAATCACTTCCCCTACAAAAAGAATCGTTCGCCTGCAATAAGGATCTTAAGTTCATCAAATCAATCAGGGCTGCTCTTCAGAGAACCTATCGCCCACCCGCCACCGGTTTTGGAGATTTTCACCATGGGGTGCTATGGGACAAGTGATGGCAGTAATGATACCCCATTGCTTAACCTTAACCCTCTTCCTTCTTCACGGCCCGGCCTGGTATACTGGCACCAGTGTTGGCTTCCTCCCCTTCGCACAGCGGCACCTTGCCTCACCCACAACCCTCTTGGCTCTCACCCATACTCACGATAGAGATGAGGAAATGAGGAATAAGAGATGATAATGGAAGCAAATCTTTTTATTGCAGCCTTCACGAATGGCCATCTATAAATCTCGAATCGGGTCCATGCAACCCGTTTGAGGACTTACCCCTAGAACCCTCTAGAAATTGAGTCCCTATAGGCACAACTGGATCCTGAGTATTTACAAGATCCTCATGATCCACACGACTCCAAAGGCCTGCAACAAACTAAACCCACAAGGGTAGGGTAAGACCCACAATGCTCTTAAGGAGCTTGTACTCACTAGTGCCTGTTGGCGCGTACATGGCGCACTCACACAAGTGCTCATGAGCACTCCACGCAGGGCAGCCCAAGTAAGCAATACAAGATGTTGGTGCTAGTAAAGATGTGTGATGACAAGTCTCTTCTATCCATGGATCACAGTTAAGAGAGATAGCTGAGCATGTTCTTAGGCCAACAATGGCGGCAGATCTCCTACTCCAGGAAACCAGAAACAAACGAAGCAGGCTTTGTTTTCAACTAGTGAATCGTGATTCACTCAGATGTCTGTGAACGTTGAAGATGTTGATAGAGCCTTCACAAACGAGTCATGCCTTTTACATTTCGGTGATACGATTTGAGAGTTCTCCAACACCTCCATCCATCTGATGACGATCATTTGCTACTTCAGTTGGAAAGGCCCTTTCATACATGATGCATGTCAGCTTCAAAGAATTCTTGTAGGATGCATGGTAGAGTAAATCCAAGCACAGATCAGTCTCATCCGAATAACAGACGAGGTTATAAAGGTTTGGAATAAGGAGGTATTTGGTAATATTTTTAAAAATAAAAAAACCATGCTGGCTCACATCAATGGTACCCAAAAGAAGCCGGAGACACTCCCCATACCTTACCAAGCTTTGATTAACTTGGAGCAAGAATTGCGAAAGTTGGAGGAAGCAGGAAGCGATGGAAGTCTTGTGTTACCTGGATCAGAGATGGAGACAACACGAGGTACTACCATGTCACAACCTAGCAAGAATCCAGGCTGAACCAACCGAGTCGAAAGAAGCCTGACATCCTAACACAAAAGAAGATGCAATGATGAGACGTGAGAGCGAATTGAGACCGTTTGAGATACCAAGGATCAAGGGTTTCAGATTTTCAGTGATGCCCAAAGTTGACATCTAAAACATGATCATGCATCAACTCCGGTTTAACATGTCAAACCTGATTTCCAAAGATGCAAGCGTTTTTGGGCGAACCAACCCCAGTTTCTCAAGCAAGACGTAAAAAGAGACTTTATGTGACACCAAATCCTTCATCAGTAACTAGTAACTATTTCAGAATCCATTGTTCTGGACTCTGGAGAGGGAAGGCTCACAGCCAGTAGTAAACAGAGACGAAAAACGGCATCACCATGCACAAACCCCGCCATACGGACTAATACCTGATCACCAACGATCATCTTCACTATCCATATTCAAAAAGAACTACCGAAACATGAGAGACGGGACAAACACTCATAATTGTAAGCACCAAAATGTGCTCCCAAATAACAGAGAAGTTTCAGTAAACAACTAACCGGCTACTCACGACACACAGCAACCTCTCCCAATAGAACCACCTATTAGTGGAGCATTTGCATGGAAGCCGCAAAGAAAAAGTAAGATAATTCTTCAGAGGCATTGGTCTTAACTAATAAACCAGGTTCGACCTCTAATAAGCAGCAGAATCGTAACTAATTTCCACTTCAAACCCTTGACACAATTTCACGACAGTTGAAAACAGGAAAAACAAAACAGGCAAAGAGAAAAAATATGTGCTTCTTCTGCACCGGCCCATCCAAATCAGGATGGAAGGTCGTAGCAACGATGCTGTTTTATGTTCAAGCCAACAGTGGGCACCTTTTCTTGATAATAAACAAAAGAGAAAGAAATGGTAATGGAAGAATCATAATGGTAATGGAAGAATCATGACTATTGAGCCAAAATAGGGACAGGAAAAGAAGGAAAGTGGAATCTTAATGGAACTACTTCAAACATAGTAATGAGGGGCTGGTCTGACTTGTGCACTGGGCCACAGACGGAGAACGCTGCCAGATAAAAGATTGACTTCCTCAAATTCTCCTGCAAAGGCGCCTTTCAGCATGTGCAAAAGGAAATAGTCACCCCTTGTTGACTCATCATCAGAGTTCCTCCCCATGCTCATAGAAGAAACTAACTCGACAATGCCCTGTTTTGCAATGAGTGAATCATTAGGTTTGCAACGATCATTGACAAAATAACGATTCAGTTCTAGTTGCAGCCCTAACACTCTTCATTCCTATTTCTGAATTCCAGTCTCCAAGGGCTAGTGAATCGGCAACAGGAAGATAGACAAGTATCACAGTTGCAACTGCAATAAATGCCAACATTGCCAGGAAGCTTAAGAACTCGAGAACTTCTTCATAAGACAGGTCGCCTGGCCTCGACAAAACAGTCAAACACAGAAAGAGAACCCGGACAGGAAGGAAGCTGACAACAGAGAACAGCAAATAGCAAATCCTTTTCTCGAGGGTGCCATTAATAACGACAGAGATCATCTTTGTTCCAAGATGGAAAAGATAACCAACCAAGAATGATGCAAAGAGTCCATGAACCACTGTACTCAGCAACGGATACATGCAGAAAATAGGCCCTTTGTCATCATTCCCCGAGGAATAACCCTCCATGAGGTAGATGGAAAGTTTCGTCAATCTATCTTCGCTACCTTCTCTTTCAGAGAAGAGGGGTCCAGCGAACACAATAACCAACTGCAATATAAAAATGGGCAGGCAAAATAGGAAAACCTGGGCAGTGGTCTTTGCATTCCACTGCCTCCTTAGCGTTCCCAAATCGCTCTTCTTAAGAGATCCACGAAGCAGAAGCACCAAACAAAGAAAGAGGCAAGGCTCTGCAAAACCGAAATTCGAGAGGATGTAGATCCTGCACAAATTCTTCTGCCATTTTGAACTCAAAGAATCCAAAACCCTCCTCTCACCCCTAAACAGGTCAAGGCGCTCAATTTCTCCAAAGCCCCACCATATGCCTGATGCGACAAGCATAATGCGGACCACCCAAGGGCCATTAAAGAAAGCCAGAGGAAGGGACCGCTCTCTTAGAACCCGATACCGAAAGAAGAGCACGTAGGAAATGCAGAACACATCGACCAGCACTAATAGAGCAACCAGACAAATGGTTACCGCACCGAATGCATCGGTGGCAGTTCTGGTTAAGGGCATCACCCAAAGCTTGAATGTCGCGCATAATCTCTTCCAGCATCGATCCAACGATACCCTTCTCCAACCCACTCAGAAAAATGGCGGGGGTTACCAAATATTAGAACACCACCCCTATCAAAATAATTTCTTCTGATACCAGAAGTAAAGTCCGGGCGATCCTATAACTGCATTTCCACCACTCCGGAAAGGACTCCTCCAATGACGGTAGAATTTTCAGCATCCGATGCATAACGTTGGTTGGGCTAATGTGTTCAGATCCCTTGCTAAAATTTCATCAACGAGCCAATAGATCTCCCCAAATTCAAAACCTGTCAAAACAAAGTATACCTGCCAAAAACAGGGCGAAGAAAAAGAAGAAGAAAAGGTAAACGCCGATATATTTTCGTTCGAAGCCGCTCGCTTCAAAGCAACAAGCATGCGTGGATCTTTGTCTCTTTTTCCTTTCATACAGGGAGAAAATAAAGATGCAGAAATGGAAGACCACCCAGAGCTTGTGAACTGAATCCAACAAATCCTAAGAAGGGCAACAAACTAAGAGCTACCTATTGACACCAGACCACGAAATGAGTTCACTACAACTTGATAGACTTGGAAGAAACAAAGGGTAAGCTCCTTTCTACATTTCACGCTATACCTGAAACGAGCTTCCAAAACTATCGTTTAACCCAGTAAAAAACATCAGTTGAAAAAGTATCACTCAAGCATTATATGCCGCGGGTGAGAAGTTCTCATAAATGCTACATAAATACAGCATGATCCTTTCAATCGGTAAAACTGAAGCTCGATTTCTCTCTCGAAAATCCAAAATCGCAAGGTACAGAAGCCGTAGATCCTTCAACTCCACGCTGCACGGACGCATACGAACTAAAAATTCCCACCAGAGACCCAAAAAGAAAAGTACAACTATCGTCCTACTCCTTAGAAAGCTGAAACTAAGGGTCCAGCCCTAGAGGAAGTATTCAGGGCGGGAGAATGAAAGAAACCAACCACAAACAAGCTAGACGTCTCCAACTAACCGCATTATGGGAGACAGCACGACCCCGTTACGTGGAAGGAGAAGCGCAAATCCGCAATAAACGGGTGGAATCCCGCAGGAAGAACGCGGAAAGGAAGTGTTTCGCGACGAAGACGAGAGGCAGACAACTATGAGGTTCTTTGATTAATGAGGGTGGATATGGTCCTGAATTCGCGGTTAAGTACTTTAGACGTGACGTTTGCCCCCCCCCCCCTTTCTCTCTTACGACCGTGTCCTGCTTTTCCCCTCATATCACCATCGTCTACGGTCTGCCAGTCTGTTAAACCCCATATTGGCAAATGAGAAAGAGAAACCATAATTATGGATCCAAACACTTCGAAACTCCGTCTTACTACCATCGTCATGGAAAGCCTTCTTTTCTCCTTTTTCTGGACTTTAAAACATTTTTTTTAGAGAAACGTACGCATCTCTTTTACAGAGGAGATGCTATGTCTTCTTTTTCAAAGGTAATACACCATCTCTCTTTACAGTTTCTTCCTCGAGAGAGAGAGAGAGATACATGCCTCTTTAATAAGAACCGACTTAAGGTGCTCTCTTAAAAAAAACGTATTTTGAATGCATATACATCTCTTTTCAAGAGATATATTCGAATTGGGTCTCTTCTATTCCATAGTGTGGTGTGTGAACAACTTAATAAAAGAGTAATTTAAAGATATTGAGTTTTTTCAAGAGATAAGTTTGAATTGGGCCTCTTCTATTCCATAATGGTGTGCGAACAACTTAGTAAGAGAGTAATTTGAAGATTTTGAGTTTGAGTATATGCTTATTAAAAATGATATACAAAATCGAGAATCTAAATAATGAGAATGATGCCATGCTGGCTCGAAGTATTTCATTCAGTTTCTGAAAGGTTGATATGGAGACTGAAATGACCAGAATGGACTATTTCTCGACAGAAAACTGTCGGAATTAGGGAAAACGGCCGGAAAAAGTCTGTTGGGAATATATTCGTCCGAATAAGTTTTTGTGAGCAGTCCGAAACTGCCGGAATACTACAAAACGATCGGAAATAACCAGCTCAATCCCTAGCCTGCCTAAACAATCGGAATACGCGATATTTCGGTAGAGACGAGCTGCCAAAAAATAAACTCCCATTTAAAGCAGCTTATGAACTGCCGAAAAAAAATTGTATCGACAATCTATAAACCTCCAGAAATGAAACAGTGAAAAACACTTTGTCGTTAAACCGTAATACATAACTAATAGTTTAGAACCGTCAGAGTATATTTCTTCGCATGGAATTTTCCACTACTAACCACATGTATGTTTTGAATTACAACAAAAGCATACCCATTATAGCATATGAGGTACCGCTTCAACCGGATGACGCCTAGACAAAAATCAAAATATATAGCACTAAAATCGGATCTGCCCGTACCAATATGCACACTCATACGAGCTAGGCTGAACCGGTCTACATTTTATATTGAACGTCTAAAATGATGGCTCAACCATGACTGATATATATAGAAAGAAACTTGGAGATGCTAGGCACCATCTCATGCTAAGACTCTACTAAACAATTTGTGCCGTCCATATACACGATACAGATCGAGTTGTCCATCACGATTAATATGACATTCGAGGTCGTTTATTGTTGTGACTCAGTATATATATATATATATATATATATATATATATATATATATATATATATATATATATATATATATATATATATATATATATATATATATATATATATATATATATATCCTATCCTCCTTTGAGATGTTCCCATATTATTTTTGGGTGGTATGAATATAATTTAAACTCTTTTAAAATACTTTAAAAAATATACAAGATATTCTTATTACACTCATGTCATACAAATGATATATAACATCTAATCCGGCTCCTTAAATGGGTCAAAAATGTGTGGCCTAGCCTTACATTTTTCTAGGACCGGATTGGAGCAACCCCTTGAACCAAGTTCACTTTAACATCTCTAACTACTCATTGCTTTTTTGGTAATATGAGTGTAATTTTAAAAAAATAAAGGTTTTTTGAAAAAGTATGTATGAAAATGTTTTACACTCTTATTTTTGAAAAATAACGGTGAGATATAGTGTGAAACGTCAATGGTGAGTAAGATCCAATCATTCATATGTAACATATTCGCTGATTAAGCATCTATATCTATAGCATCGATAAAATTGTGAAAGTTACATAAACCGCAATATAAGTAGAAACACAATAAGCACCCTGTAAACTGAATTTATTCATTACACGTCAAATGTTTGGGCCGTGATCAATCGTCTCTAAAATCTCCTTTGTTTTGCAATCCCTGCAATAGTGGCAAGTTTGAGCATGTTACTAATACTACAAGTATTGACAGATCTAATTAATACATAACATGCACTAAGAATTGAATAAACCTAGGAAGCAAGTATATGACATGCATATAAGGATTACATAATTAAGGATGAGGTCATGATTAAGTGGGAAAATGATGATTGAATGAAAGAAATAAAAAGCTCACTGTGATGATACCGAGATGATATTAAGCACAATTTTAATAAAATATGCAATTAATACTAAATATTCTCCAGCAGTGGATCAAGAAAATGAACATGTTCTGCAACACTGACGACTTAAGAAGACAGGAAGTGTTGAATGCAGGTAGGGGTGAATGAAAGAAGGAAGCATCATGTTCGTGCAGAAGGAAAAGAAGAAACTTGGATAGATGGGGTTTTCATGGTTCAGCAAGGGTAGCATGAGATGGATATGGAAAAGAAACAGGGCATATATATATATATATATATATATATATATAGAGAGAGAGAGAGAGAGAGCTGTTAGACAGACTCTCATATTAGGTATTGCGTGATCATCACTTACCACCTCTCATGCTAGACATTGTTTAACCATAATGATAAAGGCACTCATCTTGCGTCACATTTAATGTATTTTAGGTGTCTTGATATACATCATTCATACGATTATACAGACAACATATATCATCTAATAGAATGTCTAGTAACTCTCAATTTTCATATATATATATATATATATATATATATATATATATATATATATATATATATATATATATACAATAGTTATAAAATGATATAAAGTAGCGAGCCCCATTACATTTACTACAATAAGACCCATTGTTTTTACACTATGAGTATAAATTAAGTACCAAATTCATTGAATATAATATACGTCCCTTGTGTTGCAGGAATGGGTAGGAACACCGTACCCCATACCTAAACCTATACCTGATTGGGTATGGTATTTCCTGTTCCATTCAGGTCTGGTTGGGTCGGGGTTGCACAGGCCAGGTCAATATTGACATCACTAGATTTTAGAGATGAGACTGGGTTGCGAGTAAGTGATGGTAGATTTCAGTTGCTATTAATAATTGAGGACAATGGGTTAAAACATAGCTATAGGCCTGCACAGAATTTAAATTGACTTGTCACATATATATGAATTCAAACTGCAATCTGAAGAACATGGATCTAGCAATTCAGAACGACCATCAAACAAGAGACGAATAGTAGGCTAGAAACAGACAGCTAAACTAAATAACAACAACAATTAAGCTTTTTCCATACTGGATTTGTCAGCTACATGAATTCTTTGTTTTATCCTAGCTCGATCATGTGTCATGCTAACATTCAATTCCAACATAAGCTAAATTATTGTTTATTATTTCTTTCCAACATTTTTATGGTTTTTCTCTTCTTTTAACATTTTCACAGTTTACTTGTTCATACCTTCTTATCGGAACTTCCTTTAATCATCTTTTTATATGTTTAAATTATAATTTTTCTCATCTTATCATCTATTGGTGGCACTCTCAATTGTTTTTAATAACCTCATTATATATAGTCTTCTCTTACGTGATCACTCATCCATTTCAAAATCTTCATTTATACTACAAATATTCATGTTGATAATTAACATAAAGCTAATATAAATAAATATCAAAACAAATTATAGAACCTAAAGACAGAAATTTGATACAGAACAAATAACAAAATCTATATTAATCGAAAAAGAGTGAAGCCTAAAGTAGGATTACATGTAAAGAAACTAAAGATCACAAGGCTTGATCTCAGACTGTGTTGACACCATCATGTCTATGAAGGAAAATCAATCGGCAATTAGTGAATATGAGCCTACCATAGATCATAAGAGTTTCATTTAGCAAACCTCAAGACAATGAGACAATAGCAGATCCAATGGAGGGTGGTGCCACCGCCCACTTAAAATTTTGAAGATCGGTATTTTTGTATTAAAATTTTGAAAAAAAATTAAAATATAAATCTCGCCCTACCCGAACCCCAAGTCTGCCCCACCCGAAACAAATTTATTGATCCGCCACGCTTCTGATTTCGATTCTCTTCCTTCTTAGTCCTTTCTGTCTATTTTGATAACAGAAAGCTCAAACGAATTCAAACAAACCATAAGCTGGCGGTCATTATCTTGAAACCTGACTTGTTCTGTGATTGTGAAAAGCTAGCCCACGACCCTCTGTTTGTGTGTGTTCTTATTATCTTAAAAAATCTTTCATTAGATTAAATCTTCTTTCAATTTTGATCTTTCAAGATTTAGATAAGCACGTCCATGGATTTTCTATTAGCAATCGGATTTGATACGGTAAAAGAGGACCGGGAAGAAAGGAGAGGGACGAGGACTCAGCAAACAACGTTGAAACTTTATTCGTCTATATATTGGTTTGGTTTCTCTTCTGTCTGTCTCTCTCGCCTAGCTCACGTCCATGGATTTTCTATTATCAATAGGATTTGATACGGTAACAGAGGACCGGGAAGAAAGGAGAGGGACGAGGACTCAGCAAGCCCCTTGAGACTTTATTCGTGTTTCTCTTCCGTCTCTCTCTCGCCTCGCTCTCCCTCTCTCTCTCTCATCTTTTTGTTGGTAGCGTGTTGGTGGGCGTGCAGGCGAAAGGAAGAGAATGACGATCTCAAGATCTGGAAGGAAGGGAGCGGCAGCAGCCCTGTAATAGTTTGTTTCGGTGAGATGTTTTTAGATTTCATGCCGGACGTCGCCGGTCTCTCCTTGGCGGAGTCCAGTGGATTTCTCAAGGCACATGGTGGTGCGCCCGCCAATGTGGCTGTTGCTATCACTAAGCTTGGTGGTAGATCTGCTTTCGTTGGCAAGGTCTCTCTCTCTCACACACACACTCACTCACTCTGATATTGTTTCATGTAATGTCTTGTAACTTATACTTTATTTCGTGGAATTAGATTGTGGGTGAGACTTGTTTGATTGCAGTTAACTGGACGTTTTTCGCTTGTCACGTCTGGCATTATACTTTTGTGGTTAAATACAAATCAATTCTCTCAGAGAGATTCTTGTGGCTTAGTTTTCTTTGATCATCTGTTTATTGTGTTTGGATAATATCCTCTCTGGGATTTCCTCTTCTTACTTAGGACTAACAATCCCTCGTTTGATTACTGGATGTGCAAAAAAAAAAAAAACGGTTCTTGGTATTCCCATGTTATGTTTTGTCTGCTCACAAGATCCATCCTGCTGCGATGTTCTGGGAAATCTTAGATCTGTCCGTTCACTTTTCTCTTTTTCCTTTATTCCATCCTTCACTTCCTCTTTCATCGCCCTGCTCTTTGGTGCAAAATTAATCATTTCTATTCTTCCTGCTTTCAAATATTCTTAGATTGTCCGTAGATATTGTATATTTCTTGATATTCGCTTACGATCTGTTCTCGAAGAATTTCGTCTTTGGCTGGATTATGTTTATTGATTCGACCCATGCTATTATCATTGGCTGCTCTATGTTGTTTCTTGTGCTTCTAATTTGTATTTATCTCTATCTCTAGTATTAATTCAAATGCTTCACATGCTTGAAACTTGCGTCTGTTTAGTTTGGCGACGATGAATTCCGGCGCATTCTAGTTGACATACTCAAGGTTAATGGCGTCATGACGGTGGTGTCCTTTTTGATGAACACGCTGATGTGTTCTCTGACCTTGTGCTGGTCGGAGTCCTTAGTTACGGATAAGAGTGAAGAAATGGGGGCATTTCGATTCACGCTTACCGATAGACGGATTACTATATGCTTACCGATAGACGGATTATTATGGAAGAACATTTTATTATTCTTTTATTGTATTTGGTACAATATAATCTTTTTATATAAACCGGTCTTCCTTATCTTTTCTATTCTGCCCTTTCTGTTATAAGTCATTAATGTTATCTTTAACAATTAAGTTTTTATCTTTTAGGTAATGTATCTATGGAATCCAGGAAGATGGATTGTGTTCCTTTTTTCATGGATTTATTGTTGAGAATGACCAAATCTGGCATTACATCTTTCACTTGTTCATTTGAACCAAGGTTTATAACACACTGGTTTTACCTCCTACTTTTATGGGTTCTTTCAAGTTGTGTCAACTATGATTGGAAGTGTAATTGCAATTGACACATATTGTGTAGTTTTTCGTATACAATATGTTCTTTCCTACATGACAATTATTATCATGTAATTTAATACACTTCAAACAAATCACAAACCCATGTTTGCAACATGTTTATTCTAGGGTTTGACAACATATTATTAGTTAGCATATATGATATAGATATCTCATTTTTTTAACTATATCATAGAAATAGAGATACTTAATTATTGTATACCTACTTCTGGAGCTATCAACCTTATTCTTAATCAGAGTAATTGTTGCATTGTTGTCACAATAAATGACAACAGGCTCGTTGGTTATATCTAACTTCAAATCACGTATGAAGCGGTTTATCCAAATGGTACTTGTTGCAATCATAGTGTAAGAAACATACTCAATTTTCTTGTATATGCAATGCTACACAATTCTGTTTTTTACAAGCCCAAGAAACAACTCTACCTCCAAATAAAAATATTTATCTAAAGGTTGATTTGTTGTCATCTTTGTTCCTTTTGTTGTATCTTTACTCCAATGAAAATCAACATCTGAGTATCCTACCACTTTCAATTTATCTGCTTAAAAATATAATTTTAAGTCTTTTGTTCCTTTAAGATATCTTAGAATTCTTTTCACAGTTATCCAATACTATCAATCAGGATTACTTTAATATCTACGTATAAGATCCACAACAAAATTGATATCATGTCTTATACACAACATAACTTACATCAAGCTACCAATAATTTGGGCATAAGAAATATTAAGTTTGTTATCTCTTTCACTAACCCCTTTTACAACGGGTGTAGTTGCAGGCTTGCATTCACTCATTTTAAACTTCTTTAAAATATAATCTATATATCTCTTCTAACTTATGCATAAGAGTTTAGATTCTTTATCTCGAAAAATCTTTATTCCCAGAATATAGGATGTTTATCCCATATCCTTCATTTTGAACCTTGAGTTTAACCATGATTTGGGTTTTACAATCATTTCATTGTCATTCTCATTCAATAATATGTCATCTATATATAATAATAGAATGACAAAGTGGTTCCCACTATTCCAAACTTATGCACAATGGTCAAGTTCATTAGTCACAAACTCAAGTTCAATTATGGCATTTTAAAAAGTCAAATAACATTAACGAGGTGATTGCTTAAGGTCATATTAGAGATTTTTCAACCTATATATTTTATTATCTTGGCTTATAACATTGTATTCTTCTGGTTGTTGCATATATATGATTTCATCTAAATTTTTATTTAGAAAAGCATTTTTTACATCTAACTAATGTAAATCCAAATCATAATATGTTGAAATTGGAATAATTATTTTTATGGATGCAAATTTTGAAACAAGGGAATAGTCTCAACATAATTTATCCCTTGCTTTTGCGAGAATCTCTTTGCAGTCAACCTTGCCTTAAACTTTTTGATAGATCAATCAATTTTCTTTTTTTTTTTCAGAACTCATTTACATCCTATGATTTTCATTCCTTTTATAAAATCAGCTAATTCTCATACTTGATTTTTCTTAGTCTGACGATTTTAAATGAGTTAATAGTCTAATGATTTAGATGAGTCAATAGTCTGATGATATATCAATTTACTTGATTTGCAATGTAAGTGTGATAATCCTTTAAGTAAGACGGTGTGATCCTAGGTCTTTTATGTCTACTTAATTTTTTTGTTTTAGGAAAATCATTATTATCTATAGGTTCAAATGATCATGAATCTAGTTTTATTAGATCATCAACACATTCATCGTTATTCTCAAGGATATCATTTTTAGTCTCTTTTAAGAATTCAATATTCATGCTTTCTATTAATCTATGGTCCTTATGATAAAACAAATATCTTTTAGAACTTTTAGGATATCCAATGAATACAAATATCAAGGACATGTTGTCTAGCTTATCCCTAGACTGCTCAAGGATCTTCACATGTGCGATAGATCCCCACCTCTTGAGATGACCTAAGTTTGATTTTCTTAAACCACGTCTTATATAATGTAGATAATATAACCTTACATGGTATCCTATTTTTTATATACTTATCACTTCTCCCAAAAATACTCTTGGTAGAAGAACATCTATTAACATTGACCTTGTCATATTAAATAAGGTTTTCTTATATCTTTTTGCTACACTATTTTGTTGAGGTGTCCTGAGCATTCTATTTTGTTTTTAAATACTAAAGTCTTTACAAAATTCTAAAAATTCTTTAGAGGTATACTCTCAACCTTGATCATATCTTAAAACCTTAATTGTATGCCCTAGTTGGTCCTCAATTTTTTTATATTCTTTGAATAATTCAGTGCCTCAAATTTATATGCTAAGATATATATACATGTATATCTCGAGTATTCATCGATAAAGGTTATGAAATAAATCTTACATATAATATCACTCTAAATGGTCCACATAAATTAGTTTAAATGGTCTCTAATAGGGTTGTTGCCTTATTTATGTCTTTCAAAAAAAAAATTGGTCATTTTCTCTTGTATAAAGGCTTCATATTTGCTAAAAGTGTTTTCTTAAAATTCAAGCAACAAGTCAAGGTTGGATAATTTTCTCAACTTTTTTACTTATATACTCTAAGCGTTTATGCTATACATACATTTAAGACACAATCAATATAAGCAGAAGAACTATCATTTTCATTAATGTTAAATTTGAACAATTCATATCACCAAACAGTTTAGAGAAAGCTATCTTACAATGCTTCCCCACAATTACCTTATCAGGAACAAACCTTATTTCAAAACCTTTTTTAACTAAGAGAGGAACTAAAACCAAATTACGCCTTATTGATAACACAATTAATACATCAGTTAATACGACCAGTGTGTCTTGTACATAAATTCTAAATGACTCAATCCCAAAGACATCTGAGAAAGTATTATTTTTCATATATACCCAATATTCTCTTAGTTTATATTCCTTTAGGTTCATGGCTCATTCTTTTCTCTTTGAGATATATCTCGTTGCTCCTTAATCAATCCACCAATCAATTATCGAACGATCTATATAGAGGCATTGAGAAACCACAAAGATTATGTCATGTTTCTCTGATTGATCGTATTATTGGTGTATTCACCATTAGTCTTTTTTTTGCAACAATCTTTCTTCTAGTGCTTCATTTTTTCATAATTAAAGCACTTGACCCGATAAACGGTTTACTGTTATTTCTTAAAAGATTGATCATCTTTCTTGTTTTTCTTATCAAAGTTTTTTTTTTTCTCTGATTTAGTTTGGAGCTGGACCCTATCTCATCTTAAGCTAATAGCAATTTATCCTTTTTGTTTTTATTCATGTGTTCTTGTTCAATTATTAGTTTAAGGGGTAAATCAAAAATATTTGTTTATACTTTAATCTAAGGGCAGTGACAACCATATTCCACAAAGGGAAAGACTGTTTAGGATAGTGGATATTTGCATTTATTCGGAGATGATTGATTTTGCTATAGCTAAATCTCTTGTTATTACCGATATTTGTTTCATATGTTCTACTATAATATCTCCTTTTTTTATTTTAGAAGTGTTGTATTTTTGTAGTAGCAATTGAACATACAACTTGGTTGTAATATCATATGTAGTTATTATTGAGTCAAATAGCTTTTTTGCGATCTCGTATTACTTGAAGACCTTAATCAGATTATCCTTCATATATGTCATCATTATTGTTTTACTTATTGTGTCATCTTTAAGAAATATTTTATACATTTTATTTTCTTATGTTGCATTGAGAGTGGGAGTAGAATTGTTTCCCTTAATAATAGTCTACAACTTCTAGTGTAAGCACCAACAAGATACATCTTTTCCATATTTAGAAATTTAGACCATTTAGTTTTTCAGTTTTTGCCAATTTCGATACACATATTCTTAAACTCATTTTCAATTGTTTGATAAAAATAACAATAAAATAGTTTAAAAGAAAAACATACAACATATAATAGATAGGACAACTAATAGTCAACCATCATCATGCAATTTTCAAAATATCCAAGTACTAAACTTGAAATAACTCCTGGTACCAAAAAACAATTTCAAATAATGCTTAAGTATCATTTTAAAATATTCTCAATGTGATTATGTTATTTTAGAACCAAGATGGGATAAATTTGTAATTTTCTCCTATCTCCTACAATTATAATTTCCCTAAATTTTAGAGGTAATTTGGTAATTTTGTTTGTATGTCTTGTTTGGTAATTTTTTGCCCCTCGATTTGAATCTCTAATTCTACCTAGAGAGAGGGGAGAATCAACTTTTGACTTAGTGGTAGACCTACCGCATGTCCAAGGGCATCTGTGTACAGGTTGATATATGGTAAATTTCATAAATTGTTAGACGATAGAATTGTCCTTTCGTTTGTTTAAAGGCAAAATCCCCTTTTGACCTTAAAATATTCGGTCTTTTTTATAATTTTACCCATGACAGTTCATTATTTTATTGAATAACTTAGGGTTGTTGCTTGAAGTGGTTTCCTCAAAACCACGATGTAGGCGGTTTCTGCCAACGGTTTTCCATAAAACCACGAGATATAGAGTTCAGGGAGAGAGGGAGACATGCGGTCAAAGACGATGTCGATCTTCGACTGTCTTTTCCAATCATTTTTTTTGTTTCTTTATCAGTTCCTTTTTTTCGAAATTAAAATTGGCACACATTGCATTCCCCAAAAGGAAAGTTTTAAATACCTAGGGTCAATTTTTCAAAGTGATGGAAGAGTTGATGGAGATGTTACACATAGAATTAATGCTGGTTGGTTAAAATGGAGAGGAGCATCAGGTATTCTTTGTGATAAGAAGATACCATTAAAATTAAAAGGTAAATATTATAGAGCAGCAGTTAGGCCTGCCATGTTTTATGGTTCTGAGTGTTGGGCAGTTAATCATCAACATGTACAAAAGATGTCTGTAACAGAAATGAAGATGTTGAGATGGATGAGTGGTCATACAAGAAAAGACCGTATACATAATGAGGTTATTAGAAACAAATTAGGAGTGGCACCAATAGAGGATAAAATGAGAGAACATCGTTTAAGATGGTTTGGACATATAGAAAGAAGATCAAAAGAAGAACCTGTAAGAAGGTTAGAAAAACTAAATTTGGAAAGTATTAAAAGAGGTAGAGGACGACCACAAAAGTGTTGGAAAGAAACAATAAAGAATGATCTAGCTTATTGGGAGTTAACTGCTAACATGGCACACGATAGAGATCTGTGGAAACAAAGAATCCATGTAGCCGACCCCGTCTAGTATGGGAAAAGGCTTAGTTGTTGTTGTTGTATCGGTTCCTTTTTTTATTTTTGATAGTCTCATGCCACCCGCAATGGCTTCCGATTGTCTTTGTTATTGTCCCTTTTTTCGTCAGTCTCATGCCGCCTTTGTAGTGGCTTTCGACTATATGTGTTACTTTTTGTTTTCCGATAATCTCAGGCTGCCTTTTTTTGTTATTTTCTGTTTTTTGAAAATCTCAGGCCGCCTTTGCAATGGCTTATGACTGTTTGCGGTTCTTTTCCCAACCGACTCAGAGAGTTTTTTTTGTGTTTTTCCTTCTTTCCTTCTTTTTTCTCTTCTCCGTGAACAGAGGACAATCGGGTGTATCAATGTCCTAGTACTCTTCCTGATACAACCTCTGCTCTAAAACTAATAAAGAGCTTTAAGAAGTCGGGAAAATCACAGTAGTGATAGATATCTAGGCTTCTGGTCACTATTTGGAACTTTGAATATAATAAGCTCTATAGATCCAGGTAGTTCTTCTTTCTTTTTCCGGTTGCTGCGTTGCCTTTTCATGTTTTCCTCTTGCGGGAGAATAAGAGCTGCTGAACGAGATTCTTCTTGTTAGCATGGCTTAAAGAATCAAAGAGGAACTTGTAGATGATCGTCCTTCTCTCTCCAAGTTTGGTCACATAATGAAATATCATGGTATATTTTGTTTATTGTTTTACCTACAAAGAGGGAGCGAGGAAAAGATGTAGTTACTCCGGGTTATGATGTCCCTCACGTAGGCATTGCCAGTTTGGAACCGGGCTAGTAACCAGTAAAATTTGGACTGAAAATTCGAGACCACTTAGTTCAGTTCAGGTTTCATTTTTAATCTGAACCGAGTTAACACCATACCCCTAGAGGTCCAAGTTCAAGTTTCATTTTTCATGTGTTGGAACTAATTTGAAACTGGAACCGACAGTTCCAAAAACCATTTGTTCAATATTTCTTTGTTTTCTTTAGTTTCAAAATTATTTATAATATTTATCCAGATGATTTGAAACTCAAACTAGAACCAATAGTTCTGAACTAGTTCCGACTCTTGAGTCGAGAAAAACCGAACTCTAGATTTAGTCAAAATACTAAAAGGGGGGGGACTAACTCCACCCATGTAAGGGATCACCCTTGCATTGCCGGTCCCAAGCCCGGATAAAGGAGGAGGGTTGTGTTAGGTTTCCGACAGCCAGCGTAAAACTTCGTCGGATTTTTATAACATGGATTACAAAAATTATGAGCATTGCTTTGGGGCGTCCCCGCCTAGCGACGTGTTGCAGAGCCCGAATGCAGTAAAAAGTAAGCAAGGGCCACTACATTTTCGTCCGAATGTAGTGAATCAATTGCAGAGAGGGTTCCCACATCATGGACGGGTGTGGGTAAAGAAGTTAGTCCCACTACATTGCCGCCCGAATATAGTGAAAATTTTTCAGAGAGGGTCTCCACATTTTGATTATGGACGGATGCGGGGGTAAGGAAGCTAGTCCTAGATAATAAGATTCGTATTTGTTCTTGGAATATCGGAACATTATCCGGTAAGCTAATGGAGGTGGTAGATACTATGATTCGGAGAAAGATTCATATTCTATGTTTACAAGAGAAAATGGGTTAGAGAAAAAGCAAAGGAGATAGAGGATACATGTTTTAAATTATGGTACTCAGATAAAGAAAAGGCTCAAAACGGAGTTGGTATTATCATAAATAAAGATTTAAAGGATAGTGTAGTAAACATACAACGATATGGTGACCGAATCATGACGTTGAAATTAGTGTTAGGAGCAGAGGTTTTGAATATTGTTTGTGCTTACGCACCCCAAGTAGGACTAGAAGATATAAATGAGGAGATTTAAATGGAGATGTTTGGGAAGAGTTAGATAAGGTATTTCAAAAGATTCCACAAAGGGAGATGATTTGTTTAGGAGGAGATTTAAATGGACATGTCGGTAAAAAGGCATTAGGATATCAAGGGATTCATGGAAACTTTGGTTTTTGGGATATAAACGAGGAAGGTAGGGAGATTTTAAATTTTGCTATGGCATTTGATCTCTTTATAGTCAATACAATCTTCAAAAAACGAGATGAACATTTAATTACTTATAAGAGTAGCTTATCACAAACACAAATTGATTACTTTATTTGTAGAAAAAAAGATAGAGTGTGTTGTAAAGATTGTAAGGTAATTCTAGGAGAAAGCTTAACCACCCAACATCGACTTTTAGTTATGGATTTACAAATAAAAAAATGGACAAAGAAGAAAAGAGTGCATCGAGCTATTCAGACTCAATGGTGGAACCTCAAAAGCGACAAAGAAGATATATTTAAATAGAAAGTCCTTCAAAGAGATGTTTGGAATTATGTTGGCACACCCTGTGATATGTGGAACAATATGGCTATACATATTAGGAAAGTGGCGAAAGATGTATTAGGGGTATCTAAGGGAGGTGTACCGGCACAAAAAGAAGCTTGGTGTGGAGTGAAGTAGTGCAAAATAAAATCAAGGCAAAGAGGGTATGTTACAAATTACATTATGCCAAGAAAACTAGTGAAACTTTAGAAGCTTATAAGAAAGCAAAGAAGGAAGCGAAAAAGACCGTTAGTAAAGCAAAAGCTAAGATTTGGGAGGACTTATATAAAAAAACTAAACTCAAAAGAGGGTAAAAGAGATATTTTTAAGATAGCTAGGGCTAGAGATAAGAAAACTAAAGATCTTAATTATGTTAGATGCATAAAAGACGAGGATGAAAAACTTTTAGTGGCAAACGATGATATAAGAAATAGATGGAAAAACTTTTTTTATAATCTTTTTAATGAAAATAAAGATGTTAGTATTAGTTTAGGAGATTTAGCCAAGTCAAAAAAGTATATAAACCACAATTTCTACCGACATATTCAAAAGAATGAAGTCAAAGAGGCTCTTAAACATATGAAAGGTGGTAAATCGGTAGGACCAGATAATATTCCTATAGAAGTTTGGAAAATACTAGGAGAAATAGGAATCACTTGGCTCACAAGACTATTTAATGAAATATGAAAAAACCAAAAGATGCCCGAGGAATGGAGAGCAAGTACACTTATACCCATATATAAGAACAAGGAAGACATTCAAAATTGTGCGAATTATCGAGGTATCAAGTTAATGAGTCATACTATGAAATTATGGGAAATAATTATCGAACGTAGGTTAAGACAAGTATCAAGTACAACAGAGAACCAATTTGGGTTCATGCCAGGCAGATCTGCTATTGAAGCAATTCACCTTTTGAGACGTCTTATGGAACATTTTAGAGCAAAAAAGAAAGACCTTCCCATGATATTTATTAATCTAGAAAAAGCTTATGATAGGGTACCGAGGGAGGTTCTTTGGAGAACTTTGGAAAAAAAGGGTATCCCATTGACATATATTAACCTTATAAGAGACATGTATGGTGCAAAAACATGTGTGAGGACTCATGAAGGAAACTTCTTTGAAGTTAATATTGGGTTACATCAAGGATCAACTTTAAGTCCATACTTATTTATAATGGTGATGGATGAGTTAACAAAACATATTTAAGATGAAGTACCTTGGTGTATGTTATTTGCAGATGACATTGTATTAGTGGAGGAGTCTAAGGAAAAAGTTAATAGAAAATTGGAACTATGGAGAGAAACATTAAAAAGCAAAGGCCTCCGACTTAGTAGAACAAAGACAAAATATATGGAATGTAAGTTTGATCATTTGGTTACTTCAGAGGACATGAAAATTAAAATTGGCACACATTGCATTCTCCAAAAGGAAAGTTTTAAATACCTAGGGTCAATTTTTCAGAGTGATGAAAGAATTGAGGGAGATGTTACACATAGAATTAATGCTGGTTGGTTAAAATGGAGAGGAGCATCAGGTATTCTTTGTGATAAGAAGATATCATTAAAGTTAAAAGGTAAATATTATAGAGCAGCAATTAGGCCTGCCATGTTTTATGGTTCTGAGTGTTGGGCAATTAATCATCAACATGTACAAAAGATGTCTGTGACAGAAATGAAGATGTTGAGATGGATGAGTGGTCATACAATAAAAGACCGTATATATAATGAGGTTATTAGAAACAAATTAGGAGTGGCACCAATAGAGGATAAAATGAGAGAACATCGTTTAAGATGGTTTGGACATATAGAAAGAAGATCAAAAGAAGAACCTTTAAGAAGGTTAGAAAAACTAATTTTGGAAAGTATTAAAAAAGGTAGAGGATGACCACAAAAGTGTTGGAAAGAAACAATAAAGAATGATCTAGCTTATTGGGAGTTAACTGCTAACATGGCACACGATAGGGATCTGTGAAAACAAAGAATCCATGTAGCCGACCCCGTCTAGTATGAGAAAAGGCTTAGTTGTTGTTGTTGTACTAAAAGGGGGGGACTATTCAATCAAACATTGTTTCCTTTTTCACGTTCAACCAAATTTTATGTAGGCGAACGTTTCTCACCACAGTCATGTCCAGTTCCGGGACTCTGAAACCATAATTGGACTGGCCAGGACCAGTTTCGGTTATGGTTCCAAAACTGTTGGTTACTGTGCGGTTTTGGTTTGAGTCCGGAACTCTTTGGAATCTGTAATTTTATTTTATTTTTAAATTAAAAATGTATAGAAATTTTTAAAAAACAGAATTCAACGGTTTGAAACTGCACGTTCAGGTTTGGTTCTGATTTTATAAAAAATGAAATCAAAACTAAACATGGGTGATCCCCGGTTCCTCATGGATTTAGTGAAACCACTATATTTCGATATTTGATTTCTGGCGAGCAATCAATCGACCGTTTGATGCCAGTTAAACAAACAAAGAAAAGCAATATTTTCATAGGAAAACTTTGCCCATGAAAGAGGGTCGCGAAATTTCATGCGTGGCCTTCAATTATGCCCTTATTTACGTGTGAAACTACTTTTCTTGGAGATACCGGCAGTAAGATGAACGTTGACCGTCACCTGAGACGCCATTCATGTTTAAACGCCCCCCTCTCTCTCTCCCCAAAGCAATTGTGGACAATGAATTCAATGAGCATGCATACATGAAGAAGCTGCGTGTTTTCGAACTTCCCTTATAAGCAATCAATCAGCATTCTCTGGTTTTGTTCTCTTTTTCATTTATTTTTAGTGTGATTTAGTTTAGTAATTTTGTTTCTACGTGCACCCAAAGAAACCCGAAGCACAAAACAATCAGCATTCATCTTTTTAAGATGAAGTTAAATATGCCTATCATTGCATGTGGCGTTCACTTTCTTGTGAATTTCCTTTTAAAAAGAGAAAAAGATAATAAAAATGAGTTTATATAGTATTTTTCCTGATATATATATAATATGTCATGCATCACATGTCAACGAACGAATCAATTCTTTTGTCTCAAAACTAACTGTAGTGACAAGCACAGTAGAGTGAGGTCACTGCCCACACCATGAATAACAATGTTGCACTTTGTCACCCTCCCGCGGCCGGCAATGGAGGTTTTGCCCTCTGCCAGGCAGGGGAAAGGTGATGGCAGCGAATCACCTCAATTCACAGTCTTTTTTACAAAAATCCCCGAACTATTCACGTTATTCTTGTTGCATATTCTCTCTTCCTCTTCTTTCCTCCCAACAACCTTTTATCGATTTTTCGTTGCGTGACAATCTCTTTTAATCTCATTTTCATACTTATTAGTTCGATCTCTCTCTAAATATCACCTTTTCAATTTCCTTTTTTAAACTTTATTGAATTATTTTTTTATCTCTTTAACAATCTCTCAGTCTATTTCCGACCTTTTTCTATTAGTCACAACCTCTATCTCAATATTAAGATGAGTCCCACGACAAATCAAGAGGTCTAAAGGATCGATCACAGCATACATTTCAAGCGAAAAAAAGCAGTGGCCGATCATGAAATGCATCTAAAACGTGTTTTATTTAAAGGAAAAACACATTCATGACGCACCCCTATTTGAAGAACAATATGCAACATGTATATCTTTATCTACAAGTAGAAAATGAAGTGACATGTATTTATCTAGAAGTGGAAAAAGACATGACTAAACCGTATTATTGTTTATGGCCAATAATAAGATGCATTTTGTTTAAAGAATAGACGGATATATGGTTGTTTGAAGGGTGATGTACAGTAAACGACGTTTTTATTTTGAAGGAGATAAATATGTGTATGTTTAGTAAAAAATAGTGTATAAATAGTAACGTTAATCTCCATGTCATATCAACAAGATCGATAAATATGTGTATGTATAAAAAGTAGCCAATAATTACTTACTATAAGCATTCTGCATCCATGCTATACCTCTCAATCCACCGGTCTTGCTTAGGTTAGCTTGTTTCACCTCCACAAGCAGACATATAACGCTGTTGCAAACTATACAATGCTGAATCATTTGCTCATCAATATGATTTTTATTTGCAAATCAAATTAATTAATAAATCATCATTTTCTTGAAATGTTCATAAACCAATTAATAAATCCGTGTGCATTTTCTTTTTCTTTTTCTTTTTAAAAAAAACAACTCTTAACCAACTTCTTTAGGGAAGCAAGAATTCACCTACATCAAAATGTCTCAGTATCTACCTCCAAATACTCAAATCCACCCTTTCATAATCATTAAATAAGCGTAAAACCATGTAAATAATAAATCCGATTGAATAATGAAGCCTCACACACACTTAAATTGGACTCTAAATCACCTAAAAAGAAAGGGAAGCTTCAAAACTACAATTAAGTAGAACTCTCGAATACTTAAAAGAAATAACCCAAATGTCTAAGTAAGTCCCAGTAAAAGAGTTCTAATTCAAGTAGCTACTTTGAATTTCATTAAATGGCTCCAATGTGATAAAAATAAGCTGATCCAACCCGAACTAACAGGCTAAACTGGACGTAATCTGAATCCAAACATTATATCCTCGTTTAAAAGTATTAAAATCCAATCCAACTTCTATTCAGACTCAACTAAACCAATCGAAAAACAGCTTGAACCAGGTCTGAGTCTAAGACATTGTAAAACTGCGATCATATTATGGAAAAACTCAATTTAGTCCTCCGTTGTCAGAGCCAAATCCACTTTGGTAACATGTAGTTTCATGTCAATCAGTTTACTATCTGATGGTTTAAAATTATATCATTTTTTTAAGAATGTGTTGTTGTCAAAAGTGACAACGCAATCCGACCACAAAACTCTAACCATTGTTCTCAATGAGAAATGTGGATAAGGCTTAGATGACGAAAATGGATTTATGTGAATCTAACTATGCATATTTCGGTTGTCATCAGAATCACACGTACAAACACAAGCACATTCGGTGTGTTTGGGTGAACCCCGTTTGATGGGGCTAATAAAAGCATGTATTTGCTCTTTATTGGAGGCAATTTAGCAAATTGAACTCATGACCAATGTAAACACCCAAAATTTTTCTTAAGAAAAATATATTTTATCTAATAAAGCTGATTGTAAAGTTTCAAATTTTAAAACAAGTAAAATAACTCCATGGATCTTTGATCATAGGTCTAGGTTTGCTTTACAATGAATTAAATAGAATAAAGATGTTGATCCAAGAATATATTCAAAAACAGAATAAAAGGTAAGGGAAAGTTGTACTATCCACTTACTTTATTCAGAAAAGTTCATTGAAGAGAATTCCAGCAAAAATAGAAATACCTAAATTATTTTCAGTCATTATGGAAAGCTATACATACATATTACATAGATACTATATATACATATACATGTATATAAATATAATATATAATTATATAAACATGTAATAATTAGGAAACTAATATATATCTCCTACGTATAAAATATATGTGTGTAACATAGGTTATATATATATAAGGTGAATATGTATATATTTTATAATACGACATATATATGTATATATGTATTTGCATAACATATGTCATATTTATATAACACTAGGTAAGTATGTATATATATACATATATATAGTATCATATATTTACCTTAAATATATATGTGTGTATATATATGTGTGTGTAGAGGGTATACTGTCCATATATATTAATTATATCTACATAATATATAGCTATATATGTAATGTATATATAGCATACATAAAGGATAAATCAAGCAAGAGAGCAGCAGACATCAATTTCTAGTTTTTTTACTTGTCATTTGCAACAACAAGCTCAAAAAGGCAGCATAATCCATATAAATATCAAAAATTCCAACTTCTTGCTTTTCGTTTTTATACTTCTCCAAAGTGAGAAATGTTGTATCAAGTTTTTTTTTCAAAATACTATAACAAAAACTATAAATAGAGTGGTCATCATCATTGTAAAGGGAGGCCAATGAAAGAAAGAATAAGAATTTGAGTCATCTCTCTCCTTGTTATTGTGTATGACCATTGTTGTCATCAACACCCAAAAGTTGGCCGACCACTTGGTAGCCAATCTCGTGAGTTCAATTTTTTAGTCTATTAATTTCTACTTTCTTTTATTAAACCTTCTTATTCCTCCTAGTATTCCTTTTCATATACATTCATTGGTTATTTAACATCACAATCAAATATCTATACCATAATAAGTCTTAGTCGATTCCTTTTTAATCATAAGAACCGACCCTTGTCCGTTAGGCTAAAAAGGTAATTGTAAAAGAACTTGATTTGGACCCACAATGCATAAACGCAGAGTGAATAAGAGGTGAGTCATTCTTGACTTTGATTTTTATTTACTTTCATAAAATTAAGAAGATTGGAATGAAGTTGAGAGTTTAGTAAAACCTAAAATTTGTATACAATTTGTTTTTACACGCCTGATGAAACCCATAAGTCTACTCAAAATTGTTGACTAGCTTAAAAATTTTATTTTATTATTTATTTTGATTATGAACATGTTTGTTTTCCACACAAGGTGCACTTAGAGTAAGAAGATACATATTTGTCGTACACACCCACATAACTACCTAGTAGTGCACACATAAACACACAAGCACTTAAGATCTTTTCTCAAGAATATGCTTGCAATTCGTGCTAATTAGGTATGACTTCATATACTCAATGCAACATGTGGTCTAGTGAGGAAGATGATTTTGATTACTTTGAAAATGTAAATAACATAGAAAGAGTAAAAATGATAGCATAGCTTTGAAAAAAAATTAAAGAATATAAAAAGAAGGTGGTTATTTCGAATAAATTATTAAATTATATGAAAATAGTAAAGAAATATCTCTGAGATTGTCTAGCTCTTAAGGAAAAAGATGAACTTAAATCTCAACTCAATGGAGAAGAAAGCAAAAATGATATATTTTCCAACTCATGAGCTATAGGCCTATCTACAACTTCTCGAGTTATCGTTGCCCCAATCTAATTATAGAAAAATTTGATAAAATTGTTAATTAGAATAAACCTATAGGTATAGTCATCAAAGGTCCTAAAAGTCATTTTTTTATTCCTATAGTCATCAAATAAAAACTAAAGACAAACATTTTACTCATTCATTTATCAAAGAAAAACCTAAATACCGATCATTTACTCCAATAGTCACCCGTGGACCACATTCTTCAACTCTATATAATCCAAAAGAAAGTTGAATTAAAGCAAAGCAAGTTCTAAAAGATCTATCAGTAGGGTTTCCTTCTCTAGTCAAACCTCAAGTCTTCTCCATCCTCGATTCCATCACAATCTAAGTTAGTATCCTCCATCCCATTCACCCTTCAGGTATCTCATCCATCTAAGGTTCATCATTTAGAATCCTCAGAACATGTTATCCCTCCTAGGTTATTCACATAGGCTTCGACTTTTCTAGAACTTTTTGAATGCTCATATTTTTGGATCCTACTCTCTTTGTCCGAGATAGAGCACCTTTCATGCTCACCATTCTAAGTATCTTTACCTCCTCCATCTTCAAAGTATCAAAGTGAAACCCTTGCCACCAATTTAGAATCTCTTTTATAGACATGTTTGTCTACTCCAAACCATGGTCTAAGTTCTCATCCCTCTTTTTCGGAATATCCTTTTAATACTTGTCCATTTTCTTCGACCCATTTGTCAAAAATTTGAGTTACCATCTTTCATAGAGTGTCCTCTTGATACGCCATTATAGTATGAACCCTCTTTGCTTTAAGTGTCATCCCGATGATCCACCCTCGAGTCGTAAACTCAACTCTTCGAGTCTTAATCGGGATTCTTTTTATGTAGGAGGAGCCCATCTCTCTACCCACTAAGTCATTCTCCCACTACTAAGGTTTGTTCCTAGTTTTAGTGTGCAAGACACATCACTTTTCTCTTCTTCCAAGATATCATTATTTCTACCGTGTGTTAGCTTTGACCTACTTGAGTCTATGGTCTCTTCATCTTCCAATCAAACATCTACCACTATCAGTCCTGTAGTAGTGTTAGCTCTACTAGTAGTTATACATGGACCTAAGAGTCCCCTCGATTTATCAAACTTATCTACTAAGTCTTCTTTCAATGATGCTACCCCATAATCGATCATTACTAATCTCCACCATAACTCTAGTACTTCACAAGAGACCTTGGCTCCATTAAGTCATGACGAGCTTATAGAATTTGATGATGTTCACCCCAATGGCCACCATACATCCACTCACCCATTTGGAATAGATGAACTTAGCTTCATTCTCTCTTCCTTAGGTAGTCATCATGTCTCAGTAGGTAGACCTACTATCCCTCTAGACATACCTTTCCCATATCAGGTTATATTCCTAGGGCCTTTACCTTTTTAGAGTAAATCCTTTCACCACACCATACCCTTGGAGTCTTCACTTTCTCAAAGTCTATCTTCTTACCATGTAATAATCTTAAAGTCTCCACCTTTTCAGTGTCCACCCACTAGTGTGTCATATATCTTTCCTCCAAATGGTCTACTTGATACTCCATCACTCATCATATAAGCAAACTCAGATCATCTTTTAGTTGTACTCACTAGGATAAACCTAGACTTTTTCTTTATCCCTCTTGTTTTGGCAAACATATCTAAGCTTACTCTCACAATTACCCTATCTAGTAAGTCTCTTATTTTTAGGGTCAATCATTAGGATCTATTCTATCCTTAGACTTATCCTTCTCTAACCCTTTCACTTGGTTGTTAGCGCACACTCTAGCCTTAATTGATCAAACTATTATGTCATGTGTCCTTAGCTATCTTCGCGGTCATTCTCCTAGTTTGGGGCATATGCTTGTAGACTAGTTTCTCGAGGATGCACTTCTGATGCTCTCACTCCTTTGTACTCACTTTAGTCATGACCTTTCTCCTAAACGCCACTAAGTAATCATATATATTATTATTCCAAAAAAATCTAAAAACTCAAAAAATAAAAAATAAAAAAATATGTTAGTCTCTTTTATCCTTAGGGTCCCTAGGTAGTTTTAGAATACCATTAGAGTCACCCTTCCTGAATTTGTCAAAACTTTGAGCATCAAGAAAAACCCTTTGGCTTAGTAGAAGAAAATTTTGTAGAATTTATTGTCATATCAGTTATGCATTTACATCTTCTCATATTCATGTATTTACTTGTTACGAGTCCATATTTTCATGCAACTTGTTTGACCATGCATCATGCACCATGCATATGTAATTATTCTAGCATAATAGTTTGTCTCCTATCCATGTGTCTCATGTATATACATTTATCCTTACTTGGGCACTGTTCTTACATGAGTCCTTACATTTATCTAGTCATTAATGTCTATATTCATCTAGTAAGTCTACCTACCTCCATGTCTACATGAAATAAAATTCTTAGTAGGTGATTAGTTACTTGATTACATTATCTTGCTCATTGGTGTTGAGATCAATTCTACCTAATAAACATTCATTACTTAAAGAAATATTATCTCTAATATTTATTGTATTTTGACTTGTATTTTAGCTAACTTGTTTTGTATAGAGGATAAGAGCATACCTGCTTAAAAATGGTCTAAAGGCACGGATTAGCATGATGCTTCTAGTGTTGTGCTCCTATGACTTAATTATTTCAAGTCGCTATCATAATTGCTAGAGTTATTATTCTTAAAATCTTATTTAAAATAGATTATAAGATAATATTTCTTAAAAATGATCGAAAGGCAGGGATGTGAGTGTTGTGCACCTATGGCTTGATTTATTCTTGTTGTTACCTACATGATCGAAAATACTATTCTTTGACTCCAGTTTTGATATATTAATGAACTTATGATGTTTATGGTTTTTAGATTTTGATCTCGAAAATATGTGTTTCACTCTATTTTGAACCACTTCAAATTAAATCCTTTTGAAAAAATTATTTTCGCTTAATTTTCAATTTTTTGAAAATTTTAGGAAATCATCAATATCATTTTGGTGATATTTTCTTAATTTTGAAAATATTAAAATCATTTATCTTTGTAATATCTTAGATTGTAGATCAATTAGTGTTTTCTTGATTCCATATTATGTTGTGGTATTTGTACTTAGTGTAATGTTTAAGCATCTGTCACATATCCATATTTTCATAATGTATTTTGATATATTTATTTTGTATATGTGTTGAAATGTTATATTTTGAGAAAAAGTAAAATGCCAAAAGACGTCAAAAAATAAAAAAAAAGTTGAAAAAGAAAAGATAAAAAAAAGAAAAAGAAAAGAAAAGATTAAGATAAAGATAAAGGAAAGTAAAGTTTTATTTTTAAGTAATCATCTTTTGTATACTAGAGACAATTCAAAAGGGACTTCTTTTAGTCCTCTTATATTTCTTTTTGCATTTGAGAAATAGTATGTCTTTTTATATGTATTCAACCTTGAGATCTTATTGCATCCATCTCAATTTAAGAGTCCTAGTTTATCTATGTGAATCAAGTCAGAATGTTGAGTGTTCACGGTTCGATTCTACCTTCAACTTAGAACCAAACCGCTAGATTCAATTCTCAACTTTTAGAGAACCAAACTGGATTGTGCTATAGCATGAATCGTGGTTTAGTTTTGAATCACGGTTCTACTAATTTATGGATTTTGTTAAATATAATGTATTATACTATGACATTATTTGGATCTACAGTCCATATTATATATATAAGGTTATAAAACTCATATATAAAAACTTATAAACTTTTTAAGGTTTAAATTCATAAGTATATGAACTTTATATATATATTCACATTTGTATGTATATAAGGTTATAAAACTCCTATACATCAACTTATAAACTTATAAAAATTATATATATATATATATATATATATATATATATATATATAATAATCTATCTATCTATCTATCTATCTATCTATCTATCTATCTATCTATCTATATATATAATAGTTCGGTCCCAACATTAGAATCGCAAACCAAACCATCCTAACTTTTTCCTACTAAAAACCAATCCACTAAACATCTAGAACCGAACCGAACCATCAGTTTGATTCCAACGGTTTCATGAACACCTCTATCTCTAAGAGATGTTCGATTACAAGGTCATCAATCAATCAGTACACACATAAGCATCAGAGGACTAAAAAGTAGAATCGTAGCTTCTCACATGGAATAGGCTTCTAGAACTGGAGCTCTAGTTTTAGTTCCTTTTAGTTGTGAAGCCGCAATCAAACGCCCCAGTGGGGAACACATAATTTCACACCACTCATTCTATAATCTTTTCTTATTGACAGAAGCAAGAATCATTCTTGAAGAAACACAGAGTCCAACAATCAATGACTAAGAAATCAAATTGTTTTCTCATCGACTCGATTCAGATCGGCGGATTCAAAGCGAGTCCAACAAAAGCGGAATCATGTACTCTCTGCATAATATCTCTTCGTTTTTCTTTCTTGAAACCCATCGCTTGCTTGTGATAACAATATACGTGACGCCAAATTCTCGTCACTAAAACCATCCCGTTGATGTTCGCCTAAATTATCCGAAAACCCAGGCTGCTGTAAATACAGATTATGTGACGTCTCTCTCTCTCTCTCTCTCTCTCTCTCTCTCTCTCTCCTCTTCGAACCTCCGACCTTTTAGCCCATTGAGACAGCTTCCTTTATGGCTCCCTCTTCTTTCTGAACGTTACGAAGAAGAAGAAGAAGAAGGGGGGTTCGGAGTTCCCAATTCCTTTAACCGTCTTACCATGTCTGGTTTTCTCCGATGGAAACGGCTCAGAGACACCGCCAACTCCACCCAATTGTTCGCCATCTCCACTACATCGTACCCTCCCCCCTCTTCTTCCTCTTGCTCCAGTGAACTCTTCTTCTCCCTGTTTTCACATAGCCGCCGGATCTCTACCCGATTGAGTTACCTCCACGTTGGGCCGTGCCGCCGGAAGGAGCCGTCGCTAGGGTTCCAGGAGAGGAGCAAGTGGGAAGGCAGCCGTATCGGTGCCGAGACCAGCTGCCCACGCTGCTCCAATCCTGCGGACGTGCTCTCCTCGGGCCGCGATCGTGGTTTCCAGGCTGTTAGTCTGTGCCCCAATTGTAAGACTGCCTACTACTTCCGGCCCTTCCGTCTAGCTCCTCTTCAGGGTAGCTTTGTTGAGATCAGCCGTTCGGATCCTGCGGTAGGGGACCAGAAGACGGACGACGACTACGCAACGAGGCTAAGGATGTCCTTCTGGGAGTCGTTCAGATCCTACAGTGGCGATCCACCGGAGAATTGGCAGCCTCCTGGAAACGGGCTAGCCGTCCAGACCCCTCCCGGCCCACCGTTCGCTCCAGGCGTTAACGTCGTCCGCGCTTCCGGCGGTGGCACAGGTGGAGCCTCCGGCGGGTCCTTTGGGTCGAAGGACGGCTGGGGTGGGTCGAACTTGGGGAAGGATTTGCCGACACCAAAGGAGATATGCAAGGGCCTCGATAAGTTCGTGGTCGGCCAGGAACGTGCCAAAAAGGTTCGTCCTTTCTTCTCTGTAGTATTTCTGAGCGCCCAGAATTGCTCCATCTTGACTTTCAGGGTAGAAAAAATCATGTTGCGTAACGGGTTTGCTCTTTATCGATCACAAATGTGTTGTTTTCCTGAAGATGAGGTAAAATTTTCATTCGTTATGGCAAAAGGAGAAAACCACAACAATGCGACAGTATGATTTAATGGTTCTCTATATTGAAATCTTCAAAATTAAGACGGACCAACACGATTAATACTTTTTCGTGTTCAAGATATATAGTTGCATACGTCTATAAACATTGGAATGTGTATAATGTGGATAAGAACATGGGCACGCGAACGTTTTGCGGAAACATCAACTTTGTGACGGGAACCTGCAAAAGTACATGCATCCGATTTCATGGTTTGTAGGTTCTTGTTTAGGCAGTTCTCCCAGGAATTTCGATTGCGCTACATCCATTCACTGGAGATTACTAAATGCCATTTGTTGCTTAAGAAATTTCGTGAACAGAGTTTTCACTTTTTTCTCCTAAGGATCAACAGAAATTTGGTTCATGTTTCACGCAAACTAATAGTTTACGTGTCCAGCCATAATGATGATTTTAAACTCCATTGCTCCTGTTTGGGGCAAGGGAATTGCAATTATCCATCTGATGTTCTCATTTTCTTTCAAGGCAATTACAAGTCCCATGTTTGACTTCATTTATAATCAAAATGTTGGTTTTCTATCTTGCTTGTCGAAGGAAAGCCTATGAAGTAGCAAATGTGGGTGTTTTCTGTACACTAGCAAATGAGGAAGCTTATTGTTGCTTGATACCAACGAGTGATTGCCGTTTCTTCATTTGTGTATTTCAATCTATCAAGTTAAGCCCGTTATAATTGGACACTTATTCTCAAAAAGTAAAGGCAATGACCTCTAATAGAACTGATGGGTTTGCAACCTTATTTTTCTTTCGTTAGTTTAATTAGAGATGTCAAAGATGTTGGCACTGTGTTTGGCTGTCAAGATTTCACCGGAGAATGAGAATTCTGATGCCAATAATTTGAATTATGTCTTTATATTTTACATACCAGCACCACTCTTGTACCAGTGGGAAAATTCAACATCCCACCTAAGGAACTGGGAAATCTGTAGCCAGAATTAAACGGATTGAGAATTCTAGCTAACATTATTGATGTGGGCCGAAAATGGGAAATTGAGTAAGCAACTCCAATTCTTCTCATTCTTCCAAATTTGTTCCTAACATAATTAACTGTAACATAATATTACATTTATTTCTTTTGGTAAGAACTGGCCACTTGAGTTTCAAACTTGTTAATTGGTCATAAAACAATGAATTCAATGCATCATTTTTCAAATGTTAGATTTAAAATTGTTATTTATTGCAAATTAAAGTTCATTTTTTGTTTTTTAATTTCCTGTTCTTTTTTTTGTTTATGAATTCACCAAGGTTTCTCTGTAAACAAGCTTGAATAAACTGAAGTATTCTGCCACTGACAATAGCCAGAGAACAGCTTCTATGAATCTAGTTAAAATGGTATTTTCTGTACTGTTCGACTTGCAATATCTGATGTTGATGCTTTCCTGTATTAGCCATTGGTATGACTTTTTTTTTTCTGGTCACTGCTGTGGTACTCTAACCATGCTTCAACTTATGCTGTGAGTGCTTGTTGGAAGTATGTTAATGCTAGAGAGGAATAGTATATGTGATGCTTCTCTTCCTTCTGTACAGGTGCTTGCGGTGGCTGTCTATAATCACTATAAGAGGATTTACCATTCATCATTGCAGAAAGGGTTAGTGACAGTATCTCACCTACAAGTCTCATACTTGAGACAGTTGATGCAAAAGGGTTTGCTTAGTTTATGTACTCATTTGCTGACAGAAGTGCTTAACTTTAGGCCCAAAAAGTGCATCACTAAAGCATGATGGTATGAACAACTGTTGTTTCTTGCAACCATGCTCTGATATATGTGTTTGCTGGTTCGTATCTCTAGTGTGGGGGTAGACTCTATGAACATTGATCCTGAAGTCGATGATGATGATTCGGTGGAGCTTGAGAAAAGCAATGTACTTTTAATGGGACCCACAGGATCAGGTAATTGCATCGTTCTTTTGTTTTGTTTTGGATTGTTGAACATTTTCCTCTTCTCTTTTTGGGGTTGTGTACTAATTGGGGGGGATGCGTCCATGTACTTTTCACATTGCTTCATGGTTGGTCAAATAAGCCCTTATTGCTGTCTACTTTTCTGATGTCCTGCTAATTGGGCTGTCTTGCATGATGTACGGCTTGCAAGGACAGGGAAGACATTGCTGGCAAAAACATTGGCTCGATTCGTGAATGTGCCTTTTGTCATTGCAGATGCAACAACATTAACACAGGTAAATTTATGTTCAATTTTGTTAAGCATCTTTATCACCTGTCAATGAGATACCTCTGTAAACTCATATTCTTATTTTATCTACACAATGTCATTCACCAAATATAATTCATTTGGCTGTCTTCTGGCATTCGGCAGTAGGAAACATAATATGTTATTAACATTTGATGTCTCTTGTAGTAGTGTGTTGGAGAGTTTTCTTTGGTTTGCCTTTTTATGACTCTTACATGCAAATACTTTCAGGCAGGTTATGTTGGGGAGGACGTAGAATCAATATTGTACAAGTTGCTTACGGTATGGTTCTTGACTGTTATTATAGATGTTAGAAACTTTTGATGTATAGGATATTCATCTCTTCTTTTGCTAAAAGCACAGTGCCATTACCTAACATTATCACGTCAGTAACTTGGTGGTTACTTTTTTTCATTAACAATTTTCAGAAAATAGATTGCATATTTTGATATGCTTATCTGATGTTGAGTGCCTCTGGAATTATGCATTTTGAATATTCTTTTAAGCACATCTGGATGAACTTGACTTTGGAAAACCACTTCTCTCCACTCAAATGTATTTTTCCTTTTTCATTTTCTTCTCAACTATTACGGCAACAATCTTAGTCACAATTGCTGCAGTTGTGACTGCGTACTACGGTGGAGTATGCCGTAGCCAGTGGTAACAACCTTGGATGAACTTTACTTTATCAAAATCACTGCTCTGAGCATAATTTAATTTTCTTTGTATATTCTTCTCAACTAATAAGGAAATAATCTTAGTTACCAATTTGCTACAATGGTGGCTAGATACTCCACTGTGGTGGAGTATGACCTAGCCAGCTGTAACTATATTGCCCCAAACCACTTTACTTGCAATAATAAACTTTTAGTGGGTGCTTTAACTTGATTACCTTCATAGAGAAGGGCATTTCTGTCATGCCTTTGTAAATAAACATGTAAGAATCTAAATCTCCTTTATTGAATGAACAAATATATACAAATCGGCCACAAAGGGCTTAAAATTATTGAATACATGAGAGGACTTTATAGAGAGGAGTGAAAGCAACACAACAACTGCTGGTTGCTGAAGTCCCAACAGCTATTTTAGTAGTCATTGGGCCCTTGGTGCCATGTGGTCCTGACCCAAGGGTGACCTTGATCCATTGGGACATAATTTCAAACACAGACTTACGAGTCTTGTTGGTCCAACACTATTACATTTTACACCCCCCTCAAAGTTACGGTGTGTATACTTAAAGTTTGTCTAACAACAAAAACGTGAATCTGAGAGGGCATAACTTTTTTTGAAACATCTTTCCACAACCAAAGTATCAATTTTTTTCATCCTGTATAAAGACCAATGAAGTATATCAATTCATACATTCGTTAAATTTCTAAAACAAACAAGACAATTTATGATATCTAATACAGAAGGCAAACCAAAAAAGAGTCAAATAAGTTCATGAAGTTGATTTGCTCTAATTCAAGAAAGTCATTTGATAGAAAACATTTATATCGTCCAAATAAGATTGTCTATTATAACAAATAGGTTCATAAATCACTACAAACTTGTGATATTATAAGGGAACCTTGATATATCAAAAAAGTTTTTAAGGTTAAGCTCAAAACCCGAGTTCTAAGGACAAACTCGAACTCAAAAAAGCTTTTTAAAGCAAAGCTCGAAACCTTCGTACATATAATTCCCAAGGGCCTTAAATATTCTTTAAACTCAAAAGTGATTCTATGGATCCAAAAATAAGACTGTCCATTAAGATGATCAAAACAAATCAAAGTAATCAACTTAATGTTTTTCAAAAAGTCTCACAAAGCTTGTCTCACAATTCTCTTAAAACAATTTTATTAAATGCAAGCTAATCAAAATAACTACAAGTTCTTTTTCAATATTGATTACTCTCCAACCAAAAGGCCAACAATATGAAGCATCTTAATCACAAAGATCACCAACAAAAGGCCAACAAACGAAGATCATAATCTCATAAAAAAGCAACCTTAAAGTTATCAAGATCACAAATCTTCAAATAACAATAACTGCATCTTAAAATATCAATTAATTTCCAATAAAAGGCTATCAACATGAAACACCTTATCACAAAGGTCTTCAACAAAAGGCCAACAACATTGATCTTAGTCATATAAATAGATGCAACTTATTGTCAACAAACATTTTTTCAATTCATTCAACAATCAAGTTTTAATTCTCAAATGACAATAAGTGCATCTTCAAAGTTCAAACATTAATTGATTTCCAACAAAAGGTCAACAACATAAAACACCTTAATCATAAATGTGTTCAACAAAAGGCCAACAACATGGATCTTAATTATACACGAAGATGCAACTTATTATTTTCCAACAAATACATTTTTTATCTATATTTGAAATCATTCAAATGTTGCAACACATTTCTTCTCTAAACATGCCAACAAACTATTGAGACAATCAATATTAAAAACAAATAAGTTAGAAAGAGTACACCTAGATGGACTTTGATTAACACTAAAAGAGGAGCCAAATTAGATCATATTGGACCGTAGGTCAAGTTAAATAGCCATGAAAATTCATAAGAAGACAAGTCGAACAAAGATCGATCTCATATCTAATTTAGAGTGGGTCTGGATCTAGGACCCAAGTCACCCCTGCATATAAACGATGCAACACCATGTTCGAGTGTGCTCTTCTGCCATCATGGATCAGAGAGAGAAGAGAAAGAGGCGTTCGACGACATTATCAACTCCACCTCTCTGCCTTCCATTTATTGGTCAAACCTGAGCCGCCTCAATTGCCTAGATCGTGCCGCTCCAAAGCTTCCACCATGTGCTTCCCTACCTACGACTCCATCAAGGCCCCTAGCATTGCCCCTTTCTGCTCAACCACTCTCCATCCACACCGAAATCAGATCACGTTGCACCAGATTTCTCCACCATCAGAATATCAAAACAGGCATCTCTCTGCCACTCTGCTTCCTTCGACCATCGCTACTCCATCTGGTACCAAATGAAACCCCTTTTCACCGCCGCCTTAACCTTATTAGACGCACATGCCTAACTCGTCGTTCTCGCCCACCGCACTCCCTCCCCATCCTCCACCAAGACCCTCGCAATCCTCTCGTTGTCGGTGGCTCCCAATCTCCCCAATGGCAATTGAATTAAACCCTCCTTCTCGCCGGTGAACAACTCCTTCAAGTAGGTGTTATCGAAAATCACAAGGTTGGTTGTCCAAGCACCCTCAAATTGAGACCTCTCTTTGTGATACCTCCCCAAAGTATGTCCACAAGACAATGCAATAATGTCCTGGTCAGAGAGGCCCTTATGCTCTTTGAAGTTTGAACACAACTCTTCGGTGATCAGACCCTTAGTGGCATAAGGAAGGCAACCTTCTATTAGTGATTCTTATCTGGCCTCCTGGGATGGAATGAAATATAAAGCTCCCAGAAACTTCAACAACAACTACTCTAGCCAATTGGATGAAGTCATAGTATGAAAGGATGGGGAATTGTTCCCCGATCGACTCCAAGAGTCTCACAACATTAGTGTCACGGGCAAGCTCACCTACATTCTTAATAGTTCCAAAAGGCTCGCCAATCATAGTCTTGACATCAAAAGTACCAGCAGTGTGCCATGCAAGTCGGACCATAATGGGGGCACAATTCTTCTTGGCAATGAGTGCTCTAAGCTTCCTCCTGCATTTCTCAATGGTCTTCTTATATCCCTCGATAACAGTCGAATAAGACTTTCCCATGGTGAAATCTAGAAAGCAATAGCGGCCAAGCAAGAACAATAGAACAAAACCCTAAACCGTGAACCAACAAATGATATGAGCATGCCACACATAGCACATTGTGCAAGCTTCAATCAGCCTCATTAAGAACCAATTGATTTGAGCCGTGAACCAGCATTAAAGCAACCTTCCCCTGTTCGCAAACAACAACCTCATTGTGGCTCGACTGTTGGCTCTAATACCATGTAAATAAACATGTAAGAATATGCATCTCCTTTATTGAATGAACAAATATATACAAAGCAACCACAAAGAGCTTTAAATTATTGAATACATGAGAGGTTTTTATAGAGAGAATAGTGAAAGCAGCACAACAAATGATGGTTGTTGAAGTCCCATTGGCTATTTTACTAGCCGTTGGGCCCCTGGTAGGTGCCAGGTGGTCCTGGCCAAAGTGGCCTTGGCCCAGGTGGCCTCGGCTCGGGTGACCTTGGTTCGTTGAGACATGATTTCAAGCATAGACTTATGGACCCTGTTGGCCCAACCTTATTACATTTTAACTGTCTTTAATAGAATGGAGAGGCTGTAGATGTGAATTTTGTTCTGAAGTCCATGTATAAACTTTAAACTTAATTCTCAAACTAGAAGTGCGCAAACGTTCCAGCTAGTTTGCACAAACTAGCAAAGTTTTATAAAAAAAATTGACTTCTTTGGCGAATGTGGACAAGTGAGTTTTTATCGACGTAGGCCTTCTTGAATCGATGCTTAGGGGTTAGCCTAGACACTTGGAAAATTATCTTAGGATCCGATAAGTTTTTAAAACAAATTTTCAAAAAAGACTTTTCAAAATCGTGTGATCTTTTTCCTTAACAAAATCAGGTTCAAGTCTGAAAAGCAGAACTAGTTTTGTTTTAATAACAGATGTTTTGAATTTTTTTCATATTTTGTGGATCTCCAAAAATCTTAAAAATTTTATCTGAGTTAGGCCCAGGCATGGAGTTTATTGGGATATTTTTGTTTTTGGTTTCCTGATGAACAAAATTAAATCAGTTAAGTTACCAACCTTGGAACTCGAGATAGATATTGTGATAGAAATACAGAGGCTTAAAGAAACGCATGTATCTTAGCACGTTAACCTTGAATTTTTATGAAACTAGTTTAGTTGGAAAGTTATTGGAGTTAGCTTTCTAAAAAGACTGTTTTTGAGAGTTTTACCTAGGCTCTGTTGCAGGATCTACAGTACAGATAGGTTCTGTCTCGGTTTTGTTTGGTTTTCCACAATTTTATTTACGACCTTACATGCACCTAAAATTTTTGAAAATTTTATGGTGTATGGTGAAGTGTGTGAGTCATATATGTATCGAGTTTTAGAATTTTTCATTCACATATTCGGGCCGGAAAAATCAATGATCTAATGGATGCATAATGTTAAAAGCAGAGTATTCTATTTTAAGAGTCTAATGAATGCATCCGATTGATCTTTAATGGTTTAGATGATTCTCCAAAGAAATTTTCGGTTGAGGACTTTATTCTATTAGAGATGAACTTCAATAATAAAGGAAAATTATCATATAGCTTAAGCATGAAAAAAATGAGAGTATAAGTTTACAATGTATGTTGCCTTTGTTCTTGGATGAAATTTTGTAGTATGTCCCCTCAAATATTACAATGATTTGGAGATAAATGCTCCTTAATTACAAATTGAATTCAATGGAATTGAAGAAAGGAAAGAGAAGGGAAGAAAACGACCTTGATTGAAGACCTCCACTTTGAGGGACGATTCCTCCTTCCTCCTCTCCTCTTCTCTCTCTTTTTGCTGGGATTTTCTTCTTTAATTTTTCCTTGGGTTTTCCTCACTTTGCCTCCCTTCCAGTCCCTAAGACTCCTATTTATAGATTTCAAATGGGGCCTCTAGACCCTTCCATGGGTTGGGCATGGAGCTTGATATTTGGCCCAATTTTGATCCAAATCACTTTGAAAGGTGTTGTGTTGGTCACACGACTCACATGGGAGCACGTGGATGGTTCTCATTTTGATCAAGGATGAGCCTTGGTGCAGCCTTAAGCTAGGTGCAATGCCGCCCATCCTCTTGCTTTACTTGATTTGGTGCTGTCTTGCTTGTGGTTCATGGTTAGGTACAACCCGCCACTTTATTGCATGAGTAGGCCCTTGACTTAGCCACTCAATCGTTGCTTTTGCCTTGACTTTGACCCTTCTTGGCTTTATGTAGCTCGTGACTTGATCACTTGTCCTTCTTGGTGTCACTTTTGACTCGACGTTGATCTTGATATGTCTTGGCCGGTTTGGTGCACCCTTTGACTTAATGAATTTGAATTTGCCTTTGGCTTCTTGACATGGCCCTTTCTTGGTTTGAGCTCGTCTTGGGCTTGGTCTTGTATCCATTTTGATTTGATTTGATTTCGAGTTTGTGGTATGTGCCTATTTGGTTTGGTTTGGGGCTTGATCATGAGCCTAATTTGACTTGGTTTTGGGCCTGATCATGAGCCCAATTTGACTTGGTTTTGGGTATGGGCTAGTTTCATGTGTCACCCAATTTGACTTGAGTTGGATTTGATTTGATCAATTTTTTGGAGGACCCCATTTCTCTCCTGCTTTCATCTTAGCCTTTAAGAATTATGCTTTGCTTGATTATCTTTTCAGTTAAGATTTATAGTTTCAAATATTTTTTTGATTATTTAAAACCATTTCATTTGAGATATATTTGAAAACATTGAGTTTTAACGAAATCTTCGAATATTTTTTTGAAAAAATAAATGAGTCATTTTCAGTGATTATTTGCATAGGTGACTTGCTTTCGCTCTGTGAGTTAGTCTTTATCGTTTCAATCACTTTAACCCTTTGTTGGGTGTAGAGTGTTAGACCACTTTAACCCTTTCGATGAGTTTAGGGTCTCGAACCTCTTTAACCCTTAGGTGTAGGGTCTCAGACCGCTTTAACTCTTTGGATGTTTGTAAGGTCCCGAAGTAGGAGTATCCTTGATTGGGCGAGTTTTTGAGGTCTTTGTTTGGATTTATTTATTTTAGAATTTTAAATGTTTTATAATTTTATGAATTTGACATTTTACAAGCATTTCGTTTTTGTGGGTTTGGTTCCTAATGTCTCATTTTCATTTGTTTCTTTGAAAAACTTGTTTGAAACCATCCTTTTTTTTTGAAGGAAATCATTTGAATTCACAAAAATTTTGTCAATTTGGCCTTGAGGGTAAAGTAGTCATTTTTGGGGGCTTTTGTTAAAATTAGATTTTTTTAGAGGGGTTCAATGTACTCTTATTTTGAGGTTTCTACAAATTTTGGTGCGGAAATAAGTTCTTTTAAGGTGTTTTTATTTGAAAACCCGTAAACTACTTAAAACCACAATTTTTCTTGAAAAAGTCATAAATTCTAAAAGATAAAATCTTTTGAAAAAAAATTTGGGTGTTTACATAGGCATACTTGGTTTTATGTTTATTTGCCATTTTGTTTTCTAATTGCTTATGCTTTCATTTGGTTTCTTCAACCATATTTGACTTTTATTTCTTGGGCCTTGATGGCAAAATCTGGTTGCCTGATTAAATGGCCTGACTTAGCCACCTTATTTCTTTCCACTCTCTTGTCCAAAGACTTTTTCTTTCTTGTATTTATTGTTACATTAGTTGTTAACCAAACTGAAAAATGTTAAGTTTCATTTTCTAATACACTATCTTTATTTGATTATAGGTTGCAGAGTTCAATGTTGCGGCTGCTCAACAAGGCATGGTCTACATTGATGAAGTTGATAAGATAACTAAGAAGGTTCCTGTCTTGCATCATTGCTTCAATGAATTGGTTTGTGTATTGCAGTTAAAATTCTGAGAAAGCTGTAACTTTTCTCCAAATTCCTTGTGTAGGCTGAAAGCCTGAACATTAGCAGAGATGTTTCTGGTGAAGGTGTTCAGCAGGCACTGCTTAAAATGCTAGAAGGAACTGTTAGTATTGTTTCTTGGCTGTTTCTTTTTTCTGATGTTTGTCACATGCATTTGCTACAATTCGGTCGTTGAGTTTGTTATGATCATTCACGTGACCTGCAGTCATTTGATAGCCATCATGTCCAGTGTTCACGTGCATGGTTGAAGGAGACATCCTTTCTATGCTTTTCCTTATGCATGTTAGTGCAACTATATGTTGTTTCTGGATATTAAATGCCCTATTTATGTAAACAAGGATGAAGAGACCTGCACTTGGATGTTTTATGCACTAGGTCTGACACATAGATGTGAGAAATCTTTTATCAACTTATGGAAAATAAGAGCTGTATATGGTACTAGTTACTTAAAGAATTGGAAATTGGAGCATCGTAATTTAGTAGACGAGAGTTTTTAAATTTTTCTCTCTTTTACTAGGTTGTCAATGTTCCTGAAAAGGGGGCTCGGAAACATCCTCGTGGTGACAACATTCAGGTAGCCTCTAATGTTGTCAAGTGTCCTCAGTATTCAAGAGATAGGAGTAGGTTCAGTATTTGTTTTACAAGTTACATTATATTTTACCATGAATTCATTAGCTTTATATTGTATGTCAGAAACCCTTAAAGACTTTATTTTGTGATTCTCATAGCAACTTTTTTGTGTGCCATATCCTGGTTTAACATTTTTTCTATGTGTACTTTGCATGGGATAAGGGAGCATTAAAGCAAAAACTTTACACTCTTGTTGTTATGAACTCCTTTAGCATAACAAATAATGTAAACTTTCATTTTTTACCTTTCCTGATGTAATAGGATAATTTTTTTGAAAATCTTGCGACATTTTGATGTATCTGTCTTCTCATTCCGAAAATTCCAGCATTATCAAGTGTTACAAGTAATTATTTTGTAACTGTTCTTGTTTTCTTGGAGGTGGTTGGGAACTTTCTTCGTGGAGATAATGTCCTATTTGAATCGAGGATTCATCTAGGATCCTGTTAATGATAGAGATATGCATGTCATGAGGTGCCATCTGTTATATTGATAATGATGAGATGAATGTGTACAGCAAGTAGCATAACTTGCACGACTCACTTTTCAGCCGAGGTACATTAGCTCGACTGTTTTGGATGCCTCTTTGCAAAGTTGATGCGTGTCATGAGGTGGACTTTTTTATAAGTTTTTTGCACACCACTTCTTTTCTTTTTAAATTTATCAAGTCCCTATAACTTTGTGCAAGATTGCTTAATCTATTCTGCTTACTAATTTGCATTTCTTTACAGATAGATACAAAGGACATCCTCTTCATATGTGGTGGTGCCTTTGTTGACTTGGAGAAGACCATTTCAGAAAGGTGAAAGTGCAACATATTTGTTAGCTTCTGAATTATCTAATTTGTTTTCCTGTGTCTGACCTTAGTAAACACTTTCAGACGCCAAGATTCTTCCATTGGCTTTGGAGCACCTGTTCGTGCAAACATGAGAACTGGTGGGGTCACAAACGCTGCAGTAACGTCATCCTTGTTAGAATCTGTATGGAGCATAATCCTTTTGCTGCCAAACTGCTGAATCCAATTTCTATCTCATTATGTGATCATTTTGTTCTTGGCTTTCTGCTTTCTGTGTGTGTCTAAATCTATCTGCAGGTTGAAAGTGGTGATCTCATTGCGTATGGTCTAATACCAGAATTTGTTGGCCGCTTCCCAATTCTTGTTAGCTTATCAGCTCTAAATGAGGACCAACTTGTTCAGGTAACATCTGTCATTGACTTTTCTATTTCTTCATTCACTCGGCCTTGTTTAATAAGCTTCTGAACTTCAAATCTGCTTTCCAGTGAACATAGTTACTGGTTCATTTATTTACAGTGGATTGTAGTTGTTGCACAGATAGGTTGTGCTTAGGGACATGCTCAATTTATTTTAATTTAGTCTACCTATTTTAATGGGTCACAATTCGAAAAATTTTGCCTTTCTTTTTCTTATTGATGTCAAATCATAATAAAAAGGTTTCTGAGTCTTTTATGTATAAGGGGATGCTAAAAGGCATGGGAAACCATTAGCTTTCATTTCCTTATCAGTCCTTTATGCTATAAGTTTCTCTTTATGGTTGCATCAAATTTCTAGGGAGGCTTTCATGGCTTTGAATAGAAGCATGAATTCAAGTGAAAGATTTGGTCTTCAAGGATTATATAGCGGAATTCACTAGTTCGCTGAAATCCATAATGCATATATGACTACAGTTGGTAGATATTTTGCGTTATGAGCTGATCCAAAGTGCATAACTAGATACGTCAAAACACATGGGTTGAATCCAACACAAGATCCATTACACCATAAGAATCCACAAGTTTTTATGGATGTATCAGTTGGATAACTGTGATGATTGGTACTTGTAGTTTAACATGAAGGGCTAGGATTCATTTCTTAGAAGTGGTGAAGCAGTAACTTCTCCCTAATAAAACGTTTATCCATGGGGGAGTAAAATTTGCCCTCTCTAGATCTTTAGTCACTTACCTCTCGCCTATGTTTCCTTTTTATAGCTTCATCTGATCTCTCTCTCTCTCTCTACTTAACATTACTCATCCCTAAGTCATTAGTCACTACTATCGTGAATGAGGCCTCCCTCTTCTGGTTGACCGCCACTCCTAAGGACAATTGTGGTGTCCTGTCATATCTTCTAGCCTCCCACCTACCAACATTTAATTATTGGAACCCGGTTGTTTCATTAGTTGCCCAATTTTCTAACCTGGAGACCACATTCCCCCCCCCATCTCAACTGCTTAGACAATTTGCTGTAAGTAGTTTATCTTAGATTTTCTTCCCAGTCTCCTCTAGTTTATGGGTTCTTCTTACTTCTTAGAATGCATTGACACTTAATGTTATTTTAATTTTTCATCCTTTTATACACGTGCATCTTTGAGATGCATCATGCATTGATATATTATTTTTTACTTTTGTTTTAGGCATTCACTCTCTTACGATTAGTTCTTAGTCTCTCAATTGATTTTATTCACCTTCCTTATCACAGTGAGATATAGAATTATCATCCTCAGTTGCAGCTAATACAAGTTAAAGTGGTAGTGGCAGTGGCATTAACGCTAGGATATGTGGTGCTTAGTTTTCTAATCCAGTACAAACCTTCAACTTCTAAGGACTTCAGATAGAATTGGGGTTTAACAAAGACTAGAACATAAATACCTTGTTTGCTTTTTTGTACACTATGGGTCATGTCTCTCTCCTTCCCTTTCTACTCATTTTCATCCTATACCATCCATCTGTGACCCTTGCCAGAAATCTCAACGCTATACCTCTTCAAGATCTCTCTTGGCAACTGCATCAGTTTTCCTGTTCCTCAACTGCATAGCACTATCATCCATCGTCCTTTGCCAGAGCTAGCTTCAGCCAACCAATATGTCTCCCACTGCTCATTACCAACAGTAATGCAGCTGGAATGCTTTTATCGCACTTTGATCTCTGATAACATTCCTCTTTCCTTTCCTAATAAACCCACCATGAAATCCATCTTCCAACGCCTTTGGATGAATCTACCTTCAGCTGATCAATGCACCTCTCGTTGCACAATAGCCAATGGTGGAGGAACTGCCATTTTGTCATCCCACCCTAATCTTTGATAACATTCCTCATTCCCTTTCCTAAACCCGCTGTGGAATCCTCCTTCCTCTCATTTGAATCCAATGGACCTTCACTCGATGGATAAAACAAGTGGGATCTAGGCTGAATCTTCCTGATCTAAGGCCCAATTTTAGGACCCCTTTTCTCTTCAAACTCCAACTGAAGAAGGCTTGTTTTTGAGGCCCTTCTCTCTTAGGTCTTATCTCCAATTGTACCAGAACCCTCTTCCTTAGCTGTTCATCTTCTCAATTGAACTTATCTTGGGGACACCCTAACAGGGACCAAAATAAAAAATCGATTAGATTCCAACTTTGCTACTCCAATTGACTCCCTGGACATGATGATCATCTAGATTGGATATGTGGCATGCCCAAGGCGAAACATATTGGCACTTGCATAGTGTAGTAGATAGGGTGCATTTTTTTTTAACTGCCAGACCTTACTGCTGCTTTTGTGCATTTTGAGTCATAACCAATAACCTTTGATGTATGTTGTAGTAATAATTTTTCTTTGAACTGCCAGACGTTATGTATCTCTTATGTATTAGTCATGACCCCAAACTTTTGACGGATGTTTATAGTAATAATTAGGTGTTCTCCTCTTCCCTATTATGGTGTGCCCGAGATGCCACAAAGATCTACTATTGAGGCTAATCACCTATTGAGACATTTTATAGAGCATTTTAGGAGAAAAAAACCTTCACATTTTATTTATTTAGGAAAAGCTTACGGTAGTGTGCCAAAAGATATTCTTTAGAGAATCTTAGAAAAGAGAAGTATCCCATTACCGTATATCAATCTTATAAGAGATGTGTATCATGGTGCACACAAACATGTGTGGGACTTATGAAGGAATGATGAAGTTCTTTGATATTATTACAAAATTACATCAAGAATCAATTTTGAGCATGGATTTGTCTACTTCGGTTATTGATGAGTTAACATAACATATTTAAGATGAAATATATTAGTGTATATCATTCGTGGATGACATTGTGTTGGTGGATAAGTCTAAAACAAAAGTTAATAGAAAATTGAAACTATATAGAGAAACATTAGAAAATAAAGGCTTTCGACTTAGTAGAATAAAGATATAATATATAGAATGCAAGTTTGATAATTTGGTTACTACAAACAACGTAGAAATTAAGATTGGCAAACATTGCATCTCTCCACAGGAAAGCTCTAAATACCTAAAGTCATTTTCTTATAGCGATAGAAAAAATGATGAGATATCAAACATTGCATCTCTCCAAAGGAAAGTTTTAAATACCTAAAGTCAGTTTTTCATAGCGATGGAAAAAATGATGGATATATCACTTGTAGAATTACTATAGTTCCGTTAAAATGTATTTAATGTGACAAGAAGATATGGTTGGAGTTGAAAGGTAAATATTATACAATGGTAATGAGACTCACTATGATATATCGTGATGAGTGTTGGATAGTTATGGTAGAAAGGGTCCCGCCCATTGGGTCCTGCCCTTAAGGCCTGACTCATCAAGCCGCCAGGTCCACAGGGGCTAGGCCCCTAGCCGTTGGGGGCCCAACGATCACCAAGCCCCCAACGGCTAGAAGGGGTTGGCTATTGACCAACTCCTTCTTCCTCTCTCTTCCTTTTGTTCTCTTCTATAAATACCTCACTCATGAACATGTTTTCTTAAGCCTTTTGTGGCTAAATAATATTGATTTATGTTATATTGTGTCTTTGTTGCATATGCTTTATTATAGCCTTTTCTAAGACTTTGTGATTGACATTTTAAGGTGATATTCATCAATCTTTCGATGCTACATTAAACATTGACTTCATTACATGGTATCAGAGCCATTTGCACGTCAATCGTATCTTTGGTCTTATTTTAAGTTTACATCTTTTGATTCTTTTTCTCCTTCAAATATGGATGATAAAGGGGTTTAACTTTCGTTTTAACACCCTCGAACTACAAAACATAGTTTCAGTCCATATAAAACTATCTATATTTTAAAAAATTATGGGGTTATTTAAGTGGTTCGAAGATAGAACCTTTCATTAATGCTATACTTAGCAAAAAGAGAAATATAAAAGAGGTAATAGGTCGGTCCTATAGGTGCTCATGAACAATATAAATGAGCATATTAGGAACACTTTGGTTGATTTCATCGATTCTAGAGAAGCATAATACTTAAAAAAATCTATGTTTAAAGTGATGTTGCTCATAGAATTTCATTAAGAGACAAATTGGTCTCACTTAGACAAGGAGATAAAGGGGTAAATGAATTTTTTGGTAAATATTCCAATATTTGTAATCAATTGTATGGATATAAAAAATATATATATACGATGTGTTATTGAGAGACAATGTGAAGACAATGAGGATTTTGTGTATCAATTCTTAAGAAGTCTATGGAAAGAATTTGAAGGGGTAAGTATAATGAAGTCGATACTTCAATGTAGCAGCGAAAGATTGGTGAATATCATATCAAAAAGTCAATCACAAAGCTTTAGGAAAAGGCTATAAAGTATATGCAATAAAGGCACAATAAAGAGGAAATTGAAATTATTTAGCCACAAAAAGCTTTTAAAAGTATGTACATGAGAGACATATTTATAGGAGAGAACAAGGGGGAGAGAAGAGAGGAAGTGTGGTGAGTAACCAGCCAAGGGAGCTAGTTATAGCCAGCCCCGAACGGTTAGATAGTGAGGAACTAGCAGTTGGGGGCCTGGTGATCGTTGGGCCCCTAACAACTAGCTGGCTGTTGGGGCCTGGTGCTGGCCCTAGCACCAATGGGCCAAGCCCTAAGAGTAGGACTCGAATGACCTAGTGCCTCGGGTCCTACCTTACATGGTTTAAATAAAAGAAAATAAAATTTATAAAAAATAGTAAAAAATTATTTTTCTAACACCTCCTCAAATTCACGGTAACATGACCGAAAGTTTGTTAATTAGGAGTTGAACACCATTTATTTGTTGTAAAAGTAATTGGGAGGATAAGGATTATGAATATTCATGAAAAGTAACAGCTTCATGAGTTTGTAATATCATTTATAGCAATGAAGACATCCTTTTGCTTCTTTCTTTACATCTTTTCTTCAACTAATAGCCATGCTTTACATATTTTCTTAAAACATAAAAGCCAAACATTAGTTCCACATTATGGCAATTCCATTCTTTGAATGAAAAACAAATCTTTAATGAAGCAAAGCTTTTTTTTAAATAAATAATAACCCATTGATGATCTAAGTAAGATTGTCTCTAACAAATAATTTCATGAATCACTATAATATTACTAAAGGCCTTGGTATACCACACAAGCTTTAAGGCTAAGCATTAATCCAAGTTTTAAGGACGAAACTTGAACCCAAAGCTTTATGAATAAGCATTAACCCGAGTTTTAAGGATGAAACTCGAACCTAACCAAATCAAACAAGACCAAAGGCCGATAATTCATAATTTCAAACGTGATTCCATGATTCCAAGAGTAAGACAATCTTTGTAGATGATCAAAAACAAGTTTGAAAATATCATTCTTAAAAAATCTTTTCCACATAAAACAAGAATTTTTGTAATACTTTAAAGCACATTTATTACTTATTAGTCTAAGTGTGAAGTATGATTTTGCCTACTTCTATGGTTGTTTGTGGATCTTTGATTAGAGAACAATATCAAGGAGACTAGCTGTTGGACCCACACAGGTTTTAGCAGAGATACTCCAACCGGTGCAAAATTTGGAAAAAGTGCATAATCTTCCTGGTAGTGAACAAAAAAGAACATGTTTATGATCTAACACATTTTTTCCTAAGTACGTTCTAACTTTTCTTGTTCACTGTTTAACACGGACCTCACTTTCGTATCTCAAAATTATATAAAGATGTCCATCATAGCTAAGGACATTATTCTTTTGATTTTGTGATGAGGGAATATGGTGTAGTAGGTGGCGCTTGTGTTATGGTGTTTCATTTGTTTGTGAAGCTAATACAAGTCGGTACTCCTCTCCCCTGTTTCAGGTTCTCACCGAGCCAAGGAATGCACTTGGGAAACAATATAAGAAAATGTTTAGCATGAACGATGTGAGCACCCTTCTCTCATTGTTTGGTGGAGAAAATTGTTAGATTTTTGTTTTTTGTCATGTCAAGGGCGTCCACAAAAGCCACGTCACCAGTGGATATGTTTGATAAGTTCTAATTATTCCATGTTCTTCAATAATTTGAGGTGTTATTTTTTATTTTCAGGTTAAGCTACATTTTATAGATGAAGCACTTAGGCTTATTGCAAAGAAAGCATTGGCGAAAAGTACTGGTGCACGTGGTTTGAGATCCATATTGGAGAACCTTCTGACAGAAGCTATGTATGAGGTGAAAGATGACTGTCTTGATGATTTTTCAATTAAGAGCATTACAGCTGCTATTGTTCATGTCATCTTATATTTATCTTTCAAAATCTCATTTATTACTTCTGACTGTGAAAGCGGCAGGCATTGATACTGCAACCATACTGTTGCATGCATATCGAGCAAGAAATTCTTTTAGTATCACTATGCGTTTTTCTTTTAACTCATAAAACACGTCTAAGGTTTTGTTTGTTCTTTCTTCAGATTCCAGATGTCAGAACAGACAATGAAAGAGTAGATGTGGTTGTGGTTGATGAGGAGGCTGTTGGATCAGTGGATTCTCCAGGTTGTGGTTCTAAAATTCTACGTGGAGATGGGGCATTGGAACGTTACTTAGCCCAACGGAAGCCGAAGGATTCTGTGGTATGCGGCACACTTACTCTTTATTTTGTGAATGATCGGTATAAAAGCTTATTTAGTCAGTTAAGAGTATTTCAAGCTGTTGATGCTATAGAACAGTGAGGCTGTTGGATGAGTAGCCACTTCAACTTTGTGGAGAATTTTGGACATCTCCTCATCCGACAGACAATGATCAGATAAGACATGAGTGGCAATAGATTGAATGGCTTTCCCTTCTCTATTTGATATGTTGGCTAAGTTCATTCTGCATGACATACTTCTGCTAACTGTTACTGGTTTTTTCGAACAAAATTTCAGAAATGCATCCGAAGATTGTGAATAACAAAAAACAAACATAAAGCATGCATACTTGTCCAAAATAGCTTATTTTGAAATTAGTGTAGTAGACATACAACAATATGGTGATTGAATCATGAGGTTGAAATTAGTGTTAGGATCAAAGGTTTTGAATATAGTTTATGCTTACGCACCCCAAGTAAGACTAAAAGATAGTATAAAGATGGTTTTTTGGGAAGAGTCAAATAAGGTGATTCAGAGGATTTCAGAAAGGGAGATGATTTGTTTAGGAGGAGACTTAAATGGACATGTCGGTAAAGAGGCATTCAAATATCAAGGTATTCATGGAAACTTGGTTTTGGGGATATAAATGAGGAAGGTAGGGAGATATTAGATTTTGCTATGGCATTTGATCTCTTTATAGTCAATACAATCTTCAAAAAATGAGATCAACATTTAATTACTTATAAGATTGACTTATCACAAACACAAATTGATTATTTTATTTGTAGAAAAAAAGATAGAGTGTGTTGTAAAGATTGCAAGGTAATTCCAGAAGAAAAGCTTAACTACCCAACATCGACTTTTAGTTATGAATTTACAAATAAAAAAATGGACAAAGAAGAAAAGAGTACATGAAACTATTTGGACTAAATGGTGGAACCTCAAAAGCAAGAAAGAAGATATATTTAAACAAAAAGTCCTTCAAACATATGCTTGGAATTATGTTGTTAGATCTTGTGATATGTGGAACAATATAGCTATACATATTAGGAAAGTGGCGAAAGATGTGTTAGGTGAATCTAAAGGAGGTGTACCGGCACAAAAAGAAGCTTGGTGGTGAAGTGAAGTAGTGCAAAATAAAATCAAGACAAAGAGGGCATGTTAAAAATTACATTATGTTAAGAAAACTAGTGAAACTTTAGAGTCTTATAAAAAAGCAAAGAAAGAAGGAAAAAAAGGCCGTTAGTGAAGCAAAAGCTAAAATTTGGGAGGATTTATATAAAAAAACTCTACTCAAAAGAGGTGAAAGAGATTTTTTAGGATAGCTAAGGATAGAGATAAGAAAACTAAGAATCTTAATTTTGTTAGATGCATCAAAGACGAGGATGAGAAAATTCTAATGGCAAATCATGATATAAAAAGAGATGGAAAATTTATTTTTATAAGCTTTTTAATGAAAATAAAGATGTTAATATTATCTTAGGAGTGTTAGCCAAATCAGAAAAGTATATAAACCACAATTTCTACCAACGTATTCAAAAGAATGAAGCCAAAAGGCTCTTAAACATATGAAGAGTGGTAAATCGGTAGGACCAGACAATGTTCCTATAGAAGTTTGAAAAATACTAGGAGAAATATGAATCACTTGGCTCACAAGACTATTTAATTAAATATGGAGAAACCAAAAGATACCCGAGGAATGGAGAGCGAGTACACTTATACCCATATATAAGAACAAGGGAGACATTCAGAATTGTGCGAATTATTGAGGTATCAAGTTAATGAGCCATACTATGAAATTGTGAAAAAGAATTATCGAGCGTAGGTTATGACAAGTATCAAGTACAACAGAGAACCAATTTGGATTCATGCCTGGCAGATCTACTGTTAAAGTGATTCACCTTTTGAGACGTCTTATGGAACATTGTAGAGCAAAAAAAAAAGACCTTCACATGATATTTATTGATTTAGAAAAAGCTTACGATAGGGTACCGAGAGAGGTTCTTTGGAGAACCTTGGAAAAAAAAGGTATCCCATTAACGTACATAAACCTTATAAGAGACATGTACGATGGTGCAAAACGTGTGTGAGGATTCATGAAGGAATGACAGATGTCTTTGAAGTTAATATTGAGTTACATCAAGGATCAACTTTAAGTCCATACTTATTTATAATGGTGACTGATGAGTTAACAAAACATATTAAGATGAAGTACCTTGGTGTATGTTATTTACATATGACATTGTGTTAGTGGAGGAGTATAAGGAAAAAGTTAATAGAAAATTGGAACTATGAAGAGAAACATTAGAAAGTATAGGCTTCTGACTTAGTAGAACAAAGACAGAATATATGGAATGTAAGTTTGATCATTTGGTTACTTCAGAGGGCATAAAAATTAAAATTGGCACACATTACATCCTCCAAAAGGAAAGTTTTAAATACCTAGGGTCAATTTTCCAGAGTGATGGAAGAATTGATGGAGATGTTACGCATAGAATTAATGTTGATTGGTTAAAATGGAGAGGAGCATCAGGTATTCTTTGTGATAAGAAGATATCATTAAAGTTAAAATGTAAATATTATAGAGCAGCAATTAGACCTGTCATGTTTTATGGTTCTCAGTGTTGGGCAGTTAATCATCAACATGTACAAAAGATGTCTGTGACAGAAATGAAGATGTTGAGATGGATGAGTGGTCATACAAGAAAAGACCGTTTACATAATGAGGTTATTAGAAACAAATTAGGAGTGGCACCAATAGAGGATAAAATGAGAGAATATCATTTAAGATGGTTTGGACATATAGAAAGAAGTTCAAAAGAAGAACCTTTAAGAAGGTATGAAAAACTAGATTTTGAAAGTATTAAAAGAGGTAGAGGACGACCACAAAAGTGTTGGAAAGAAACAATAAAGAATGATCTAGCTTATTGTGAGTTAACTGCTAACATGGCACATGATAGGGCTATGTGGAAACAAAGAATCTTTGTAGCCGACCCCTTCTAGAATGGATAAAGGCTTTGTTGTTGTTGTTAACATTTGACACTTCTAAGCCTCGATCACGAGTTAATTTATTTTGACATGGGGAATAATTTAAAATTTATATAGGATAAACGCTCCCCTATGCACCTCGGCATGTTGGGGTTCAAAATCTGCACCGAAGCAGACATTTAATGCTGAGATCGGACCTCCCCCTGATCCGACATGCACATCAAACATCAAATATTCAACAAACCTGAGATTTTGTTCTAAACTGTATCCTGTTACAAAGTTTCATGTTCTAAGGTAAGAGTGCAGAAAATGTGAATTATCTTCTGGCAGATCACCTAGAGGCTACTGTAATTTTGAAATGGATTTACATGAACCCTAATATAAAGATTGGTAAAAGTATAAACTATCAAACAAAAACCCAATCTAATAGTATCCCGGAATAGGTTGGAGCCGATTTACCCTAGACCCGACCTCAACTTGCCATGATAGATAGAATAAAATCCACTCCCTTCCTACATAGGGCAGGTCCTCAACCCACCCCAATAGATGAGAGGTGGGCGGGTTCCCTACCCACAGCTTCATGTAGAAATTGCATGTATATGTGTATATATATATCAAATGTATGAACTTAATGTTAAACACCCTCAACATGGTGCCAATATCATGCAATAGGAAGTGTTGGACTGACAAGCCCCGCTCTTGATGTATGCGCGGCTGATTGCCATGCAAACCCATTAAACCCAATCTTGACTGTCCAATCAAAAGGGATAAGTGGTTAAGATTTAAAATGTAAAAAGTAAAAAGATACTTTGTATTTCTTAAGTAGACTCACTCAAAAAGTACCTTTTTACTTTGTATTTTTTGAATCTTAATTGTTCATCTCTTCCAATCAAACGGCCAAGATTTTCAGGAGTTTGCATACACATCTCTCTCTCTCTCTCTCTCGCTATATATATATATATATATATATATATACACACACCTTACCTAAGCCTTTTCCCGCACTAGGTGGGTTCAGCTAGAAGGTGCAACACGAGGACATCCTAGGAAGTCACTCATCCTAGTACTATTCTTGCTCAAGCTTGCTTAACTTCGGATTTCAGATCGGATCTGATGTATTCATGCTTGAAACATCTCAGCCCTTGAAACCAACAAAATTTTATGCTGGCTGTCAGCTACCTAACAGAACCGTCCTCCTTTATTCAGGCTTGGGACCAATCATGAAGGGAGAATATATATAGATATATACATATACATATATATACATGAATGCTGTGCCTTATTCTTGGGGTCTTTCCTGGCTAACACTTCATATTGCATTCAACACTAACCCCATATCAGTTTCCAAAAGGTAGCTAGATACCCTTATGAATGGCAAGCTATTGCTACTGCTCCTCATGCATGAACACTATGGAAACTTCTAGCGTTATCGTTCCACAAGCCGATTGAATTCAATTTTTTGCTTGACTATGGTCAAGTTGTGAGGTCTACATTCTATATTTGGCTATATTTGGAATGCGTCCTCTTTGATGCTCTATTCTTCCTGTGTCCTTGTAGCATGTCTCTGTTGATGGAACGGAGGGTGAAGGGGAAGCTGAACCAGAGCAATCTACTATAGTGATGAGCATGTAATCTAATACAGAATGTATAAAAAGAAAAAATTGAGGCCAGTATAATGTAATTATCTTTGTCAGGCACCAATCTAGTTGGTGCAAAATGTAACATGCTAATTTAGTTCAAACAGATGTTACAAGTTTCCATCCCTTCCTGTTTTAGCATGAGTATCTTTTTCTTTTTTTGAGGTACATGTGAGTATCAATTTCGTATGCTTCTTGTTCAATTAGCCTGTTTGTATATTTTTCTACCAAGAAGCACAAAAGGACTTTTAAAATGCCAAGATCTTACAAGTAGAGTGCAATGTCAATGATGTCCCATCTTCTCATGGTTATGGATGGCATACCGCTGAACGTCAGCTATGAAGGTTTAAGCTTGGAAGGAGCTGCAGCTTGTTAAATTTAATCAGCTCCAAGGAGCAGAGCCAACCTGAGCTTTATCTTATTTTTCCTGATCTTGTAAAACAATCCAAAGGAGTCGTACCTAATCTCTTGTGGCTTACAAGATGTGCTGAGACAAGCTCTTTACAAGTCGAGTGAACAGATGAGCAGCTACTCGAATTGGCTTATGTATATCCTTATTTATGGGTGAAACCAATGCTCAGGGTTGTAAAGTGAGCTAAACAAGCTGAGATAGGCTTGTTCACAGGCTCATCCCATTAGCTTGTTGCTTCTTCATGCTGTCTTTTTCTCATCTAAGGCTGCCAAGCCCATACATTGACAAGCTAGATGAGCTTGTTCCCTACGCGCCTTCCTGATGAGATGATGTAATATGTCTTCTGACATGTACTTTGAATGGCAGCTGGTGTAAAAGCTTTTGGTGGAAGGAATGAAACTAGATGAGCCTGCTCCCTACATTGCTTTCCTCACGCAATAATGTAACATAGTTTCTGCTATGTACTTCATTTGTTGACAGCGAGTGCAACATGGCTTTTGTTACATGGGAGCAACAGGCGTAGCTTTTAGTCATGTCTGTGGTTTCACAGGGCTGTCACTTCGTGAAGTTTTCTCTTTCATAGTGTTATTTTAGGCTTATCTGTTGTCTCTAATATCTCCTTGCCTGGGGAAACATCATGAAGGTAGTTTCGGAACCTGTCTCTAACGGTATACCTCATATGCCAACATGAGGTACATTAGCTAGCCATATTAACCTGTACCATCCTTTTGGAGAATTCCACCAATAAAAATTCCTTTGTTCTTCAGCAAGGGAATGTTTGACAAGAAAAATGTGAAGCGCATGTCCCTTAGATGGGTTTAAAAGTTGTCGAGATATTTGCTCATTTAGAAATGTCGCTTCCCTGAATATAGCTTCATTATGCAACAACTAAAATTTTCCGAATTAGTGTTTTAAAAGCTACCAATGAAACTTGCTTAAACTTGTTAATCTCTAAATTTAATTTAGTGCTAAGCAAATGCCAACCTCATAAAGCTATCATACAACTTGCACCCATAGCGTTAGCTCAACTGGTGGGGTGTACTAACGCCTGTGTTGTTGGTGGGGAGTTCGACTCCCAACGGGAGTGGGGATGGAGTGTGTAATATTGTAAGAGGGTGCAGTTCAAAACACTCAATTATCGAATGCTAAACCCCTTCATTGGCAGCCAGCGTAACATAGTAAGCGCCAACAGAATTGCAGGGGCAGTTTGCCCTGCAATATATAACTACACGCCTTCCTCATGAGATAATGCTGCAGAAAACCTTAAAACACAAAGAGGGTAGACATCATCAAATAAGATTGTAATTGAGAGAGAGAACGATGAGTATCCGTGAACTTACCACAATCTGCCCATAAGCATTTGGGCACTGGTATATTTGCGAACGTAGACTCGGAACATAAATCATAAATATAAGTGTTGCGAATAAATATGTGCACAATATGCTTTTACGCAGTTCAAGTGTATTGAGGTATACCACCAGCACCGGACATTGTTATATCATGTACGCATCACGAGACCCCACTTTGACCCAAGAGCATCTTCAATGGGTAAAACTTTGAAGACAAAACACAATGCTTCAATTTCTCAAACAAAAAGAAAAGGAAAAAGTGGAGGAAAATTCTTAAACAAAACTAGGATAACTAGAAATGCTTCAATTTTTCAGCTGAAATCGAACTTTGTTTACTATCGGATGCCGTTTGATCAAGACAATCCAAAAGATTCCAGGGTTGTTCCATCGCCCTCCCGCTAGTGCATCAGTAAAGGCAGACTCGATTCTCTAATACCCACCTAGAAGGTTACATGTAATTGCAACATGCACATACGTTCTCCACCCCAAATGGGGAAGGTACTACTCAGCACATATTTCTAGCAAGACCGGTGAAACCTGAAGTAAATAAACAGGCAACTAAATCGCATTGTCAGCAAAGTGTGTCAGCAAAAATTGATGATCTTCAGTCGTCCATCATACCATCTCCACTGCCTCCATCAACGACATCCTCTTCAGTTTTGAATTGCCCACAAGCATTACATTCCATGACATTAGAAGGCACACCATTTTCAGGAGGCAAAGGAGCCATGGTTCCCCCACAATTCTCTGTCACACAAGTATGTCATAAAGAAGTAAGCATGGGGAAAATCCTGTTCTTCATTGGCTTCTTCTGAACCGCCCATATCTTGGTCTTCATCTGCGTCCTCTTCATCTTTCCAGTTCATCTCAACCTTACAACGATCACAATCACACACAAAACCATAATCCTCCAAAAGCCTTCTCTGCCTATCTGCATAGTTCCAGTTGACAGGGAAGTAGTTCAAACATATCTCTCTGCCTTCTGGAACATCGTGCAAAGCTTTAAGATAATATCAGTATTTTCATCAGCAGGGCCGTCAATATAATCAAACCTGCAGACACACATGATTTCAGAAACATCATAGATCCTGTTTCCAAGACTGAGACAAGACGAAAACACAGCCAGCCCTTTGGTAAGGAAAAAATGAATATGCAACCACTGCAGAGTCAGTCAGGTTGAAAAAGGAAGCTCATGGATAGGCGGCATAATATAATGAATCATGGTGCTTCTAGCGAGGAAAAACCAAGTGAGAAGGCCACAGAGAGGAAATAAACCTGCAAGCGTTTGGAAGGCAATCATGGTTGAAGAAGGAAGCTCGTGGATAGATGCCATATGCTCTCACCGATCTTTCACCACTCTCTCGAAAGGGCTCCATTAGTCCAAATGCATTCTCTTTATCCTTTGACAAGAGTAATGCAGTTAACGTTGGGGACACCTCTACGAAATTTGGGAGGGGATGTGACGTGATGACGGCAGAGATGAAGGATGTGTAGGTGCTGGGACTCTGCATTCTCCACAACATCACCTTGAAGGGATAAAAGAATGCTAAAATCAGGGGGAGACACTGAGGCAAGATTGTAGGCAGCAATCAGGAAATTGGCCTGGCTTTCGAGGTTAGGACTGAGTGAAGCAGAGGTCAGACAAGACAGGGCTTTGCAAGCCCACTGGGAGTGTGACGAAGCAAGGGCAGAAGATTGGCAGTTGGTGGAGCAGCAGGAGGCACTGGTTGAGCACCAGGGGCACAAGAGAATGGTCAGTGAGCTAGGAGACGGCAGCTTCCGGAAGCAATGGCTACAGGTTCCCAGCTGGCCCCAGTGGGCAGGATATACAAGGATTGGCCAGTCCCTGAGTAAGATTTGACCAGAGGTTACACGCTGAGATGCCACCAGAGCCCGTCCCTTTCCTTGAATATCTACAAGCCTAACCAGTGACTCACAAGGCTCCACCATGGTTTGAGCAAGATCGAGTTCCAACAATACCCTCCACCTTCAACGCACAAGAGCATACGTCCAATTTCTTCCTGCCACCCAGCAAAGTTTGCTCACAGATGCCAATTCTGAATTGAGATAGCAATAAGCCGTTCCTGTTGAGAATAGAGACTTTTGATATATCTGTGCAGGGAAACGAGTGCAGCTGACAAAATAAATAAATAGAAAAAAACACACATCAAAAGAGAGCATTATCGTATTGGGAATGTGCTTAATCATTCAGACAACTTTGAATTTGATGGAAGAGTGATACTACTGCTTTTAAGGTCCTTCAAAATCCTTCTGTCTGTTTGGTGTGCAATATGATGGCACGTCCCTAAAGCATGTAGAGCAGGGGTGGCAGTTTTTTGTTCATGGGTTGCGCTCATGTCATCTCATGTCATATTGGTGCCTAAACCAGTCAATCTGAACATGTCCCCTTTTCTCTTGTATCTCAACCCAAACACGAACACAAATTGTCATGATTGTTGTGAACATGGACCCGACACAATTTACATAAACACATCAAACTCAAAGACAAAGATGACATGAACCCACCACCCCAAAATATGCCAACATGATCCGAATCAAAGAACATGAAACTATGGAGAGTGTGTGTGTGTGTGACTGAGTGCAGTCAAGAAACCTTAGCTATGCTGCCCTCATCTCTCTTCCCTCTCCAAAGCAGTGTTATCCGTATCGCACCGTATCGTGGGAAGCCACGATACGATATGGGCGATACGCCCAAAAAAAATCAATTTTTTTTTCATTTTTTTTTTTGCAGGTTTCTGGCCTCTCTTCACTTCCCTATGCTTGTAATTTGGATTTATAATTTTATTTATTGAATAATAATAATGTATAAACAAATAAAATTTGTGACAATCATTTTTCTTTCTGTTGCCAACTTTTAGGTATATTTCTGCTAGCAGTTTCTAATTTCATGAGATCGCAAACAATTAAAAACATTTGGTTATCTCGGTTCATTGAGTGGACATTTCACAACTTCACTATTTTAGGGTTCACCTTACGTGACTTCCATTGAGTTGAATATGATCAACGTGTGTGAGGCTTAACTCAGTATGTGAAGTGAGAAATGAAGCTCAAGCATTAGTTAAAAAGCTAATTGTAAGAGAAAAAGGGATATCATCAAGTAATAATATCACATCACTGAGGTGTCGTAGAGTCAATAATCAAAGAAATTGAGCTCATTATTTTGCTCACATATGAAAATTAGCAAATATGACAACTACATGTACAAAGATAGCAGTTTGTTAATTTTGATATATTAGATGAGTGGATTATGGAAGATAACGAAGAAAATGCAATCCTAACCGAAGAAGACATTGCACGAATTAATTTGAAGTGCAACAACATCACGAAGGAGATGAAGATTTTCATTTTAAAGTAGAAGGTGATGAGAAACTTTGAATCTTTATCAAGTAGAAGATGAAGATTATTTAGTTAATAATCCTTATACAAATTAAAATATGTAAAATGTAAATGTATTTCATTTTTTGCTTCAAAATATGTAATTTTGGATCCAATTGTTCAATGTTGAATGTTCAATCTGTGCTAAACTTTGCATTATATAAATTTAAAGCAATTATCAGATTTTTCCAGTTTTTTTTCAGATTTTTACTAATTTTCTTGATTTTTTAAATAATTTTCGTATTATTTTAATATTAAAGTACGATCGTGGAGCCCAGCGATACGCGATACGATACGCGTCAGACAACACTGCTCCAAAGTTCAAATGAATATCCATAGGCCTCCTGTTACAGGATCTAATCCTCATGGGCGAACATTCAGCCTTTGGGCTGAAGCTTTGCTACCATGGAATACAAGCAGAAAAGAGAACGTAGGCTCTCCATGATAAAGGTTTTCCTGAAATCTTTTTGAGAAATCTCACATTGTCCAACACAAACAACTTGATTATGATACGGAACCTCATTCCATACTTTTGATCATGTTATCAGACACAGCCATTTGTGCCATGTAGGAAGAGCTCGTGAGGAGATCCTTATTGGTGTTGATGGGAAATCTGCAAACTGCTGACTGGCTTTCAGGCTTTCCCTATTCTAACCCATTCTATGCTTCATGGTTTGCAAAATTAACAAAGCTGCCTGAAGTTATAAAAAGTAGAAATTGCTTGTTTCTGAAAAGCAATAGATCTATTTCAACATTTCAGCTTACTTTTTGTATTTGCTCAACCCGAACACATGATTTATTTTTGTGTCAATTTATCTAAAAATGATTAAGAAAGTTTGTTGAAAGAGAAGGTTCTTCGAGGAGATGTTTGAAATTTTATAGGCATTACTTCTGAAATATTGAATATTAGAAAAATAGAAAATCAGGTGCTAGGTGAATCCAATGAAGAAGTAGCATAATATAAGGAGGCTTGGTAGTAGAGAGAAACAGCTCAAGATAAAACTAAGGCAAAAGAGTATGTTATAAATTACATTAATAAGAGAAGACTACTGAAACTTTGAGAATATCATACTAACGCAAAGAAAGAAGAAAAAAACATTTACTGAAGCAAAGGCTAAAGCTTAAGAAGATCTATACAAAAGCTTGACTCAGAGAAAGTAAAAGAGATACTTTAAAATAGCTAAGGCTAGGAGGAAAGAAAATAAGGACCTTACTTATATTAGATATCAAACATGAGGATGAGATGGTCCTTGTGATAAGCGAGGACAACAAGAATAGATGGAAAAGTTATTTTTCATAAGCTCTCTTAATCAGCTTGCAAGAGTTAACCGACTCAAGAGTATATATAGATCCTGATTTCTACTGATCACTTATGAAATCTAGCAAGTTTGTGGGACCAAACGATCTTCCCATTAAAACATCAAATGGTTTAGGGGAATCATGTATCAATTGGCTTTCAAAATTATATAATATTGCTTGGATAGACATGGTAGCCGACCCTGTCTTGTTGTTGTTTGAATAGACAAGATGTCAAAGGAATAGAGATAGACTACACACCCATGTATAAGACAAATGAGATATTTAAAATGTAATAGGATTAAGCCAAAAGGGCCCATGTTTGAAATCAGATCCCAACGGACCTCCATCGTTCGGGCTAGGGACATTTGACACCAAGGCCATCAGGGGGAATGGCTATTAAAATAGTGGTTGGGCCTTCACCAACCACCACGGGCCAAACTTCGTTCGGCCTTCGGTAACCCCCTGCTTCTGGCTTTCATCTTCTCTTCTATAAATACTCCTCATGTTATTCAATAACAAAAACCCGCTTCAATAAACGAGATTCAGAAACTTACGTGTGTCTTTAGATGGTATCATAGTCGAGGCCATTGGATGGAAACGAAAAAAATTGCTTTAGTGGTTCGCGATTCGCGGCTTACATCAGTTGGTAATGATGACCTCACCAGGCCGTGGAGAGAATCTTGTCCATGCCTTTGGGGTCGAGCCTCGTCCGAACAGCATCGGCCACAGAACGGGTGACGATGATGTTAGTCTGTTGGACGTCATTCCTACTCTTCGTGTCAAAGTAACTATCTCGAGTTGTTTTCGTTGCTATCATCACCTCGTCGAAAACGCTTGACTCCTAAGAAGAATGTACTTTGCCACTGTGGAGAGGGAGCACGGGAAAGTTTTAGTGAGAGAAAGAAGAAAGAGCTAGAGAGAGAAGACAAAAGACGTTTTTCATACACAGGCTCACCGCCACAGCAAGGACTATATTGACCCTCTACCTGCTCCTCTTCTTGACCTCACTAAGCTCAAGCTCTGGTCCTTCTACAGAGCCCTTATGAGTTCGTTGCCACACTTCTCTTCTTGTACGTCACGATCGCCACCATCATCGGCCACAACAAGTCGACAGATGTCCTTACTCGGAGGAATGCCTGCCAAGGCATTGGAATCTTTGGCATCGCCTGGGCCTTCCGCGACATGATATTTGTGATGTGTTGTGGCCATTCTCGGCAATCCAGCACAGGTAACGACTGGATTGGCCATCCAGACCGTTACCTGAATCTTGGATTGGGAAGAACCATAACATCCAGACGTTACCGGAATTTGCGGTAACGTTCTAGATAATAACGCTCCATATGAGGGAAGCCGCAGGAAGAAAAATCGGGAAAAGGGGGAGCATGCGCTGCTCTATATAAACAGAGCAACGCACACAACAAAAAATATACACAAAGATTACAAAAATCGAAAAACACAGAGGAAACCTTCTACCGAAAGAAACCCTGCGTGGAAACCTCAAACATTATCCCAAACACCATACTCCGCTGCAAACGCACCAGGCAGAACGTTAACTTACAGAAAACTGGAACCAAAAGTCAGAGGAAGTCGATCGGATAATCCATCACTGGTATCAAGGTCAGGTTCTTGACCCTGCAAAAAAAACTCAGGTACGCATTTATTTCAAAAAAAAAGGGGAAGAAGGAGTGACTAAAATCGATAAAAGCCGTGAACGGCCGAAAGTCCGCAAAAGCTTGAACGGCCTGAAATCGGCAAAAGTCGTGAACGACCAAAAGTCGACACAAGCCTAAACGACCAGAAATCGGCAAAAGCCGTGAACGGCCGAAAGTCGGTAGAAGCCTGAACGACCTGAAATCGACAAAAGCCATGAACGGCCAGAAGTCGGCAGAAGTTTGAACGGCCTTAAATCGGTAAAAGTCGTGAACGGCTGAAAGTCAACAAAAGCCATGAACGGCTAGTTTAAACTATTACAATTCTGTTATTTAGTCAAAAGATAGGTTTGTCCCTGTACTTTTGAAAGAATTACAGATTCGAGCTGAGGGTTAAAATTACAATTTTAACCCCGATCAGTTACGAATTTTACAGAAATACCAAAGAGTAATTTTACAAGTCTGTCCTTAAACTTTTTCAAAAATTTCAAAAGTGGATAGACAATTAAAATTATTGTTTTACCCCTAGTATTATTTGAAAATTCTAAAGGCAAAATTTCTTTGGGAAAAATTGTAAGTTTGTCCCAAGTAGTTGATAAAATATTTTTAGACTGTTTTTATGATATTATGCATCATTTTAACATGCTCCCTGCTATTTGTGGTTGTTGATTTATGTTTATTTCCTTTTTAGACCGTCTAATTGTTAAAATTGTCAAACACATAAAAATGAGTTCTAGAATTTGTGTATCTGAATTGGCAAAAACTAGGAAATTAAACGGTCTTAACTTCCAAATATGAAAGAGGAGAATCCCACTAGCTCTAACACTTGAAGGTGTTGAGTATGTGCGGAAGGAAATTCTGCGTCGGCCACCTCCAAACGCAACTGCGCAACAAGTAGAGATGTACCAAACATTTCTAAAAGATGACACCATTATCCAGGACAATAATGTTAACCTACATGGAGGATGACTTAATCAGGGTCTTCAAAGAACACGAGACCGCCAAAGAGCTGTTTGATTCAATAACAGTTAAGCATGACACAACTGCCAAATTACATGTGCAATTGCTACTACAAAAATACAACTCCTTCAAAATGAGAGAAGGAGATAATGTAGTAGAACATGTGAACCAGATGTTAGTAATAGCTAGAGACTTAACCGTGGCAAAGTCAGTCATCCCATAACCGATGCAGATATCAACCATATTAAACAGACTACCCCCGTCATGGAACATGGTCACCACTGCCCTCATATTAGGGCCAGAGATTAACCTTTCTGAATTGCTCCTGAAACTATCAATAGAGTAGGAACACATTAACAAGAACAAGAAAGAAAAATTGCTAGTGGCCAAAGATGAGATAGCATCTAGCTCCAAAACCAACCAAAAGAAAAATAAACCAAACAAGAAGTTTGACAAGAATAACAAGAAAGGCGATCAAAAGTTTAAGAAATTATAGGAAATCGCTTTTCGGGTAAAGTACTTCAAATGTGGAAAGATAGAACATTTCAAGAGAAACTGTCGCAATAAGAAAGGTGGAGGAAACAACCCACAACACATCTCAAAGAAGAAGGATATAATATGCGTGATTTCAGAATGTTTTTAATGGACCGCCCGATAACAGGTTGGTGGATAGACTTGAGAGCTACACGACACATCTCAAAGACAAAGGAAGGGGCAATGGACCTGAAGGAATACAAATCCGGCGAACATAGAGTCTACATAGGAAACAATATTTTATCGAATGTTTTGGGTATTGGGTCCTTCAGAATACTTGTACAAGGCAAACCAATTATATTGACTAATGTATTAATTGTGTCATCTATAAGACACAATTTGGTCTCGGTCCCTGACTTAGTAAAGAAAAGTTTTGATGTTAGGATTATCCCTAACAAGGTGACTGTGGGAAAGCATGGGAGAATATTATTCTCTAAGGAATTTGATGTAGAGCATGGTCTGTTTAAACTTTGTATAATGAAATTGGTACTTCTTCTCCTTATATTGAGTGTGCATTTTCTGTTAATGTGAATTCGTGGCATAAACGCCTTCGGCATATAAGTCTGCAAAAGTTGAAGAAATTATCCAACTTTGACTTACTGCTTGGATTTGAGGAAAATACTTTTAACAAGTGTTAAACTTGTATAAAAGGAAAGTTTTCCTAAAGATTCAACAAGGGCAACAACCCTGTTAGAGGTCATTCACACGGATTTATGTGGACCATTTAGGGTAAGATCATATCGTGAAAAGGTTTATTTTATAACCTTTATCGATGATTACTCTAGATATATGTATTTATATCTTTTGGCACATAAATCTGAGGCACTAAATGCTTTTAAAGAATATAAGCAAGAAGTGGAAAACCAATTAGGGCATTCAATCAAAGTCTTAAGATCAGATAGAGGTGGTGAATATACCTCTGCAGAATTTCTTGAATTCTGTAAAGACTTTAGTATTGCAAAGCACAATACAATCCCCAGAACACCTCAACAAAAAGGTGTAACTGAGAGATACAACAGAACCTTGTTGAATATGACAAAGTCTATGTTGATCGATAACTCTCTACCAAGGGTATTTTGGGGAGAAGCAGTAAGTATAGTGGTTTACATAATCAATAGAGTACCATGTAAAGTTGTATTCACTACACCATATGAGTTGTGGTTTGGAAGAAAACCCAACATAGGTCATCTCAGGAGGTGGGAATCTGTTGCACATGTAAAGGTCCTTTATCAGTCTAGAGATAAGCTAGACAGTAGGTCCTTAAGATTTATATTCATTGAATATCCGAAAGGTTCAAAAGGATATCAATTTTATCATAAGAACCACAAACTCATTGAAAGCAGAGATGTTAAATTCTTAGAAGATACTAAGAATGACATCCTGGAAAATAATGATGAATGTATTGATGATCTAGTAGACCTAGATCAATCATCTTTTGAGCCCATTGAAGATATTCCTGAAACTACCGAAACCTTAGGTGGACATAAAAGGCGAAGAGTCACTCCGTCCTACTTAAAGGATTATCACACTTATCTTGCAGAAGAAGTGTGTAATTCGGTGGATATAGATGAGTTAACTAATAACTTGAATTATCAGCAAGCTATGAACTCATCAAAAGCATCAGACTGGAAGAAAGCCATGGATGAGGAAATTGAATCAATTGAGAAAAACCAAGTCTGAGAATTGGCTGATTTGCCAAAAGGAAGAAAAGTCATAGGCTGTAAATGGGTTCTGAAAAAGAAATATAAGGTTGATGGTACAATCAACAAGTTTAAAGCGATGTTGGTTGCAAAGGGTTTTTCGCAAAAAGAGGAGATAGATTATGTTAAAACATATTCTCCAGTTGCGAAATTTGTATCCATACGTATAATCCTGTCGATATATGCATACTATAATTTGGATTTACATCAGTTAGATGTAAAGACAACATTTCTAAATGGAGATTTAGAAGAAATCATACACATACAGCAACACGAAGGATTTGTGGTTGAAGGCCAAGAAGATAAAGTATATAGGTTGAGAAAATCCCTATACAACCTGAAACAGTCACCTCACCAATGGTATTTGACTTTTCAAAGTGTCATTATAGAACTTGGGTTTGTGGCTAATAAACTTGATCACTGTGTATATGTTTGGAACAGTGGGAGCCACTTTGTCATCTTATTATTATATGATGATGACATATTGTTGACTCAAAATGACAATGAGTTGATTGTCAAAACCAAGTCATGGTTGAACTCCAAGTTCGAAATGAAGGATATGGGGGAAGCATCCTATATCCTAGGAATAAAGATCTCTTGAGATAGAGAACTTATGCCTGAGTCATGAGAGATATATTGACTATATCTTTAAAAAGTTTAAAATGGGTGAATGCAAGTTTGTTGATGCACGTATTGCAAAAGGGGTCAAATTAAGTAAGGTTGATTATCTCGGTGAAGGAGACGATAAGCCTAATGTTCCTTACGCACAAGCTGTGGGTAGCTTGATGTATGCTATGTTGTGTAAAAGACTTGATATCAGCTTTGTTGTTGGTCTTGAAAGTAGATATCAAAGTAATCTTGGTTGGCAGCACTGGATAGCTGTGAAAAGGATTTTTAGATATCTGAAAGGAACAAAAGACTTGAAACTGTGTTTTCAAGCAGATGAACTAAAAGTGGTAGGATACTCAGATGCTGACTTTGCTGGGAGCAAAGATGACAGCAAATCAACCTCGGGGCAAATATTCTTATTTGGAGGTGGTGTTGTTTCTTGGACATGTAAGAAATAAGATTGTGTAGCATTGCATACACAGGAAGCTGAGTATGTAGCTTGTATGGATGCAACGAGTGTTGTATGGATAAGTCGCTTCATACGAGATTTGAAGTTGAAAATAACTGTTGAGCCAGTTGTTATTTACTGTAATAAAAATACAGCAATTACTCTTATCAAGAGTGAAGCTGATTGCTCAAAAAGCAAGCTTATAATGGTGAAATACCACTATGTTCATGATATGGTTATGAGAAAGGAAAGGAAAGGAAAGGAAAGGAAATATCCATCTCATATATGCCAACAAATGATATGTTGGTTCAAAACATGTTATAGTCGTGGGTTCGAGGTATGTTTGATTGTTGTGTAGGGAAATAACCATACAACGGATAAAAATGTTGTATAGGTAACACTACAACAGATAGATTATTGTGGAGGAAAATAACCATACAATGGGTATTGATTGCAGTAGCAATAATGAAGAAACACAGCAAAAGTGAGAGAAAATCAGTATGTCTGTACACTTGCTCGAATGACCAAGTGAGAGATGACGTGTTAGCAAAAGTGAGAGAAAATCAGTATGTCTACACTTGCTCGAATGACCAAGTGAGAGATGACTTGTTGTGGCCATTCTCGGCAATCCAGCACAGGTAAGAGCTGGACTGGCCATCGACACCGTTACGTGAATGTTGGATTGGGAAGAACCTTAACGGTCGGACGTTACCGGGTTGCGGTAACGTTATGCATAATAACGCCGCAGGAGGAAAAACCTGGAAAAGGGGAGGATGCGCTGCTCTCGCACACAACAAAAAATATACACAAAGATTACAAAAATCGAAAAACACAGAGGAAACCTTCTTCCGAAAGAAACCCTAACGTGGAAACCTCAAACATTATCCCAAAAACCATACTCCACTGCAAACGCACCAGGCAGAACGTCAACTTACACAAAACCGGAACCATGAAGTCAGAGGAAGTCGACCGGATAATCCATCAATTTGTTCTCATCTGCTGCATCGCCGGCATCTCAAGAGGGCACATAAATCCTTCGGTGACGTTCGGGTTGTTCCTGGAAAGGAAGGTGTCCTTGATAAGGGCAGTGTCCTACATTGTGGCCCAGAGTCTGGGCGCCATCGTTGGGGTTGCTTTGGTGAAGGATCAGACTGGCCCGGCCTATAAGCACTATGGTGGTGGTACCAATAGTGTCCATATTGGGTTCAGCAAGGGCACGGGCTTGGTTGCGGAGATTCTCAGCACCTTTGTGCTTGTCTACATCGTCTTCTCTGCCACTGACCCCAAAAGAAAGGGTTATGGCAAGGAGAGGGAGCAGCGGGGAGGAAGTTGTCGCCGACAATGATTAGTAGCAGCGATGGAGTGAATCGCGACGACGGATATAAGGGATTGTGATGGGAAGGTGGTGGTTGATGGAGGTACGGAGTCGCTAAAGGGTTTTCAGCGATAAGCAGTCGAGGGCGACCGACCGATGGATGAACAAATGCAAATGCAAAAGAAAGAGAGAGGGTTGTGGTGTGCAATGTTCTATAAGCAGAAAAAAGGGCTTTTATACTCATATCCAGTCGGGTCTTTCATCTCTTCGATCAAAATATAATATCTTATTAAAAATGGGCTTCTTCTTGACCCATAACAAGACTCGTCCGTTTGATCCGATTTAAACTTGTGAGGTATTTAAATTTGAACCTATCAACGTGTGCTCTTTTCTTGTTTATTTTTTAGATCAATTGTTTGGCATCTCATTTACAAGAAAATTTATTTGTTGGCATGTTTAAAGGAAGAATGTATTGCAACATTTAAATGATTTCAAACTTCACTATTGATTAAATCGAAAATATATTTATTGAAAAACAATAAGCTGTATCTTACTCTATATTTAAGATTAATGTTATTGGCCTTTCTGTTGAAGATCTTTGTAATTAAGGTGTTTCATATTGGTGGCCTTTTGTTGCAAATTTATTGATATTTGAAGATACACTTATTGTTATTTGAGGATTTGTGATCTTGATAACTTTAAAGTTGTTTCTTCATGAGATTATGATATCTATTTATTGGCCTTTTGTTGGAGATCTTTTATTGGCCTTTTGTTGGAGATCTTTGTGATTAAGATGCTTCATGTTGTTGGCCTTTTGGTTGAAGACTAATCAATATTGAAAAATGACTTATAGTTATCTTGATTAACTTGTATTTGATAAAATTGTTTAAAGAGAGTTGTGAGCAAACCTTGTGAGACTTTTTAAAAAACATTAAATTGATTCCTTTGGCTTGTTTTGATCATTTTAATGGATTGTCTTATTTTTTGAACCATAAAATAACTTTTGAGTTTAAAGGATATTTAAGTGCTTTAGGAATTGTATGTATGAAGGTTTTGAGCTTTGCCTTAAAAAACTTGTTTGAGTTCGAGTTTGTTCTTAAAACTCATATTTGAGCTTAGCCTTAAAGCTTACTTGACTTCATGGGTTTTTTAAAGCTTCTTTGACATGAAAGTTTTGAAGTTTACCTTAAAAAGTTTGTTTGGGTTTGAGTTTGTTCTTAAAACTCAAGTTTTGAGCTTAACATTAAAAAACTTATTTGATATACCAAGGTCCTCCTATAATATCACAAGTTCGTAGTGATTTATGAACGTATATGTTATAATAGACAATCCTATTTGGATGATATCAATATTTTCTATCAAATGACTTTCTTGAATTAGAGCAAATCAACTTCGTGAATAGGTTTGCCTTTAAGTTGTCTTGTTGGTTTTAGAAACTGAGAGAATGTATATAATGATACTTCATTGGTCTTCATTTAGGATGAAAAAAAATGATATTTTGATTGTGAAAAGATGTTTTGAAGAAACTTATGCTCTCTCATATTTACTTTTTTGTTAGACAAACTTTCAATATACACACCGTATGTTCAAGGAAGAGTATTAAAATGTAATAGTATTGGGCCAATAGGGCCTATATGTTTGAAATCAAGTCTCAACAAACCCAAGGCAACTCGAGCTAGGGCCACTAGGCACTAAGACCACCTGGGCCACCATGGCTAACGGCTAGTAAAATAGTCATTGATTCTTCAGCAATCAACAACACAACTATTGGCTTTTATCTTCTCCTCTATAAATATTCCTCACGTATTTAATAACAATAAGCTTTTTGTCACTGGTTTGTATATATATTTCATATTCAATAAAGGAGATACAGGAACTTACCTGTGTCTTTATAATCGAAGTATAAAGTTGATAAGTCATACAATAAAGCTATGAGAAAGAGTTATGAAAAGAAAGTTGACAAGCATTAGTATCACAGTAAATCGATTTGGATTCATGCCAAGAAGATTTATTATTGAAGCTAATTACTTTTTGAAACGTTTAATGGAGAATTGTAGACCAAGAAAAAATACTTGCATACGGTATTCGTTCATTTAGAGAAAGCTTATGGTAGGATACCAAGAGATGTTTTTCGAAAAGTTTTAGAAAAGAAAGTTAAAACTTAGCACTACAAGTTGCATCCCTCAAAAGGATAATTTTGAGTATGAATTGTATCCCACAAACATTAGGAAAAAAGACAGATATACATAAAATCAATGCACGTAGGCTAACCTTAAATATTTTATATGATAAAATATTATATAAAATATAAAAAAGATACCAGTGAAGTTGAAAGGTAAATATTATAAAGAAATCACTTCCACTTCCATAAAGAATTGGAAGTGATTTCTCATAAGTGATGGACTACGTGCATTGATTTTATGTATATCTTTATTGTGAAGTTTTATATGATTTCAACATTGAGAAGTTCTCATAAGGGATATTATATGGATGTGTAGGCTAACCTTTCAATTTCTCATAAGTGATTTCTCAAAAGTTTTATAAATCTTGCATCCCACAAACTTCTCAATGTTATATGGTGTTGAATATTGTGAACAATGTGTAAAAGATGTTTGTAAGTGAAATAAAAATGTTGGAAGTGGATGTGTAGTCATACAAGGAAAGACCATATCCATCATGAGGTTATTAGAAAAGAAGTTTAGGTGACATAAATAGAAGATAAAATGATAGACATGTTTTGGATGGTTTAGATATATACATAGGGGACTAAATAAAGCTCTAGTAAGGTGTGAGAAACTAAACAATAAATATTTTAAAAGAGAGAGGAAAACAACATAAGTGTTAGGAAGAAATTAAACATGATATGACTTTTCTAGAGATAACTACTGATATGGCATAAAACAAATATTATGACATCAAAGAATCTATGTAACTGACCCCACCTAGTGTAGGAAAGGCTTGCTTGTTGTAAAGACACAAGAAAGTAAGATAAACAAATATTGATTTTCCAATATTGCCTGCATCTGCTTTTTGTTTCATGTATTGTTTTGTCAACCCCTATTCAACTAAGGAATTGCAATCAATGCCATAGAGATAGACAGAATTTCGTTCTCAATCTAAATGGTTCGGGCTTTGCATGACCTAGAACATATTAGTCAAAGGTTACATGTCTTTTGTCATTTGGAAGAAAGAATGTATTTATCTTATCCCGTATAGAGGAAGTTCTTAAGACAAACTGCTTCATATGACCCACTTCAGGCACAAACTCAGCCAAAGTTGACATGTACAATCAACCAACCATGCAAAGATTTTCTAGGTTAAATCCAAATACTAATGAAATTCACAAAATCTAAAAAAAAGATATCCAAATCCAAAGTGTACAAGAAAACCGAAAGGAATGAAACTAGATTAAGCAGGTTCACTCTAAGGAAGTCATCCACCATAAAGCAAATACGAAGCTAAAGTCAATATGCTCCTCTTTATCCAAAAGATTTCATTGCACCCACAGCCCAAGGCACCATAGAGGGCCCTAACTATGTCATCCTTCGCTAAGGGTTGCAAATCAAAACAAAGGGTCGTGTGATGTCTCGCTCCAAAACATGTTGACCCAAACACACCATTTTATTAATTGGGTCATTTACAATACACAAACCCAACTGGCCCTGACACGATCCCCTTGTCTTTTCTCTTGCGGTACCCTCACCTGTGCAAACCATTCACTAGTGTATTCAGTTAAACACATACTATTGGTTAAAGAGGAAGAAAGAAGAAGAAACAACAACAACTAAGCTTTTTCTCATACTAGACGGGGTCGGCTACATGGATTCTTTGTTTCCACAGAGCCCTATCATGTGCCATGTTAGTAGTTAACTCACAATAAGTTAGATCATTCTTTATTGTTTCTTTCCAACACTTTTGTGGCAGTGTTTTATCTCTTTTAATACTTTCAAAATCTAGTTTTTCATACCTTCTTAGAAGTTCTTCATTTGATCTTCTTTCTATATGTTCAAACCATCTTAAATGATATTATCTCATTTTATCTTCTATTGGTGTTACTCCTAATTTGTTTGTAATAACCTTATTATGTATACTATCTTTTCTTGTATGACCACTCACCCATCTCAACATCTTCATTTCTGTTACAGACATCTTTTGTACATATTGATGATTAACTGCCTAATACTCAAAACCATAAAACATGCACATCTAATTGATGCTCTATAATATTTATTTTTTAACTTTAAAGAAGTTTGTCTTTCCTTTATGAGTCCTCACACATGTTTTTACACCATCGTACATGTCTCTTATAAGGTTTATGTATGTCAATGGGATATTTTTTTTCAAAGGTTCTCCAAAGAACTTCTCTCGATACCTTATCGTATAAGGTTTGTGTATGTCAATGGGATACCTCTTTTTTCTAAGGTTCTCCAAAGAACCTCTCTCGGTATCCTATCGTAAGCTTTTTCTATATCAATAAATATCATGTGAAAGTCTTTCTTTTTACTCTAAAATATTTTATAAGATGTTTGAAAAGGTGAATCGCTTCAATAATAGATTTGCCTACCATGAATCCAAATTGGTTATCTATTGTACTCGATACTTGTCTTAACCTATGTTTGATAATTCTTTTCTATAATTTCATAGTATGGCTCATTAACTTGATACTTCGATAATTCAGATAATTCTGAATGTATCCCTTGTTCTTATATATGGGTATATGTGTACTCGCTTTCCATTCATTGGGCATCTTTTGGTTTTTTCATATTTTATTAAATAGTCTTATGAGCCAAGTGATTCTTATTTCTCCTAATATTTTTCAAACTTCTATAAAAATATTGTTTGGTCCTACCGATTTAGCACCCTTTATATGTTTAGGAGCCTCATTGACTTCAAACTTTTGAATATTTTTTTGATTTAGCTAACTCTCCTAAGCTAATACTAATATTTTTTTTTTCATTAAAAAGCTTATAAAAATAAAATTTTCATCCAGTTTTTATATCATCATTTGTAACTAGAATTTTTTCATCATTGTCTTTCATATATCTAACAAAATTAAGATTTTTAACCCTAACTATCCTAAAAATATCTCTTTTACCCTCTTTTGAGTTGAGTTTTTCATATAAATCCTCCCAATTTTTAGCTTTTGCTTTACTGACGGGCATTTTTTGCTTCTTTCTTTGCTTTTTTATAAGCCTCTAAAGTTTCACTAGTTTTTTTAGAATAATGTAATTTTTAACATGCCCTCTTTGCCTTGATTTTATTTTAAACTACTTCACTCCATCACCAAGCTTTTTTGTGCTGGTACACCTCTCTTAGATTCACCTAAGACATCTTTCACATATAACAAGGTATACCAACATAATTTCAAGCATCTCCTTGAAGGCTTTCTGTTTAAATATACCTTCTTTCTCGCTTTTGAGGTTCCATCATTTAGTCTGAATAGCTCGATGCACTCTTTGCTTCTTTGTCCATATTTTTACCTGTAAATACATAACTAAAAGTTGATGTTGGGTGGTTAAACTTTTTCCTAGAATTACCTTGCAATATTTACAACATGCTCTATCTTTTTTGTTATAAATAAAATAATAAATTTGTGTTTGTGATAAGCCACTCTTATAAGTAATTAAATGTTCATCTCGTTTTTTGAAGATTGTATTGACTATAAAGATATCAAATCTACTACTATTACTACAACTAAGCCTTTTCCCATACTAGATGGGGTTGGCTATATAAAGAGATCAAATGCTATAGAAAAATTTAAAATCTTCCTACCTTCCTCATTTATATCCCCAAAACCAAAGTTTTCATAAATACCTTGATATCCTAATACCTCTTTACCAACATGTCCATTTAAGTCTCCTCCTAAACAAATCATCTCTCTTTGTGGAATTCTTTGAATCACCTTATCTAACTCTTCCAAAAAAGCCATATTTATACTATCTTCTAGTTCTACTTAAGTTGCGTAAGCACAAACTATATTCAAAACCTCTGCATGATTTGGTCACCATATCATTGAATGTCTATTACACTATCATTTAAATCTTTATTTATGAGCACCATACTAACCCCTTTTCCAGTTTTTTTCTTACCTGAATACCATAATTTAAAACTTGTATCCTTACTCTCCTTTGCTTTTTCTTCAACCCACATTGTCTCTTGTAAACATAGGATATAAATTTTTTTCTGAATTATAGTATCTACCACTTCCATTAGCTTACCGGACAATATTCCGATATTCCAAGAACCAATATGAATCTTATTATTTAGGACTAGCTTCTTTACCCCCGCATCCGTCCATATTGAAAATACGGAGACCCTTTCTATAATTTATTAACTACATTTAGGTGACAACGTAGTAGGACTAACTTCTTTACCCATACCCGTTCAAGATGTGGGAACCTTCTTTGTAATTGATTTACTACATCTGAGCGAAAATATAGTGGCCCTTGCTTACTTTTCACAGCATTTAGACTCTGCAGCACGTCGTTGAGAGGCTATGACCTAACGCAATACTCATAATTTGTGTAATCTATGGTATTCTTTTATTAAAGAAAAAGGAGCAACAAATAAAGAAGCAAAAGAAGCAATTTAACTTTCACCTCAAGAAACTCTATAATGGCTAGTCCCAAGCATAAATGGGTAGATTAGATTAGGCTTTCAAGCATAAAACATTGTTAGACTTTTATCATGGATTTTAGGACATAGGAGGATTTTATTAAGCATCTCCTTGTAATGACGCACTATATGACAAGAATATAGGGAATTATCCGCAATGGGGTCCAGGATTCCATTATCATGGATGGATGTCAATAAAGAAGTTAGTTCCACTACATTGGCTCTTAGATACAATAAACCAATTGCAGAAAGCAAGAAATGTAAGATTTGTATCAAAGCATGGAACATTAGTCAATTAACTAATAAGCTAATAGAGATGATAGATATCATGATTAAGAGAAATATTCACATTATTTATAAGAGACAAATTGGATTAGAGAAAAAACTAAAAAGAATGAACACACAAGTTTTAAATTATGATATTTAGGTAAAGAAAGGACTCAAACTGGAGGAGTTATTATTATACGCAAGGATTTGATGGATAGTGTAGTAGAGAGATAACAACATCATAATCTAATCATGATGATAAAGTTAATTTCAGGTAAGATAGAGATTCTAAATATCTTATGTGCTTATGCACTCAAGTAGGACTAAAGGAAAGTATAAAAAAGGCATTTTGGAGGGTATTAGATAAGATAATCTAAAGAATCTCATAAAAAGAATTAAGAATTAGTCTATTTAGGAGAAATTTTAAATTGGTATGTAGGTAAAGAAATATTAGGATACCAAGGTGTTAATAAAAATTATATTAGAGAGCAAAATACAAAAACGAAAATTCATAATTTTAATTTATCACAAACACTTTAATAAACGGGACAAGGATTTGATTACTTATAAGAGAGGTCTATCTAAAACATAAAGGGACTATTTTATAGTGGAAAAAAGATATATTGCATTGTAAGGATTGCAAGAACGATAAAGCTTAAACACACTGTATTGACTTTCAATTGTGCATTTACATAAAGAAATTGATAAAAACAACAACAATACACAATCACTCAAACTAAATGGTGAAACCTTAAAGTGAGCAATAATATTTTTTTAAAGAAGAAAAATCCTTTCAGGAGATGCTTTTAATTTCCTATGCACGAGTCAATTGTGGAATGCTATGTCAATAAGTATTAGAAAAGTGACAAAAAGGTTCTAGAATGATCTAAGAAAAGGGTATCATAAGATAAAGAGGCCTAGTGGTAGAGTTAAGCAGCTAAGTAAAATGTGAACAAAAAGAACATGTTATAAATTGCATCTAATAACAAGACCACTGATAATTGGAAAGAATGTAAGAATTTTGAGAAAGAAAAAAAAACAGTTAGTCAAGCAAAAGCTAAAGCTTAGAATAATTACACAAGAGGCTAAACTTACAAAAAGGAGAAAACAATATTTTAATATAGCTAGGGCCCGGGAAATGTGAGCGCATTGGGATGAGTGGACATGGATGAATGTGACTTTGTTACTATTTTATATAATTGTGAAGTATTTATTAGATTTGACATATATATATATATATATATATATATATATATATATATATATATATATATATATATATATGCATTGTTATTATTAAATATGCATGCTTGTAGTATGTAATCCTATTGAAATGCAACTAGCCACATGTTATGAAATGCGTCCTTTCTTATCATTTTATAGGTTAAGTAGTGGTTGGGTATAAGGATGAATGATGTTTTAGAGGATAAAGCATATTTTGGGAATCAAAGGTTCCTAAAAATGGTGCACCAGTTTATAAACAACATTAGTTGTAGACTCACTTTGAAACTTTGTAACATGTAGATATGAAATGCAATATGCTTGGAACTCTACGAGATTATATTTTTTCAGAGAACATTGTCTATATTTAGATATTTTTATCATCTCATGCCTCGAGCTTGTATGCCATGTTGAACGTGTCAGTGCAACAAGGGTTGGCCAAGGCGGGACTCAAATAGCCGTGCTTGACAGCTTTGAATGCTAGGTTAATGCATTAAAAGTAGCATTCCATTGTCACTGTATTCCTGCATTCCACATCCAAATTTTGAATTCAATACCATAATTTATAATCTTCATGTACTTAGGTCACTATTCAATGGTGCAATAACAAAACCCAAATCTGCATTTTCTTGTTGGGAAGAAAATCACTTCTTAGGCAAGTTGAACACACTTCCAAGGGTTCGAAACCCGGTTCCTGTCAACATATTGAACACGACGGGAATCTGTCGTAGGATACATCGACTTATGTATCTCATTACATCAACTGAATAATGTGCATCAAACACTAAGTAACACAACAATAAGATGTTTACAAATCATGGATGTCAACATTGTACAGAAAATGCATTCTCAACTTGGTATTCAAATAAAAAACAAAATGTTGTAATATTCTTGTTTCATATAAAGTTATTTGAGCAAATGATTTATAGTTATATTACCTCATTATATGTCTCAATGTTATCGGTGTTACGAACCATGTGCTAAAATTGAATCTTAATTTTAACCTTCATGTTTTACTTATGTCACAATTCAGTCATGAAGTATCAAAATTAAATTTCATGCAACTTTTATTGAGTCAAAAATAGTTTTGGAGTTCGGGAAGGCGAACATGTTGGCGGGTCGGAACTTGAATTTAACCAATATGCTAAACATGTAATAATTTGCGTGTCTGATATTGCCAGATGTTTCAGCATCCAGCTATAATGTTTATGGGGATCTCGAATCAAAATTATTACATTGAATTATTGAACCATTCACCAAGCATCATATGCACTGAAATAGGGTGATTGAAATTTTGAACATGCACCAAAGTGTTAGCTCAACGGCAGGGTGCTCTAGCGCCGTTGCTGCTGGAGGGGAGTTCACCTCCAGGGAGTGCATGTGTAGGTGCGTGTGTTAAGCTTTGGCCTCCTCTTGTAACAAAACAATATAAACATGTATTAAGGGAGATAACAATCACACCATTCACAATTTGGCACCTGAAACTCATTCATTATGTCTAACGACTCAATTAATCATGATAGGGGTCCTTTTTAACAAACTAATAATGTGCACTAACATACTCAAAATGATAAGTTCTATTAGAACTTTTGTTCTTGAAAAGTATTTAAAAATACTTTAGAATGAACAGCTAATTTACTGTAAAATTAACTTTAAGACCCTTCAAATAAAGCCATATGTTGCAATCGCATGATCTAACCCACTTTTGTAAATGAGGAACTCACTAATTTCTTGTAAATGTGACAGGGAAGATTCATTTTGGCATGTTACAGACAAACCATTTATTTTGCTGAATACCTATTTTATGTTAAGTTTTATTACAAGAACGTTCAAACTTTTATTATAATAGAATCAAAATGCACGGCTGTGCGACATAACAGGTCCCACAAGAAGCAGATACATATCCTAATGCAAAGAATAGACCATGCCGCACACCATGCATTCCCTTTTTGCGGTCTGAATGAGGATCAACATGTTACATCTCTCTCTCTCTCTCTCTATATATATATATATGTGTGTGTGTGAGAGAGAGAGAGAGAACCCCAAACAACCATGCCAACATTTCAACGTTTGAGATAAATGGTTGAAGTGATAAAACAAAAAGAATTTATTGTGATAAAAAGTACAAAGTAAAATGATACCTTTAATTCAAATCTCTACCTTTCATTATGATTCTCTATTTTTGAGGTTCTATATAAAGTGAGGGAGCAAAGAATTTGTAATATGTGTATATCTATTTATGATCAAATCCGCTTAAAGATCTCTATCATTTTACTAGTGTGATAATGAAAATAGTGCATTAAATATTTTTAAATTCAAATTTTTGTTATTGTTCTTGCCGATCAAACAATATTTATTGCTCTCTCTATATATCCGTGCATACCCATTCATGTTCAAATCTGCTCAAAGATATTTACTACTTGATTGATTTGATCAATGAACACATTGTGCATTACATTTTTTTAATTCAAATCTCCACAATCGATCATATTGATCGAGCGGTGAAAATACTTAAGCAGATTTAAGTATGAATTAATATTTTATGGACTATTCTCTCTCGCTATATCTATATATATATATATATATATATATATATATATATATATATATATATATATATATATATATATATACCCATTCTTGCTCAAATGTGATCAATGGGCACGTGGTGCATTAAGTATTTTTTAAATATAAATCTCCACTATTGATAGTTCTAATCGGACTGTATAAACGTTTAAGTGAATTTAGGTGTGAATGAGTAGGTAAGAATTATTTTCTCTCTTTATAAAAGTTGCAGCTGTAAAGGTGATTAAATGTTTGTGATTCGAGTATCAGTTTCACTGTTGCACGAAAAGACAGATAGTTTGATGAAATCATTATATGTGCTACCTGTCACGTTGATCGATTTCATTAAATGTTACACAAGGTAGTTGAGAAAAATGAAAAAAGTGCGATGGACGCCGCACTTAGTTTCTCCCTCGAAATAAGAATCTCAGAGGCGTCAATTTGAAACATTTAAGAGCGTAAATGAGAGATGAGAAACTTTTCGTTTAAGCTTGCTTGACAAAAAAAGCAGCTCGTGCTCATCTTGAGCCTTACGAATTATGTTCAAGCTCGGGTCAGCAAGTTGGCGGGCATTACCCGATCCGATCCGGTTTCAGGTATGGGGATAAGCTTTCCTGGTTTGTACCTGAACTTATATATATATATATATATATATATATATATATATATATATATATATATATATATATATATATATATATATATATATATATATATATATATATATATGGGAATCACAACTGAACCGTTTTGGTTCTGGTTATGGGGATAAGCTTTCCTGGTTTGTACCTGAACTTATATATATATATGTATATATATATATATGGGAATCACAACTGAACCGTTTTGGTTCTGGTTTGAGGCCTAAAAAGAAACAAACTATCAGTTCCTATTTCAGCTTTCAGTTCTGTGAAAGATGGAATCGGAACCGAACTGAATAGTCCTCGATTCTAGGTCCGATTCCACCTGTTCCTGTTGCAGCTGGTTCTTAGCCTGGGTCGGTTCCAATTGGAATCGATCATGTCTAGATATAATTGTTGGGTGGCTAAAAACGGTGATAATGGGGTGCGCGATATTATATTATATTTAAGATAACATAAATATTACGAAATTAATAAATGAAAAAAGATGTAAAAGGTCATCTTTTCTTTTTCTTCTGATTTTGCCTCAATAATTAGTTATAAAATTATGAAGTAAAACTAAAGCGAGTAAAGGCGTTCAAAGGCAATTCGTCTGTTTTGAGACACGGAGTCGTCTTGCTGGTGGGCAAGCGCGTGCACAAGTGCGTGCGGGAGCCAGCGCGTACGAATTGGGTGGCTACGGATTTTCTCTTTGAGTAGAAGAAAATTCTTTTCATTTCGCAATTTGGTCCGAGAAATTCTTGCGTGTTCTCTCTCTCTCTCTTGTTAGGCTTGATGACAACTGGAGTAGCTGCACCTGTGACGACTATGAAACCAAAGAGAGCTCATCTCCCTCTTAAGAAAGCTCGCAGCTCGCATATCCTACGCTTTGGACGGAATCGTTCGGTGCGGCGGTAGCAATGGCGCCGATCCAGTACAAGCAGTCGCCAGCGAGAACCCAGGGACTCGCCGGCAGCCAGGACGCCAAGATGCTCGTGAGAGAGACGATGAGGTTCAGCGCGAACCTGGCGACCTCGAACGCGAGCCTTGCCATGCCCGAGGCCGGGCTCGTCATGCCAGAGATGCGGATCGGGCTTGTCGGAGAGGCAAGGCCCGAGACTAGAGTCATCTGCGCCGAGGAATTGGACGGACGTAGATGGAATTACGTCGTGGAGGCCGATCCATCGGGAAATTTCAGCCGTTCGATGCAAGCCGTCGCTTTGCAGAGGGAGACTAACCCCATTGAAGTGAGCCGCTTCATTCTCTTACTCTGACTGCGTTTCCGCTTCTGCTCTTGTGTTTTTCAAAGCTTCGTGTATTAGTTTATTGCACGAATTTGACTTTGAGTGGAGTGTCTTGCTTCTCCATCGCATTGAGCGCGAACTTTCTATTTTTGCTTCTTTTTTATATTTCTTCAATCTGTGAACTGTTCTAACTTTATAACTTCAATATCTTGTCCAGAATGCAGAACAATTTCTTTTGTTTACGTCAAATATGGTTTATTTCTTTGGTTTTCGTGTTTCCTCTTGTCCAGAATGTGGAGGGCTACTCATCATGAGTGAAAAAGTAATAAAATAATGTATCGTCAACAGAAACGCTATCATATAATGGTTATGACTTGTAAGTAGAAAAGATATCATCTTTACATGTTCCGTTTGTCTGAGCACCTTAATTTAGCGCACTGTTGCACTTGAAAGTACAAGTTTGGACCACAATGTATCCCCTTTTGTTGGTATCTGTCGTATATTAGAATAGGAATTCATTTGAGCATGTTCTAGGCTTCTAGCCGCGGGTCCATGTTGAGAGTTCGTGCCGCTATTGAGTCCATGTTGAGAGTTAGTGATTCAATGCCAGCTGCTTGCCAGGCAATGAACGTGCTCTTATCTTAACCGTCGTTATGGTTTTAGGGTCCAATTAGATACGACTTTCTGTTGGAGTTTGTTCTAGAACTTGATGCTTTGAGCTTCACAGTTCTGGTTTCCGGTTGATTGTGCTGTCCTCAGGTCCCATGTTTTGAAGTTTGAACTACATAAAACAATCCCCTATGAAGGTCTCCTTGGCACCCATAGTGAAAATTCAGGAACATGTCAGGGAACTTGTCACAGGTGTTTTTTCTTGCTCTGATATGAGGAGGCCTCTGTGGACTACTCTAACCACCGAGTTTCGTTGAGTGGTGGGTTAGGCTTGTTGAAATTTGTGGGAAGCACAACGGATAATCAATAATGAAAAAGATTAAGAAACAATGAAGAGTAAAAGGAGGGGGCAGAGCCTCCATCGGAGGCTGCCCCCCTTCTCTCTCTTTTACTATTAATCAAACTCCTAACCCTAATACAAGACGCCCAAAATGGGTTGTGAAACATAAAATGCCCTTAGTATTACAGGCAATTACAATAATACCAAATATAAAAAATTACAAAACTAACACTAAAAACAACAAATACATATATTCTTGAACAAGGCTATAAGGCAATCCACAAGAGAATAAAAGATAAATTCATTCTTGCGTGCTTGTGTCTCTGCAGATGTACCTACAGGCTACAATACATACATGTACATGATTGTATATGTAAATTGGGAACAGGAAATGCAATAAGTAGTTTCATGATAATAGTTAATGACAAGATAGGAAGAAAAACTTGACAGTGATTTCAGAGCACTAAAATTTGCCAGTCTCTTATTTGAAAGTTCTCAATCTCTAATACTTCTAAAACTAGTATATGTAACAAATGACAAGGGTAATTACAGCCTCCTCATTAGTTAGGTAGCAACTGAGATCCAATTGCTTTTTGAAGATCTATTCTTTGGAAACATATCTTTTGCATAGAACAGGTTTTCATCCCATCTAATATCATTATAGCTGGGAGGGTGGGTGGGAAAGTTTTGTCCATTGACACTAAGGGTTAATGAACAGATGTTGGAGCGCAAAGTTGAGAGAGAAAACAAATGCCACTGTAATGTCAATATATGCAAGTTGTATCAACCACTACTTTGCAACCTATGCTCATGATGTTAACACTGAGAATAGACATCATATGTATACAACTGAAAAGGGTATTTTAACAAGCATATCCTTGATGGAGATTTTCATTGTTTAAGTTATTTGCATTCTCAAGATTGTTAAGTTTATATATGCTACATATTCTTCCTGTAATTATTCTCCATAAACAACTTTCTTGCTTTTCTGTGTCTAGATTTGGGGATGACGATAATTCTTTTGTTGCAGGAGGTGGTTTCTTTTGTTAGGTCTTATGTAGTGCCAGAGGGTTTTCCAGACAGTGTCACCCCTTCGTATGTAGCTTACATGAAATGGAGAGCCTTGAAGGTATATTATTACCTGGTCTTTGAAGTTAGAATGATTTTCTTGAATTTGGTGTTAAATGGACCTATCTTTATATGCTCTCAGTTATTGGCATCATGTACTTTCACTGTGGTATCATTAGTTGTCCTTTTTGCAATTGTTTCACTTATGTCATCTTCAGGATGATGGAGTAGTTTAACCTTCCATGTGTTTCCAGAGTTTTCTCTATCTGTTGTTGTTTGGTTATCAGCTTAGTGCTAATGTGGTACATTTAATACAGCATTTCTTTGGGGGAGCTATGGGTGTTTTTACAACACGTTCATTGTTGCATTCTGTTGGGATATCTGGGAATGGAGCTACTTCAGCAGCTGTTGCTGTTAACTGGATTCTCAAGGTAGGTTTGTTGATACTTGATTGTAAACCTGATGTTTTCTTATCTTGATATTGATAATTCCAACAAGATGTATATGGTGCTAAAGCGGGTATGACATTAACCAAAACGTTCCAATAACAATGTCTTAAAGATCATGCAAAAGGAGGGTTGTGAATACAGACAGTGACACCGACATACACGTGAAAAGAATTTGGAAGGAAGTAGCAACTAGAAAGATGCTTGAATTCTTCGGGTAAATAGTGTTGCAAGCACCTTGAGATTGCTTGCACCATTTGGCCCACCAAACACTCTAGGATCACCTAAGGTTTTCATACTGCCCATGGGTGTCTAAGAGCAAAATAATGTAACTCAGGAGATTAATTTCAAATATATGTATTTTTAGGTATTTTAAATGTGATACTAATACTTGAACCAGGTGCTATTTCCTTTTCCCATTTTGGATCATATTGGAATGGTATTCTGAATCTTTTCATTCTCTTGTAAATTTTGTGGGCTTCCACAAAGGGCGATGGCTGTCGTTCAACACAGGTTCCTCACGCCTGAGCTCTGATACCATGTGCATAATATCATTAAAAAAAATTTAGGATCATCAATATATTGAGAGGGTGGCCAAAGGGCTGTCGGCTGCATCTGTGTAGCTGTCTCCCTGTACCTTTTTCTCCTCTCTCAACACACTCATGCTAATAGGGTTTTCACCCCTTTAAATATTAGCATTATAAAGAACTAATTACTAAAGTGCCATTAATGAGGCTTATTTAAAGCTACATTTAAAAACATAAAATAGAAGTTAAGATATAAAACAACATTAAGCTTCAATAAGAGGAACATCATTTGACAAAATATCAACATATCCTATACTATGCAAATAATCCATGATATAAAGTTCGCCCTCCCTATGACCACAACCAATCACTTTCTTCGAGAGGTGATCCTCTATAATACATTATATGGATGAAAAAAGTTACAACACAACTCTTATCCAAAATTTTAGATAAAAAAGTAAATTTAAATTTAATTTTAGAATAACAATAATTTTAGAAACTTCAAAGTTTTTATTTTATAAATCACCAATTTTATCAACATTTAATTTTGTTTCATCCGCAGTTTAAACACATGATAAAGGCTTTCTAACACATGAGTTTAAAATTTTTTCATTATAAGTCATATGAAATAAAGCACCCGAATCAAGAATAGAAAAAGTAGTACCTTGAATTTCATTTGTTGAAGAAGAACAAACTGCACAAATCGTTGCTTTCTCTTTCATTTGAACTTTGAGTTTTTTCACTTATTCTTGAAGTGAAAGAATAAAAGATAAGCTTGTTCTTCCACCAAAGTCACTTTCTTTTTCAATTTAGGGCAATTTGGTCTTATGTGTCCGACCTCTCTACAATGATGGTAAATGATCTTTTTTCTTCATTCACTTGATCATTCGCTTTTAAAGTGGGGAGGGTGATAAGCCTTCATATTTGCTATGGGTTTAGATGGAGCTAGGATAATGTCTTTTCGAAGCTTAGCTTCATTTATTCTTGTTTCCCTCATTTGAAGATCGGTAAGTACTTCTTAGTGTAAGAATAGAGGATGAAACTTGTTCTTCCACCAAAGCCATATTCTTTTCAATTTAGTGCAATTTGGCCTTATGTGTCCGACCTCTCTAGAATCGTGGCAAATGATCTCTTTTCTTGTTTCGCTTGGTCCTTCTCTTTTGAAGTGGGGAGAGCGATAAACCTTCATATTTGCTCTGAGTTTAGATGCGGCTAGGGCGGTGTCTTTTTGAAGTCTAACTTTATTTATTCTTATTTCTGCCATTTTAAGATCGATAAGAATTTATTTAGTAGAAAAATATTTTTGATGAATAAGAGATCATTTTACCCATTTAAATTCTTCACGGAGACTTTTTAGAAATTGATACAGAAATTCATATTCACGGAGACTTTTTAGAAATTGATACAGAAATTCTTCATTATGCTCACACTGTCTCTTACTAAGATATTGTGTACATTTCTTTTTATAACTATACAATTGATTCCAAATATTGAAATATTCACAAAAAAATTTGTTTACCCCTTTATCTCATTTTCTAAGGGATACCAATTTATCTCTTTATAACATTATATAAGCAACATCACTTTGAACAAGAGATTTTTTTAAATATTCTCATGCTTCTTTAGCATTAGTAAAATCGACTAAAGTGTCTCTAGTGTGCTCGTTCAAATTGTTCATGAGGACTCATAGGACCGTTATATGACATTCTTTATATTCTTCATTTTGCTTAAGTGTGACATTAATGGAGGGTTTTACCTTCAAACCACTTACATAACCCTATAATTTTATAAAATATAGGTAATTTTTCATAGATTGGGCCCATGTTTTGTAGTTTAAGAATGTTAAACGGAAGTTAAATTATCATTTATCATCCATAGTTCAAGAAGAAAAAAATATAAAGAGGTAAACTTATAATAAAGCCAAAGATACAATTAACATACTTCCCGAGGTGACAAATAATGTTCCCACGATCGCGAATGACTTTGATACCGTGTAATGAAATCAATGTGTCAATATAGCAGTGAAAGATTGATGAATATCACCTCAAAATGTCAATCACAAAACCTTAGAAAAGGCTATAATAAAACATATACAACAAAGACACAATATAACATAAATCAATATTATTTAGCCACAAAAAGGCTTGAGAAAATATGTACATGAGTGAGGTATTTATAGAAGAGAACAAGAGGAAGTGAAAGGAAGAAGAGAAGAAGAAAGAAGAAGGGGGTTGGTCATAGCCGACGGTTACAATTCTAGCCCAACGGGTAGGGGCTTGGCCCCTGTGGCCCTGGTGGCTTGATGGACCAGGCCCTACATTTTCTAACAAGATTTGTGGTGACATAGGGAAAGATCTGATTTCTAATGATTTAAAGAAAGAGCTGGTGTGACGACATATCAAGGTTAAAAATGAGGGAAATGAACTTAAGGTGGTTAAAATATTTGAGAAGGAGCTACAAAGAAATCCAATAACAAGGTGCAAGAAACTGGAGAATGCCGATTAAAGTGCCAGAAGGAAACAATAAGGCATGATGGGTCATGATCTTGTTTAAGTTAAATGTTAAGAAGATAAAGATCCATCTCAGTGGCAACTAAGGACCCATATTGGTGACCCCCACTTAGTTTGCGAAAGGCTTGGTCATGGTTGTCTTTTTTTGTGTGATGTGAAACGGTTTTAAAGATCTTGACAGATGAAAAGGAGAGTCAGATTGCTCACGTTCATAGGTTGAGAAGGCAACTGTAACAAGTTAATACAATAATATGATATCTTACCTAGGGGAGGCCTAAAAATTGATACACTGCAGTGTGATTCAGTATCTGAAAGCTGCCAAAAAAATGCATTCCCCACTTAAGAAACAGCATAGCTGATGTAAGAGAGTAAGCTTCTTTCTGTCACTTCTGTATTTCTTTTTTTGTTTGAACTATACGAGTTTTTTTTCTTGGCTGTAGTCCTTGATTTCCCTTGTTTCATGTCCTTGGGTTCCCTTATTTCATGTTATCCTATGACACTCTTAATTACTACAGGATGGTTCGGGCCGACTAGGGAAGATGCTTTTTTCTCGTCAAGGAAAGAAGTTTGATTATGATCTGAAACAAGTAATTAAGATGTCTATAGTCTATTCTTCGGTTATGCTTTTCTTTTCAAGTGGATTTTCTGTTTTACTATTTACACACTTTGAGATGTACATGGCAGCTCCGTTTTGCTGGGGACTTGTTGATGGAGTTGGGTGCTGGAGTAGAATTAGCCACCACTGCAGTGCCTCATCTCTTTCTACCATTTGCTTGCGCAGCCAATATTGCCAAGGTTTTGGATTCCTTATATGATTGCTCATATTAGCTAGTATCTAGGTTATTGGATGAATGCAACTAAGGCCAGTGCACTAACGTACCTTTCTTGTAGAATGTTGCTGCTGTGACATCAACATCGACCAGGGCTCCAATATACAAAGCTTTTGCCAAAGGAGAAAATATTGGTGATGTAACTGCTAAAGGGGAATGTGTTGGTAATATTGCAGACATGGTATGATACTTATAGCTCCGTAGTACCTTGTGACTCTCTTTCTCTCTGTACTGTAATCAGACGCCACAAATCAGCATCAGTCACTAGTACTAGTACTGTTGTCTTTGAGAATCTTCAAGGTATTCACTCAGTGTTCATGCAGATTCAAGGCTATATATGCCTTAGAATATAAATTCAGAAATAAGAACTTGATTTCACTTTGGCATCCTGCTGAGAATAGCTTTAGTCACATGCCAAAAGGCCTTGATAATATACCACAAACCTGTTCCTTTTATAAGGCAAACACTAAGTGAAGAGGGCCAGCAGGGAGAGGCAAAGGCTAGATGACTTGCTGTTGCATTGTGGACACTGCGACCTGTGAATATTTGCCAATGAACGAAGGTTGATATTGCACGAATCAAGTTCACCAAGTCGCCAAGAGTCAAATGGCATTCAATCACGAATGCCGATCTTCAAGAATAACCAACGAGAGCGGAATCACATACAAAACAATTCAAAAAGCAGTGCTAGACTGCATACTTTTATTATTGATTGAATGGCCTATTTATAGGCATTACATACATGAGAAAGAAGAAGCAAAATGGAGAGAATGAGGGACTAGTGCTGGCCGGCCAGCACTAGCCGTTGGGCTGTGCTCAATGGCTAATGGCTAGGGCCAGCATGGCCCTGGCCTTGGTCCTTCTGTCAAACAAGGGCTGCACAGGCCCTAATGGCCCGTGCCCCTATTACATTAACATGACCTCCCTACTGGGAGATCACATTAGCAAAAAAAAAACTATAATAGAAGAGAGAAGAAAAAAATGCAACATTTCTAAATACATCCCAATAAAAAATAAGTTACATATATGTCCTTAAACATAATCTAAATTACATCTATGTCCCTCAACACATTGTAATCATACACCACCATAGTTTAACGCTACCCCTCAAATTTAAGGGAAGAAGACAAGGTTTGCTCAAAGGAACTTGAATCTTGGAGTAGGAAATATATTTGTAAACTCGTACATCGAACACACCTATTGAAGGTCTAAGTGTTTCTGCAAATGTTCCTCCCTTATGTAATGACAATCCATTTCAACATGTTTTGTCTATGAAAAGTATCATTTTTACTATATAGATAGTGCTTTTGTTATCAGACAATAATAAGGGCATCATGGAAACTTATGTTAGGGATCATTTGTCGTGAGTTAATTAGATGTCGTTATGAGTCTTAGTGTAGGTTATGTCCATTTAGTAGTAATTAAGAATGATTAGGGGCAATTTAGGAATTCAAGTTAGAAGGATTATAAATAGGTAGATTAGGGTTAATTCTGGAGTAAGTAAGAGAGGCTGGACGGCAGCCAAGAAGGGTCGACTTTTGCTGTTTGGGGCAAATTGGAGGAATGCCTCCAATCTGCCAATATCTGTAAGTTATTTGTACTTCTTTTCAATAAGATTATTATAACATGGTATCAGAGCCTATAGGGCTGGAAACTCATTGTTTTCGTGCTTGAAAAGAATCTATTTTATTGTCGAAGAGAAGATAAACGGCATCATCTTCTCTTGTGTGAAAAAAAAAGTGGCAGAAGCACCACTTCTGATGCAGTTAGTCCCTCACTATTAAGACTTGAAGGCTTGTGATTTCAACCTGGAAGTATATCTCGATTTCAGCCTGGAAATATTAGGGTTGATTGTTATTTTGTGACTCATTTATATCCTGTGTTCAGCCAACATCTTCACTACATTATTTTCATCACAACGACATAGTCAATAGCAGCAAGGTGCAAGAGATTTTTCCATCCAAATGACATGAAAGGCAGCGGTTCATTTTTTTTTGAATAGTCAGTCTAAGTTTCTGACTCTCATCTGATTCCATCCAAACGACATATTGGTCGATTAGATCTGAATACGGGCAAGTGATTTGCTGTTGAAGATTGATCTGGCAGGCCGATTAGATCTGAATACACTCTACTTCAAAGTTTCTTTCTCCTAGTGTTAAGGTTAGACTGTGTTTCAAGAAAACTGATTTCAGAGGTATTGTATTCAACATTGCATATATATGGCAAGTAAGGGAAAGGGAGTTGAAAACCCTTTCGTGATACCTGATCATACCTTGAATGAAAAAGTAGATAATTTTCAGTTTACAACAACGAAGTTAGATGACAGAAATTACTTGGAGTGGTTTAGGTCTGTGGAGCTAGCTGTTATAGCTAGGGGGAGATGCTCACCTAATGGGTCAAATACCTAGCCCAGATACTCATGATACACAATATCCTGCTTGGAGAAGAGAAGATACATTAATATCATCTTGGTTACTTCAGTCTATGATTTCATCAATTGCAAAAACTTTTATGTTTCTTGAATCTACCCATGAAATTTGGTGTGCAGTATCTGATTCTTATTTTAGAAAAAAGAATGTTGCAAAAGAGTACGAGATTTTGGAAAGGATCAGAAAATGCAAACAAGGAACTCATTCTATCATTAAATACTATACAGATCTTCGAGGATTTTGGGATGAACTCCTTTATTATACTAATATAAAGTGTTCTTCGTGTTACAAAAGAAAAAAATATTTGACTTGTTGTGGGGTGTAAATTCAGAATTTGAGTAAATAAAACTCAATATATTGGGTAAATATGAACTTCCTTCACTGGGGATATTATACTCATTACTAATTAGGGAAGAAGATTGCAGAAACCTCGAGAAGAACATTCCTGTTACAGACCAACATGCACTCCAAACAAGAGAAAATTAACATTATTGTGGAAGAGGTGGACAACAAAGTCGTGGACGTGATAGATTTCATTCTGATGAGAAAGAAAAACCTGAATGTTCTCATTGTGGAAAATTAAGGCATTCTAAAGAAAACTGTTGGGAATTACATGTAAAACCGGATTATTATATAAACCGAAACTACTCTGCTCATGCTGTTGAAAATCCAACTCCAAATAGAGATGGAATCCAAGAGATTATTAAAAGGATAGAGAACCTAGAAACAAAATTATCCGAACAATCTCAATCATCTTCTTCTTAGGTTACAGTAGCACAAGCGACTCATACTGTGAAGGGTACCAACATCTCTCATTCTAATTCAAAAACTTGGATAATTGATTCAGGTGCTACAGATCACATGGTAAGAGAATCATCATATTTTTCAGAATGCAGACTTCTTCAAAAGCAGGAGCCTATTAAGTTAGCAGATGGTTCTTACTCTTATATGATTGGACAGGGAAGTATACCCATATGTTTTTAAGACTTAAAATCAGTCTATCATGTTCTCAGTTTTCCTATAAATCTACTTTCAATCAGTTCATTAACTTATAGTGAACTGTAGTGTAACCTTTAATCCTACTAGATGTGTGTTTCAAGATCTGAAGACGGGGAAAATCTTTGGTCATGGTAGACTACAAAGGGGCTTATACATTTTGGAAGACCATTTTCGGGCATACAACTTCTTATAATGCTTCAACCGCAGCTGTTGAGGATGCATAAATTTGTCTTTGACATTATCGTCTTGGTTATTTACCTGTGTCAAAACTTCAATATGTTCTACCTCATCTTAGAGTCAAGTCCAATAAATCTCACTTTGAATGTGAAGTATGTCAACTTGGGAAATACAGAAGAGTCCCTTATCCTTTAAGTGACTCTAGGCGATCTAAACCTTTTGAGCTCCTTCGTTCTGATATATGGGGTCCCAGTCCAGTTACTTCATTGTTTCGTCAGAGATATTTTGTCTCCTTTATCGATGATTGTACGCGTCTTACCATTATTTATTTAATGAAATCAAAATCTGAAGTTTTTTCTATCTTTTCAATTATACATAAATTCATTCTTACCCAATTCAATACTTCAGTGAAAATTCTTCGTTCAGATAATGGGGGAGAATACATTAGCAAGCAGTTACAAGAATATCTACACACACATGGTATTGTTCATCAGACTTCTTATTCTTATACTCAACAAAATGGATTTGCTGAAAAGAAAAATCGTCATATTCTGGAGGTAGCTAGAACTCTATTACTCCAAAATAATGTTCTCAAATTCTATTGGGGAGAAGTTGTCCTTACTGTTGTTCATCTAATCAACAGAATGCCCAGTAGTGTACTTAAGAGTGAAAGTCCAATGAAATGTCTCGATAAGGAATTAAAACCTTTTCATATAGTTCATCGTATCTTTGGTTGTACCTGTTTTGTGCATATTCATCTCCATAATCGTGATAAACTTGATCATAGGTCTGTAAAATATATTTTTCTTAGCTACTCAAACTCTCAAAAGGGCTATAAATGTTATGATCCCCTTGTTAAGAAACTATATGTATTAATTGATGTCACCTTCTCAGAATCTACTCCTTATTATTCTTCTCAAGGGGAGTCACCTACATCTCAACATAATTCTCCTTATATCCTTCCACTAGTTCCTAGTGAGCAGAGGATAATGTAGATGATTATGGAGAAAAGGCAAGTGAACCAAAGGAGATCTTGATGTACAAGAGAGGATCGAGGAAGATTATTTACTCTCAAGAAGAATCAGCTCAATATCAAGTACCAAAGATATTTTCCCTGACTCAGATCCTCAATTGCAAGTAGAAGAAGACCTGGAGATTCCTATTGCCATTCGCAAAGATAAACGTACTTGTGCACGGTATCCTATCTCTGACTGTGTCTCATATGCTAATACTTCTAAAGAGTATCGACATTTTGTTATGAATGCTAAGAAACACAAGATTCCTACGAAATTTAAAGAAACAAACAGGTGTCCCTTATGAAAAGCTGTTATAGAGGAGGAACTGAATGCCCTTGTGAAAAACAATACTTGGACCATCACAAAACTACCTCCTGACAGGAATATTATAGGATGCAAGTGGGTGTTCACTATCAATTATAAGGCAGATGGAACCATCGAAAGATATAAAGCAAGATTAGTTGCTAAAGGGTATAGTCAGTCGTATGGTATTGACTACACTGAAACATTTGCACCTGTGGCTAAACTTACTTCCATACGAATACTTCTGAGTATGACAGCTAACTTGAGATGGGATCTATGGCAACTAGATGTAAAAAATGCTTTCTTAGAAGGAGACTTGCATGAAGAAGTATACATAGAACTACCTTCAGAAATGAGTATCAAAATATCTTATAATAAAGTGTGCAAGCTAAATAAAGCTATCTATGGACTGAAACAGTCATCAAGAGCTTTGTTTGAGAAATTCAGTAAAGCAGTATGCAATATGGGATGCCAAAGAAGTCTCAATGATCATATATTTTTTTTCAAGAAAGATATAAAATTATCTATTCTTGTTGTCTATGTTGATGACATCATTGTTACAGGAGATGACCTTGAAGAAATATCTAGGTTAAAAGGGAATCTTCATAAATTGTTTGACCTCAAAGATTTGGGTCGACTACATTATTTCTTAGGCATAGAGGTGTTATATTCCACTCATGATATCTTCCTAACTCAGAGAAAATATATTATGGATCTCCTTCAAGAAACAAACATGCTTGATCGTAAACCAAGTGACATTCCTATGGAGGTAAATTAGAAATTATTCATTGGTGATAGTGAAGAGCTCAGAGACATTTATAAATATCAGACTTTGGTTGGCAAGCTTACATACAATTATTCGTCCAGATATTACTTATGCAGTTGGCATTGTGAGTAGATATATGCATTCTCCTACCAAGAATCATATGGATGCAGTGTATAAAATTCTTTGATATCTCAAATCAACATCTGGCATGAGTCTACTTTATTCTAAATCCTCTAATTTGCATATTGAACTTTATTCTGATGCAGACTAGGCTGGATCTCATGATGACCGCAAGTCAACTATAGGTTATGTTACACTACTTGGTGGGAATATTATATCAGGGGAAAGTAAAAAATAGACAGTTGTTGCCAGATCTACAGCTGAATCAAAATATAGAGCGATAGCTCAAGCCATGTGTGAGGAAAAATGGGTATCTTCGTTAATAAGTGAACTTGGATTTACTACTATTCAGCCTATGGCCCTATACAACTATATTGTGATAGCATTGCAACAATTCAGATGACTTCCAATCCTGTATATCATGAAAGAACCAAACATATAGAAATTGATTGCCACCTCATCAGAGAGAAGATATCTAATCAAGAATTCAAGTTGGAGTATGTACAATCAGTAAAACAAAGAGCTGATTTTTTTACTAAAGCTACTACCAATAGACAACTCAAGGACTAAGTCACACAGACACTTCTAAGGGGTGGAGTGTCGACCTCGACACGTGTGCGACACCGACACCGACACCGTGTCGGTGCGGCATGGCAAAAAAAAATGCAAAAGAACTTTTTTTTTGGTAACTCACGATTCTGCCGTCTATGGCGTATTTATCCTACAGAACCTGATCAAAGAGGGAGTAATCCATGAAGACGATGAAACCGAAGACTCTTAGTCGACTCGTGACCTTATATCCCATGATCACCACCTTAGTTACCTCACCATAGTTTCCAAAATACTCCTTCAGCTTGTCTTCCATCATCTCCCATGAAACTGCGCCAATGAACATAGAAATATATCTCAACGCGGACATTCTTCACTTCCTTTTGTGTGAATATTCCACGCTTCAAAATCTGGTATCGATTTTGAAGTTTGGGTCTTTTTAGATAAATGAGTCCGGATAGTGAAGATTGATTTGTGTATTATGATGAAATTAGTAGTTGTTTACCATTTATGTGTTTTGCTTTAATATAAAGTTGTGTACTTGCTATTGTCATATACTTATGTTAATTGATGTCTCACTTGTTGTAGCTTGAATATTATATATAATATATAATATTATATACCCTAGCCGTGTCGCCGCACCCAAAATTTTTGAAATTTGCCGTATCCCGCACCCGCACCCGTGTGACATAGCTCAAGGACACTTTATCCAAGTTGGGTGTTCTCAATATCTTTCACCCAACTTGAGGGGGAGTGTTAGAGATCATTTGTCGTGAGTCAATTAGATGTCGTTATGAGTCTTAGTGTAGGTTATGTCCATTTAGTAGTAATTAAGAATGATTAGGAGTAGTTTAGGAATTCAAGTTAGAAGGATTATAAATAGGTAGATTAGGGTTAATTCTAGAGTAAGTACGAGAGGTTGGACGACAGTCAAGAAGGGTCGACTTTTGCTGTTTGGGGTAATAGTCTTATTGAAAAGAAGTACAAATAACTTACAGATATTGGCAGATTGGGTAGATGATAGAGATATTTTCTGCTGCTTCTTATACTTCAAGACACAATAAGTCTAAGGATGATGGAGATGACAGAAAGACTCACCTTTCTTTGATGTACTTGATGTATGTGACTATCCTCATAACTGCACTCATGTTTACTACAATGGGTGCATGTTGAAATTGGCTTATTGCATGTGCTATGTTAGGTCTAGTAATAGTCAAATACATAAGTGCACCAACCATTTGGTGATATGAAGTGGGATCGGGTAAGGGCTCCCCATCTATGAGTTCCATTTTCTAATTAATGCCTCCTGGAGTCTTAACTTGCTTATCATCAGGAGGAGGAGACCGGTGAACAATATCCATCCCAAACTTTGTTTGGGAAGAAAATATCCCCTGTGAGAAGAAGCAACCTCAATAGTGACGAAGTATTTGGGGTGTCTCATGTCCATTTCAAAAGTCTCACTTGTCCTGATTACACATTGTCACGTGTCTGCAGGAGCAAGTTACTATACATATAAAACAACAACAATATAATATAACCAGTGGAATTTTGAGCCCAATGCCCTGTCCCTCCAACATGTTAAAGCTCCTCCAACTTTTGCACGTAACACTTCCAAGTAAACCTTAATATTTGTCATTCTTAACAGAAATTTTGTCTTCTGCACTATCATGTGGGTCAATAGTAATCCAATATGCCCCTAACCGTTTGTCCCATGCAACTAGAATGGAAAAGACTGCTGATTAAAGAACTTTGACATCTTGAATTAAATTGCATCTCTTACAGATTGTAATCTTGAACATTGGAGGTTTTCCGATCTGAAATATGATGTTGCAACTTATAGTCAGATTGCTCTATTCCTCATGCATCTTATAACAAGGCTAAGGGCATCATCTTAAAAGTTCAAATGAATGCAAGTTGACACTCCTTACTCTCAGATAGGCAATATTAGTAACTACATTGAGGCTCAGTATCAGTGAAGACGATGATTTTTAGATATCAAATTTAGGTGACTATACCATTGACCAATTTGCACGTGCAGGGACTGGTATGCTAGAGTAGCTTGACTCAGTCTGTAACTTGAGGTACTTGAACTCGATTCAGTAGGCTCACTTGTTTCTGATTTTGAGCTTGCTTAGATGCTTGTTGATTATCTGTCTCTATGGGCTCAAAAACGTCTTTCCTTCTATTGTGTAGAAAAGAAAACAAGGAGCTTCCCTATCTTTGGTCGATATGGGACTAAAATAGTCACACAACCAACAGAAAAAGAACAGTAAAGTGTTCCCTCATAAAATGTGGGATCACTCAGTTCTAAAGAGACATATATAATGTGGACCCATTCAATTCTTTTGCACTGCAACCTAGAGAATGCAGGGTCAGGGTTCCTATTGACCCACTCATGTGTCACATAATAATAACGCATGTGGACCCATGGGTGCTTTTTTACTGCACAGGATGGCTGAATAGCTTTGTGTTTTTCCTTCTTTTACTTATTTATTGCTTTATTCAAAATTTTCTACACAAATACTCGTTTAGGCTTGCAAACTACTCAAGCTGAGTACGTATGAATTTGAGCTAAACTTGCTCACTTGTCAAGCTAGACTTGAGAATGGCAAGACTGAGATGGGATTGATCTTTCTTCGAGCCTATCCCGAGTAACTCATGGGTAGCATACTATGTCAACAGGGTTATAAGAAAGTGTTTTAATTTAGGCTTGCTTCACTTGCATGCCCGGGCTGGAAGCAAGTGCTTTAATTCCACAGGGTTATAACTACTTAGGCAAAAGAGTTCATAATATGTCAACTAGATTCTGAATTAGCATACTATGTTCACGTTGTGAAAGTGTTCTTGATGTGCTGTTGCTGATGCTCCTCTAAATATAGTGCACCTTTTAGGAGATGGTTTGAGCATTTTTCATGTAAGATTTGTATCTGTTGGATAAGAAAAAGAGTCCATATTATATGTTAATAAATTATGTTCACAGTCTATACGTGTTCTGCAATTTGACTATCATCGGAAGCTTTCCGTTTACTCATTCTATTCTTTCTTTGTTTATTTTGCATAACATTGTTTTATGTTGGATTGAACGTTTCATTTTGCACAGTTGGGGACTGGACTTAGTATCATGATATCAAAGAAAAACCCTTCCCTGGTGGCCACCTTCTCACTTTTGTCATGTGGATATGTTCTCTGTGCATATAAAGAGGTTTGTGCATGTCGATTCACCCACAAGTTATATTATCTCTTGTTGTTTATAAATGTGATGTTTTCAGGTGAAATCTGTTGTATTGCGTACATTAAACAAAGCAAGATTCAATGTGGCTGTTGAATCCTTCCTGAGAACAGGTACGCAAGAATGAACCCTGATATGGGACTAGAAGGTATAATGATCTTGACTTGTTTAAGCATGTTGCTGATGTACCAATTCAAGTCCTTGATTTGAGAAAAGCCAAGAAAACGTGGTGATTGGCTGTCTAAGAGCATGCAGTACACAATAATATTAATCTGCTCAGAGGCTCCAAGAAAATGCCAAATACAAGTTAAACAATTGTAGGAAGGTTGCATAGAGAGTAAACTGTGATTTACACATGCAACAAATTAATCTCGATCATGGTATTTTAGATAGTTCACAACAATGTGCACACACCTGGTTGGAGCCGGCCTCGGGAATTTGCCTAGACATGCACACATGGGTATCTTGGTGGTCAGTGATAAAACTTGCATTCAATAAGGTAAATAAGATTAAACTTACAAGATTCGGCAGATTGGAGACATCCCATCCAATCTGCCCATGATGTGGAAGACGGTGGTGCCCACACACGACCGTCTCTCCAATTCCATTATAACATAATCTAAACCCTAATCTCCTATTTATATACACAATCTAACTTGAATGACTAATGCCTATTACTAATGAAGTACTACCGCTTAAACATAAATGATAAAAACTAACATAAGATATCCGCATTAGGACCCGATTACAATCTCTAACACTCCCCCTCAAGTTGGGTGAAAGATATTGAGAACACTCAACTTAGACAAATTATCTTTAAGTTGTCTGCTGGCAATTGCTTTGGTAAGAAATTAGCCATTTGTTTTTCTGACAGGACATACTCCAGTTTGAATTTCTGGTTAGAAATCTTCTCCCGTATGAAGTGACAATCAATCTCTATATGTTTAGTTCTTTCATGATAGGCTGGATTGAAAGCCATATGAATAGATGCACTGTTGTCACAATAAAGAGGTATAAGTTGTGTAGAATGAAAACCCAACTCACATATTAAGGAAAAAACCAACTTTACTTCACATATAGTTTGAGGTGCAACTCTGGATTTGTGATCATCTTTCGATCCAGCCCAGTCAGCATCAGAATAAAGTTCAATACTAAATTCACAAGATTTGAAATAATGGAGACCCATGCCAGGTGTTGACGTAAGATATTTGAGAATGCGATACACCGCTTCTATATGGTTCTTGGTTGGTGAATGCATAAATCTACTCACAATACCCACAACATAAGTGATATCTAGACGAGTAATGGTCAAATAAATAAGTTTACCAACCAATTATTGATATTTGCGAGTATCCCTGAAATCTTCACTATCTCCAATGAATAATTTTTTATTTACTTTCATAGGAGAATCACTTTGTTTACAATCAAGCATATTTGTTTCCTGTAGTAAATCCATTGTATATTTTCTCTGAGTTAGAAATATACCTTGGTTGGAATACAATACCTTAATGCCCAAAAAATAGTGAGAATCGCCCAAAGTCCTTAAGATCAAATAATTTGTGAAGGTTCTGTTTTAATGTTGATATCTCTTCAACATCATCACCTGTTACAATGATATCATCTACATAAACTGCAAGGACTGACAACTTTGTACCTTTCTTGAAGAATAAAGTATGATTATTTATATTTCTTTGATATCTCATACTATATATTGCATCACTGAATTTTTAAAACCAGGCTCTTGGTGATTGTTTTAGTATGTAGATAGCTTTATTCAGTCTACACACTGTACTCTCCTTTGCTTTAATATTCATCCCTGGAGAAAGTTCCATAAATAGTTCTTCATTCAAATCTTCGGGTAGAAAAATATTTTTCACATCTAGTTGCCATAGATCCCATCCAAAATTTGCTGGCATACTAAGAAGTATTCTTATTGAAGTAAGCTTTGCTACTGGAGCAAAGGTTTCGTTGTAGCCAATCCCATATGATTGACTGTACCCCTTGGCAATAAGTCTCGCCTTATATCTTTCAATAGTGTCATCTCCCTTGTATTTAATAGTAAAAACTCACTTGCAACCCATAATATTTCTATTATGAGGAAGTTTCATTACTGTCCAAGTATTATTCTTAGCAAGTGCATCCAATTCTCCTTCTATTGCAGCTCTCCATAAAGGGCACTTGTTGGCTTCTTCAAAGCTTGAGGGGATCTTATTTTTATCAGCATTTGTAACAAAAGCTTGATAATATTATGAGGTATTAGTAAAGGAAACATAATCAGAAATCGGGTACCGTGTCGAAGATCGTGTTGTATTTTCGAGAAATGCAGCGAATAATAATAGAAAATATATTAATAAAATGGAGATTAACAATGGAGATCGGAGGAGGGGGAGGACCTCCAATGGAGGCTGCCCCCCCTCTTTCTTAATCCCAGTAGCTTAACAACCCTAATTATAACTTATCAGCCCTTATATAAGGAGTTGTGAAACATAAAATGATCAAAATACCCCTAGTACAGAAAATTACCAAAATACACTTACGACTTCAGACAATTACAATAATACCTAGAAACATTAATTAATACCTAGAAACATCAAATTCACTAAGAACTTACTCTAAACTCATATTCTTCAACACCCCCCCTCAAGTTGGGAGTGAATACTTCGAACTCCAAACTTGCCAAAAATCTTTATCTATCTGCAACATTCTTTATATGTCTTCATCACTGGTCTAATCTTCTACAACTTCTTTTTACTGCAACATCTTAAACTCAGCCTTCCTGGTTGATCATATCAAGCAACATCTTTGGCTGCAATATAAACTTAGCCTTCCTGGCTAATCATCTCAAGCAACATCTATGGCTGCAACATCTACTCAGCCCTCCTGGCTGTACGTCTCAAGCAACATCTCTAGCTGCAACATCAACTCAGTTTTCCTTACTGATCATCTCAAGCAGCATCTCTGGCTGCAATATCAACTCGGCCTTCTTGGCTGATCATCTCAAGCAGCATCTCTAGCTGTAATATCAACTCAGCCTTCTTAGCTGATCATTAACATAAATTTCTTCACCACATGTGCACGAGCGATCTCTTCGAGGCTTTTGTAAAACAACTTGAACAATCAAGAACACATGGGTAGCACACGACCCTTGTATGGGTATCAGTTACTCCCTCTCTCTTTCTTCTTTTTCATAAAGTGATTCGACAACTACACTTCAAAAATCATGTTTTTCTACTCTTGAGAAAGCTGATCTTTTGTGATAGGAGGTACTACTGCACCATACACACTTCACACGGCTTTTCCTATGCCCCTTCACATGGTGGCTGCAACCGGTGTGTTGGTTAGGTGCCCTCTCTCTACCATTCAAATAGCAGAATACAGACATCTGCTCATACTAGTCGGTCTGTGCCCCTTCACATGGTGACTTCAGCCACTTTTCCAGCCCTTCTCGCTGTTTACTTCAGCAACTCAAGGTTTTAACTTTCGTATTTCTTAGTGATACTGTCACATTTCATACCAATTAATTTCTCTAGCCTCTTCTATGATTTGATTTGTCATGCATATGTAGTGGAAAGGACTGATTTTCTTGCTTTCTATCTTTCTCTTCTATTTTCAATTCTGCTTTTGACCAAATAAGAAGATACTTACTACATATGACTTCATATATATTTTTCTGAATTTTTGAGCTCCTTGGCTGTCTATTTTTTTTTCAAGCAATCTTCTTTGATGCAATACGTTTCTCTATCATTTTCAAGCGGTCTATGACAGCTCTCAGTTGCTTCACTGCTGTCTGTTAATTTTTCTACGGCATTGGAGCATGCTTCCCTTCTGTCACAGCTCGAACCATCACTTTGTTCCACAATGGAACCTCCCCCTTCATTCATTGACTCTCGCTGTATTGCGTATGGTTGCACAGCCTAGTCATTCACTTCTACTTCGGCATCCTTTCTCCAGCAATGTTGAGGGAAAAAACTTCGGAATTTTAACGAGAAGTGCATAATTAAGCACATAGTTCCAGGTATATGAAACAAATACAGTAAACATACAGCAGTAAGAAAACTCATTACTGTTTGATTTCACCAAATCAGTGCACCAGCTGCGAGTATTGAAGGTCTTTCCTGAGAGGTACTTCTTTTCATCTTCTTTCTTCTCAAGATATTCTTGAGCCCTTGCCCATCGAGAGAGCTGATATAGTTGGACTGTTTAATTAGAGGCATGGCAAGCAAGAAGAAGATAATTGCGGGGTTATACCATCCAGGCAAACCTCATGAACAGACCAGAATAAACGCACATCGCTGTTGTCATGTTTCCTGAAATCATCTCAGGAGGCTTTTTCATGTCCACCAAGCCTGCTACAACAAAACCCCAGTTAGCAACTGAGTCCCAAAATGAGTTGTCTTGGGTCCCACAGAGCTATTCAGAAAAGCTTGGAAGGTTGCCATGGTTTGATACTTCTAGCTTCTGCTTCTACCAAAAACATGCGACAAAGTTCTTCCTCTAATGGGGTTTCAACAACAAGACCTCCCCAACAGAGGGTCGCAGATTTCCCTCTATGTGGGAAATAGAAATTCGGCTCAAGCACTATTTGTTCCTGACCTCCTCCATATGCTTGTCTTCACGTCTTAACAACATCAACAAATTCTCCCCTCATGAACTTACAGCTTGAAGTGGCTCAACATTCTCATTCTGCTCTACAGGACTGGACTCAGATATCTTATTTAATGTGAATAACACAATTAAGTAGGATTCGCTTGAAGCCAAATCGCCTTGCATCATTCTGCATGCCTCAGTCAAATACCATTTCACATTGCTTTCTAGTGTCAATTTCTGGCTTTGAATGTGGACATCCATATATCGCCAGGAGTAGTCTTTAGTGAATTCTGGAAGTTGGAAGGATCTTAGTGAGCTCAAGGCACGTTCAATTGCTTCAGGCGCACTCCATCCAACTGTAGGCAGCTCCAAACTCACAGCAGTATTGTACTCATCAATTAATTCGATCTCGGGCTGGCCAACTCTTTCTTTCTTTTTATCTCCACACATTTCTCAACATATGCATCCATCTCGTTGGTAATGCAAACCTCTCCCCTTGCAGATGATTCTTTTCATTCAGTTCACTGTTTTTTCCCAGCATATTGAACCGTATGGAACTGCCTCCCTGGAATCCTACAACTGATTTCAATCATTTCATCTAGTGATGGTTCAGCCAGAAGACTGCGAAAAACACCAGCAGTGCTCATGTGAACTGCGTTGATGATTATGTTTCAAAACATAAGCATTTGAACCCAAATTCATTAATCTCCACTTAAGATTTGCCAGAAAATCACAGACCACTTAGGAACAATCTGGTAATTTACACCATCAAACTCAATTGTGGCACCTTCCTTTTCCAGCATATTACACAAATATTTGGGAAGAATGGCCCCACTAATAGGCAACTACCTTCCTTTTTTTTTCATCTTTCCTTTTTCTGCAACCATTTTCTTTTATGCAGATAATGGGCAGATAATGGACAGTAGTTACCATTTTTTTTTTCTTTCCAAAAACCGTGAGAATACATCTTTATCTTGATTTCTTTTCCTAATCATTTCCACCAAATTAAGAAATTAATTTCCATAACTATTTATGGTTAGCTCTCCCACAAAATCAGGAAAGTACTTTCCATAAAATCAGGAAAAACAATCTGTAACTTCCATTTCTAGCGTTTGAAATTCAAAAGAAATAAAGTTACCTTTTTGGCAGAAAACATCTTCTCTTTTTATTTTTCTTCTTCTTCTTCCTTTTTTCTTGATAACTTCCTTTTTCAACATTTTTTTGCAGGGCCTCATCGTGAATAGGGGCCAATTCTATTTCTCAAACTGTATTTATGGATACGCTTTCTTTGTTATAATGCCTAAAGATCTCCACAGGCAGTATCAGAAGATTATGGGCCAAATCATTTGATGCAGAGGCTGCAACTGACAAGAACTTCAGCACTCCACGCAAACTCTAAAGCAATTATATCATCTACTTAAACTTTTTAATTGTCCTAATCTCATGCTACCAAAAAGGTGCGCATTAGATGAAGTATTCAACATATCTTCCACATTGACAACCATCAAATAGCTGCACATTCCTATCTCAGGTCCTTCTATGAAAGAATGCTTTTCAAAATTGTATACTTGCCATAGGCTCTCAGCCTCCCAAATGATCCACTTAATATGATCAACAAAAATTTGTCTTGTAGTTTCAGAAAGGACCTACCAAGATGTGCATCTTGTGTCTGCCTACTAAATGAACTTAGCACAGCCTCGTGACAAATATCTTAATAAGCTCAATGTCAGGGCATTTGCACTTTCACTTGTTGCTTTGCCTCTCTTCCTTGACATCCTGCCTACCTCATTCCAAATCTCATCTAGGCCTTCATCTGTTTGGCGATCTTGGGTTTTTCAGACATGTTTTGTGTGTAACAACAACAACAACAACAACTAAGCCTTTTCCCATACTAGACGGGGTCGGCTACATGGATTCTTTGTTTCCACAGATCCCTATCGTGTGCCATGTTAGCAGTTAACTCCCAATAAGCTAGATCATTCTTTATTGTTTCTTTCCAACACTTTTGTGGTCGTCCTCTACCTCTTTTAATACTTTCCAAATTTAGTTTTTCTAACCTTCTTACAAGTTCTTCTTTTGATCTTCTTTCTATATGTCCAAACCATCTTAAACGATGTTCTCTCATTTTATCCTCTATTGGTGCCACTCCTAATTTGTTTCTAATAACCTCATTATGTATACAGTCTTTTCTTATATGACCACTCATCTGTGAAGGGAAGTCATAGTATCATGTAATGAGAGTCAAGTCGTGTAAAAGAATGTCCTGTCTTAGTTTATTTTGTCATAGTGCCACTCCTAATTTTTTTTAATCTTTCTGCGGTCAAGATTTGATTCCAACGGAGGTGCCTACTCTGCATCATTCGGGTCAGACTCTACATCATCTTCGATCGTGCAGTCACGACTTACTTCCTTCACTAAACTCATCCTTGCTGCAGTTTTTGGTTCATTCCACTTTCATCCTCAATGGCTAACAAAGGTAAATGCATTGATTCCTCATTTCATACAGGCGAACAATCTAGTTTCTCTGAAAAACCAGATACTGTTCAGATTACCACGACCAAATTAGATGGTCGCAATTACATGGAATGGGAACGATCTGTGGAACTTGCAATTGTTGCAAGGGGGAGATGGGACCATTTAATGGGTCAATCTTCAATTCCCGAACTTCATGACATTCTTTATTCGACCTGGAAAAGAGAAGATGCATTAATCTCATTGTGGTTGCTCCAGTCAATGATTCCACCCATTGCTAAAACTTTTATATTTTTAGAATCTGCCCATGACATTTGGTGTGCAGTATCCGAGGCTTATTCTCGAAAGAAGAATGTTGCCAAAGAATATGAGATTCTGGAGCGAATCAGAAAGTGTAAACAAGCCAATCGGTCTATCAGTGAGTATTATGCAGATATTCGCGGTCTTTGGGATGAACTAATCTACTATACGGATATCAAGTGTCTCTACCTGTATTTCAGATTTACCATCAGTCTATCACATTCCTAATTTTCCGATCAATCTTCTTTCTGTTAGTTCCTTAACTCGTGCCTTGGATTATTGTGTAACTTTTCATCCTACTGGTTGTGTATTTCAGGATCTGAAGACAGAAAAAATCTTTGGACATGGTAAACTGCAGAAAGGATTATACATTCTAGAAGACCATTCTCCACCCTCAGCCTCGTACAGAGTTTCAGCACTACCAGTTCCAGATGTAGATCTTCGTATTTGGCACTATTGTCTTGGTCATCTCCCAGTGTCCAAAATTCCATCTGTTATTCCTAATTTTAGAGTCCCGTCCAATAAATTTCAGTTTGAATGTGAAGTCTGTCAGCTTGGGAAACACCACAGGGCATCTTATCCCTTAAGTGATTCTCGCCGATCTCGCCCTTTTGAACTGATTCACTCTGATGTATGGGGTCCCAGTCCAGTCACATCTTTGTTTGGTCATAAATATTTTGTCTCCTTCATTGATGATTGTACTCGTCTTACACTTGTTTACTTAATGAAAACAAAGTCTGAAGTTGCCTCTATTTTTCCCATTGTGCATAAATTTCTTTGTACTCAATTCAATGCTACTCTGAAAATTCTTCGGTCCGATAATGGGAGTGAATACCTTTGCACTCAATTAGCTACTTATTTACAAGTACTGGGCATTGTTCATCAGATGACATATCCTTATACACCTCAGCAGAATGGTCTTGCTGAACGGAAGAATCGTCATATTCTGAAAGTAGCTCGAACTCTTCTCCTTTCAAGTAATGTTCCCAAATTCTATTGGGCAGATGCCATCCTTACTGCTGTTTATCTTATAAATCGGATGCCCAGTAATACCATTCAGGGGGAGAGTCCTATTCATAGTCTTAATAAAGCTTCCAAGCCATTTCATCTAACTCCTCGTATTTTTGGGTGTACCTGTTTTGTTAATATTCCCCTTCCCAATCGTGATAAACTTGATGCCAAGTCCAATAAGTGTATTTTTCTTGGGTATTCCACCTCTCAAAAAGGCTACCGCTGCTATGACCCATTGCTTAAAAAACTATATGTTTCCAGGGATGTTACTTTTTTTGAATTTACTCCTTATTATTCTACTCCCCTAGAATCTACTCCCACTCCATCCTCTGTCCTTCCACTAGTTCCTAGTGAGGGGGAGTTTCAGGGGATCGTTGATCATTCTACTGACCATACACAACAATCAAAAGAGCTTCTGATGTAAAAGAAAGGACAGCGGAAGATTGTGTACTCTCCAGAAGAACCATGTACTAAAGAGATTTTCCCTGAATCAGATCCTCAAGTGCAAGTGAAAAGTGACTGTGAGATCCCTATTGTTGTTCGCAAAGGTAAGCATATATGTGCATGATATCCAATTTCTAACTATGTTTCATATGCCAACACTTCTCAGAGTTATCAGAACTTTATTATGAATGCGGAAAAACATAAAATTCCTTCGAAGTTTGAAGAAGCAATTAAATGTCCCTTATAGAAAGCTGCGATTGAAGAAGAATTGAATGCACTCGTCAAAAATAATACATGGACCATCACTCAATTGCCTTCTGATAGGAATACTGTAGGATACAAGTGAGTGTTTACTATTAAATATAAGGCAGATGGAACAGTAGAGAGATATAAAGCTAGATTGGTTGCTAAAGGATACAGTCAGTCATATGGCATTGATTATACAGAAACATTTGCACCTGTGGCTAAACTTACATCAATCAGAATACTTCTTAGTATGGCAGCAAATTTGGGATGGGACCTATGGCAATTGGATGTTAAAAATGCTTTCTTACAGGGAGACTTAAATGGAGAAGTATACATGGAACTACCTTAAGGAATGACCAACAATTTGTCATCTTCTAATAGAGTATGTAAACTCAATAAAGCAATATATGGGTTGAAACAGTCTCCAAGAGCTTGGTTTGATAAATTTAGCAAAGCAGTGTGTAGTTTGGGATACTGCAAAAGCCTCAATGATCATACAATATTCTTCAAGAAAGGGACAAAAATATATATCCTCGCTGTTTATGTTGATATTATTGTTACAGGAGATGACCTTGAAGAAATATCAAAGTTGAAAAAGAGTCTTCATAAATTATTTGATATTAAGGATCTGGGCAGGCTTCACTACTTCTTGGGCATAGAAGTTCTTTACTCTGACAAATGTATCTACTTGACTCAACGAAAATACCTAATAGATCTCCTTGAAGAAATTCAAATGCTTGAATGTAAACTTAGTGACATCCCAATGGAGGTAAACTAGAATTTTTTTAAAGGAGACAGTGAAGAGTTCAAAGACATCCATAAATATCAGAAGCTAGTGGGGAAGCTCATATATTTAACCATTATTCAACCAGACATTGCATATGCAGTTGGGATTGTGAGCAGATATATGCATTCACCAACCAAAAATCAGATGGATGCCGTGTATAAAATTCTTCGATATCTCAAATCAACTTCAGGAATGGGCTTACTTTATTCGAAAACATCAAATTTGGACATTGAACTTTATTCTGATGCTGACTGGGCAGGTTCTTATGATGACAGAAAGTCAACTACTGGCTATGTTACTTTACTTGAGGGTAATATTATATCTTGGAAAAGCAAAAAACAGACAGTGGTGGCAAGATCTATGGCAAAAGCTTAATATAAAGCTATAGCACAAGCAATGTGTGAAGGAAAATGGATTTCTTCATTGATTACTGAATTGGGTTATTCACTTAAACATCCTATACCTTTATATTGTGATAGCAGTACAGCAATTCAGATGGCATCTAATCCAGTATTTCATGAAATGACCAAGCATATAGAAATTGACTGCCACTTCATCAGGGAGAAGATATCTAATAAAGAATTCCAGCTGGAGTATGTTCATTCTATCAAACAGAGGGCTGATTTTTTAACTAAAGCTACTACCAACAAACTATTACACGAGATCTTATCCAAGTTGGGTGTCATCAACATTTTCCACCCAACTTGAGGGGGAGTGTTAAGGGAAGTCACAGTGTCATGTAATGAGACTCAAGTCGTGTAAAAGAATGTCCTGTCTTAGTTTATTTTGTCTTTTTGAGTCTTATGTTATCTTAGAAATAGTTAGTACTTATTAGGGGTAGATTAGGAAATTAAGTTAGATAGGGGGTATTAATAGATGACTAGGGTTAGATAGAGATAAGTCAGAAAGGTGGGGGACAGCTGCATTGTCAGGACCGATTCAGGTCATGGTGCAGATTGGAGGGATGCCTCCAATCTGCCCCTTATTGTAAGTGTCTTTATATCTTAATGAATATGAGATTTATTCATAATATCATCCATCTCAACATCTTCATTTCTGTCACAGACATCTTTTGTACATGTTGATGATTAACTGGCCAACAATCAGAACCATAAAACATGGCAGGACTAATTGATGCTCTATAATATTTACCTTTTAACTTTAATGGTATCTTCTTATCACAAAGAATACCTGATGCTCCTCTCCATTTTAACCAACCAACATTAATTCTACGTGTAACATCTCCATCAATTCTTCCATCACTCTGAAAAATTGACCCTAGGTATTTAAAACTTTCCTTTTGGGGAATGCAATATGTGCCAATTTTAATTTCTATGTCCTCTGAAGTAACCAAATAATCAAACTTACATTCCATATATTCTGTCTTTATTCTACTAAGTCGGAGGCCTTTGCTTTCTACTAAGTCGGAGGCCTTTGCTTTCTTATGTCCTCGGTACCCTATCATAAGCTTTTTCTAGATCAATAAATATCATGTGAAGGTCTTTCTTTTTTGCTCTAAAATGTTCCATAAGACGTCTCAAAAGGTGAATCGCTTCAATAGTAGATCTGTCTGGCATGAATCCAAATTGGTTCTCTGTTGTACTTGATACTTGTCTTAACCTACATTCGATAATTCTTTCTCATAATTTCATAGTATGACTCATTAACTTTATACCTCGATAATTCGCACAATTTTGAATGTCTCCCTTGTTCTTATATATGGGTATAAGTGTACTTGCTCTCCATTCCTCGGGCATCTTTTGGTTTTTCCATATTTCATTAAATAGTCTTGTGAGCCAAGTGATTCCTATTTCTCCTAGTATTTTCCAAACTTCTATAGGAATATTATCTGGTCCTACCGATTTACCACCCTTCATATGTTTAAGAGCCTGACTTCATTCTTTTGAATACGTCGGTAGAAATTGTGGTTTATATACTTTTCTGACTTAGCTAAATCTCTTAAACTAATACTAACATCTTTATTTTCATTAAGAAGATTATAAAAATAGTTTTTTCATCTATTTCTTATATCATCATTTGCCACTAGAATTTTTTCATCCTCGTCTTTGATGCATCTAACATAATTAAGATCTTTAGTTTTCTTATCTCTAGCCCTATCTATCCTAAAAATATCTCTTTCACCCTCTTTTGAGTTGAGTTTTTTATATAAGTCCTCCCAAATCTTAGCTTTTGCTTCACTAACGGCCTTTTTCGCTTCATTCTTTGCTTTCTTATAAGCTTCTAAAGTTTCATTAGTTTTCTTGGCATAATGTAATTTGTACCATGCCCTCTTTGCCTTGATTTTATTTTGTACTACTTCACTCCACCACCAAGCTTCTTTTTGTGCTGGTACACCTCCCTTAGATACCCCTAACATATCTTTCGCCACTTTCCTAATATGTATAGCCATATTGTTCCACATATCACAGGGTGTGCCAACATAATTCCGAACAGTTGGCAGGGGTTATTTTCAGGTGACAGGGGTTATTTTCAGGCCATAATGTCTCACGGTTGATTGCATGGTGCAGACACCAATTTATTTTTCTCAAAGGGCACATTCTGAGACATCTAACAACAGTTGTGTGTGTCTCTGTTATCTACCAAAATACGTGTTTTACAATGTCAATATGGCACTCTCTAAGCATCAACATCTAAGATTAATACCCTGCTAATTTGCAGTTTCCTATCTTCAAAAATATGATTCACCACTCACTTGTGGAAATTATACCATTGTTGTTCTTCACATCGGCTGAACGATCTTGTAGTGGTATGGCTCAGATACCATGTTGTATTTCCGAGAAACACAGCGAATAATAATAGAAAATATATTAATAAAATGGAGATTAACAATGGAGATCGGAGGAGGGGGAGGACCTCCAATGGAGGCCGCCCCCCTCTTTCTCTCTCTTTCTTAATCCCAGCTGCTTAACCCTAATTACAACTTATCAACCCTTATATAAGGAGTTGTAAAACATAAAATGAGCAAAATACCCCTAGTACAAAAAATTATCAAAATACCCTTATGACTTCGGACAATTACAATAATACCTAGAAACATCAAATTCACTAAGAACTGACTCTAAACTCATATTCTTCAACAGATCATTTACCTTTGCGAATGACAATTGGAATTTCCAAGTCCTCTTCTACTGCTAATTGAGGATCTAAATCAAGGGAATAATCTTTGGTTGTTAGAGTCGGTGAATCAAGGAAACATAATATTCTGAGGTATTAGCAAAGGAAACATCATGAACAAGATGTTTGATGAAGTATAATACCATGTGAATGTAAGTAGTCCCACAACTGTCCATTGATATATTCACCCCATTGTCAGAACGAAGCACTTTCACGAAAATATTAAATTGAGTGAGAATGAATTTATGAACAATAGGAAAAATAGTAGAGACTTCAGCTTTTGATTTTATTAAGTAGACAATTGTAAGACACGGACAATCATCAATAAAGAAAATAAAATACTTATGACCAAACAGAGAAGAAACAGGACTGGGACCCCATATGTCAGAATGTAAAAGTTCAAAAGGTTGGGATCTCCTAGATTTACTTAAGGGATATGGTGCTCTTTGGTGCTTCCCGAGTTGGCACACTTCACATTCAAAAGGAAATTTATTTGACTCTACTCTATTGTTTGGAAAAACGTAGTGGAGCTTGGACAGAGGGAGATGACCTAAACGACTATGCCAAAGTTGGATCTCTACGTCTTGAGCAATTGGAGCAGTATGGTGAGGTTTGTCTTCCATAATATATAATTCTCTACTAAGACTACCACGACCAAAGATTTTTTCTATCTTCAATATCCTGAAAAACACGGTCAGTGGGATTAAATGTCATACTACAATTTAGTGTATTTGTTAGGGAACTGACTGAAAGGAGGTTTATAGGAAAGCTAGGAATATGATAAACTGACTTTAAATGTGTAAACCTTGTGGGTACACTTTTCTGTCCAATCATATAAGAGAGTGAGCCATCTGCCAACTTGATTGGCTTTTGTTTTTTAAGTAGATGATATTCTTAAAAATATGAAGACTCTCTTACCATATGATCTGTAGTACCAGAATCAATAATCCAGGTTTTAGAATGAAAATGAGAGAATTGGTTACCCTTCACTGACTGAGTTACATGTGTTGATTTCTAGCATAAACAATGATTAAGATGGCTGCAACAAATCAAGATAAGGATTTCAGAAAATAGGGCAGCAGTCGGCACCTTCTATGGCTGCCGTCCCACACCTCTTCTGTTTTATTCATTCCATTGCTTTACAAAGTAACCCTAATTACAATTTATACTAATCCCTGTTATAACTTAAAAGACCATAATGACCCTACTTAAAGTATACGATTTCTGATGGATCCAAATACATATCTGAACTTAAATAGACTAACTAAACTCACACAGACTTAACTACACCTAAACTAGACGAAACTTGACTCCAACATGCCCCCTCAAGTTGAGTCTTGAAGAGTTGTGATTCCTATCTTTGCAAGAATTTTCTTAAAGCCATTCACAGGTAATGATTTAGTGAGGATATCTGCCAGCTGGTCTTCTGAGCGTACATGAATAAGGTTGAATATGCCTTGAGAAACCTTCTCTCTGATAAAGTAGCAGTCAATTTCTATGTGTTTAGTTCTCTCATGAAATACCAAAATTTCAGTCGGCACCTTTATTTTTAGGTTGCTAGTGGTGGTGATAATGACTATTCAGTCAATGTTGAGATTGCAACTTGTGATTCGAAGTTGTTGTCAATAGGAATGATATGCACATCGTGTGATGCATTATCTGTCAATACTTTATATTATGTTGACGATTCTTTACTGATGCAATATCTGATTCAATATTTGTTCTAGATATTGACGATCTGCGACTAGTTACCTGTTGTCACTGATTTAAGATTCAAAATTTGTCCCTGATCTTGATAATCTGCGACTAGTCACCACTGTTCTTCTCTTCAATGATCTTGTTTCTGTCACCCACGACTTGTTTCTGTCACCCACTATTGCTTTTATTCTAATATATTGATTGATACTCTATCTGATCACTTTATATATAATCCTCTTTTCATCAAACTTTCAAAAAATTAATATATCGACTTACTTGTGATTTTTTTTCAGGAACTAGGTATCTCGGCAGCCGCTACATCCATGTGCAAGGCTTTGATACCATATTGCTTTCAATCATCAGATTTCATTGACTAAAATGAAAGAAAAACATTCATTCATCAGCAGATGACATTCTGACATACTCAACCCCAATTTCTGGTGGCCGATCTTTTCTTTCTTTCTAATTAACTGCTGCCCTAATAAATCCCAAACTTTATACTAAACCTAATCTAACTTAAAAGACATAATTAACCCTATATTTAGGATATGGTTTCCAATAGATTTGATCCAGATCCATTGGGTCCAATCATTATTTGTACTTAATACACTTAGACACAAAACTACACACGGCTTGACATAACACGACATGACATGACACTGACACTACAAAACATATTAACATTTCTCCCCACGAATGCAGTAGTTTCTGTATTTACTTTAACTTCTTTCTCTAAATGTTTTCTATCTTCCTCTCGAAGTAAAAGAGAATACATAGTAGTTCTTCTCTACTCAAAATATTGTTTTTCACTACTTCATAATCTCAAGAAATTCCCCATAAAAGATAAAAAAACTTTCCTTTCTTCAAATTCTTCATTCCTCTCTTTTGTGCAATTATGACATTTTGTCTTAGAATAAAGCTATAATTCTTCCTAGAGACCTCAGAGCTTTGCATAATATTCACTTATTGACATGTTTCCTTATCTGCATCGTCTAATTTTCTCAATAATATCATATTTCTTGGCTATATTTTTCTTTTGAGCATAAACATCATGAACTACCAACCATATGTTTTTAGCTGTTTCTAGAAACATAAACGTACTGGCGATTGATGGGGACATCGACTGTAGGAGCCAAGCACTAACCAATGCATTTTCCCTGCGCCATCTTGAGTATAGAGGATCATTAATTTCAGGTTGAATCACATCACCAGTTAGATAGTCCCAACGCCCTCTTGCCATTACTTCCAGCTCTATCGATCGAGACCACTGAAGAAAATTCTTGCCATCCAGTTTTAGATTGGTTATTTGAAACCCTTCACTCTTATCTGCTCAGTAGTTTTCATTTGTATCACTCATCTTGATGCTTTCCATTAATCACTGGAATATTGTTTGTAGATAATCTCTTTTTGACCAAGCCACACAAGAACTACTCCACACAATCAGAATATTGAAAGTGCAGTCAATTTCAACTGAATAATATGCGTATGCTTATTTCACTAAGAAAGGCCGTTAACACTTCAAGTCACAATATTTGTCACATAGTATGCCTGCCGATTTCACTTTTCAAGAACATGAGTCTATATATGTTTGCCGATTTCACTAGTGACTGATTTCTGTAAAATATTTTGTGACGAACTCTAATTCTTCCTCACGTTATGACTCAATGTCAAAAACTAGGGTTCTTGCTGACCAAAAATAAATATCGATCAAGTGTGAAGAGTAGTTGGATTCAACTGCTTTGAATCTGTAAACTCTGAGGATGATAAATTAGAATATCGATGGACTTTTAATTCCAAAACGTAATCAACGATGAAGAACAATACTGAATCCTTGATTGTATGCTTACACATCAGCAACTAACATCCTCCTTTGGTATTGAATCTGCTGTCATTTTAGAGTAGAAATAATACCATAAATGATATAGGAAACTCACGATTTCTGAATAAGGCTCCTTAATCTGCTGATTAGCATTCCACGACGGCCGAAAAACCAAGATTAGGCTCTGATACCATGTTGATTTCTAGCATAAATAATGATTAAGATGGCTGCAATAAATCAAGATAAGGATTTCAGAAAATAGGGCAGCAGTCGACACCTTCTATGGCTGCCGTCCCACACCTCTTCTGTTTTATTCATTCCATTGCTTTACAAAGTAACCCTAATTACAATTTATACTAATCCCTGTTATAACTTAAAAGACCATAATGATCCTACTTAAAGTACACGGTTTCTGATGGATCCTAATGAATCTGACCCGATTCATTAGGATCCAAATACACATCTAAACTTAAATAGACTAACTAAACTCACACAGACTTAACTACACTTAAACTAGACGAAACTTGACTCCAACAACATGCACTAATGTAGCCTGAGAATTAGATGAAGGCTGATTTTTAGATAACTTAGTTTCTAATCCTTCAATCATCCTAAGTAGTTCTTCAATACCTTTTGTGTTAGACAGGAAATTTTCAACAATATGGTCTGAATTTTGCCTTGGTCTATAAAAATCTAGCCAACCATGTAATTCCCAGCAATTTTCTCTTCAGTGTCTTGGTTTTCCACAGTAAGAACAAACTATTGTATCCTTGTCATCTGAATGGAAATGTCCTCATCCATGTTCTCTATTATACTGTCCACCTCTTCCACGATATTGTGAGGTTTGTTCTCTATTTTGTAGTGCATGTTATTTAGTAATATTAATATTGTCCTTAAAATTTTTGCGATCTTCTTCTCTAATCAATAAAGAATAGACTATGTCAAGTGAAGGAAGTTCTTCCCGACCTAGGATGTTGATCTTTACAAACTCAAATTCAGGATTTACACCCCACTACAAATCAAAAACTTTCTTCTTTTCATTTTCCAATTTTTTGTGTGCATAAAACGCTGAACATTTAATATTGATATAGAATAGATGTTCATCCCATAATCCCCTATGATCTACATAATACTCACTAATAGAGCAAGTTCCTTGCTTGCATTTCCTAATTTTTTCCAAGATCTCATATTCTTTTGCTATACCAAGCCCAAATAAAGGAGGAGGGTTGTGTTAGGCTTCCGACAGCTATCGTAAAACTTCGTTTGATTTTATAACATGGATTATAAAAATTATGAGCATTGCTTTGGGGCGTCCCCGCCTAGCGATGTGCTGCAAAGCCCGAATGCAATAATAAGTAAGGGCCACTACATTTTCTCACGAATGTAGTGAATCAATTGCGAGAGGGTTCTCACATCATGGACGGGTGTGGATAAAGAAGTTAGTCCCGCTACATTACCGCCCCAATGTAGTGAATAATTTTCAGAGAGGGTCTCCACATTTTGAATATGAACGGATGCGGGGGATAAGGAAGCTAGTCCTAGATAATAAGATTCATATTGGTTCTTGGAATATCGGAACATTATCCGGTAAGCTAATGGAGGTAGTAGATACTATAATTCGGAGAAAGATTCATATTCTATGTTTAAAGGAGACAAAATGGGTTGGAGAAAAAGCAAATGAGATAGAGGATACATGTTTTAAATTATGGTACTCAGGTAAAGAAAAAGCTCGAAACAGAGTTGGTATTATCATAAATAAAAATTTAAAGGATAGTGTAGTAGACATACAATGATATGGTGACCGAATCATGACGTTGAAATTAGTGTTAGGAGGATAGTACCAACTCCGTTTCGAGCCTTTTGAATATAGTTTGTGTTTACACACCCCAAGTAGGACTAGGAGATAGTATAAAGACAACTTATTGGGAAGAGTTAGATAAAAGGTGATTCAAAAGATTCCACAAAGGGAGATGATTTGTTTAGGAGGAGACTTAAATAGACATGTCGGTAAAGAGGCATTAGGATATCAAGGGATTCATGAAAACTTTGGTTTTGGGGATATAAATGAGGAAGGTAGGGAGATTTTAAATTTTGCTATGGCATTTGATCTCTTTATAGTCAATACAATCTTCAAAAAATGAGATGAACACTTAATTACTTATAAAAGTGGCTTATCACAAACACAAATTGATTACTTTATTTGTAAAAAAAAAGATAGGGCGTGTTTTAAAGATTGCAAGGTAATTCCAGGAGAAAGCTTAACCACCCAATATCGACTTTTAGTTATGGATTTACAAATAAAAAAATGGACAAAGAAGAAAAGAGTGCATCGAGCTATTCGGACTAAATGGTGGAACCTCAAAAGCGAGAAAGAAGATATATTTAAACAGAAAGTCCTTCAAGGAGATGTTTGGAATTATGTTGGTACACCCTGTGATATTTGGAACTATATGGCTATACATATTAGGAAAGTGGCGAAAGATGTGTTAGGTGTATCTAAGGGAGGTGTACCGGCACAAAAAGAAGTTTGGTGGTCGTGTGAAGTAGTGCAAAATAAAATCAAGGCAAAGAGGGCATGTTACAAATTACATTATGCTAAGAAAACTAGTGAAACTTTAGAGGCTTATAAGAAAGAAAAGAAGGAAGCGAAAAAGGTCACGAGTGAGGCAAAAGCTAAAATTTGAGAGGATTTATATAAAAAACTCAACTCAAAAGAGGGTGAAAGAAATATTTTTAGGATAGCTAGGGCTAGAGATAAGAAAACTAAAGACCTTAATTATGTTAGATGCATCAAGGATGATGATGAAAAAATTCTAGTGGCAAATGATGATATAAGAAATAGATGGAAAAACTATTTTTATAAGCTTTTTAATGAAAATAAAGATGTTAGTATTAACTTAAGAGAGTTAGCCAAATCAGAAAAGTATTTATAAACCACAATTTCTACCGACGTATTCAAAAGAATGAAGTTAAAGAGGCTCTTAAACATATGAAGGGTGGTAAATCGGTAGGACCATATAATATTCCTATAGAAGTGTGGAATGGAGAGCAAGTACACTTATACCCATATATAAGAACAAGGGAGATTCAAAATTGTGCGAATTATCGAGATATCAAGTTAATGAGCCATACTATAAAATTGTGGGAAAGAATTATCGAATGTAGGTTAAGACAAATATCAAGTACAACAGATAACCAATTTGGATTCATGCCAGACAGATGTACTGTTGAAGCGATTCACCTTTTGAGACGTCTTATGGAACATTTTAGAGCAAAAAAGAAACACCTTCACATGATATTTATTGATCTAGAAAAAGCTTATGATAGAGTACCAAGGGAGGTTTTTTGGAGAACTTTAGAAAAAAGAGGTATCCCATTGATATACATTAACCTTATAAGAGACATGTATGATGGTGCGAAAACATGTGTGAGGACTTATGAAGGAATGACAGACTTCTTTGAAGTTAATATTGGGTTACATCAATGATCAACTTTAAGTCCATACTTATTTATAATGGTGATTGATGAGTTAACAAAACATATTTAAGATGAAGTACCTTGTGTATGTTATTTGTAGATGACATTGTATTAGTGGAGGAGTCTAAGGAAAAAGTTAATAGAAAATTGGAACTATGGAGAGAAACATTAGAAAGCAAAGGCCTCCGATTTAGTAGAACAAAGACAGAATATATGGAATGTAAGTTTGATCATTTGGTTACTTCAGAGGACATGGAAATTAAAATTGGCAAACATTGCATCCCCCAAAAGGAAAGTTTTAAATACCTAGGGTCAATTTTTCAGAGTGAGGAAGAATTGATGGAGATGTTACGCATAGAATTAATGCTGGTTGGTTAAAATGGAGAGGAGCATAAAGTATTTTTTGTGATAAGAAGATACCATTAAGGTTAAAAGGTAAATATTATAGAGCAGCAATTAGGCCTGCCATGTTCTATGGTTTTGAGTGTTGGGCAGTTAATCATCAACATGTATAAAAGATGTCTGTGACAAAAATGAAGATGTTGAGATGGATGAGTGGTCATACAAGAAAAGACCGTATACATAATGAGGTTATTAGAAACAAATTAGGAGTGACATTAATAAAGGATAAAATGAGAGAATATCGTTTAAGATGGTTTGGATATATAGAAAGAAGATCAAAAGAAGAACATATAAGAATGTATGAAAAACTAATTTTGGAAAGTAATAAAGAATGATCTAGCTTATTGTGAGTTAACTGCTAACATGGCACATAATAGGTATCTGTGAAAACAAAGAATCCAGGTAGCCGACCCCGTCTAGTATGGGAAAAGGCTTAGTTGTTGTTGTAGTTGTTGTTATCTCGTATTCTTTTGTTACATTCTTTTTTTTTATAATAAGCTTCAGAAACTGCACACCAAATTTAATGGGCATATTCAAAATACATAAATATTTTCGCTATCGTTGGAATCATGGATTAGAGTAACGAAGATGAAATCAAGGTATTTTCTCTTCGCCAACTAGCATACTGTGGATCATGTGTGTTTAGACACGGGGTTTATCCCATGAGATGAGCCCATCTCCTCCTTGCTATTACTACCAACTACACTGACCACGACCATTCCAAATAATTTTTGCCATCTAATTTGGTAGATGTAATCTAAAAGTTTTTCACCTTATTGTTCATGGAATGTGCAAAAATTTCGAAAGAAGATCGAATTTCTTTTCCTTTACCTTTCATCTATTCACTACAGGAATTTATTGAATTTATTGCTTACAGAATCTGCCTTCAAACATGCAGTCTGCGTTTGTTTGCACACGCTTGCACACTCTTCTTTACACGTAGTATATAATTTTTGACACCTAAAATATAGCAAACAAGGGTTGCATGTGGATTGTTGTCCAACAATTTCAGTCAACCAAACACCAATTGTCTGTCCACTCGTAGCATAGTCGTTGGGAACTCGATGGCGACTTAGACGATCTTTCGTTGGAAACGTCAACTGTCTATTCACTTTCTTTGTTCAATCACATAGTTTTTCTCTCTAAAAACAGGAATCTTAACGCCTTATAGGTTCTGATACCATGATAAAACTTGCATTCAATAAGGTAAATAAGATGAAACTTATAAGATTCGGTAGATTGGAGACATCCCATCGAATCTGCCCATGATGTGGAAGACGACGCTCACACACGGCTGCCTCTCTCCAATTCCAGCATAACCTAATTTAAACTCTAATCTCTTATTTATATACACAATCTAACTTGAATGTTTAATATACCCCTATTACTAATGAAGTATTACCGCTTAGACATAAATGATAAAAACTAATATAAGATATCCGCATTAGAACCCGATTACAATCTCTAAGAGTCAGGAGGGAGCCTGTAAAGAAGCAAATATGAATGATAAAAACTAACATAAGATATCTACATTAGGACCCGATTACAATCTCTAACAGTCAGGAGGGAGCCTGTAAAGAAACAAATATGCAGGGGTGGGGGTTATATAACCCCATCGTGCTGCATATGTGGGCATATCTTGTTGGAAACGCAGATGCGTAGCGGAGATTAAAATCACAAACATAAACGAAGAGGGAATATTGAGATCGGAAGAGGGGGCAGACCTCCAATGGAGGCCGCCCCCCCTCTTTCTCTCTCTTTCTTATTCACAGACTCTTAAACCCTAATACAACTTATCAGCCCTTATATAAGGAGCTGTAAAACATAAAATGACCAAAATACCCCTAATACAGAAAATTACCAAAATACCCCTACAGTTTCGGGCGAGTACAATAATACCTAGAAACATAAAACTAACACAAAGACACTAGATAAACATATTCTTCAACACCCCCCCTCAAGTTGGGAGTGAGATACTTCGAACTCCAAACTTGCCAAACAATCTTCATATCTGCTTGCAATGTTCTTCATCTGTCTTTATCACTGGTTTAATCTTCAACAGCTTCTTTGGCTGCAATATCTTCAACTCAGCCTTCTTGGCTGATCATATCAAGCAGCATCTCTAGCTGCAATGCAAACTTAACCTTCCTGGCTAATCATCTCAAGCAGCATCTCTGGCTGCAATATAAACTTAGCCTTCCTGACTAATCATCTCAAGCAGCATCTCTGGCTGCAACATCAACTCAGCCTTCTTGGCTATAACAATAACAAAGCAGCCATCCTGGCTGTCACATCAACAAAGCAGTCATCCTGGCTGTCACATCATCAAAGCAACCATCCTGGCTGTCACATCAATAAAACAGCGATCCTGGCTGTCACAACAATAAAGCAGCCATCCTCGCTGTCACAACAATAAAGCAGCCATCCTAGCTGTCACAACATTAAAACAGCCATCCTTGCTGTCATCTAAAGCAGCATCTATGGCTGCAACAAACTTTTATCAACCTTCATTTTTTTTTTCTTTTCAAGCAGTTGTTCATAGCAGCAAATTCCTGCAACCTCACTGGCTGTGAATAAAAACATTTTTGAAGTCCTCATAACGGCACTCTTTAGCATATATCTCTTCTCTATAAACTTTCTTCATGTTGTTTTTCAAATGGAGACAATCATCACGTACTAATCTCTTCTTTACTCTTTTCCTGAATTTTCATCTCTCTTAGATATTTCATCGAACACTTGACCCGCAAAGTTGAAGTTTCTCTAAAACATTTCATCAAACATTTGATATGCCATGTTAATAATCTCTTCTTGAGCATTTCATCGAACAATCTTCGTGCAACTGCTGTGTTTCCTGCCTTAGCATATGCTGTAAGCATGGCATTCCAAGAGACTATGTTGTTTTCTGACATCCCTAAAAAACACTTTGTATGCAGCATCAAAGAAACCACACCTTCCATACATATCACTAAGAACGTTACATCGGTACAAGTCTAACTTCATGAAATTATTTTCAATGTAATCAACCATTAACTGAGCAGCATCGAATTCTCCAAGATGCATGCATGCTGTGATCACCCTTTTTCAAACGTGCATAGACTTCTTCTTTATTCCATTCAGTCAAACACTTGGCGTGCATCATGGTTCATTCATTCCGTCGAACACTTGATGTGCATGGGCGAGCTAAAAGTGAGAGCATGATCAAATAGAAATCGAACAACAAACAACAACTCCTGCGCTATTGTTGCTGCTGAGTTTGGTCTCTTCTTTGGAGAATACAAGATCTAACCACAACTGCAATACCAGTAATCGCGATCGTAACCATGAGTCTTCTCTTTGCTACATGATGTCCACATCCTCTATGCGCGCCATGCTCCCTCGACAGCACTCTCTCATCCCTGGAAGACTCTATCGTATAAGCATCTAAACCATTTCTTACGCTGCGACACTGTGTTTTGTGACTGGATCTCTCACACAGTCTAACGTATCTTCTACAGTGTTCACACTGTTCAGTTCTATTTTCACAATTTCTGATACTTAAAAGGATCAACAGTTGGCAACGAAAACTCACAATATTCACATATAACAATCCCATGAGTTATGACTCCGCGTTCTTGCAGGTGGGTACTAACGTTTGGCAACCTTCCTCCCCTTTCAAACTCTGCAGATGAGAAGTACATGAAAAATCAAGCCCATGGAGATCACTGCAACTGCTGCAGCGCCTCTGAGCACAACCATGGTTGCATCCTCACCACCCCATTTTTTTTTTTTCAGCGGCATATTTGCTTTCCTCTATTCCTCATTAAAGAAGCTGCACGTCTTCAGCGATTGCTCTGTGCTCTATCAATCACCAAGGCTCTGATACCATGTTGGAAACGCAGATGCGCAGCGGAGATTAAAATCACAAACATAAACGAAGAGGAAATGTTGAGATCCGAGGAGGGGGCGGACCTCCAATGGAGGCCGCCCCCCCTCTTTCTCTCTCTTTCTTATTCACAGACTCTTAAACCCTAATACAACTTATCAGCCCTTATATAAGGAACTGTAAAACGTAAAATGACCAAAATACCCCTAATATAGAAAATTACCAAAATGCCCCTACAGTTTCGGGCGAGTACAATAATACCTAGAAACATAAAACTAACACAAAGACACTAGATAAACATATTCTTCAACATATCTGTGGCATTGACAAAAACTAGGTGGATCTCCTAAGTCGACCTCTCATCTCCTTCCCTATGCCATGAGCCTTGGTCAATCTCATATTGCGGTGAAAGGTCTCAATTAAGCTGCTGCCTTACACCACATCAATCCAATGAAGTAGCTGAAACGTCCTGTGATGCGAGATGATCCAAGAGACATTGGCCCATGGGTGCGGTCAGCAAGGTCCAGTTTTGTGTTCATGTACTATGTTTCTTAAACTATCAGATCATCTCTAAATATATGATACACCATTTATATCATTGTCAAAAACTTATCTTTATTTCGAAGTTGCACATATTTGATGTCCTTTTTTGAAATTTGTCCCACTAAAAACATGATATATCACTTTACTGAGATGCTGCCACAAGGGTGGTGGATGCCATATATAAACAATTTCAAAAATCATGGGTATGGAGACATGAAAATATATAAATATATACATACACACATATTTCGTTTTAAGATGGTTTAGACATGTAGAAAGACGACCCAAGGACACTCCCGTAAGTAGATATGAAAAACTAGATTGTGAAAATGTTAAAAGAGGGAGAGAGTGACCACAAAAGTGTTGGAAAGAAACAATAAAGAATGATCTAGTTTATATTGAGTTAACTGCTAGCATGACACATGATATTGTTATGTAGAAACAAAAAATCCATATAGCTGACCCCATATAGTATGGGAAAAGGCTTAGTTGTTGTTGTATATATATACATATGTATATAGAGGGAGAAAGTCGATGAGTCTCATATAAGTAAAAACAAAACAATTTTAGTCAGCAATTATAAATGAAAGTAACAAGTTGTCAATATTCCAGGAAGTGTTCTTGTGTCATGCCACTAAATTATCTTGAAATCAGAAGATTTAGTTAAAGTTTCTGAAAGTAGTTTCTGCTCAGTTGGATGGAAGATGTATGAGGGTTCATGTTGTGTCCGACACTGGTGCGGGACGGTGGTAGTCTATATGACTTAGTTGAGATGTATGGCATTTTGGTGTTTTAGTAAATCTTTAGAAGTCTTTTGAGTTTCCAACTGATGAGTCTTTCTCTAGTATTATACTAAATTCGTGTTGATTTATGCATCTTTTGTTATATATGTTGATTGGATGCATACATAAGTATCTATATAACTATGTATATCTGCGAGTTAATTTCAATAAACTTGTGCATTTTGTTTTCTTATGTTTTATTCTAGTAAACTATATCTTACTTTTCATGTTTTGCAAAATTATATCTTGTGCATTTTGTTGTCTGTGTTATGTTGGTCATATTAGGTTCATTACATATGTCATGTGTCATATCATGCTTTTATTCTATGCACATATGACATTATCATATTCTTGTTGATTATATGGATATATGCACACATTTTCTTTTGAACAGGGAAACTATTCCCCACCTTTGCCTTTTAATGGTTCCCGACTAGGTAGCAACCAATTTTGATTACTTGAGAGGACAATGCTCTTCTGCGCAGTGCTTTCTGCATCATCTGGAGATGCCAGATGACATAGCATGATATTTATTATCTTTTAGTGATTTTAATGTGCTCAATAATGAATTATTTTATATAAATTTGAAATATAAAATCTTGTTTATGTTAGCATTTAAAAGCATCTGTGTTCTCATATCCTCGTTTCTTAAAAAGGATATGTATTCATGTATTGAACTTGTGTCAAATTCTTCACCGCTCCTTGCCTTTGTGACATAGCTTACGACATAACGTTGTGATGTACATGGTTCATGTCTATAAGTGTGCTAAACTTTAATAAATCACTTTCTTAGTTGTAGGCTATTCATTCATGAAATAATAGGAAAACTTGCTTTTTGGAGGCATCAAATCATGTGGTCTGTTTATGATTCAGAGGCTTGGCATGCTCTTGAATACGTTGTTTAGAGATAAATTGTCCCGAGTTCCTGGAGGCAGTAATACTGCCTGTGCACATCGCCACAGTTCATCTTCTTTGCCAACCAATACTTTCAGATGTTGTTCTGATCCCTGTTTCTAATGCAAGATGTGACGTCTTGATAGATGATTAATCATCTATGAAGCATTTTCATATCCTTAGGCGGTTCTTTTAATTGTTACTGTTCCACCCGTTTTTATTATGCATTACTTTTTCTTCACCTGAATCTCAGGCCAAGTTCCATCACTAAAGGAGGGAAATATGATGGAGAACATCCTCAGTCCTCCCTGGTATAATGACAAACCTATCATTCTAGGTATATCTTCACCCCTGTTCTTTTTGTGCAAGTGCTTGCAGTTCTGCTGCTTATACATTAATTGTTTATCTGTTTTGTTATTGGTAGGATCAAGATTTAAGGATGCATTTCAGGAGCCAGCTTCCTTTTTGGCCATTGAATCTCTTTTTCAAGTAATTTTGGTCGCTCCAGTCCTATAGACACTTTGAACTCGAAATCATTAGAAAGCATGCTAAATGTTCCCTATGAATACAATGTTCAATGACAGAAGGAGCGATATATTGTTAGCTATAATCCTTCAAAGGGTTGTGTATATGCACTACTCAAGGATCAGGTAAAACCAGATGATATCCTGAAGGCTGCTTTCCATGTAAGTCCAACGTGCAACTGCAATCATTCCCAATCTTGAATTTCTTGTGACCGTCAGAAGGTATCTGAATGCTGTCAACACAGGCCCATGTTCTTTTACATTTCATTCAAGCATCAATGAACAAACAGCTTTCAAGGAAGCATGATGTTGATCTCGCAGAAACAGATGAAACCTTTTTAAGGCGCCCAATGTCTACAATTGGTGATTTTGGGGCTCATCTTGCCGAATCTTGCAGAATCGTTTCTACATCATTCGGTCTCTTCAAAAGGAAAGCAGCTGAGCAGGTGTGCTCTTCTACTGTTATGTCCTAAAAAGTTAATACAACATTGTCTTTTGTTTCTTTTCACTATGTGGTGTATATGTTTCCGATTTCGTTTTTTGACATCCATTTGCCCCACAGGGCTGGACGATGTCAGAGTCACTGCTTAATCCTGGCCGGGCTAGGATATGCACACCTTTGTTTTCACAAGCATGAATGAGCCAGTTTTAATGCAAAGCGCTGAAGCAAGTAGCTGATCTGACAGCTACAGGTGTTGATCTAGCAAGCCTATCTACTAATTGAGGCCATTCTTTTGATATCCTTAGCATTAAAAGTCGTCAGTGTTGCTTTCAATAATCCAAAATATTCAACGGCGAAGCTGTCTGCACACGTTGTAAACAAGTATACCGTGCAGAGAACAGAATGTTGTACTAATCAAGCACCCACGGTATCTGAGAAAGTTGTGTGTCCGTATGAAGCCCATCTTTCGTGACTACACCCTCAGCCTTCCGTACCTGATGCTACTATATTTTTCAAGCCTACCGGGCAGATCCGTGAATACCCTTAATTTTTTAAACCGTCAAAACTTGAGAGAAAGGGCATTGTCTTGTAGAGCTATTGAAGAAACAAGGGGACTGTTTGCAGTGAAGTGGATATTTATGGCCTATTTGCACTTGAAACTTGAAAGTACATAAATAGGAAGTCGGCGTGGTTCTTAATTCTGCGTCAACTATTGTATTTGTATCATTCATATATCCTGATTTGTATTGTGTACAAGGCAGAGTTTATTGTAAATTCTCTCTCTCTCTCTCTCTCGAAGGTACATTAGCATATTAAGCTAAAATGTTTAAATACAGATCGGGTAAAGCCATATCATTTTAAGTTAAACGTGGACCTTGATGTTGAAAACTATGGATCTGTCAGCAGTGGAAATTCATGCTGAATGTACATTAGATATCATCTGATGATAAACAAAGTTATGTATCTGCTCATCATCGGCTTAGAGTGCCCATGATTCATACCTGATTTCCAGTTTTGTTTTGCCTATGATCTGCAATAGTGTATAGAGAAACATTTACAAAACTACCCTGTTATTTTCTAAATTTCAAACTTTGGGACCTCATATTTTTCAACATTTTAGAAGGGATCTGAAGTTTTCAGTTTTCACCGTTAATCAAATAAAGATTTAAGGTTTCGATTGCTAATCAAATAGGGGACTTTACAGCTAATGACATTAGTTTTTGTATAAGTGGTGCAGAAACTTTAGTTCCTTTCTTGGTTAATGATAAAAACCTAAAGCCCCTATTTGGTTAACCGTGAAAATATCAGTTTTTTTAGCGGTTAAAGTGTAAAATCAGAAAACTCTAGAGTACTCTTGAACTTTTCTCTAGTTTATATATCTGTCTTAATATCAAGGACAGCATTTGTTTGTAGGATAAAGATTTCCTTAGCATTAAATTTTTACCATGGTGACTTTAGGTGCATTGTCTATGCTAAATGCATGCGCTTTCCTAATATGGCGGAATAAGTGCATCTCGTATCGTTAGAATGTCTTCTACATTGGGATTGAAACTTGCTGGAAACTTCTTGAGGCGTGGTTTCTCTTTCATAAGCAGTTAGTTGTCAAATGATACCTTTGATATAGTGGGAATATTCTCTCATTATTTATATGTTGACATTTCTACTGTTTAGAAATGTCGATTTGTTTAGGAAGGTGATTTGTATTTCATGCCAGCTTTATGCGTTTCTTGGGAAATTATTCTCTTGCTTTTCATTTTGGTAACCGTTAAAGGTGTTTTAAAAATTCTTTAAAATTTTACAGCAGTTACTTACCAATTTCTATGCTTCGAATACTTCCTGACTTCAACCCGGGATCTAATAGCTAATGCTAAAGGGACATTGGGGAGCTGGATCATTTTATTGCTGCGATATATTCTATATGAAAATCATAGTTGTGGTAGTTATAAGTCCTTGCTAAATGAAATGGCGTCATGACCATTAAGGTTTTACCAAATCTGGGTTATTGTTGCTGCAGAACGAAGCATTTGAAAAAGAAAACATAACTCACACGCACATGCATGCACAAGCACACACGCGCACACACAGACATATATACATATATATATATATATATATATATATATATATATATATATATATATATATATATATATATATATATATATGTGGTAAATGCTTAAACCCCACTTGTCCTTAAATCTACTTTATCATTTCAATTGTTTTGGTCATTGAGGTGATAAAACAAAAAGTATTTATATAAATAGTGTATTAATATAAAATATAAAAATACAATAGATGATATTTTTTATTCAAATCTTCATTATTGATCATACCAATTAAACGGTGGAGATATTTGAGAAGATTTGAGTATGAATGGAGGTTGAACATTTACCATTATTCTTCTTTTTATATACTCTCTTTCTATATATATATATATGGGGGGAGAGAGAAAGAGAGACAACAAATTTATACAATTTTGTATGAGTTGATTATTTAATAGTGCAACTATATAAAAATAAAACAGAAGAAAGAAACAAGAGGAAAAGTGTATCCTATGATAAACTAATAAAAAAGTTAAATGAGAGGACAAGTGTATAGTCAGCTTTTAGAAATTATGAACTCTAACTCAAATAGAGCACAACACACACGCTTTGCATAAAATCTACGATTGGGTTTTGAAAAGCAATGTATACACAAAACTATATAAAAAGAGATCATGTGATGGATAGACAACAACCTTCAATTGCAATCATATAGGACTAAGGTACCAACAGGGAGGAGGCATTATAACCATAAACACATATTCATTACCCTCGAAACCGAATTGGTAAATAAAAAAATTTCAGAAATTATAAATTGAAATTGTATTATTTTTTAATTGAACCGAACTAAATCAGCAATTTCGATTCGGTTCAGTTCAGTTTTTAACCTATATAATGCTCACTCCAGTCAGTCATTGAGTAGCGAGCTAAGTGGGGGCGACATCAAGAGTCACTCCAACCAGTTTCTAACCTATGGTTTTCTCATGAAATATTTAGAAACCTCGCGAAATTATTATTTAATGTCGCAAGCTCCATCAAGCAGTCAATACACTTTTGACCCATCCGACGTGACCTTGAATCGAAGTCAAACGTTCTTTCAAGAACTAAATGATGAACTTATTTTACTAGAATCCAAATATTTCACTTATATAAATGCATAGTAGGACCCGCCAAACACTCTTAATTAGAATTACAAGTCCCAAATCTGAATACTAAAGTAAAGAATTTAAAATTTAATATATCAAGTCTACCTTATGCATACACGCCGACACTTCTCACTCGAAACTTCATCTGCATGCTAACCCTATGTTGAAGCTCATTTGAGATAAAACCTCTAAAGATAATACTAATAGGAGACAAGCACCAACCACATGTGTCTCATAAATAAATGTGATCTTTTAATAGTTACGAGCACACCATAGACATGCACATTTTAAAATACTCATGATGTACAAAGAAAACCAATAGCAAGTTCTGATAAAATATCTGTCATACATAACCATACACTCATTAAGGATGCACTCTTCCGATATCATGACCCATATTGTACCAGCCACCACTACCATTCTGTAGAAGGCCCCAAACTCCTCTTTCTAACTCTTCGTATGGCTCTTGGCTGCCATCATACAGATTCTCTCCGGTTCAAAGGAGAACACAATCTCTAGAGACATATATATATATACAAAAGGTTAAGACAACTTAAGCATCAATTATATATATAATTTTAAAGCATTCATCAAACAGTTAATCACATGCATCCGCACATGATGAAATTATCCCTATGCATTCGAAGAGAACAAATCCACTCATCGGAGAAAACATTCAAATCCATCACCACACCCTCATGGTTAACATATGTCTCTCCATATAGTTTTGTGTTACTCCTAGACAACAAATCATTACTAAATTATAGACTCTTCAATTACCGAATTAGCAGTTCAGATCGCATGCAAATCACATCTTGAACAACTCAAAACCGAACAAAGTACCCTAAGTAGATCCTAAATAAAAACCCTAGATCCAACTCTTTTGATCTAAAATCACTCAATTTAATACTTAAAACAAAATAAAATCATGATATTAGCAATCTGCACTCAAATTATGAGAACCAATGCTTTGAAAAAGGAGTTCGAGTTGCCCCAAAACTGCCAAAAGTTCTATTTTGAATTCACCTTACATATTTAGATCTATTTAGGAGGTCCAAACCCAATTCCCTACTTGGATCCAGTCTAGAAGATCCATTCAACACACGTAAAACCTAAATTCATATCTTCTAGGGCTACAAGTTATCCCAAACAAGAGTCCTACCTAGCTTGATTTGACATGACACAACATGAGGACACGACACTACCCTACGCACTATTGTCGTTTCTTCCCCATTCGCCAACTGACTTTTTCCTTTAAAACCATCACCGATGGGCTGTGACTTGGCAAGGATTAACAGGAGAAATGAGAAACTAGAAAACTATGTCCGGTCGGTGGAAAACCCTTTTTTTAGCTTAATGGAGCTCAAGATAAAATCCGTTGAGTTCACTTTCCTTCCCTCTACTCTCGAGGTCAATAATAATGAAGACAGAGCCAAAAAATCTAATGAAACAGGAAAAATGAAGTAGGAGGCTTTACCTCAAAAGCTCAACAAAAATCCAACAAGTTGTAACTCATTTTCTGGCTGGCCTCGACTTTACCTTGCCGAAGGGCACTCTCACGAATGATGGTCCTCAATTAACGCCCAAAACTGCATGAAACCTGAAGAGCTACTGCCAGCCTTTTCAATATGGGGACATGTAAAGAACATGAGATGCTGCATTGAGAATATTTAGTGAGCAAAATAATGAGCCATTGTCTATCCAACATCGATGATGGAAGCTTACAATCTACAGCAAGAAATATTGCTTTTGGTAAGTAGGATTTATCCTTTGTAACTATGATGGTGCATTCCTTAGAATCGGATGGATTGTCGAATGCACTAGAAGGTACATAATGGAAAAAAATGGTGGTGGCAGATTTTTCAAGACTTTGAGTAAGCCCCATTGTTATAGAATCATCAAGAATTGATATTGTCTCTAATTTCAAACGAGTTATAGAATCTGGTTTTAATAAAGTTGACATGGAATCTATCTATGTGTTATTGGATACCAAAAGAAAGGACTAATCTTTCCCTGATTTTCGCTCGAGTTGAAGCTATTGGCCAGCCATTGTTTCAATGGGACAACAAGCCAGCAAATTGATACTCCTGCTTGTGAGACTTCTCTTCCGTTGCCCTTTACAGTAGTCATGCTAATAAAGTCTTTAGCTAAGGCCAATTGCAGAAGTTTATTTACAGTTAGAACACGTAATGTGCATACACTCTAGAAAGCATTATAGATGTATGACAGTGGATCAAGCAATAACTTACCTTTGTTTGAGCAGTGATAGCAATCTAAGAAAGAGCTAGGCTATTACTAAATACACAGTTCTCCTGTAATATTCAATCAAGCGTCACGTATGCAGCCATGGTATCTGAGTTAGCAGTTACTTCTTTTTCGCTAAATTATAGAACTACTAGTTTTTCCTATCCTTTTTGTTGGAGTAAATTCTCAATCCTTTTGTATCGATTGTACATAACAGTTTTTGGACTGGTAAAGATCCTGCCCAATCCCATCTTGATAATTCAAAATAAAATAACGAGTTATTATTAAAATAGACGTACCATCATGATATAATGAAGCAAGAATCAATTATGTTCTTACCCGTTAGCGCCACATAACTTGATCATGTCGTGCTTCTCTCAATAATCTAGCATTGCACTTTCGTGTCAGTTATGTGTCCCTTTATGTCTTTACTTAATCTTGGGTGTAATACAGGATTGGATAGTCTGAGGACTCTTAGAGGGACCCTGCATTAGGTCTCGTAGTGTTATGAACAACAGAAAACATACACGATGGAACGATTCTATAAAAAAGCAAGATTGAATAGACATAACCAGTTTCAGTTTGCTTGGAACCAAGCACTGGAACTAAACTAGAATGAGTTCCAATTTGAGTCTTAAATCACCCAATAATACGAAGGAGATTACTATTCGGACATTCTTTTATTATCTGTACATTCTTTCTTAAAATACCAAAATTATCCTTGTTACTTTCTCTCTTCTCTCACCCAATTTCAGCAAGGATCTTTCTCACGAATCTCTTTATTCCAGCGATCAATGTTTCATTCATTTTTTAGCATTATTATCTTCTTCTCACCTAAACATGTATTTTTATGAATCTTGCTCAAGAAAAAGAAAGAAAAACAAAAACAAAATCAATAATAAAAAAAACAAGAAGAAAAAAAATGATGTAAAGTTCTCAACTCAAGATGTGGCACAGGCATACGCCTCATTGGAGAGACATGCATGTCTTGAGTCACAAACTTGACGTTATTTTTTCACATTGATTTTAACGAAAAATGAAATCAATATATCAAATAGAGTCGTTGTATCTTTTTTTTGGTTAGATTCAAAGTACTATCAAACAGTGGATGGTCTAGTATCATGCATTGCATTGGATCGAGGTTTGATTCATGGATCACCAAAAAAATCCAAATTGTTAGAAACATTGAGGTAATTTTTAGATTTTAATAAAAATAAAATTGAAATCACGAAAAAATATGCGTGCACAATAAAAAGATGTGTACGTATCAGTTCTACGAGGAAAACCCATTAAAACTTTTGAAATTTAAAAACAATAGAAGAAAGTACGAAACCGGAGGTTTGGAAGCGTCGGGGTTCCGGTTTCAGCACGCTTCCGTGGAACCGAAACCGAACCGGGTGAGCCCCCAGTTGTTCGGTCCTGTTTCACTGGTTTCATTTTCGGATGTGACGTTGAAAAACCATTAAATTGCCGAAACATAACGCCAAATGCGATCATCGATCTTCTTCCACGTCAGATGCAGCACGGAGGGCCGTTGCTTTCGCATCGGACGGTTCGAATTCCCTGTGCACCAACGCAGAAGACGATGGTACCGCCTTCATAGCCGTCAAACGAATGTAAAACCAACGGTTCAGATCCGTAAGACCATACACTCCTCGAGAAAGGTCCAGAATTCTCCTCTGTACCTCTTTAGTCTTCGACCTCGAAGCCACCGGAGAAACCCCCGGAGGTCTCTAGACGTTCTTTGCAGGAAACTCACTACCACCCCGATTCTTCACCGCTATAAATTACCTCCCGATCTCCCTGTTTCTTCGCATTGAAATCAATCCATCGCCATTACGCACTCATAATCTCCACTCGATCATTCACCAGTCACTCAAATCACTCTCGCGTGAGAAGAATTAGGAGAAGATGGAGAGGGCATCGTACCCGTTGCTTCTGTGGGTGGTAGCGTTGGTGGCCGTTCTTCCGTCTGCGAGGGGTCTTCCGCCGTATGGCAGGCTTTGGGACATGATCGGACCCCAAGACGCCATCGACCCCTTCCGAGTCCTTGAGCTATCACCTGTCACCGTGTCCAAGACATTCGATACCAGCATCGCCCTTGCCCGTGCTGACTGGAAGGAGACGGCCCAAGCTCACCTCATCTTCCTCGACGTCCCTGGTACGTGTCCTTCCATCATCTTCCTTTCTTATTCATTCGTTCTCTTGTAACTCGGGCAATTGTTCCTTGAATATCGCGTATACAATTTACTTCACTCCGTGTCTTGTATCGAATCTTTTTGTTCGTATGGTTCCTGTGGATACCGGCGTGGCGCCGATCCTGCTTTCGTACTTCCATCGTGTCTCATTCGTTTTGCCATTAAAAGAATTGGTAGAATACTGTCTCCGAAAGAGTAATCGATTCGTATCTTGATGCTATCTTGTAATCGATTTGGAGATATACGAAATTGACTCATCCATGATGGGTAGGCGTGAAGAAGTCAGATCTGAAGATCGAGGTCGAGGAAGGGAGGGTGCTGAGGATCACCGGCGAGAGGAAGGCAGAAGAGGAATCGGAGGCTGATAGGTGGCACACGGCAGAGCGACCAGCCGGGCGTTTCTGGAGGCAATTCAGGCTACCGTACAACGCGGACCTGCAATCCATCAAGGCGCAGCTGGAGAGTGGTGTCCTCAGGGTGACCGTCCCCAAGTTGCAGGAGGAGAGGAAGAGGCAGCCGAGGATCATCGACGTGATCGAGGATGCCCGTACCACCGCTGGTGAAGATGTCGGAGCTTCCGTCGCGGTGCAGAAATGAGGACTCTGTATGTGCTGGCTGCCATCTTCTGAACCCAAACTCTTGTTGCTGTTTCGATATGTAACTACGATCTGATCTTTGGCTTTTCTGTCAACAAGAAAAATCTGATCCTGAGTTGAGTTTGTACAAATGAATAACACGATAACGCTGCTTTTCATTCCTTTCCTGCCTTGATTTGGTAATCTTCGACCAACAATGCGTCGAACTGTTTGTAGGGAAAGCACGGAATATATCTCCCGTCCAAGCAGAACAAGGGAGAAAGCATACACTAGGACAAGGTTCGAAACAAATAAAAATACAGAAAACCAATACAAATTATTAGTGTCTGAGTGGCGTGTTTACCAGTTCTTTCGGGTTGGTTCTTAAATTAACTTACAAAATATTGAAATATTAACTTGATACAAATAAAGTGAGTTAAGAAGAAAAAGCAAAGAAAAATTTGAGAACTTGGATTTTAAATTATGATATTGGAAAAGAAAATAATATTGAATGGAATTGATATTATTATAAATAAAAAAATAATATAAATAGATATATAAGTAGGAAGTTTTAAATAGAGTTTGTTCGTATGTGTGGTATGAAAAGGACATTGAATGCGAAGTTATAAATGAAGTAACGAGAAGTAAAATAAAGTAGTTCAAAAATTTATAAATAAAATTTTATTTGAGAGGATATTCAAATTGGTATTGATATCAATGTATTGATTGTATTCACATAAATTTGATTATGAACATTTAAATGAAAGAAGGAAATTTAAAATTTTATTTTTTATGCCAAATACAGCTTTAAAAAGTAAAATAAACATTTAATTGTTTATTAAAATAGTTTGTAATATAAATTAATTATTTTGTTAAAAAAATATAGATGGATCATAAAATAATTTTAAGAAAAAAGTTAGTTACCCAATGTTGACTTTTTGTTATAAATTTATAGGTAATAAAGTGAAAAATGTATAGAATCATTTGTATTAAATAGTAAAAACTTTAAAAATATGGAAGAAGGTTATATTTAAAAGTATAATGTTATTGAAGAAGATGTTTAAATTATTTATGTATATCTCATGATACATACAATAATATGATAATATATTAAAAAATATGAAAAGATGTAGAAAAGATTATGGAAGATAAAGATTAAGAAAAGCATGAAAAAATGTGTTGGGTCATGGAAGATAAGATTAAGGAAAGAGAGTATATTACAAAAAGATCATTAATAAAATAAAATTAAAAAATTTAAAGGACTTATATGAAAAGTTTAATCTAAAAAAAGGAGTGGAAGAAATTTTTTAAGGATAAGTAATACTATAGATAGGAAAACTAAAAAGTAACGGTATTTTTTAGTGATAAATGATAATATTAAAAATAGATGAATTTTTTTGTTTTTATAAGTTTTTTATTTAAAATACAAGTGTCAATCAAAAATAACAAACTCATAAAAATATATAAACTGTAATTTATATATATATATATATATTTAAAAATATAGTCAAAAGGTTCATGTTCTTAAATTTATCAAGGTTGATAAATCCATAGAATCAAACGATATTATATAAAAGTATAAGAAATCTTAGGTGAGATGAATATCTCCTAACTTACAAAAAATGAATAAACAATAGAAAAAGAGTTAATAAAATAGTATTTAAAATTTTATTAATTATTAGATACTACAAAGAATTATTGAACATATGTTGAGATAAGCATTGAGTATAAGTGTTGGAGATATCTACTATATCTTAAGAGATATTTTAAAGAAAAAAAGAACCTTCACATAGTATGTATTACAACAACAACAAAGTTTTTTCTCATACTAAATGGGATCAGTTATATGGATTCTTTGTTTTCACATAGCTCTATGATGTGTCATGTTAGCAGTTAACTCAGATCATTCTTTATTGTTTCTTTCCAACACTTTTGTGGTCATCTTCTACTTCTTTTAATACATTTAAAATCTAGTTTTTCATACCTTTTTATAAGCTCTTCCTTTGATCTTCTTTCTCTATGTCAAATCATCTTTTATTGGTGTCACTCCTAATTTGTTTCTAATAACCTCATTATGTATTCGGTCTTTCTTTTATGATCACACATTTTCATAGACATCTTTTATACATGTGGATGATTAACTGTCCAACATTCATAATCATAAAACATGACAGGTCTAATGTTCTTTAGATAATAATGTTCACATAGTATTTATTGAGATAGAAAAACTTAAAATAGGATGTAAAGAGATATTATTTAGATAATTTTAGAAAAGAGAGTCAATCTTATAAAAAACATGTATAATGGTGTACAAACATATATGAGGATCTATGAAAAATGATATATTTCTTTAAATTAATATTATATTTCATCAAGTTAATATTATAGGATTAACTTTAAGTCCATATTTATTTATATTAGTTATTAACAAATTAAGAAAATATATTTAAAATGGAATTCCTCAGTGTATGTTATTTGCATATGATATTATATTTGTGGATAAATATAAAGAAACAATTAATAAGAATTTGAAATTACGAGGCAAACATTAGAAATTAAAAACCTTCGACTTAAGAGGATAAAAACATGATATGTGGAATAAAAGTTTGTCATTTGTATATTTTAGACAACATAAAAATTTAGATTGTTAAGAATCAAGAATTTGTTTGCCTAAGTGATAGAAAAATTAATAGAAATATTAAACATAAAATCAATATAGGTTAGTTAAAATGGTGAGGTGTATTAGGTGTTATTTGTGACAAAAATATACAGTTGAAGTTGAAGGTAAATATTATAGAACAATAATTAGATCCACTATATTTTTTGGTTCTAAGTATTGATCAATTAATTATTAGCAAATTCAAAAAGATGTTAGTGGCAGAAAAAAATGTTGAGATAGACGAATGGTTACGGTTACTAGAAACAAATTAAAAGTGACACTAATAGATGATAAAATGAGAGAAGATCATTTAAGATGATTTGAATACGTGGATCAAAGGAAGCTCTAATAAGATGTAAGAATTTAGATGGTAAAAATATAAAAAAAAGAAAGAAAAATCTAATAAAATATTGAAAATAATAATAAAGAATGGTCTAACTTATATTGAATTAATTATTAGCATGATACATGATAGATTCTAGTGAAACAAAAATTTCATGTAGCTTACTTTATCAAGTATAGGAAAAAGCTTAATTGTTATTATTGTTGTATATATATATTTAGAGAGAGGCTTAGTTGCATAATTTTAAATAAATATTTTCATCATTCTATTTGTGATATTGACGGTGGTGATTTGTATCAAATGTACCGTTGTATTTTTGTACATATATATTAAATACAAAGTGATTTAAATTTCTAACGTTGATTTTAAAGATCGAATGATGAATATGTTTGTAAAAAATTATATGCACAAAAAAGCATTATACAGTTAAGATACACACTCTCTCTCTATATGTGTATATATATGTATGTATGTATATATATATATATATGTATATATATGTATGTATATATGTATGTATGTATGTATATATATATGTATGTATGCATATATATATACATACATATATGTATGTATCCTTTACATGCAAAGCACAGAAACTCATGTCAAACCTATGAATATATATATATATATATATTCTAGCATTACGAGCTTGAGGTACAAGTCACGACGGGTGAAGCTATTGGTATGGACATTATGGTGAAAGCCTAATGGTGTGGGAACTTAATTAAATTAATTATACTTAAACCCATGTTAGGCAACAATGATCCAAAGCAGAAAACCAGCGGCTGACTCAAAAGTTACTCATGCCACACGGCTGGAAACTCTAAGTGGATCAGGACCGACTAAACGATCAATTGGATGCCCGTCACATGCAACCACTTGGTTTGAGTTGCCCGTCACTTTCACCATTATCCAATAGAGTTGGGATGTGAGTTGGATCTAATCAGATTTGTAGATTTGAAGATCTAATTAAAAATCCAAATTTATATTTAATATCCAAATCCTATTGAAGATTTAAAGCCAAACTCAAATAAAGTTTCTCAAATACAAACGAAGAGCTAACTTCAAGTAAGAAAAAGACTATTTGTCTAACACAAAACCAGGATACAATCTCTTTCCACCATTGGTGGGACTTTTGGAGAGTTTTCTAATTATCATACGTATGGCCGTTGCCTTCTTCTTCCTCTTTGGTTTTCTTTGTAGCTACTGCTTGGCCTTTCTCTCTCTCTCTCTCTCTCTTCGCTTTTATCTCTCTGCCTTCCCTGCAACTCTCTGAAATCGGAGATCACCAACAGGTTGAGTGCCCCCTCGCGAATACCTGTTACAGTGCTTCCTCCGACTAAACGCTTGGGCGCATTCTGGCATGCACCATCTCTTAACTACTGCACCAGTCGCCAGATGCTTAGTGACCACCGCTCCCCATCTTGTGGTTTGGTTTCAACCACAACATCAACTGAACAACACCGAAGCCACCAACCTTTCCTAACTAACTGAGAATCACACCTGATTCGGAGATATATTCAAAGTATATCATTTTCTTATGTTCGTTAGGTGTTTAAGTTGACAGTTGATAAGGAGCATTTAAGTTGTTGTTGGATGACTAGTTACATCTCCTCCCTGCTAATTTTCACTATGAAATTATTATAAATTCAAATATTTCACGGCATGAAAAGACAATCCATATCAGAATCTAAACTTGAAACTGAAATTTCTCTCTCTTGTCGTTTTTTTGACAAAATTTGCTTCCTGCATTTTTCTTTAAACGCATAAAAAAGTGTAGTACTTTACTATTTTGGTGTGCAATATTGCTAAAGACTTGGTTGGTTAATATTGTGTAAAGAGAGTAAAGGGTTATTCAATGTACCCTACGTACGACCATTGAAATTCTTTGTATTCAAAGTCGTACTGTTCAAGAGCAACAAACAGATCAAACAAAAGTATTTTAGCATGTCTTAAAAAAAACTCACTCTAACACTTTTTGGTGGAGTGAGTGTTTCTCAATCGAAATTGTGGTTTGTAGTCATTATGAATAAATGTTATTTCTCAATATTTCACAAAACACGGATTTGAAGTGAGATTCTGAGCATGCCGTCTTATAAAAAATCAAATTTCTCGATATACTATAGTGAAGAGTGAGAAATCAAGTTTGTGTTCTTTGTCGACTGATCTTCGTCAAAGCCCACAAAACTCCTAACATCTAATTCAGAATTATTGTCTCAACTGAACCACTGTTCTACCTGCCCTGTTGCATCACCTAAGACCACGTGAGACATCAGAATCCCGGAATGCAGCCTACCAGCCACCTCTTCACTGGTTGTTGCCTCTGCTCTAAGGCATCCAACTGAACCACTAGTCACAGACCACCCTACCGCATCTCCTAACCTCCAATTGACCCAACCTCAACCAAGCTATCGTCTACTCTCTGTTCCCGATTGGCCAAATACCACCAGCTCTCTTCCTTCGGCAAACCAACCATCACTGTCCTGTGTCTTAGTTGAACCCGCCTCTGCTTCTCCATCGGCAACTCCTTCTGTTCCAGCTAATCACTGAACATCCGACCTCTGCCTGTTGCCACTTGTGCAGGCCACATCCGCCTAAAACCACCCCCGAGCCAGCCAATGAACTTCCCTGAAGCCTCCTTCAACCCACCTCTCTATTATTGCTTGGATCCATCGAGAAAACTCTGTAGCATCTACAGAATTGTACCAAATCTCCCATATAAACCTAAACCTATTCCATAATTAAAATAACATATATTGTAAGAAAGCTTTCGATGAGCTCCTTGCAATGGTACTCAATTCCGGATCTGTTTAAATTTGTGATATCTACCGTAACTCGATTTTTATGCATGACTCATTATCGAACTGTGTATATTTTTTAAGGACTCAGTGTGAGGTATTAAGATCAAAGGCTTTTCACCCTCCATCAAGTGGAGACGAAGCAAAAAACGGACTAAGGAGAGGGCTTCGTCGAGCCACAGAGGCTTTTAAAGATGTTGGACCAGGAAACTTCTCACTTTGAAAGCAGTGACAATGACGAAGCAATGTTGTTAAGCGTCCCTTCCATTGTCTCAATTCCTTCAACTTTTAAAAGTTTCTTTATTTTTTGAATGATATAAGTAGCCAACTCCATTTCCAAATAGCTACTATATTTCGAAAAACTCAGATTGGTAGAAATTTTTATAGGTTTTTGTTGTTTAACGAAACTGTGATTCTTGGGATTCCCTGGAAGCGTCTTTTCTGCAGTCCTAACACAATATCCTTCAATTTTTCTTTGAGATTCGATGAAACTCGTGGATCAGCTACTTCAAAGTATGCCAAAACGATAGAGAAATATCAGTAACAATTGACAAAGAAAACGGAAAGGAGGTGAAGAAGAGCTAGGGCCCATTTAGAAGAGAAGAAAGGCTATTCGCCCAGTTGTGAAGAAGCTCCACAAAGACTAAATATTAGAGAGAGAGAGAGAAAGAGTAGACTTTCTTTTGCAGGTGTTGCATACCTCTTTTTACTATTCCTACACTCTCAAGGCACAATGCCTCTCATTCACGTACTCTTCCTTTCTCCTTTTGTTTCTTCTCTTCCATGGACGCGAGGGCACATCGAAGCGTTTCCCTAGTGGTGTGACTAGAGAGAGAACTAGCTTAAAGGGTGTGTGTGAAAATTATATATTTTTTCTCAACATGAGGTATGCATACCTTACCAAGAAAAATTGAGTATATATATAAAGAGAGAGAAGATCTTGTTCACTAGTGGTTTGTTTCACTTATGTTTGATGTGTGTATGTTTGATGTTTGCTTTTAGAGGATACAAATATAATAGTATTATCTTCTTTTTTTTAATGAAAATCTTTAAATAGTTCTAAATTATATTCATGTTAATGAATGAACATTAGTGAAACATATGAGAGGTGGCAGGATCCGGTTTTCTTATATATATATATATATATATATATATATATATACGATTTCACCATGGATTCCCTTCCCAAACACACGCCAAAAAAACTGGGTACTCTTAAGCCCGGCCTTGGTAGCAGGTTAAAACGGAGATGCCCCAACTAAATAGAGAAATTCTTTTCATCCAGCCCATATGAGTACGACAAATCGTCTTCTCATCTTTATAAGTTGTCATGACAGATCCTAGCCATTGGTTGCCTTCTCGAGAGACAAGATTGATATCAGCTTTTGATCTCAACTTTACATATGAACCTTTTTAAGAGAAAGGATATTCTTCACTTAATTGAGATGAATGCCTATTATTGTTGTGTTTACTCACCCTTCAAGTCTTTCGAGCCTTCTTTGAATGGCCTAGATCTTCTCTTCAAGCTGCATCCTTCTTGTGGTACATGATTTTTGAGTTCTAAGCCATCTTGTCATATTTAAACCCAACTAACACGGTCTTTAAGTTTGTGAAACTTGTGAAGCATCAATGCCGAAAACCGTAGATTTGAATTGTGTCGTTTTTTTATGGCAAATACATACATGTAAACATAATTTTTCTACTTGAAAAAAGGAAAACTTTAGATGAATACCTTAATGTTCAAGTAATTTTCTAATATAATCGCTATAGTTTACAATCTTTGCTGTTTTATTGTATGGTTTGTGACGTTTATCATATTAGTTTAAAGGAGCTAACAACGTTACTCGAAGACAATGGAAAAATGTTCACCTCGCAATCACATTATTATTAAATATTTAATTAAAATTGATGTGAGAAATTAAGGATTAATGGTAGTGGCTTTTCAATGACACGGTCAAAATGAGGAGAAGATAGAGTCTAACAGAAAAGAATCTCCCCGAGTTTCTATCATATCACCTTTGTGGGAATTGGGTTCTTCTGTTGCCAACATCTGTTTGGAGAGCATGGCGAATCATATCGTGACAACTTAAGCCGTCCGTTTTACGATAAACGGCTGGCATATTTATGTCGTTGTCGCCTTCATGTGGTTGACCCACTTGAAACCCACAAAGCTAAGGAAACAACGGCTGAGATTTCACTAAAACAGCACTCAAAATTGCTTTTCACATATCATCCATCGACACCGCAAAGAACGCCACCAACACCATCCTTTCTGAGAGGAGAGGGAAGAGAAACACCGACTGCAGCGTCCACCAACGCTGATGGCAGCTCTTCCCTTTTCCCTCTCGTGGACCGCGGGGTCCATTTGGTCCGGAACTTCTTGCCCTCAGATTTCACAGCCATTCTGCAGTTCACCCCTTCTCGCCAACACAAGGCACCTCCATCCTATTAGTACCACACACAGACCTTTCTTCTCTCGTATGTTATGAACCAGAACTACATTGTCTCTCTGAATATGGGTGAAGTTCTTACTCGGCTGTAGTTTTAATTTCAGGAAATGCAGTCAAGTTTGTCTCCAAGAAGAGGAAGATAACCGCTACTGCTGGCCCCGTGAATGGGGAGGAAGAAGAAGAGGTAAGTATGAGAGAACTGGTTTTCTCTGCGACTTCCATTAGTTTCATAGTTCTCTTGAAATGAAGCTTCTTTTAATTCCGTTCTCTGTTGCTAGCATGCCGAATTCCTCATATGCCACTCCTTGCAGTTGACACTCTTTTACGGTTGGTGTGGTCGCTTCCTTAGACTATGGATGTTCATACTAGCTCTCATTCATCTCTAGATTTGAATAAGTCCGAATCTCGACCGCTACCTCTTCTCTTTCTTCTGTTTTTCTTCATGGGGCTTTCATCCTTTTCTCCCGCCGCTGCCATTTGGTTGATGAGATTTAGCTGGTTTGATGTAGTCGGGGTTGGAATTAATATGTTTATCTCCTCTATAATTGATTGCATGAGCATTTCCCATCCTATCCTTCTTATATAATTTTGTGCGTTCCGTTGTGTGGTCGGGTTCTTGTGGCTTCCTTCTCCCTCATTAACAATGTACTAATGAACTACTTATTTCGCTCCACCAATAAGCTTCTGCATGATCTCGTCGCAGTCTGATCTTTTGTTACTAGAAAGCTGGGAAGAGATCCCCACCAGCGTTGAAGCTGGTGGTATAGTTTAGCTTAAAGCCTTAATGCTGTGGTGGTGGTTTATCCTTCCAGAGCACTTTGTCATCTATATTGATGATGGTTAATTAAATCGATAACTCAAAGGTTTCTTTCAAAAGATTAAACTATGGCTGAAGTTGTGAGAAAAAAGGCCCTGCATCCAGCATAGAGCGTGTATGAGGTAACCAAGTATTTGAGGAAGGATTTCAGTTTTTAACATGAGTTAGTTCCTTGACCTCTTTAATGGTTTCAACAAATGCTGCAAATTGCAAAACAACATTCCCTACTATTTGGGAAAACCCATTGATCAATAAAATGCTATTTGGCTATTTCAAACTGAGTCATATCCCTCTTTTTCTTTCTTTATCCTGAAAGCACAAACGTGCGGCCCACATAAAATTACTGAAGTGAGGTTTCCAACTGTGACAACCGCTAGAATCTGTCAGCCTAGCATCAAAAGACTTCCAATTGATGAGGCTTGGGTTAAGTGGTCTTGAACACTTCTGTTCACCAAAACCTGATATCCTTCCAAGCTCGAGAAATTCTGATGACAATTTCTAGGTACCACTTGTTTTGCAAAAGCTATAGTCACCTAATTACAATATGAAATGATAAATCCTCAATTCTTTTAGCCAGTTCGAGCTAATTTTCCTACTTCCTACCACTTGAATTGAGCAATAAAAGCAGTTGAAGGATACCTCTTTGCTTCAAATCTTACAGTAAGGAAAGGTTTGTAAAGGAACACTTTGTGAATAGGTGGTTGTGAGTTTCTGCAACATGAATGTATAGGCCTCACTGATTAGACAATAGAATATTCTTTTGGTCTTCAGCTAAATGTGTGAGTCAGGCAATAAAAGTAAACCAGGAAGCTCTTGGAATCTCTCCATTAAGCCAATAAATTATGCCGCTTCTGAGGAGATAGCTTCTCCTTAATTTCTTCCCAAATTTTCTTCTTGCTTATATCCTTCATTAACTTTGCATCAGCAAATCTTCATCAGTGGTAAAAAAAGTCATGTTCCAACCAATCACCAATACCAATGGAGTTTTCTGCAGCAAACTGTCAACACCAAAGAACGTTTTAAAGTAAATCTATTTTAAAACCTAGATGTCTCTCTTCTTTGAAGTGGGGAATATAGCTGCACATGGAAGCACCATTCCAAGTGTCTGTCCGAAACCTCCCGTGAAGAAAATTTCCTATTTTCTTGTGAATAAGTTGGGACCTGCCTTTCCAGTTTTTCATATATTATGCCATACATAAGAAAATGCCACTTTTATTGCAGCCATGACCATGTGCTTCTTTTATGAAGATATATCTATTGTTATTTTGAAAATTGAGTTCTTGTTGCACCAAACAAGCTTCAATTAAGACTGTATATTGGAGCCAGGTTGCGTAATGTGATACAAACATTGCAAATTTGCTACACAGTCAACTCTGCTGGTTGTTTCACAATTGCCATGTTTCAAGTTGTTTTCACATTTTATACAAGCAGCATTGGCTCTGAAACAAGTGCTATCATGTAAGTTGGAGTACTGCTAACCCATATAGTTGACAGTTGCAGCCACTTACCTTTTGATGATATCCAAACCAAGATGATATTAAAAAGTGGTGGAGATGGGATTGTTAAATTATAACATGAAATCAGCAAGAAGCAATGACAGCCAGAAAATCGATAGAGTGGGGAGTCGTCTCCTCCTTGGAGCCACCCTTTCGTTCTCTCTCTTTTCTCTCAAAAGTTACAACCTAACAGCTGGTTTCCCCTTTTATAACCAGCATACCTTCTTATATATTACATGAATGTCATTAATGAAAAGAAATTTAAAGACACCTTTAAAAACACATAACAATGGAAATAAAGCTGGACTGTAATTACAACATATAACTGCCAGACTTGACTGCGATATGTGACTGATCGTAAGCCTCTTCAATACACTCCCTTAAGTTGGGTGTACAGATTGTAATTATATCCAACTTGCTACACAACTTTTGAAGCATATTTGTATTAATAGCTTTAGCATGCATATCTGCATATTTGGGAACATTATATTTCAAGAGTAGGGTTCTACCAACTTCTATTATGTGTATGTTTTTTCTCTCTGTAACTCTATTTTGTTGGAGTATACACGCATGTGGTTTGATGCATAATCTCGTGGGATTGCAAGTAACTTTATAAACTATGATTGACAAATTCACCCCCATTATTTGACTGGAGGGTTTTGATTGAATGATGTGATTCTCAATGAGCTTATGAACTATAGGAAATATATAAGAGACTTTAGATTTCGATCTCATAAGAAATACAAATGTAAATCATGAATACAACAACAACAACAACTAAGCCTTTTCCCATACTAGACGGGGTCGGCTACATGGATTCTTTGTTTCCACATATCCCTATCGAGTGCCATGTTAGTAGTTAACTCATAATAAGTTAGATCATTCTTTATTGTTTCTTTCCAACACTTTTGTGATCGTCCTCTAGCTCTTTTAATACTTTCCAAAATTAGTTTTTCATACATTCTTATATGTTCTTCTTTTGATCTTGTTTCTATATGTCCAAACCATCTTAAACGATATTCTCTCATTTTATCCTTTATTGGTGCCACTCCTAATTTGTTTCTAATAACCTCATTATGTATACGGTCTTTTCTTGTATGACCACTCATCCATCTCAACATCTTCATTTCTGTCACAGACATCTTTTGTACATGTTGATGATTAACTGCCCAACACTCAAAACCATAGAACATGGCAGGCCTAATTACTGCTCTATAATATTTACCTTTTAACTTTAATGGTATCTTCTTATCACAAAGAATACTTGATGCTCCTCTCCATTTTAACCAACCAACATTAATTCTATGCGTAACATCTCCATCAATTCTTCTATCACTCTGAAAAATTGACCCTAGGTATTTAAAACTTTCCTTTTAGGGGATGTAATGTGTGCCAATTTTAATTTCTATGTTCTCTGAAGTAACCAAATGATCAAACTTACATTCCATATATTTTGTCTTTGTTCTACTAAGTCGGAAGCCTTTACTTTCTAATGTTTCTCTCCATAATTCCAATTTTCTACTAACTTTTTCTTTAGACTCCTCCACTAACACAATGTCATATGCAAATAACATACACCAAGGTACTTATCTTCAATATGTTTTCAATCATCATTATAAATAAGTATGAACTTAAAGTTGATCCTTGACGTAACCCAATATTAACTTCAAAGAAGTTTGTCATTCTTTCATGAGTCCTCACACATGTTTTTGCACCATCATACATGTCTCTTATAAGGTTTATGTATGCCAATGGGATACCTTTCTTTTCCAAGGTTTTTCAAAGGACCTTCCTTGGTACCCTATCAGAAGCTTTTTCTAGATCAATAAATATCATGTGAAGGTCTTTCTTTTTTATTCTAAAATGTTCCATAAGACGTCTCAAAAGGTGAATCACTTCAATAGTAGATCTGCCTGGCATGAATCCAAATTGGTTCTCTATTGTACTCGATACTTGTCTTAACCTATGTTCCATAATTCTTTTCCATATTTTCATAGTATGACTCAGTGTTGTCCGTCGGTACGATACGATACGATACGGAGCCTCGTATCGCAGGTGCGGGCGTATCGCACCGTATCGTACGATACGGGCGATACACCCTGGGATCCTTATAAAGGGTCCTGGCACGAGAATTTCGCGGGTTTCCTCCCTCCTTTTGGGTTCTTCAAGCTCCTTAAGAGTCAGTTTTCGCCTCCTTGGTGTTCAAAGCTCTAAAATCGTGCCCTACGGTGTCCGTCCAAGCCTCCAAACTCGGATTTAGATATATTTTAAATGTTTTTTTCCATTTTTTTCTTTTATATTTATTGTTTTTTGTGTTATTTCGGTTTTTTTTTTGAATGACCAAATATGAAGTAATTAAGTGCGTGTATACGATTTTTATTGCATTCATGAAGTGGGAGACACTCGATTTGAGTGTTATTTGAAGATTGGGGGATTTACGAAGTGCTTTTATTTTCAGGTTTTTGTTTGAATTAAAGTACTCCATTGAGATGGCAGGAAGGGGTGGTAGAGACTCTCATTCAAAGTCTGATGATCCGGCATGGCAGTGGGATATACCAGTTGAGGGTTCAGGATTAAAAATCAGATGTTTATTTTGTGAAAAGGTGGTTAGTGGTGGAATTTCAAGGTTGAAACACCACCTAGCAGGAACCAGAAAAGAAGTTGCTCCATGCACAGGTAGAGTTAGAAGTGTGCCAGAAGGTATTAAATGACAATGCTTGCAGATGATTGAGAGCATACAGGAAAGGAGACAACAAAAGGATGATTTTCAGATGTGTGAAGAAGCTGATGATGCTACTGCCACTGGATTTGGATTCACTGATAGTTTGCCTTCAGATGTTAAAACAGATATTGGTAGTAGCAGTTCGTGAGCACCTAGCAGAGGAAAGAAGGTTGCAGCTGAAGACTTTGGAGGTGGCAGAAGAGGAAGTTCAGGAAGGAGTAGAGGAAGAGCTTCTTCTAGCATACATTTGTTCTTTCCTCCTTCCACTACACCTGGTGCTCAGCCAGAAATTCGTGCTACTATGGCTTCAGAACAACTGCACGATCAAGCAGACCTTGCAGTGGGCAGATGGTTTTATGATGCATGCATTCCATTTAATGCAGCAAACAGTTTTCATTTTCAAGCAATGACAGATGCAATTGCTAACATTGGTCCAGGATACAGGATGCCCTCTTATCAGAAGTTGAGAGGGAAGATATTAGATCAGACCGTGATTGAAGTGCAGCAATACTGTTCGACTTTGAGACAATCGTGGAAGGAAACAGGATGCACTATCATGGCAGATGGATGGATCGATAGGCGAGGAAGAACATTGCTAAACTTTCTTGTATATTATCCTAAAGGACTCATGTTTTTGAGATCTCTAGATATGTCAGAGGAGAGGCACACTGCAGAGATCCTACGAGAGGAATTTGATAAGGTTATACTGGAGGTTGGGCTAGAAAATGTAGTCCAATTGATTACAAATAATGCAGCTAACTACAAAGCAGCTGAAAAGGAGTTAGCTGATATTTATGGGACTTTCTGCTGGACACCATGTGCAGCCCATTATTTAGATCTCATCCTCGAGGACATTGGTGAGATGGATGAAATAAAGGCAGCAACTGAGTGTTGCCAAGATATTACAAAATTCATTTACAACCATGCATTTGTTTTGTGTATGATGAGGAGATACACAGAAGGTGCAGAGCTTCTTCGCACAGCTGCAACTCGGTTCGCAACAAACTTCTTATCTGTAAAGAGTATTGTGAGACAGAAGCAAGCTTTAAAGAGAATGTTCTCCTTAGATGAGTGGCAACAATTTGCAAGAGTTGCCACAAAACAGAAGGAACAAAAAGTTAAATGAGATTGCAGAAACGGTTTTTAGAAGTTTATTTTGGAATGCATGTATCAGATTATTGAAAATTACTTGTCCTTTAGTGAAAGTTTTGAGATTGACTGACAGCGAGGAGAAACCATCTATGGGCTACCTTTATGAAGCCATGGACAGGGCAAAAGAAGCGATGAGAAATAACTTTAATGGAAAAAAGAGAGGTTATGTGCCTGTGTGGAAAATAAATGATAGTAGATGGAATAAACAATTGCATCAGCCTATTCATGCAGCAGCCTACTATCTAAACCCATCATTGAGGTACTCAGCAACCTTCAAAAGGGACAGTGAGGTTAATCGAGGAATCATTGAATGCATCGACAGATTAGTCCCTGATGAGAGCATAGTAGATGCGATACATCGAGAGATGGAGATATATGATAATGCTCTTCACTTGATGGGTTTGCTTGTTGCAATTCGCAACCGCTCTACGATGCGTTCAGGTACATTGTTTATTTTCATATTTAAGTTGCATCTTACATTACTGTGGATTATTATGTCTCTAATGTTTATATTTTTTTTACAGATGTTTGGTGGAACAGGTTTGGAAGTGATTGTCCAAACCTTAGAGATTTTGCAGTTAGAGTCTTAAGCCAAACCTGTAGTGCAACAGGTTGTGAAAGAAATTGGAGTGTTTTTGAACACATCCATACAAAAAAGCGCAACAAGTTGGAACACAAAAGGCTTAATGATTTGATTTATATTCGTTGTAACATGTGCCTTCGTGAAAGGTAATGTTGTATTACTTTCAAATTTTTAATTCGATATTATTTAACTTCAGTTTTCAATTGTTAATATTACTTACTAATTGTTTATCTTTGTTTGTGTCGTAGGCAATTAAAAAAAGTAAATAGAGAAGAAAGTCAATTCGATCCAATAAGTTTGGATAATTTTGAGATATTAGAAGATTGGGATATGGAAGACACTGAAGAAAATGCCCTCCTAACAGAAGAAGACGTTGCCTGGATTAATTTGGAAGGAGCGCAACAACATTATGGAGATGAAGAATTTGATTTTGAAGAAGAAGGTGTGGGCATGGCTGATGATGATGAGGATCTGCAACAAGGAGAAGATGAAGATTATTTAGTTGATGATCCTGATTATAATTTGTAAAATGTAACATTATATGTAACTGTAGTGTACTGTAAAGTGTAAATTATGTCTGTATTTTATTTTTTGGATTCAAAATATGTAAATTTGGATGCAATTGTTCAATGTTGAATGCTCAATCTGTACTAAACTTACATTATATGAATTTAAAGCAATTATCAGATTTTTCTTGATTTTTTCCTGATTTTTTTTCTATTTTTTATTATTTTAATTAATTTTTGCATTATTTTAATATTAAAGTACGATACGATACGATACGCCTGTATCGTGGAGCCCAGTGATACACGATACGATACGCGTCAGACAACACTGGTATGACTCATTAACTTGATACCTCGATAATTTATACAATTTTGAATGTCTCCCTTGTTCTTATATATGGGTATATTCGCTCTCCATTCCTTGGGGATCTTTTGGTTTCTCATATTTCATTAAATAGTCTTGTGAGCAAGTGATTCCTGTTTCTCCTAGAATTTTACAAACTTCTATAGGAATATTATCTGGTCCTATGTAGAAATTGTGGTTTATATACTTTTCTAATTTGGCTAACTCTCCTAAGCTAATACTAACATCTTTATTTTCATTAAAAAGCTTATAAAAATAGTTTTTCCATCTATTTCTTATATCATCATTTGCCACTAGAATTTTTTCATCCTCGTCCTTGATACATCTAACATAATTAAGATCTTTAGTTTTCTTATCTCTAACCCTAGCTATCCTAAAAATATCTCTTTCACCCTCTTTTGAGTTGAGTTTTTTATATAAATCCTCTCAAATTTTAGCTTTTGCTTGACTCACGGCTCTTTTCACTTTTTTTTTTGCTTTCTTATAAGCCTCTAAAGTTTCACTAGTTTTCTTAGCATAATGTAATTTGTAACATGCCCTCTTTGTCTTGATTTTATTTTGCTCTACTTCACTCAACCACCAAGCTTCTTTTTGTGCCGGTACACCTCCCTTAGATACACCTAACACATCTTTCGCCACTTTCCTAATTTGTATAGCCATATCATTCCACATATCACAAGGTGTACCATCATAATTCCAAACATCTCCTTGAAGGACTTTCTGTTTAAATATATCTTCTTTCTTACTTTTGAGGTTCCACCATTTAGTCCGAATAGATCGATGCACTCTTTTCTTCTTTGTCCATTTTTTTATTTGTAAATCCATGACTAAAAGTCGATGTTGGGTGGTGAAGCTTTCTCCTGGAATTACCTTGCAATATTTACAACACGCTTTATCTTTTTTTCTACAAATAAAGTAATCAATTTGTGTTTGTGATAAGCCACTCTTATAAGTAATTAAATGTTCATCTCGTTTTTTGAAGATTGTATTGACTATAAAGAGATCAAATACAACAATAACAACAACTAAGCCTTTTCCCATACTGGACGGGTCGGCTTATAAAGAAATCAAATGCCATAGCAAAATTTAAAATCTCCCTACCTTCCTCATTTATATCCCCAAAACCAAAGGTTCCATTAATACCTTGATATCCTAATGCCTCTTTACCGACATGTCCATTTAAGTCGCGTCCTAAACAAATCATCTCCCATTGTGGAATTCTTTGAATCACCTTATCTAACTCTTCCCAAAAAAACCGTCTTTATACTATCTTCTAGTCCTACTTGGGGTACGTAAGCACAAACTATATTCAAAACCTATGCTCCTAACACTAATTTAAACGTCATGATTCGATCACCAACTCACCATATCATTGTATGTGTACTAAACTATCCTTTAAATCTTTATTTATGATAATACCAACTCCGTTTCGAGCCTTTTCGTTACATGAGTACCATAATTTAAACCTGTATCCTCAATCTCCTTTGCTTTTTCTCTAACCCACTTTATCTCTTGTAAACATAGAATATGAATCTTTCTCTGAATCATAGTATTTACCACCTCAATTAGTTTACCGGATAATGTTTCGATATTCCAAGAACCAATACAAATCTTATTATCTAGTGACAAAGTATTGGTGTTTCCTCAGTGAAGGAACAAAACAAGGACCCCATACATCTGAATGTATTAACTCAAAAGGAATAACAGACTGTGACTCTCGACTTTGAAATGACACTATGTGATGTTTAACCCTCTGGCATACATCACATTGGAGGACTAAGTCCTTTTGACACTCAATAGAAATCAAATCCCTAACTCTAGAGGTTGGTCGATGTCCTAATCGACTTTGCCATAGTTTGAGTTTCTCCTTTGCTTTGGTGACTGCAAAACCCTTTTTCTGATCTCTAATAAAGTCATATTGTTGCATGTAGAGCCCATTCCTCATTTCACCATGATCAAAGGTTCTTATCCTCAGATCTTGAAATTTACAATCAAAGGGAGAAAAAGTTACTTAACAATACAAATCTTTAACTAGTGAACTACTTGATAGTAGATTAAATGGAAATTCTGGAACATGTATCACATATTCTAACTAAAAATTCGAAGTCTACAATTTCCCTTTTCCTTTCATAGGAATTAGAGATCCATTGGTCAATTTGATGTACTTAGGAATAAATACTGGTTGATACTCTATAAACCGGGAATTGTCACCTATCATATGGTTTGTTGCCCGTGAATCTATAACTCCAAAAGTTGATTTTTTTAATGGAAGAGTTACCACTTATGGTGTATGAAGTAGGTATACTAGATTCATTCTTTTCTAATCATCTAGATGACTGATATCTGATTTTGAATTCAATTTTAGCAATTTTCTTCCTTAATTCTAGAAGCTCTTCCTGCATAGTTGTTTCTGTAGATTTTTCTGAGGTTGAAGTTACATAGCTTTCATGATCTCTTGAGTCCATAGGCTTGCCGATAATTTCCCAGCATTGATCCCACGTGTATCTCTTCCTTCCACAGTGTGAGCATTGCAACTTATTCTTATCTTCGAAGGTATGAAATCTTCCACCTCTTCCTCTTGTGGAGCCTCTTCTACGCTGGAAATTAGACTGTTCTCTTCCAATGAATGCTAATTTTTGAGCTTATGGAGGATCACCTTTTTTAGACTCCTCCTATCTTCTTCTCTCAAAAGAAGAGCATATACCGTGCCTATAGAAGGTAACTCTTCTTTGCTCAATATATTGATCTTGATCGATTCATATTTTGGGACAATTCTCTATAAAAGATCGAACACTTTCCGAGCCTCACTGTTAGTTGTCCTCTCGTTCACACAATGGTTGCATTTATTTTTTATTGCAAACCTTTGTTCATTCCATAGTTCCTTAAGTTCTCCATAATATTCGCTAGCATGTCTGTCTCCTTGCCTATATTTCCTTATCTTCTCTAGGATATCGTACTCTTTTACAATATTCTTCTTTCTCGAATAAGGTTCTTCAACCACTTCCCATATTATATTTCAGCAGTTGTTTTCAAATACATAATAGTTTTGCTAATTTGAGGAATCATTTTGTGTATTAGCCATGAACTTACCAGAGCATCCTCTTTCATCCATTTCTCATATTATGTGCTGTCGTCATTGGGCCGAACCTGTATGTTGTTGATCAACCCTAGTTTTCCTCTTGATCTTAAAACTAATTCAAAAGATTTGGCCCATTATCGATAGTTCTTACCGTCCAACTTAATATTGGTGATTTGATATGGCTCGATTTTCGAGTCTTTCATACTCATGGTTTTGAGGTTCTTCTTTAAATCGCCCTTTCATGACTTCAAATTTCTGCAACTTTTTCTTCTTTCAGCTGGCTGGAAATCACTGCAATCGGTGTATTGGAAATGCTCCACATCACTCGAACTCCACAGGGATCTGTTGTTGTCCCGATTACTTCATCGATTCAAGCAACGAGGCTATGATACCATGCAACAAGAAAAATGATAACCAGAACATCGATAGAGTGGAGAGTCGTCTCTATACAGAAATATAGAAAAAACTAAGATAAAGAAGTTACAGAAATAGTGTAGAGAAGATGGCAGGATTCGGTCGACCACTCTTGCGCTGTCGCCCCTCATCCTTTCTCTTTCTTTCTCTCACTTTTTTATTATTAGCTAATAGGGTTTACACCTCTTAAATATCAGTCTTACAAAGTCTAAATTTACCTAATTGCCATTAATGAGGCTTATTTAAAGTTACCTTTAAAAATAAACTAAAAAGGTACATAACAAAAGACTAAAGCAAATAAACAAAATCAGAGTTGTGTGTAAATGTTCGATTCTGATGTGATTCACACGCTCCTCTATCTCTTAACACTCTCCCTCAAGTTGGGTGAAAGATGAAGTTACACCCAACTTACTACACAATCTGCCCAATATATTCTTGTTAAGAGCTTTAGTTAATATGTCTGCCCATTGACTTTTTGACTTCACGTGTTCCCACTGAAATTCTTTAGTATGAATATTGTCTCATATAAATTGACAATAAATTTCAATATGTTTAGTTCTCTCATGATAAACTGAATTTGAAGCTATTTGTATAGCCGCTTTACATCACAAAATATAGGAATAAAGTCTCCTGTAAGAAAACCGATTTCTCTTAGTAAAGAGCGCAACTATTTCCTTCACATATTCCTGATGCAATCACTCTATATTATGCTTCAACAGTTGACTTGGCCATGACAGACTACTTCTTACTTTTCTATGATACTATATTGCCTCCAATTAGTGTTATATATCTAGTAGTTGATTTTCTATCTTCTAGAAAACCTATCCAATGAACATCTGTATAAATTTCAATCCTTGTGTTTCCATTGACTTTATACATTATTTCATGTTTAAGAGTAGCTTTGAGGTATCTCATTATATGAAAAACTGCGTCCATATGATATTTGGAAGGTGATTGTATGTATCGACTTACTATGCTTACTATATATGCTAAATATATCAACTTTCCAACTAATTGTTGATATCTTGTTACATCAACATTATCAGTCCCATCTTCCATTTGCAACTTATGGTTGACATCCATGGGAGTAGCGCTTGATTTACAATTTTCCATCTTAACATCTCGTAACAAATCTAAGTTATACTTTCTTTGATTTAAACAAATGTTAGTATCTGAGTAAGCCACTTCAATGCCCAAGAAATACTGGTCTTCCAAGGTCTTTGATGTTAAATAACCGATAAAGATCTTGTTTTAATCTCTGGATTTCCTCAACCTCATCTCCTATCATAATGATATACATATACTAGTAATAATGCCAACTTTTCCTTCATTTTAAAGAATAATGTATGATCACTCAAACTCTTTTCATACCCTAAATTGATGATACTTTTACTGAATTTCTCAAACCATGCTCTTCGAGAATGTTTTAACTCATTAATCGCATTCTTTAATGTGCATACTTTATTTTCTGGATTTGGATAACCAGGTGGCAGTTCCATATAGACTTTCTCTTTGAGCTCTCCCTGCAAAAATGCATTCTTTACATCAAGCTACCACATTGTCCAATTTTTTTGTGCTTCAATGCTAATGATCACTCATATAGATGTGAGTTTTGTCACTGGAGCGAAAATCTCCTCACAATCAATCCCATATGATTGACTATAGCCACGGGCTACTAGTCTTGCTTTATATCTCTCTAATGTCCCATCTCCTTTTAACTTGACTGTATGCACTCACTTGTAACTGACTGCCTTTCTGCCTGGTGGTAGAGTACTAGCCTCCCATGTCTTATTTTTCTCAAGTGCTTGAAGCTCTGATTTCATTGTGATGGTTTAAGAAAACTTTTAGGAGCTTGATATAATTGAACTTTTAACACAATGTTATATGATAGCTAGATGATAATTGATAATAAGAAATAGATTGAGAAATGGGATAGTTACCACATAATCTATTACCTTTCCGAAGAGCTATTGGAACATCCAAGTCTTCACTTCCGTTTTCTTTTGAAAATACCTTTGAATCTAATGAAGGCTCTCCCCCTTGGTTCGTGGTGTCTATCGGATTGCGTATGACTACATTTCTCTTCCTTTTGTATACACTTGCATCTCCGTTTCTTCTTGGGGTGAATCATTATATGCCGTAGTATAATATTCATCTATCTCATCAGTTGTAATGTCCATGGGATAACTGTCTCTTTAATGCTAGAATTTGACAAATCGATAGGTTTTTGAAAAAACTAGGTAGTCTCAAAGAAAGTTACATCCATGGATATATACGTATGAGATTTAGGATTATAACAAACATATCATTTTCTTTCACACGTATATCCAATGAAAACACATTTAACAACCCTTGGATCAAGTTTATCTCGAAATTAAGTACGTACGTGAAGAGAACAAATACACCCAAACACTCTTTAGAATAAGATGGAATGGATTAGGTTTAGGCTTGATCAATTTGAATGGGGATTTTCCTTCAAGAATAACCGACGGAAATCTATTCAAAAGATATACTGATGTAAGTATAACTTCACGCCAAAAAAATTTGGAACATTTTATTCAAGAAGGTTCGAACAATGTTTAAAATATATTGGTTTTTTCGCTCTGCAACTCTGTTTTGCTACAACAACAACAACAACTAAGCCTTTTCCCATACTAGACAAGGTCGACTACATGGATTCTTTGTTTCCACAGATCCCTATCATGTGCCATGTTAGCAGTTAACTCACAATAAGCTAGATCATTTTTTATTGTTTCTTTTCAACACTTTTGTGTTCGTCGTGTAGCTCTTTTAATACTTTTCAAATTTAGTTTTTCTACCTTCTTACCGGTTCTTCTTTTGATCTTCTTTCTATATGTCCAAACCATCTTAAACGATATTCTCTCATTTTATCCTTTATTGGTGCCACTCCTAATTTGTTTCTAATAACCTCATTATGTATACGGTCTTTTCTTGTATGACCACTCATCCATCTCAACATCTTTATTTCTGTCACAGACATCTTTTGTACATGTTGATGATTAACTACCCAATACTCAGAACCATAGAACATGGCAGACCTAATTGCTGCTCTATAATATTTACCTTTTAACTTTAATGGTATCTTCTTATCACAAAGAATACTTGATGCTCCTCTCCATTTTAACCAACCAACATTAATTCTATGCGTAACATCTCTATCAATTCTTCCATCACTCTGAAAAGTTGACCCTAGGTATTTAAAACTTTCCTTTTAGGGGATGCAATGTGTGCCAATTTTAATTTCTATGTCCTCTAAGGTAACCAAATGATCAAACTTATATTCCATATATTATGTCTTTCTCCTACTAAACCATTATAAATAAGTATGGACTTGAAGTTGATCCTTGATGTAACCTAATATTAACTTCAAAGAAGTTTGTCATTCCTTCACGAGGCCTCACACATGTTTTTGCACCATCATACGTGCCTCTAATAAGGTTAATGTATGTCAATGAGATACCTCTTTTTTTCAAAGTTCTCGAAAGAACCTCCCTTGGTACTCTATCATAAGTTTTTTCTAGATGAATAAATATCATGTGAAGGTCTTTCTTTTTTGCTCTAAAATGTTCTATAAGACGTCTCAAAAGGTGAATCGCTTTAAGAGTAGATCTGCCTGAATTGGTTCTCTGTTGTACTTGATACTTGTCTTAACCTATATTCAATAATTCTTTCCCACAATTTCATAGTATGGCTCATTAACTTTATACCTCGATAATTCGTATAATTTTGAATGTCTCCCTTGTTCTTATATATGGGTATACTTGTACTTGCTCTTCATTCCTCGGGCATTTTTTGGTTTTTCCATATTTCATTAAATAGTCTTGTGAGCCAAGTGATTCCTATTTCTCCTAGTATTTTCCAAACTTTTATAGGAATATTATATGGTCGAAACCGATTTACCACCCTTCATATGTTTAAGAGCCTCTTTGACTTTATTCTTTTGAATATGTCGGTAGAAATTGTGATTTATATACTTTTCTGATTTGGCTAACTCTCCTAAGCTAATACTAACATCTTTATTTTCATTAAAAAGCTTATAAAAATAGTTTTTTCATCTATTTCTTATATCATCATTTGCCACTAGAATTTTTTCATCCTCTTCCTTTGATGCATCTAACATAATTAAGATCTTTAGTTTTCTTATCTCTAGCCCTAACTATCCTAAAAATATCTCTTTCACCCTCTTTTGAGTTGAGTTTTTTATATAAATCCTCTAAAATTTTAGATTTTGCTTGACTCGCGGCCTTTTTCACTTTTTTTTTTGCTTTCTTATAAGCCTCTAAAGTTTCACTAGTTTTTTTGGCATAACATAATTTGTAATATCATAGGAAAGAATTATCGAACGTAGGTTAAGACAAGTATGAAGTGTAACAGAGAACCAGTTTGGATTCATGCCAGACAGATCTACTATTGAAGTGATTAACCTTTTGAGATGTCTTATAGAACATTTTAGAGAAAAAAAGAAAGACATTCATATGATATTTATTGATCTAGAAAAAGCTTATGATAGGGTACTTAGGATGGTTCTTCGGAGAACTTTGGAAAAAAGAAGTATCCCATTGACATACACTAACCTTATAGGAGACATGTATGATGGTAGAAAAACATGTGTGAGGACTCGTGAAAGAATGACAAACTTCTTTGAAGTTAATATTGGGTTACGTCAAGGATCAACTTTAAGTCCATACTTATTTATAATTATAATGGTGATTGATGAGTTAACAAAACATATTCAAGATGAAGTACCTTGGTATATGTTATTTGCCGATGACATTGTATTAGTGGAAGAGTCTAAGAAAAAAGTTAATAGAAAATTGGAACTATTGAGAGAAACATTAGAAAGTAAAGGCCCCCGACTTAGTAGAACAAAGACAAAATATATGGAATGTAAGTTTGATCATTTGGTTACCTCATAGGATATAAAAATTAAAATTGGCACACATTACATCCCCCAAAAAAAAAGTTTTAAATACCTAGGATCAATTTTTGAGAGTGATGGAAGAATTGATGGAGATGTTACGCATAAAATTAATGCTGGTTGGTTAAAATGGAGAGGAGCATAAGGTATTCTTTATGATAAGAAGATACCATTAAAGTTAAAAGGTAAATATACTAAATATTATAGAGCAGCAATTTGGCCTGCCATGTTTTATGGTTATGAGTGTTGGGCAGTTAATCATCAACATGTACAAAAGATGTCTGTGACAGAAATAGATGTTGAGATGGATGAGTGGTTATACAAGAAAAGACCGTATACAAAATGAGGTTATTAGAAACAAATTAGGAGTGGCACTAATAGAGGATAAAATGAGAGAAGATGGTTTGGACATATAGAAAGGAGATCAAAAGAACCTGTAAGAAGGTATGAAAAACTAAATTTGGAAAGTGTTAAAAGAGCTAGAGGACGACCACAAAAGTGTTTGAAAGAAACAATAAAGAATGATCTAGCTTATTATGAGTTAACTGCTAACATGGCACACGATAGGGATCTACGGAAACAAAGAATCCATGTAGCTGACCCCGTCTAGTATGGGAAAAGGCTTAGTTTTTTTTGTTGAATGTAATTTGTAACATGCCCTCATTGCCTTGATTTTATTTTGCACTACTTCACTCCACCACCAAGCTTCTTTTTGTGTTGGTACACCTCCCTTAGATACACCTAAGACATCTTTCGCCACTTTCCTAATATGTATAGCCATATTATTCCACGTATCACAGGGTGTACCAACATAATTCTAAACATCTCCTTGAAGGACTTTTTGTTTAAATCTATCTTCTTTCTCGCTTTTGAGGTTCAAGTCCGAATAGCTCGATGCACTCTTTTCTTCTTTGTCCATTTTTTATTTGTAAATCAATAACTAAAAGTTGATGTTGGGTGGTTAAGCTTTCTCCTGGAATTACCTTGCAATCTTTATAAAGCGCTCTATCCTTTTTTCTACAAATAAAGTAATCAATTTGTGTTTGTGATAAGCCACTCTTATAAGGAATTAAATGTTCATCCCTTTTTTTGAAGATTGTATTGACTATAAAGAGATCAAATGCCATAGCAAAATTTAAAATCTCTCTACCTTCCTTATTTATATCCCCAAAACCAAAGTTTCCATGAATACCTTATATCCTCGTGCCTCTTTACCGACATGTTCTTTAAGTAGCGTCCTAAACAAATCATCTTCCTTTGTGGAATTCTTTGAATCACCTTATCTAACTCTTCCCAAAAAAGCCATCTTTATACTATCTTCTAGTCCTACTTGGGGTGCGTAAGCACAAACTATATTCAAAACATCTGCTCCTAACACTAATTTAAACGTCATGATTCGATCACCGACTCACCATATCGTTGTATGTGTACTACACTATCCTTTAAATCTTTATTTATGATAATAGCTACTCCGTTTCGAGCCTTTTCTTAACTTGAGTAACATAATTTAAAACCTTTATCCTCAATCTCCTTTGTTTTTCTCCAACCCATTTTGTCTCTTGTAAACATAGAATATGAATCTTTCTCTGAATCATAGTATCTACCACCTCCATTAGCTTATTGGATAGTGTTCCGATATTCAAAAAACCAATACGAATCTTATTATCTAGGACTAGCTTCCTTACCCCCCGCATCCATCAATATTCAAAATGCGGAGACCCTCTCTGAAAATTATTCACTACATTCGGGCGACAATGTAGCGGGAGTAACTTCTTTACCCACACCCGTCCATGATGTGGGAACCCTCTCTGCAATTGATTCATTACATTCGGGCGAAAATGTAGTGGCCCTTGCTTACTTATTACTGCATTCGGGCTCTACATCACATTGCTAGGCGGGGACGCCCCAAAGCAATGCTCATAATTTTTGTAATCCATGTTATAAAATCGGACGAAGTTTTACGCTCGTTGTTGGATGCCTAACACAACCCTCCTCCTTTATCCGGGCTTGAAACCGGCAATGGAAGGGTGATCCATTACATGGGCGGAGTTAGCAACTCCGTTTTGCTGTGGAGTATAAACACATGAGGTCTGATGGAGTATGGAATGAAGATGAAGATGGAGATATGATTCCAATTGAGAATTATAAAATTTACCACCATTATCAGTTCCAAGGATCTTAACGGTAGACCCAAACTGAGTCTTAATTTGATTTAGACTTCGTGAGATAAACAAAGTTAAGTCTAGGATAATCATCGATAAAAGTAACAAAATATTTGAAGTTTCCCAAAGAAGGTATCAAACATGGTCCCCATATATAAGAATGAATTAACTAAAATTGAGTTGATGATTTTGACTCATTGCTAGGAAAAGAGACTCTATGATGTTTAACCCTTTGACATACATCACACTGAATAACAAAATCACTGGGGATTACAAGGGGAACTAACTCTCGAATTTTAGACAACGGTAAATGACCTAACCGACTGTGCCAAATTCTTATCTCTTCATCTGCAGTAATAGCCGCTAATACTCTTCTTTGCATTGAAATCTGTTGTCCAGAAAGTATTATAACTCATTGCTTAGTTCACCAAGTTGAAAGGTTCTTCCTGTCCTCATATCATGAAATATACAACCAGATGGTGAAAACGTGACTGGGCAATTTAGATCTCTAATCAAGGAACTCACTTAAAGTAGATTCACTTGGAATTTGAGAATATATATCACCGAGTTAAGTGTAAGATTGTTTGTTTGAATTACTCCCTTTTCTTCTATTGGGATTAAGGAACCATTTGCCACCTTAACATACTGTAGGATAGTGTTGTCTGACGCGTATCGTATCGTGTATCGCTGGGCTCCACGATACGGGCGTATCGTATCGTATCGTACTTTAATATTAAAATAATGTAAAAATTAATTAAAAATTAATAAAAATTAGTAAAAAATCGAAAAAAATAAAAAAAATCAGGAAAAATCTGATAATTGCTTTAAATTCATATAATGTAAGTTTAGTACAGATTGAGCATTCAACATTGAACAATTGCATCCAAATTTACATATTTTGAATCCAAAAAATAAAATACAGACATAATTACACTTTACAGTACACTACAGTTACATATAATGTTACATTTTACAAATTATAATCAGGATCATCAACTAAATAATCTTCATCTTCTCCTTGTTGCAGATCCTCATCATCATCATCATCAGCCACGCCCACACCTTCTTCTTCAAAATTAAATTCTTGATCTCCATAATGTTGTTGCGCTCCTTCCAAATTAATCCAGACAACGTCTTCTTCTGTTAGGAGGGCATTTTCTTCAGTGTCTTCCATAACCCAATCTTCTAATATATCAAAATTATCCAAACTTATTGGATCGAACTGACGTTCTTCTCTATTTACTTTTTTTAATTGCCTACGACACAAACAAAGATAAACAATTAGTAAGTAATATTAACAATTGAAAACTGAAGTTAAATAATATTGAATTGAAAATTTTAAAGTAATACAACATTACCTTTCACAAAGGCGCATGTTACAACGAATATAAACCAAATCATTAAGCCTTTTGTGTTCCAACCTATTGCGCTTTTTTGTATGGATGTGTTCAAAAACACTCCAATTTCTTTCACAACCTGTTGCACTATAGGTTTGGCTTAAGACTCTGGCTGCAAAATCTCTAAGGTTTGGACAATCACTTTCAAACCTGTTCCACCAAACATCTATAAAAAAATACAAACATTAGAGACATAATAATCCACAGTAATGTAAGATGCAACTTAAATATGAAAATAAACAATGTACCTGGACGCATCGTAGAGCGGTTGCGAATTGCAACAGGCAAACCCATCAAGTGAAGAGCATTATCATATATCTCCATATTATCTAAACAATTACAATCAATGATTCCTCGATTAACCTCACTGTCCCTTTTGAAGGTTCCTGAGTACCTGAATGATGGGTTTAGATAATATGCTGCTACATGAATAGGCTGATGCAATTGTTTATTCTATCTACTATCAATTATTTTCCACACGGGCATATAATCTCTCTTTTTTCTATTAAAATTATTTCTGATGGCTTCTTTTGCCTTGTCCATGGCTTCATAAAGGTAGCCCATAGATAGTTTCTCCTCGCTATCAGCCAATCTCAAAACTTTCACTAAAGGACAAGTAATTTTCAATAATCTGACACATGCATTCCAAAATGAACTTCTAAAAACTGTTTCTGCAATCTCATTCAACTTTCTATTTCTTCTGTTTTGAGGCAACTCTGCAAATTGTTGCCACTCATCCGAGGAGAACATTCTCTTCAAAGCTTGCTTCTGTCTCACAATACTTTGTACAGATAAGAAGTTTGTTGCGAACTGAATTACAACTGTACGAAGAAGCTCTGCACCTTCTGTATATCTCCTCATCATACACAAGACAAAGGCATGGTTGTAAATGAATTTTGTAATATCTTGGCAACACTCAGTTGCTGCCTTTATTTCATCCATCTCACCAATGTCCTCGAGGATGAGATCTAAACAATGGGCTGCACATGGTGTCCAGTAGAAAGTCCCATAAATATCAGCTAACTCCTTCCCTGCTGCTTTGTAGTTAGCGGCATTATCTGTAATCAATTAGACCACATTCTGTAGCCCAACCTTCTATATAATCTTATCAAATTCTTCTCGTAGGATCTCTGCAGTGTGCCTCTCCTCCGACATGTCTAGAGATCTTAAAAACATGAGTCCTTTAGGATAATATACAAGAAAGTTTAGCAATATCCTTCCTCGCCTATCGGTCCATCCATCTGTCATAATAGTGCATCCTGTTTCCTTCCACGACTGTCTCAAAGTCGAACAGTATTGTTGTACTTTAATTACGGTCTGATCTAATATCTTCTCTCTCAACTTCTGATAAGAGGGCATCTTATATCCTGGACCAATGTTTGCAATTGCATCTGCCATTGCTTGAAAATGAAAACTGTTTGCTGCATTAAATGGAATACATGCATCATAAAACCATCTTCCCATTGCAAGGTCTGCCTGATCATGCAGTTGTTCTGAAGCCATAGCAGCACGAATTCCTGGTTGAGCACCAGGTGTAGTGGAAGGAGGAAAGAACGAATGTATGCTAGAAGAAGAAGCTCTTCCTCTACTCCTTCCTGAACTTCCTCTTCTGCCACCTCTAAAGTCTTCAATTGCAACTCTCTTTCCTCTAGTAGGTGCTCGTGAACTGCTACTACCAATCTCTGTTCGAGCATCTGAAGGCAAACAAACTATCAGTGAATCCAAATCCAGTGGCAGTAACATCATCAGCTTCTTCATACATTTGAAAATCATCCTTTTGTTGTCTCCGTTCTTGTATGTTCTCAATCATCTGTAGGCCTTGCCATTTAATACCTTCTAGCAAACTTCTAACTCTGCCTGTGCATGGAGCAACTTCTTTCCTGGTTCCTGCTAGGTGGTGTTTCAACCTTGAAATTCCACCACTAACCACATTTTCACAAAATAAGCATATGATTTTTAACCTTGAACCCTCAACTGGTATACCCCACTGCCATGCCGGATCATCAGACTTTGAATGAGAGTCTCTACCACCCCTTCCTGCAATCTCAATGGAGTACTTTAATTCAAACAAAAACCTGAAAATAAAAGCACTTCGTAAATCTCCCAATCTTCAAATAACACTCAAATCGAGTGTCTCCCACTTCATGAATGAAATAAAAATCGTATACACACACTTAATAACTTCATATTTGGTCATTCAAAAAAAAAACCCGAAATAACACAAAAAAACAACAAATATAAAGGAAAAAAATGAAAAAAACATTAAAAATATACCAAAATCTGAGTTTGGAGACTTGCACGGGCACCGTAGGGCACGATTTTGGAGCTTTGAACACTAAGGAGGCGAAAATCGGCTCTTAGGGAGCTTGAGGAACCCAAGAAGAGAGAGGAAACCCGCAAAAAATCGCGGGTTTCAGTCGGCCCGGGACCCTTTATAAGAGTCCCAGGGCGTATCGATACGGGTGATACGCACCGTATCGTGCGATATGGCCCGTATCGCACGATACGGTGCGATACTGTGGGTTTCACGATACGGGCCCCCGTATCGTATCGTGGTGCCCACAATATGATACGTATCGCACCGTATCATACGATATGATCAACCCGAATCTACAATAACTACAACAATAACTAAGCCTTTTCCCATAGTAGACGGGGTCAACTACATGAATTCTTTATCGTGTGCCATGTCAGCAATTAACTCACAATAAGCTAGATCATTCTTTATTATTTTTTTCCAACACTTTTGTGGTCATCCTCTAGCTCTTTTAATACTTTCCAAATTTAGTTTTTTGTACCTTCTTATAGGTTCTTCTTTTGATCTTCTTTCTATATGTCCAAACTATCTTAAATGATATTCTCTCATTTTATCCGTCCCAACATCTTCATTTATGTCACAGACATCTTTTGTACATGTTGATGATTAATTGTCACAGACATCTTTTGTACATGTTGATGATTAATTGCCCAACACTCAGAACCATAGAACATGGCAGGCCTTATTGATGCTCTATAATATTTACCTTTTAACTTTAATAGTATCTTCTTATCACAAAGAATATCTTATGCTCCTCTCCATTTTAACCAACCAGCATTTATTTTATGCGTAACATCTCCATCAATTCTTATCACTTTGAAAAATTGACCCTAGGTATTTAAAACTTTCCTTTTGAGAGATGCAATGTATGCCAATTTTAATTTCTATGTCCTCTGAGGTAACCAAATGATCAAACTTACATTCCATATATTTTGCCTTTGTTCTACTCAGTCGGAGGCCTTTGCTTTCTATTGTTTCTCTCCATAGTTCCAATTTTCTATTAACATTTTCCTTAGACTCCTCCACTAATACAATGTCATCGGCAAATAACATACACCAAGGTAGTTTATCTTGAATATGTTTTGTAACTCATCAATCACCATTATAAATAAGTATGGACTTAAAGTTGATCCTTGATGTAACCCAATATTAACTTCAAAGAAGTATGTCATTCCTTCACGAGTCCTCACACATGTTTTTGCACCATCATACATGTCTCTAATAAGGTTAATGTATGTCAATGAGATACCCCTTTTTTCCAAAGTTCTCGAAAGAACCTCCCTCGATACTCTATCATAAGTTTTTTTCTAGATGAATAAATATCATGTGAAGGTCTTTCTTTTTTGCTCTAAAATGTTCCATAAGACGTCTCAAAAGGTGAATCGCTTTCAGAGTCGATCTGCCTGAATTGGTTCTCTGTTGTACTTGATACTTGTCTTAACCTATATTCGATAATTCTTTCCCACAATTTCATAGTATGGCTCATTAACTTCATACCTCGATAATTCACATAATTTTGAATGTCTCCCTTGTTCTTATATATGGGTATACTTGTACTTGCTCTTCATTCCTCGGGCATTTTTTGGTTTTTCCATATTTCATTAAATAGTCTTGTGAGCCAAGTAATTCCTATTTCTCCTAGTATTTTCCAAACTTTTATAAGAATATTATATGGTCAAAACCGATTTACCACCCTTCATATGTTTAAGAGCCTCTTTGACTTTATTCTTTTGAATATGTCGGTAGAAATTGTGATTTATATACTTTTCTGATTTGGCTAACTCTCCTAAGCTAATACTAACATCTTTATTTTCATTAAAAAGCTTATAAAAATAGTTTTTCTATCTATTTCTTATATCATCATTTGCCACTAGAATTTTTTCATCCTCGTCCTTGATGCATCTAACATAATTAAGATCTTTAGTTTTGTTATCTCTAACCGTAGCTATCCTAAAAATATCTCTTTCACCCTCTTTTGAGTTGAGTTTTTTATATAAATCCTCTCAAATTTTAGCTTTTGCTTGGCTCACGGCCTTTTTCGCTTCTTCTTTGCTTTCTTATAAGCCTCTAAAGTTTCACTAGTTTTCTTAGCATAATGTAATTTGTAACATGCCCTCTTTGTCTTGATTTTATTTTGCTCTACTTCACTCAACTACCAAGCTTCTTTTTGTGCCGGTACACCTCGCTTAGATACACCTAACACATCTTCTGCCACTTTCCTAATATGTATAGCCATATTGTTCCACATATCACAGGGTGTACCATCATAATTCCAAACATCTCCTTGAAGGACTTTCTGGTTAAATATATCTTCTTTCTCACTTTTGAGGTTTCACCATTTAGTCCGAATAGATCGATGCACTCTTTTCTTCTTTGTCCATTTTTTTATTTATAAATCCATGACTAAAATTCGATGTTGGGTAATGAAGCTTTCTCCTGGAATTACCTTGCAATCTTTACAACATGCTCTATCTTTTTTTCTACAAATAAAGTAATCAATTTGTGTTTGTGATAAGCCACTCTGATAAGTAATTAAATGTTCATCTCGTTTTTTGAAGATTGTATTGTCTATGAAGAGATCAAATGCCATAGCAAAATTTAAAATCTCGCTACCTTCCTGATTTATATCCACAAAACCAAAGTTTCGATGAATCCCTTATCTAACTCTTCCCAAAAAGTATGATCAACTCGAATGTATTACCCAAAAGTTATTACGTGTAGAATGTTTTGAAGAGGAGTTACCACTGATACTATAGGAGGTAGGAGGACTTAATTCTGTCTTAAATGAAGAGGTTGAAGGTTGATCGCGTAGTCTTGTTTCCATTTCTGCAATTTGCTTCTTAAACTCCGCTATTTTATCTATAGGATTTAGTTTAGTGTTCTTTTCAAAGGTAGCTGTCACATGACTGCCATAATCTTTATATTCTCCAAAGCAAATCAAATGCTTTTCGGATTTCACCATCTGTCGTTCTCTCTTTCTAAGTCACACAAACACTTCTAAGGGGTGGAGTGTCGACCTTGACACTGGTGCGACACCGACACCGTGTCGGGTGCGGCATGGCAAAAAAAAAAAATTTTGCAAAAAAAAATTTTTGCAAATTTTTTTTTTGTAACTCACGGTTAAATGGGTCCGGATAATGAAGATTGATTTGTGTATTATGATGAAATTAGTAGTTGTTTACCATTTATATGTTTTGCTTTAATATAAACTTATAAAGTTGTGTACTTGCTATTGTAGTTGTATATCATATTAGCTTTAATGATTTTGGGTGCGAACAATTGGTTTCTTATTACTCAATCTGATTGGATTCTTGACTCCATAATGTATGCCTTTGCACAGAATAATCTTTGTCACCAAACACATTTAAAGACCAGGAACATTACCTGATCAATAGTACAGAAGAGTATGACATCACTAGTGGATCCTAGCATAAATACTAGTATATGTTATATTCTACTAAAGATCTTGAAACTCTTTGAATCCATAACTTCGATATTTTATAGCTCATAAAATCATTGTAGGTTTCAGATCATTGTGTGAGAACTTGCTAATTGATACCTATGTGCACCCAAAATTAGCAAATACTAGTTGTATTATGATTGATTTATTTAGGTTGAATATTATATATAATATATAATATTATATATAATATATAATATTATATATAATATATAATATTATATACCCTAGCCGTGTCGCCGCACCCAAAATTTTTGAAATTTGCCGTATCCCGCACCCGCACCCGCACCCGCACCCGTGTGACATAGCTCTCTTTTATATAATGACTGCATTTATTTTCCACAAGATATCTTTGTTCATCCCAAAGTTCGCTTAGTTTTCCGTAATACTCACTCACAGATCTGGTTCCTTAGAGACATCTTATCCTCTCAATGATCTCATACTCTTTGGCTATATTTATTTGTCTTGAGTAAGCTTTTTCGACTGTAGTCCAAATTTTTCAGCCGATTCCATGTACATGAATGTTTTACTAATGGAAGAATTCATAGATTGGATAAGTCGTGAACTTACTAATGTGTCGTCGTTTGACCATTTTTCAAAATATGTGTCATCTTTTTCATGTTGTGGCTGATTCTGTTTGATAATGTGTTTCTGTTTGATAATGTGTAATTTTTCTCTAGCACATAGAACAAGTTTCATCGATCTTGCCCATTCTCTATAATTTCTTTCTTCTAACCGAATACTCATGATTTGAAATGGTTCGATTTTCGGATCATTCCCATAAACAGTAATCGACAACTCTTCCTTCATTCTTCCCTTCATCTCTCAAACGTTTTCTTGAATTTCCGCAAGCAGACGATCTCTGGAAATTCTCTCTTCAGATATGTCATGTTGTTTTATACGATGAAACAATGTATGACTCACGTGGATAATGGCTGAATCAACCCATAAAAAGCTCTCATACCATGTACAAAAATATAGAAAAAACTAAGATAAAGAAGTTAGAAATAGTGTAGAGAAGATGATAGGATTCACTCAGTCACTCTTGTGCTACCACCCCTCTTCCTTTTTCTTTCTTTATCTCACTTTTTTATTATTAGCTAATAGGGTTTGCACCTCTTAAATATGAGTCTTACAAAGTCTAAATTTACGTAATTGCCATTAATGAAGCTTATTTAATGTTATCTTTGAAAACAAACTAAAAAGGTACATAACAAAAGACTAAAGTAAATAAACAAAATTAGAGTTGTGCTCAGATGTCCTATTTTGAGTTTATTTACGTGCTCCTCTATCTCTTAACAGTCTCCTCCTTGGAGCTGCCCTTTCCTTCTCTCTTTTCTCTCAAAAGTTTCACCCTAAGAGCTGGTAAGGTTTCCCCTTTTATAATCAGCATACCTTATTCTATATTACATGAATGCTATTAATGAAAAGAAATTTTAAGACACCTTTAAAAACACATAACAAAGGAACTAAAGCTGGACCCTAAAGCCGCTGAACATCGTTCAGGCCTTGGACCCGGTAAGGTTTCCCCTTTTATAACGAGCATATCTTATTCTATATTACATGAATGCCATTAATGAAAATAAATTTAAAGACATATTTAAAAACACATAACAAAGGAACTAAAGCTGGACCCTAAAGCCGCTGAACTTCGTTCAATCCTAAGACCCGGTAAGGTTTCCCCCTTTATAACCAGCATATCTTATTCGATATTACATGAATGCCATTAATGAAAAGAAATTTAAAGACACATTTAAAAACACATAACGAAGGAACTAAAGCTGGCCCCTAATTACAACATATAACTGCCATACTTGACTGCAATATGTGACTGATCGTAAGCCTCTTCAACAGGGAGTTTTATGCTAACACCATATTCAAACATTTGGCAGCATCACTGCCCCAAAAGACAAAGTGTATTACTGGAAACTGCAATGAACCTCACCAAAAACTTGGTTGCACTGCTGATGTGGTGGTGCTTACTGAAAATGGCATTGTGTTGCCTTCAAGGTCCAATATAATGATTGTAATCCATATGTTTGATGCAGAGAGGTTTTTGGTCTTTTTTTGTGGTAAACGTTTGATAATTTTATGTACCACGTTGCATGAGTGTGTCAGTGAAGGTGCAGTTATATATATACATGATATGCTACTCCAGCTTCCACCTTATGCTTTTCTGATCTGGTTCTGATATTCACTTAGGCAGTTCCAGCAAGGAGCGCTTCAGTTGTTCTGTTGGCAGGAGGAAAAGGGAAGCGTATGGGTGTAAGCTATCTATCTTGCAGCTTTTCTGACCTGTATACACTCATTCTTTTAACTTTCAAGTTCCTCTTAAGAATGAACTAAGTGAGTGAAAGCAGATATTTCATGGTTAAGGAATTATAAATATTAAGTTAGTGGGCCACTCTATATGCACATAAAAGTGTAGAACTAGAGATTGCAACTTTATGTGATACTAGAGGTTGCATGTTAGATGGCTATATAATACTGCGTCACACTTGTAGATAAACTGCGTCTCTTCTCTTATCCTTTGCATGTTAGATGGCCATATAATACTAGAGATTGCAACTTTATGTGATACTGCGAAAACTTTTCAGATCTTACTTAAACCTTACCCGTTGCAGAATGCATATTTTATAAGATTTTTTATTATAGGATATAAATTACCAGGAGGCTGTACCTAGGTCTGAGATCTCAAGGAAACTCGTGCATTTTGTTTTGTTTTCTCTGTCATCATTTTGCACCTCTACCTTGATAATCAAATTCTACATCTTGCCTTGTTGTCCCATCTTTTTTGTACTCCAAAAGGACCAGAACTTATAATTCACAAATAAGTTCAGTACTTTCATTTATCAATCTGGTATGGTGGTCTCAAATATTTGAAACAATTAAGAATTTAAGATAGTCTGTGACAAAATATTTGAGCATTTGGCTTATTAAGAAAGTGGTTTTTGTTACTTCAGTAAATTGAGGAGCTGAGAAACTGTAAGGGTTCTCACATGTCAACATAGAAGGGTCTCTATAAAATCTGAACTGAAAATGAACTTATGGAAATATCGTCCTTGATCAGCTTCATGTTTGTTTGCACTCAGTCTTTTGACCATCAGTAATGAAACAACCAGCTGAATGAAGGAGCTATATTTTACAGTATTTGTCTGAGATCTCAAGGATACTCGTGCATTTTGTCTTGTTTGCACTGTCATCATTTTGCACCTCTACTTTGGTAATCAAATTTTACATATTGCCTTGTTGTTGTCTCATCCTTTTTGTACTCCAGAAGGACCAGCACTTATAATTCGTAACAAGATCACAACTTTCATTTAGTTTTTTAGTCTATATCAATCCGGTATGGTGGTCTCCAATGTTTGAAACAATTCAGATAGTCTCTGACAAAATATTTGAGTATTTGGCGTATTAAGAAATAGTTTTATAACTTCAGTAAATTGAGGAGCTGAGACACTGCAAGGGTTCTCTCATGTCAACATAGAAGGGTTTCCATAGAATCTGAACTGAAAATGCTGAAAATGAACTTATGGAAATAGCATCCTTGATCAGCTCCATGCTTGGTTTACACTCAGTTTGCTAACCATTAGTAATGGAGTGGCCAACTCAATGAAGAAGCTAGATTTTACAGCATTTGTCTGGAGCCTACCTTTCTTTTGCATCTGTTCTCTGTACGTTGATGTCAAACCTATCACTAGTATCAAGCAGTAGAGAGGAAATGATATGTGGAGCTGCTGGTCCTTTTCCTAGCATAGGCTTAATTTGACTTTTTCTTCAGAATGCATCTTTGTAGCATCAAGATGAAGAAGTCTAGCTTGTTCTCCTTAACTTATCTGTGATTGATTTTTCTCCTTTCTGTTTGATAGGCTAATATGCCAAAGCAGTATATTCCTCTCCTGGGCCAACCAATAGCACTTTACAGGTTTTCAGACGTTGATATAACTGCACACATGTTTGATTTTTTTTCTTGATTAATATTTTAAAATAGCCGACCCCGTCTAGTATGGGAAAAGGCTTAGTTGTTGTTGTATTAATACAACAACAACTAAGCCTTTTCCCATACTAGACCGGGTCGGCTAGTTGTTGTTGTATTAATATTTTAAAAAAATCATTCATACCTGGTTTATTCATTCAACGCAGTTTTTTCACTTTTGCTGATCTTTCTGAAGTGAAGGAAATTGTGGTTGTTTGTGATCCATCATATAGGGACCTATTTGAAGGTTTGTCTCCTTTGAATTTCTGTCTAATGCTTCTCATTTTAGTTTTATTTGATACCTCCTTAAAGTAATTTTGTTCAAGTATTTTCCAACTGTTATTCTTCTATACTGTACTTGTCAACATATGTGCAACTTTTGATATCAGTGATTTTCATAAATGCCATTTTCTCTTTTTCTAGTTTAAAAATGTACTCTATCAGTTAGAGTATCTCAGGGATGTAATTCTTTTAATTATTGTTTTGGAAATTGTATCTTTGCATATATTTGTAGGCCACTAGTTATATAGTATTCTGTCGTACTTGTAGTATCATACTGTATAGTGAAAATGATAACAACAACAACAACAACTACAACAACAACTAAGCCTTTTCCCATACTAGACGGGGTCGGCTACATGGATTCTTTGTTTCCACAGATCTCTATCGTGTGCCATGTTAGCAGTTAACTCCCAATAAGCTAGATCATTCTTTATTGTTTCTTTCCAACAATTTTGTGGTCGTCCTCTACCTCTTTTAATACTTTCCAAATTTAGGTTTTCTAACCTTCTTACAGGTTCTTCTTTTGATCTTCTTTCTATATGTCCAAACCATCTTAAACGATGTTCTCTCATTTTATCCTCTATTGGTGCCACTCCTAATTTGTTTTTAATAACCTCATTATGTATACGGTCTTTTCTTGTATGACCACTCATCCATCTCAACATCTTCATTTCTGTCACAAACATCTTTTGTACATGTTGATGATTGACTGCCCAACACTCAGAACCATAAAACATGGCAGGCCTAACTGCTGCTCTATAATATTTACCTTTTAATTTTAATGGTATCTTCTTGTCACAAAGAATACCTGATGCTCCTCTCCATTTTAACCAACCAGCATTAATTCTATGTGTAACATCTCCATCAATTCTTCCATCACTTTGAAAAATTGACCCTAGGTATTTAAAACTTTCCTTTTGGGGAATGCAATGTGTGCCAATTTTAATTTCTATGTCCTGTGAAGTAGCCAAATGATCAAACTTACATTCCATATATTCTGTCTTTGTTCTACTAAGTCGGAGGCCTTTGTTTTCTAATGTTTCTCTCCATAGTTCCAATTTTCTATTAACTTTTTCCTTAGACTCCTCAACTAATACAATGTCATCTGCAAATAACATACACCAAGGTACTTCATCTTGAATATGTTTTGTTAACTCATCCATCACCATTATAAATAAGTATGGACTTAAAGTTGATCCTTGATGTAACCCAATATTAACTTCAAAGAAGTCTGTCGTTCCTTCATGAGTCCTCACACATGTTTTTGCACCATCATACATGTCTCTTATAAGGTTAATATATGTCAATGGGATACCTCTTTTTCCAAAGTTCTCCAAAGAACCTCCCTCGATACCCTATCATAAGCTTTTTCTAGATCAATAAATATCATGTGAAGGTCTTTCTTTTTTGCTCTAAAATGTTCCATAAGACGTCTCAAAAGGTGAATCGCTTCAATAGTAGATCTATCAGGCATAAATCCAAATTGGTTCTCTGTTGTACTTGATACTTGTCTTAACCTACGTTCAATAATTCTTTCCCATAATTTCATAGTATGACTCATTAACTTGATACCTCGATAATTCGCACAATTTTGAATGTCTCCCTTGTTTTTATATATGGGTATAAGTGTACTTGCTCTCCATTCCTCGGGCATCTTTTGGTTTTTCCATATTTCATTAAATAGTCTTGTGAGCCAAGTGATTCCTATTTCTCCTAGTATTTTCCAAACTTCTATAGGAATATTATCTGGTCCTACCGATTTACCACTCTTCATATGTTTAAGAGCCTCTTTGACTTCATTCTTTTGAATACGTCGGTAGAAATTGTGGTTTATATACTTTTCTGACTTGGCTAAATCTCTTAAACTAATACTAACATCGTTATTTTCATTAAAAAGATTATAAAAATAGTTTTTCCATCTATTTCTTATATCATCATTTGCCACTAGAATTTTTTCATCCTCGTCTTTTATGCATCTAACATAATTAAGATCTTTAGTTTTCTTATCTCTAGCCCTAGCTATCCTAAAAATGTTTCTTTCACCCTCTTTTGAGTTGAATTTTTTATATAAGTCCTCCCAAATCTTAGCTTTTGCTTCACTAACGGCCTTTTTTGCTTCCTTCTTTGCTTTCTTATAAGCTTCTAAAGTTTCACTAGTTTTCTTAGCATAATGTAATTTGTAACATGCCCTCTTTGCCTTGATTTTATTTTGTACTACTTCACTCCACCACCAAGCTTCTTTTTGTGGTGGTACACCTCCCTTAGATACCCCTAACACATCTTTCGCCACTTTCCTAATATGTATAGCCGCCACTTTCCTAATATGTATAGCCATATTGTTCCACATATCAGAGGGTGTGCCAACATAATTCCAAACATCTCCTTGAAGGACTTTTTGTTTAAATATATCTTCTTTCTCACTTTTGAGGTTCCACCATTTAGTCCGAATAGCTCGATGCACTCTTTTCTTCTTTGTCCATTTTTTTATTTGTAAATCCATAACTAAAATTCGATGTTGGGTGGTTAAGCTTTCTCCTGGAATTACCTTACAATCTTTACAACACGCACTATCTTTTTTTCTACAAATAAAGTAATCAATTTGTGTTTGTGATAAGCAACTCTTATAAGTAATTAAATGTTCATCTCGTTTTTTGAAGATTGTATTGACTATAAAGAGATCAAATGACATAGCAAAATTTAAAATCTCCCTACCTTCCTCGTTTATATCCCATAACCAAAGTTTCCATGAGTCCCTTGATATCCTAATGCCTCTTTACCGACATGTCCATTTAAATCTCTTCCTAAACAAATCATCTCCCTTTGTGGAATCTTTTGAAACACCTTATCTAACTCTTCCCAAAAAACTGTCTTTATACTATCTTCTAGTCCTACTTGGGGTGCGTAAGCACAAACTATATTCAAAACCTCTACTCCTAACACTAATTTCAATGTCATGATTCGGTCACCATATCGTTGTATGTCTACTACACTCTCCTTTAAATCTTTATTTATGATAATACCAACTCCGTTTCGGGCCTTTTCTTTACTTGAGTACCATAATTTAAAACCTGTATCCTCTATCTCCTTTGCTTTTTCTCCAACCCATTTTGTCTCTTGTAAACATAGAATATGAATCTTTCTCCGAATCATAGTATCTACCACCTCCATTAGCTTACCCGATAATGTTCCGATATTCCAAGAACCAATACGAATCTTATTATCTAGGACTAGCTTCCTTACCCGCCGCATCCGTCCATAATCAAAATGCGGAGACCCTCTCTGAAAATTTTTCACTACATTCGGGCGGCAATGTAGCGGGACTAACTTCTTTACCCACACCCGTCCATGATGTGGGAACCCTCTCTGCAATTGATTCACTACATTCAGGCGAAAATGTAGTGGCCCTTGCTTACTTCTTACTGCATTCGGGCTCTGCAGCACGTCGCTAGGTGGGAACGCCCCAAAGCAATGCTCATAATTTTTGTAATCCATGTTGTAGAAATCCGATGAAGTTTTACGCTTGCTGTCGGAAGCCTAACACAACCCTCCTCCTTTATCCGGGCTTGGGACCGGCAATGCAAGGGTGATCCCTTACATGGGCGGAGTTTAGTGAAAATGATAAATTTTCGGAAATAGTTAAAAATCCAAAACATTTTCCAAAAGATTACTAATGAATGTTATATGATAATTCTGCAAAAAAAGTGCATTCATTACAACCCATCCATCACATGCCGAAGTTAAGCACATGATAAATCTTTAGTACCCTAACATTCAACATAGAAGACTTATCAGCTAGAAGTTTATGCCATTAATATCAAGCTATATGTAGAAAGTGAACTGTATATTTTCGAAATTATATAGTTGCTACCATATACAACAACAACAACAACTAAGCCTTTTCCCATACTAGACGGGGTCGGCTACATGGATTCTTTGTTTTCCACAGATCCCTATCGTGTGCCATGTTAGCAGTTAACTCACAATAAGCTAGATCATTCTTTATTGTTTCTTTCCAACACTTTTGTGGTCGTCCTCTAGCTCTTTTAATACTTTCCAAATTTAGTTTTTCATACCTTCTTACCGGTTCTTTTTTGATCTTGTTTCTATATGTCCAAACCATATTAAACGATATTCTCTCATTTTATCCTCTATTGGTGCCACTCCTAATTTGTTTCTAATAACCTCATTTTGTATACGGTCTTTTCTTGTATACCACTTACCCATCTCAACATCTTCATTTCTGTCACATACATCTTTTGTACATGTTGATGATTAACTCCCCAACACTCATAACCATAAAACATGGCAGGCCTAATTGCTGCTCTATAATATTTACCTTTTAACTTTAATGGTATCTTCTTATCACAAAGAATACTTGATGCTCCTCTCCATTTTAACCAACCAGCATTAAAAATTGACCCTAGGTATTTAAAACCTTCCTTTTGGGGGATGCAATGTGTGCCAATTTTAATTTCTATGTCCTCTGAGGTAACCAAATGATCAAACTTACATTCCATATATTTTGTCTTTGTTCTACTAAGCCGGAGGCCTTTGCTTTCTAATGTTTCTCTCCATAGTTCCAATTTTCTATTAACTTTTTCCTTAGACTCCTCCACTAATACAATGTCATCTGCAGATAACATACACTAAGGTACTTCATCTTTTGTACATGTTGATGATTAACTGCCCAATACTCAGAACCATAAAACATGGCAGGCCTAATTGCTGCTCTATAATATTTACCTTTTAACTTTAATGGTATCTTCTTATCATAAAGAATACTTTATGCTCCTCTCCATTTTAACCAACCAGCATTAATTATATGCATAACATCTCCATCAATTCTTCCATCACTCTAAAAAATTGACCCTAGTTATTTAAAGCTTTCCTTTTGAGGGATGCAATGTGTGCCAATTTTAATTTCTATGTCCTCTAAGGTAACCAAATGATCAAACTTACATTCCATATATTCTGTCTTTGTTCTACTAAGTCGGGGGCCTTTGCTTTCTAATGTTTCTCTCCATAGTTCTAATTTTCTATTAACTTTTTCCTTATACTCCTACACTAATACAATGTCATCGGCAAATAACATACACTAAGGTACTTCATCTTGAATATGTTTTGTTAACTCATCAATCACCATTATAAATAAGTATGGACTTAAAGTTTATCCTTGATGTAACCCAATATTAACTTCAAAGAAGTATGTCATTCCTTCATGAGTTCTCACACATGTTTTTGCATCATCATACATGTAATCCAATATAGTTGCTACCATATATTTATCATAAACATATAAAATAGAGTTAGTAATAAAACGAGAAGAGAGATCTTGATCCCAAACTTAATTCCACTAAAGAGCTCATGGGGAAGGTGCTCCTTGGGGTAAAACCTAAAAGAGTCCTTGGATGCATAAGATCATTAAAAGAGAAAAGAAAAAGCTACATTTTCCTCCGGTGTTCGGAGTTCCTACCCAACCATCACTCTGTGGCAGGTATCAGTCCCACAATCAGGACCTCAGCATAACCCAAACCCCGGTATTACACTGATGCTCCTTAGTGAATTTATGTAATTCAACTAAAAGGGATTTATTGGTATACTATTCGGACTAAATGGTGGAACCTCAAAAGTGAGAAAGAAGATATATTTAAACAGAAAGTCCTTCAAGGAGATGTTTGGAATTATGATGGTACACCCTGTGATATGTGGAACAATATGGCTATACATATTAGGAAAGTGGCAGAAGATGTGTTAGGTGTATCTAAGCGAGGTGTACCGGCACAAAAAGAAGCTTGGTAGTTGAGTGAAGTAGAGCAAAATAAAATCAAGACAAAGAGGGCATGTTACAAATTACATTATGCTAAGAAAACCAGTGAAACTTTAGAGGCTTATAAGAAAGCAAAGAAGAAGCGAAAAAGGCCGTGAGTCAAGCAAAAGCTAAAATTTGAGAGGATTTATATAAAAAACTCAACTCAAAAGAGGGTGAAAGAGATAATTTTAGGATAGCTAGGACTATAGATAAGAAAACCAAAGATCTTAATTATGTTAGATGCATCAAGGATGAGGATGAAAAATTCTAGTGGCAAATAATGATATAAGAAATAGATGGAGAAAATATTTTTATAAGTTTTTTAATGAAAATAAAGATGTTAGTATTAGCTTAGGAGAGTTAGCCAAATCAGAAAAGTATATAAACCATAATTTTTACCGACGTATTCAAAATAATGAAGTCAAAGAGGCTCTTAAACATATGAAGGGTGGTAAATCGGTAGGACCAGATAATATTCCTATAGAAGTTTGGAAAATATTAGGAGAAATAGGAATCACTTGGCTCACAATACTATTTAATGAAATAGAAAAAAACCAAAAGATGCCCGAGGAATGGAGAACAAGTACACTTATACCCATATATAAGAACAAGGGAGACATTCAAAATTGTGCGAATTATCGAGGTATGAAGTTAATGAGCCATACTATGAAATTGTGGGAAAGAATTATCGAACGTAGGTTAAGACAAGTATCAAGTACAACAGAGAACCAATTTGGATTCATGTCAGACAAATCTACTGTTGAAGCGATTCACCTTTTGAGACGCCTTATGGAACATTTTAGAGCAAAAAAGAAAGACCTTCACATGATATTTATTGATCTAGAAAAAACTTATGATAGGGTACCGATGGAGGTTATTTCGAGAACTTTGTAAAAAAGAGGTATTCCATTGACATACATTAACCTTATTAGAGACATGTATGATGGTGCAAAAACATGTGTGAGGACTCATAAAGGAATGACAGACTTCTTTGAAGTTAATATTGGGTTACATCAAGGATCAACTTTAATTCCATACTTATTTATAATGGTGATTGATGAGTTAACAAAACATATTCAAGATGAAGTATCTTGGTGTATGTATTTGCCGATGACATTGTATTAGTGGAGGAGTATAAGGAAAAAGTTAATAGAAAATTAGAACTATGGAGAGAAACATTAGAAAGCAAAGGCCCCGACTTAGTAGAACAAAGACAGAATATATGGAATGTAAGTTTGATCATTTGGTTACCTTAGAGGACATAGAAATTAAAATTGGCACACATTGCATCCCCCAAAAGGAAAGTTTTAAATACCTAGGGTTAATTTTTTAGAGTGATGGAAGAATTGATGGAGATGTTACACATATAATTAATGCTGGTTGGTTAAAATGGAGAGGAGCATAAAGTATTCTTTGTGATAAGAAGATACTATTAAAGTTAAAAGGTAAATATTATAGAGCATCAATTAGGCCTGCTATGTTTTATGGTTCTGAGTATTGGGCAATTAATCATCAACATGTACAAAAGATGTCTGTGACAGAAATGAAGATGTTGAGATGGATGAGTGGTCATAAAAGAAAAGACCGTATACATAATGAGGTTATTAGAAACAAATTAAGTGTGACACCAATAGAGGATAAAATGAGAGAATATCGTTTAAGCTGGTTTGGACATATAGAAAGAAGATCAAAAGAAGAACCTGGAAGAAGGTATGAAAAACTAAATTTGGAAAGTATTAAAAGAGCTAGAGGACGACCACAAAAGTGTTTGAAAGAAGCAATAAAGAATGATTTAGCTTATTGTGTGTTAACTGCTACCATGTCACACGATAGGGATCTGTGGAAACAAAGAATCCATGTAGCCAACCCTGTCTAGTATGAGAAAAGGCTTAGTTGTTGTTGTTGTTGTCTACTAAAAGGGATTTATATGACAAAAAAAAGAAAACTACGCATCACTTAGCATCATATAACATAGCAGGTCCAAATGTTGCTTCCTTACTTATCTAAAACTTTCTTTATGAGGAATACGTGTCAATCTTAAATTTTATATTATATATAGTAACCAAATGATTAAATTTGCCCTGCATATGTTATATCTTTGTTCTACTAAGTCAAATGCATTTATTTTCTAATATTTCTCTCTATAGTTCCATTTTATTGTTAACTTTTTCCTTAGACGTATCCACTACCACAATGTCATTCATGAATAACATATAAGAACAACAACTAAGCCTTTTCCCATACTAGACGGGGTCAGCTACATGGACATATCCCTATCGTGTGCCATGTTAGCAGTTAACTCACAATAAGCTAGATCATTCTTTATTGTTTCTTTCCAACACTTTTATGGTCGTCATCTACCTCTTTTAATACTTTCCAAATTTAGTTTTTCATACCTTCTTACAGGTTCTTCTTTTGATCTTCTTTCTATATGTCCAAACTATCTTAAATGATATTATCTCATTTTATCCTCTATTGGTGTCACTCTTAATTTGTTTCTAATAACCTCATTATGTATAAAGTCTTTTCTTGTATGACCACTCATCCATCTCAACATCTTCGTTTCTATCACCTGAATAACATACATTAAGATATATATTTTTTAGCATACTTTGTTAACTCATTAAATATGGACTTAACGCTGATCCTTAATGGAATCTAATATTAACTTCAAAGGATCTATCATGCCTTCATGAGTGTTCATGCATATATATGCACCATCACGCATATTTTTTATAACATTGATATATGTCATAAGATACCTCTTTTTCTAAGGTTCTACAAAGAATCTCTTGGCTCGCTATTATAAGCTTTGTATAAATCAATAAGTCGGTGTTGTTCCATGCGTATCATTTCGTGTATCATTTTGGTCCACATATCGTATCGTTATATATCGTAATTTAATACTAAAAAATTGGTAAAAATCTAACAACAACAACAACAACAACAACAACAACAACAACAACTAAGCCTTTTCCCATACTAGACGGGGTCGGCTACATGGATTCTTTGTTTCCACAGATCCCTATCGTGTGCCATGTTAGCAGTTAACTCCCAATAAACTAGATCATTCTTTATTGTTTCTTTCCAACACTTTTGTGGTCGTCCTCTAGCTCTTTTAATACTTTCCAAATTTAGTTTTTCATACCTTCTTACCGGTTCTTTTTTGATCTTGTTTCTATATGTCCAAACCATATTAAACGATATTCTCTCATTTTATCCTCTATTGGTGCCACTCCTAATTTGTTTCTAATAACCTCATTTTGTATACGGTCTTTTCTTGTATACCACTTACCCATCTCAACATCTTCATTTCTGTCACAGACATCTTTTGTACATGTTGATGATTAACTCTCCAACACTTATAACCATAAAACATAGCAGGCCTAATTGTTGCTCTATAATATTTACCTTTTAATTTTAATGGTATCTTCTTATCACAAAGAATACCTGATGCTCCTCTCCATTTTAACCAACCAGCATTAATTCTATGTGTAACATCTCCATCAATTCTTCCATCACTTTGAAAAATTGACCCTAGGTATTTAAAACTTTCCTTTTGGGGAATGCAATGTGTGCCAATTTTAATTTCTATGTCCTTTGAAGTAGCCAAATGATCAAACTTATATTCCATATATTCTGTCTTTGTTCTACTAAGTCGGAGTTCTTTGTTTTCTAATGTTTCTCTCCATAGTTCCAATTTTCTATTTACTTTTTCCTTAGACTCCTCCACTAATACAATGTCATATGCAAATAACATACACCAAGGTACTTCATCTTGAATATGTTCACCATTATAAATAAGTATGGACTTAAAGTTGATCCTTGATGTAACCCAATATTAACTTCAAAGAAGTCTGTCGTTCCTTCATGAGTCCTCACACATGTTTTTGCACCATCATACATGTCTCTTATAAGGTTAATATATGTCAATGGGATACCTCTTTTTTCCAAAGTTCTCCAAAGAACCTCCCTCGGTACCCTATCATAAGCTTTTTCTAGATCAATAAATATCATGTGAAGGTCTTTCTTTTTTGCTCTAAAATGTTTCATAAGACGTCTCAAAAGGTGAATCGCTTCAATAGTAGATCTACCTGGCATAAATCCAAATTGGTTCTCTGTTGTACTTGATACTTGTCTTAACCTACGTTCGATAATTCTTTCCCATAATTTCATAGTATGGCTCATTAACTTTATACCTCGATAATTCGCATAATTTTGAATGTCTCCCTTCTTCTTATATATGGGTATACTTGTACTTGCTCTTCATTCCTCAGGCATTTTTTGGTTTTTCCATATTTCATTAAATAGTCTTGTGAGCCAAGTGATTCCTATTTCTCCTAGTATTTTCCAAACTTTTATAGGAATATTATATGGTCGAAACCGATTTACCACCCTTCATATGTTTAAGAGTCTCTTTGACTTCATCCTTTTGAATACGTCGGTAGAAATTGTAGTTTATATACTTTTCTGACTTGGCTAAATCTCCTAAACTAATATTAACATCTTTATTTTCATTAAAAAGATTATAAAAATAGTTTTTCCATCTATTTCTTATATCATCATTTGCCACTAGAATTTTTTCATCCTCGTCTTTTATGCATCTAACATAATTAAGATCTTTAGCTTTCTTATCTCTAGCCCTAGTTATCCTAAAAATATCTCTTTCACCCTCTTTTGGGTTGAGTTTTTTATATAAGTCCTCCCAAATCTTAGCTTTTGCTTCACTAACAGCCTTTTTTGCTTCATTCTTTGCTTTCTTATAAGCTTCTAAAGTTTGACTAGTTTTCTTAGCATAATGTAATTTGTAACATGCCCTCTTTGCCTTGATTTTATTTTGGTAAAAATCTAAAAAAGAAAAAAATAGAAAAAAATCTTATAATTGCAAAGAATTCATATAATGCAAAGGTTTAGTAGATATTCATCATTCACCATTCAATAATAGAAAAAGAATTACATATTTTGAAGTAGAATCCTTAGAAAAAATACAATTTTCATAATTGAAAAAAATACATTTACACATTGTAATTAGGTTCATCAACTAAATAATCTTCGTCTTCTCCTTGTTGAAGATCCTCATCATCTTCTGTTTCAAAATCAAAATCTTCATCCCCTTGGTGTTGTTGCGCTCCTTCCAAATTAATCCATGCATGCCTTTTTCAGTTAGAAGTGAATTTGCTTAATTATCTTCCATAATCTACTCCTCTAATATATCAAAATTATCCAAACTTATTGGATCTAATTAGTTTACTTTTTTATTTAACTTTTTTAATTGCTTGTAAGAAATAAAGATTAGTAATTAGTAAATAACATTAACAATTGAAGCCAAACAAAATATTGAATTGAATCTTTAAGTAGTAACTAATACACGATTACCTCTATCGGAGCCGAATGTTACAACAGATGAAAACTAAGTCATTGAGCTATTTATGTTCAACCTGTTGCGCTTTTTTGTGTGGATGTGTTCAAAGACACTTCAATTCCTTTCACAACCCAGTGCACTATAGGTTTGGCTGACAACTCTTACTGGAAAATCTCTAAAGTTTGCTTAAAAATTAAAACATGAAATGCATGCATCATAAAACTTATCTGCCCACTGTAAGGTCTATCTGCTCATGCAGTTGTTCTGAAGCCATATCAATACGAATTCTAGGTTCAACATCATAGTGTTAGGAAGAAAAAATTATTGTACGACAGAGGAAGATCTTCTTTTACTCCTTCCTCTTCTACTACTTCCACTTGCAAAATCTTCAACAACCATCTTTTCTCTGGTTGATGGTAGCGAACTACTACTACCAACTTCTATTCTACCATCAGATGAAATACTATCACCTAATCCAACATCATCATCCTCTTCATCAAACATCTCTAAATCATCATTCTGTTGTCTTCTCTCATATATGCTCTTAATCATCTATAAACATTGTCATTTAATGGCGTCTGATAATTTCCTAACTCTGTCGTGCAAAGAGCAACTTTTTTCCTAGTCTTTGCTAAGTGATGTTTTAATCGTGAAATTCCATTACTAACCTCCTTCTCACAAAACAAATATTTTATTTTCAATATTTTTTCTCAACTGCTGTACTCACTGCCATGCCACATCAAGATTGGGAGTCTCTAACACCCTTTCCTGCTATCTCAATTGAACACTTCAATCCAATAAAAAATTAAAAATAAAAGTACTTCAAAAATCTCCAATCTTTACATAACACTCAAATAGAGTGTCTCTCACTTCACGACAACAACAACAACAACAACTAAGCCTTTTCCCATACTAGACGGGGTCGGCTACATGGATTCTTTGTTTCCACAGATCTCTATCGTGTGCCATGTTAGCAGTTAACTCCCAATAAGCTAGATCATTCTTTATTGTTTCTTTCCAACACTTTTGTGGTCGTCTTCTACCTCTTTTAATACTTTCCAAATTTAGGTTTTCTAACCTTCTTACAGGTTCTTCTTTTGATCTTGTTTCTATATGTCCAAACCATCTTAAACGATGTTCTCTCATTTTATCCTCTATTGGTGCCACTCCTAATTTGTTTCTAATAACCTCATTATGTATACGGTCTTTTCTTGTATGACCACTCATCCATCTCAACATCTTCATTTCTGTCACAGACATCTTTTGTACATGTTGATGATTAACTGCCCAACACTCAGAACCATAAAACATGGCAGGCCTAACTGCTGCTCTATAATATTTACCTTTTAATTTTAATGGTATCTTCTTATCACAAAGAATACCTGATGCTCCTCTCCATTTTAACCAACCAACATTAATTCTATGTGTAACATCTCCATCAATTCTTCCATCACTTTGAAAAATTGACCCTAGGTATTTAAAACTTTCCTTTTGGGGAATGCAATGTGTGCCAATTTTAATTTCTATGTCCTCTGAAATAGCCAAATGATCAAACTTACATTCCATATATTCTGTCTTTGTTCTACTAAGTCGGGGCCTTTGTTTTCTAATGTTTCTCTCCATAATTCTAATTTTCTATTAACTTTTTCCTTAGACTCCTCCACTAATACAATGTCATCTGCAAATAACATACACCAAGGTACTTCATCTTGAATATGTTTTGTTAACTCATCCATCACCATTATAAATAAGTATGGACTTAAAGTTGATCCTTGATGTAACCCAATATTAACTTCAAAGAAGTCTGTCGTTCCTTCATGAGTCCTCACACATGTTTTTGCACCATCATACATGTCTCTTATAAGGTTAATATATGTCAATGGGATACCTCTTTTTTCCAAAGTTCTCCAAAGAACCTCCCTCGGTACCCTATCATAAGCTTTTTCTAGATCAATAAATATCATGTGAAGGTCTTTCTTTTTTGCTCTAAAATGTTCCATAAGACGTCTCAAAAGGTGAATCGCTTCAATAGTAGATCTACCAGGCATAAATCCAAATTGGTTCTCTGTTGTACTTGATACTTGTCTTAACCTACGCTCAATAATTCTTTCCCATAATTTCATAGTATGACTCATTAACTTGATACCTCGATAATTCGCACAATTTTGAATGTCTCCCTTGTTCTTATATATGGGTATAAGTGTACTTGCTCTCCATTCCTCGGGCATCTTTTGGTTTTTCCATATTTCATTAAATAGTCTTGTGAGCCAAGTGATTCCTATTTCTCCTAGTATTTTCCAAACTTCTATAGGAATATTATCTGGTCCTATCGATTTACCACCCTTCATATGTTTAAGAGCCTGACTTCATTCTTTTGAATACGTCGGTAGAAATTGTGGTTTATATACTTTTCTGACTTAGCTAAATCTCTTAAACTAATACTAACATCTTTATTTTCATTAAGAAGATTATAAAAATAGTTTTTTCATCTATTTCTTATATCATCATTTGCCACTAGAATTTTTTCATCCTCGTCTTTGATGCATCTAACATAATTAAGATCTTTAGTTTTCTTATCTCTAGCCCTATCTATCCTAAAAATATCTCTTTCACCCTCTTTTGAGTTGAGTTTTTTATATAAGTACTCCCAAATCTTAGCTTTTGTTTCACTAACGGCCTTTTTTACTTCCTTCTTTGCTTTCTTATAAGCTTCTAAAGTTTCACTAGTTTTCTTAGCATAATGTAATTTGTAACATGCCCTCTTTGCCTTGATTTTGTTTTGTACTACTTCACTCCACCACCCAGCTTCTTTTTGTGCCGGTACACCTCCCTTAGATACCCCTAACACATCTTTCGCCACTTTCCTAATATGTATAGCCATATTGTTCCACAAATCAGAGGGTGTGCCAACATAATTCCAAACATCTCCTTGAAGGACTTTTTGTTTAAATATATCTTCTTTCTCACTTTTGAGGTTCCACCATTTAGTCCGAATAGCTCGATGCACTCTTTTCTTCTTTGTCCATTTTTTTATTTGTAAATCCATAATTAAAAGTCGATGTTGGGTGGTTAAGCTTTCTCCTGGAATTACCTTACAATCTTTACAACACGCTCTATCTTTTTTTCTACAAATAAAGTAATCAATTTGTGTTTGTGATAAGCCACTCTTATAAGTAATTAAATGTTCATCTCGTTTTTTTGAAGATTGTATTGACTATAAAGAGATCAAATGACATAGCAAAATTTAAAATCTCCCTACCTTCCTCGTTTATATCCCCATAACCAAAGTTTCTATGAATCCCTTGATATCCTAATGCCTCTTTACCGATATGTCCATTTAAATCTCCTCCTAAACAAATCATCTCCCTTTGTGGAATCTTTTGAAACACCTTATCTAACTCTTCCCAAAAAACTGTCTTTATACTATCTTCTAGTCCTACTTGGGGTGCGTAAGCACAAATTATATTCAAAACCTCTACTCCTAACACTAATTTCAATATCATGATTCGGTCACCATATCGTTGTATGTCTACTACACTCTCCTTTAAATCTTTATTTATGATAATACCAACTCCGTTTCGGGCCTTTTCTTTACCTGAGTACCATAATTTAAAACCTGTATCCTCTATCTCCTTTGCTTTTTCTCCAACCCATTTTGTCTCTTGTAAACATAGAATATGAATCTTTCTCCGAATCATAGTATCTACCACCTCCATTAGCTTACCCGATAATGTTCCGATATTCCAAGAACCAATACGAATCTTATTTTCTAGGACTAGCTTCCTTACCCCCCGCATCCGTCCATAATCAAAATGCGTAGACCCTCTCTGAAAATTTTTCACTACATTCGGGCGGCAATGTAGTGGGACTAACTTCTTTACCCACACCCGTCCATGATGTGGAAACCCTCTCTGCAATTGATTCACTACATTCGGGCGAAAATGTAGTGGCCCTTGCTTACTTCTTACTGCATTCGGGCTCTGCAGCACGTCGCTAGGCGGGGACGCCCCAAAGCAATGCTCATAATTTTTGTAATCCATGTTGTAGAGATATTCACGCACTTCATAACTTCATATTTTTGTAATTTAAAAAAAGTAAAATACAAACAACACCAAAAAACAACAAATACAATTTTTTTTTGAAAAACTTAAATATACCTACAACAAAGGTTGGGAGCCTTGCACGGATGTCATAGAGCAACTTTTTTGGAGTCTTGAACACCAGGGAGGGGGAGCCTTGAAAAGAAGCTTTTGTGTGATACTGACACAGAGTTGTATCGTATTGTGTAGTTCTATGATACGATATGTATCGCATCGTATCATACGATACGGATAACACTATAATAAGTACCATATAAAGATTTTTTTACTTTAAAATATTCCATATAATGTCCTGAAAGGTTAATTGCTTCTAAATTTGCTCTAGAAATTTTTATAAGACGTCTCAATAGGTAAATAGCTTCTAAATTGATTTTGCATTGTAATGGTGACTAATGGATACTCGTATGTCTTAAGAAATAGTCGACTTACAAGAAAATGCAGATTGGAGGCATTCCTCCACTCCAATCTGCTCTTGCGGCTCCTCTAGGGCAACCGTCCAGCAACACCACACATTAATATAAAATTAACCCTAATGACCTACTTATACCCTATCTAACTTAACTTCCTAATCTACCCCTAATAAGTATTAGCTATAACTAAAGTGACATAAGACTCAAAATTACATGCACGACTTTCTTTAACATCCTTAACACTCCCCCTCAAGTTGGGTGGAAAATATTGGTGACACCCAACTTGGATAAGGTCTCTTTTAATAGTTTGCTGGTAGTAGTTTTAGTTAAGAAATCAACCCTCTGTTTGATAGAATGAACACTCCAGTTGAAATTCTTTATTAAATATCTTCTCCTTGATGAAGTGGCAGTCAATTTCTATATGCTTGGTCCTTTCATGATATACTGGATTTGATGCCATCTGAATTGCTGCACCTCTATCATAATATAGAGGTATAGGGTGGTTAAGAGGATAACCCAATTCACTAATCAATGATGATATCCATTTTCCTTCACACATAGCTTTTGCTATAGCTCTATATTTTGCTTCTGCTGTAGATCTTGCAACCACAGTATGCTTTTTACTCTTCCAAGATATAATATTACTCCTAAGTAAAGTAACATAGCCTGTAGTTGACTTTCTGTCATCATAAGAACCAGCTCAGTCAGCATCAGAATAAAGTTCAATGTCCAACTTTGATGATTTTGAATAAAGTAAACCCATTCCTGAAGTTGATTTGAGATAGCAAAGAATTCTATACACTGCATCCATCTGATTTTTTTTTGGTGAGTGCATATATACGCTCACAATCCCAACTGCATAAGCAATGTCTGGTCTGGTAATGGTCAAATATATGAGCTTTCCAACTAGTTTCTGATATTTGTGGATGTCCTTGAATCCTTCACTGTCACCATTAAAGAATTTCTGGTTTACCTCCATAGGAGTGTCACTAAGTTTGCATTCAAGCATTTGAGTTTCTTCAAGAAGATCCATTAGGTATTTCCGCTGAGTTAAGAAGATGTCTTTGTCAGAGTAGAGAACTTCTATGCCCAAGAAATAGTGAAGCCTACCCAAATCCTTAATATCAAATAGTTTATGAAGATTCTTTTTCAACTTTGATATTTGTTCAAGATCATCTTCTGTAATAATAATGTCATCTACATAAACCGCAAGAATAGATATTTTTGTCCCATTCTTGAAGAATATTGTATGATCATTGAGACTTCTGTTGTATCCCATACTGCACACTGCTTTACTGAATTTATCAAACCAAGCTCTTGGAGACTGTTTCAACAATATATTGCTTTATTGAGTTTACATACTCTATTAGAAGGTGATAAATGTCTGATCATTCCTAGAGGTATTTCCATGTACACTTCTTCATTTAAGTCTCCCTGTAAGAAAGCGTTTTTAACATCCAATTGCCATAGATTCCAGCCCAAGTTTGCTGCCATACTGAGAAGTATTCTGATTGATGTAAGTTTAGCCATTGGTGCAAAAGTTTCTATGTAATCAATGCCATATGACTGATTGTATCCCTTAGCAACCAATCTTGCTTTATATCTCTCCACTGTTCCATCTGCCTTATATTTAATAGTAAAAACCCACTTGCATCCTACTGTATTCCTATCAGAAGGTAACTCGAGGTATTGTATCTTTCCAGTGCATTCAATTCTTCTTCAATCACAGCTTTTCATAAGGGGCACTTAATTGCTTCTTCAAACTTCGAAGGAATCTTATGTTTTTCAGCTTTCATAATGAAGTTCTGATAACTCTGAGAAGTATTGGCATATGAAATATAATTAGAGATTGGATATCATGCACATGTACGCTTACCTTTGCGAGGTGCAATAGGAATCTCAAGGTCACTGTCCATTTGCACTTGAGGATCTGATTAAGGGAAAATCTCTTTAGCACATGGTTCTTCGGGAGAGTAAACAATATTCTGCTGTCCTTTCTTATATGTCAGAATCTCTTTCGACGGTTGTGTGGTCTCACTCGGAGGATCAACTATCTCATGATACTCCCCCTCACTAGGAACTAGTGGAAGGACGCAGGAAGGAGGGTGAGGAGAGTCCATGGTAGTTGAATAATAAGGAGTAAGTTCAAAGAAAGTGACATTCATGGAAACATAGAGTTTTTTAAGCAAAGGATCATAGCATTTGTATCCCTTACTAGAGGTCGAATAATCAAGAAAAATACACTTATTGGACTTTACATCTAGTTTGTACACCCAAAGATACGAGGAACGATGTGAAATGGTTTGGATGTTTTAGTAAGATGATGAATAGGGCTCTCCCCCTGAATGGTATTACTGGACATTCGATTTATAAGATAAACAACAGTAAGGACAGCATCGCCCCAATAGGATTTGGGAACATGACTTTGAAGAAGAAGTGTGCGGGCGACTTCTAGAATATGACGATTCTTTCGTTCAGCAAGGCCATTCTGCTGAGGTGTATAAGGACAAGTAGTCTGATGAGCAATTCCCAGTGTGTGTAAATAAGTGGCCAACTCAGTCCCAATGTATTCTCCCCCATTATCTGACCGAAGAATCTTAACCGATGTATTGAATTGAGTACAGATAAATTTATGCACAATAGGAAAAATAGAGGCAACTTAAGACTTTGTTTTCATTAAATAAACAATGGTAAGACGAGTACAATCATCAATGAATGAGACAAAATATTTATGACCAAACAAAGAGGTGACTGGATTGGGACCCCATACATCAGAATGAATAAGTTCAAAAAGGGTAGATCGTCGAGAATCACTTAAAGGATAAGATGTCCTTTGGTGTTTCCCAAGTTGACAAACTTCACATTCAAACTGAGATTTATTGTACTGAACTCTAATTTGAGGAATAACAGAAGGAATTTTGGACACGGGTAGATGACCAAGACGATAATGCTAAAGATGAAGATCTGTAGCGGTAGGTGATGGTGCGGAAACGCGGTAAGAGGTGGAAGGCTGAGAATAGTCGTCAAGAATATATAAGCCGTTCTGTAGTTTACCATGTCCAAAGGTTTTCCCCGTCTTCATATCCTGAAATACAAAACTAGTAGGATGAAAAGTTACACAACAATCCAAGACACGGGTGATAGAGCTGACAGAAAGAAGATTGATCGAAAAACTTGGAACATGAAATACTAAGGGTAAAGCAGAAATACAGGTAGATACACTGCCCTGTCCAATCATATAAGTAAAAGAGCCATCTGCCAATTTAATGGGTTGCTGAGCTTGAAGAGTCTTGTAGTCTGAAAAATATGCTAAATCTCCTACCATATGATCTGTAGCCCCGGAATCAATAATCCATGTTTTAGAATGAGAGGTAGAGGAGTGGTTACCCTGTACTATATGTGTAGCTTGAAAAGAAGCTTTTGTGTGATACAGACACAGAGTTGTATCGTATCGTGTAGTTCTATGATATGATATGTATCGCATCGTATCATACGATACGGATAACACTACAATAAGTACCATATAAAGATTTTTTTACTTTAGAATATTCCATATAATGTCTCGAAAGGTTAATTGCTTCTAAATTTGCTCTAGAAATTTTTATAAGACGTCTCAATAGGTAAATAGCTTCTAAATTGATTTTGCATTGTAATGGTGACTAATGGATACTCGTATGTCTTAAGAAACATATTCAATAATAAAATCAATAGTCGACTTACAAGAAAATGTAGATTGGAGGCATTCCTCCACTCCAATCTGCTCTTGCGGCTCCTCTAGGGCAGCCGTCCAGCAACACCTCACATTAAGATAAAATTAACCCTAATGACCTACTTATACCCTATCTAACTTAACTTCCTAATCTACCCCTAATAAGTATTAGCTATAACTAAAGTGACATAATACTCAAAATTACATGCGCGACTTTCTTTAACATCCTTAACAGTATGAACCTTAAACTAATATTCTTTCCCATAATTTCATAATATGGTTCATCAACTTAATACTCAAATAATTTACACAATTTTGGATACCTCTCTTGTTTTTGTATATGATATACTTATACTCTTCTTTTATTGCTCAAGCATCTTTTGGTTGCTCTATATTTTATTAAATAATCTTTTAAGCCAAGTGATATTAATCTTTCTTAGGATTTTTTGTACTTCTATAGGAATACCATTTGATCTTATAGATTTACCATCCCTCATAAGTTTAAGAGCATCTTTGACTTTATTCTTTTGAAATGTCATTATAAATTACGGTTTATATACTCTTTTGAGGTTATTAACTCTCTCAAGTTATACTATATTTGTGTTAAAAAGCTTACGAAAATAAATTTTCCATCTATTTCTTATATCATCTCTTGCTACAAGAACCTCGTTATCTTTATCTTTAATTTACACGACAAAAATAAGATCTTTAGTTTTTTCTCTTCAACCTTAACCGTCTTAAAAATATCTCTTTCACATTCTTGACTTGAGCTTTTTATACAAATCCTTTCAAGTTTTTGTTTTTATTTTACTCACTTTTTTTCTCTTCTTTCTTTGTCATCATGCTTTGTAATATGCACTCTTTCTTAATTTTATGTTCCACCATCTCACTGCACCACCAGACCTCCTTTTATGAGATTAACCTAATATTATCTTTTTCTACTTTCTTAATATGCATTGCCATATTATTCTATGTATACAACAACAACAACTAAGCCTTTTCTCATATTAGATGAGGTTGGCTACATGAATTCTTTGTTTCCATAGAGTCCTATCATGTGCCATGTTAGCGGTTAACTCAACATAAGTTAGATCATTCTTTATTATTTCTATTAACCTTTTCCTTAGACTCCTCCACTAACACAATATCATCTGAAAATAACATACACCAAGGTACTTTATCTTGAATATGTTTTGTTAACTCATCAATATCATTATAAATAAGTATGGACTTAAAGTTGATCCTTGATGTAACCCAATATTAACTTCAAAGAAGTTTATGATTCTTTTATGAGTCACATATTTTTGTGCCATCGTACATGTCTCTTATAAGGTTTATGTATGCCAATGAGATACCTCTTTTTTTCAAGGTTCTTCAAAGAATATCCCTTAGTACCATATTGTAAGCCTTTTTTAGATCAATAAATATCATGTGAAGGTCTTTGTTTTTTTGCTCTATAATGTTTCGTATGACTTCTCATAAGGTGAATCACTTCAATAGTAGATCTACTTGACATGAATCCAATCTTCAACACCTTCTTGGCTACAAATTCTAGCAGCCTCATGGCTGCAAAACACATTTCAGCAGTCTTCGAAACTACAATCTTCACCTTATAAAAACATCAACTCTTAGCTGCACAATTTCAGCATTTCTCCTAAAATTATGCAAAGACATCAACCACTTCACACCTTCCTCCATCTTCCAGCTTGGGTCCATAAGGTTACATGGCCGACCTTGACCTTGCAGATGTCTTTAACAGTGGTCCATTGCAGGCTGGATGAGACAACTGCGGCTCTCATGTGCATTTCATCAAACAGTTGATGTGCAGGGTTAAAGCTTCTCTGGGGCATTTCATCAAACACTTGTAAAGCTTTTCGAATGCACCCACATTTCGAGTACATATCTACGAGTGCAGTACCTACGGCTTGGTTAAAGAAAAAATTTCATTCCTACCAATATATTCATGCACTCATCTCCCCAGTTTTAAGGCTCCCAAATGTGCACAAGCGGACAATACATTGACCACAGTGAACTCATTTGTCTCAATTACAGCAACCAACATCTCGTAAAACAAAGCCAACCCCTTACTAAATCTATGTTGCTGAATTATAAGGCAAGACGTCTCTTTGCTGCATTTTAACAAAGAGGTACAACCCCGTGTGACCAATAGCACTCGACGCCTACTCTCTGATGATGGTGTTGAAAGATAAGGTTGTTGGTTATGTTCTTTTATCAAACACTTTACGTGCATATCATACGTGGTTCAGATTCACCAAACGCTCGACAAGCTTAGCAAGAAGAACATCAGTATGAGCATGTTTTTCTTGATAATTCAATAGTGAAATTGTTTGATTTCATTCAAATGCTTGCAATCCTTGGCATCATGATATTCCAGTACAGTCAATGGCCACACAGTTCTGATATCCCATAGCATCACCTTCCTATCATAAGATGCATAAAGTAAATGGAACCATGATTTTTCATGCCATTTGCATGATGTAATCCACGATGTATGAGAGGAGAATTGAAACATGGGGGTAAGAGTATCTGGCCTACAAGGGTCCCATATCCGAAGAACAGGATCTCAACCGCCCACAGCAACAAGCATAGAGCTCTCACACTGCCACTATCTAGCCATTACAGAACCTTTCTACACACCTCACGAAATCCGAAGTCCAAAGGAGAAGCAAAGTTTTAAATCAGCTATCGTACAAAAACTATCCATACTATCTGCAGAACTACTCAAAATGCAGTAGCCACCAAGAATGCCACTTGAGACCACCATTTTTGGTGGTTATCGGTTATTCCACATGTTCTAGCAAATCTGTCGCCACATGCTACTGCTCCCGGCGATCAAAATATGCTCTGATACCATGTTCGAAATCGTGAAAGTATCGTGGAAGCGCAACAGATGATCGAATATAATAAAACGATAAAAAAGAGTGAAGATAAAATGTGGAGATTAAAGGAGGGGGCAGACCCGCCAATCGAGAACGCCCCCCTCTCTCTTTCTTAATCTTAATCTCTTAACCCTAATACAAGAGGTCCAACCCTTATATAATGGGTTGTTAAATACAGAATTACCAAAAGACCCTTAGTACTACAAGCAATTACAATAATACTTAAAACATAAAAAATGACAAACCTAACATTAGTACAATAGATACATTCATAATCTTAAACACTGCAAAGCTTATATTTGGTCTTGTAATGGTGAGATATATGAGTTTACCAACTAATATGAGATATCTGCCCACATCTTCATGTAGGTTTTTAGATTCTCCAACTATCCCTCTTTGAACTTAAATTGGAACAGTACATATACGACAATCTTTCATCTTGGTCTCTTTTACCATATCAAGAATATATTTACGCTGGCTTAAGAATAAACAACCATTACATCGAATAATTTGAATACCCAAAAAATAATGTAGCTTTCCTAAGTCTTTCAAATCAAAGAGCCTATGCATATCTCGCTTCAAGTCTGTGATTCTCTTCACATTATTACCTATAATAATAATATCTTTAACATGTACAACCAAGAGAATAGTCTTCTTATCGTGTCTGATAAATAATGTGTGGTCACTCGTGCTGCGTTTAAAACCGAGGCTGAGAACACCTTCGCTAAAATTTTAACCATGCTATAGGTGATTATTTTAATCCATAAATCGATTTATTCAGCTTGCATACTTTGTGTGACTCAATCCTTTGATTATAACCAGATGATAAATCCATATAGATATCCTAAGTAAGATCTCCTTGAAGAAAAATATTTTTCACATTCAAATGCCACAAGTCCCATTTCTGTTTCACTGCCAGTCTGCCACACTTAAGAGAATTCTGATAGTATTTAATTTTGCAACGGGTGCAAAGGTTTCAGTATAGTCAATCACATAGGATTGACTATAACCTTTAACCACCAACCTAGTTTTGTATCTTTCTATATTCCCATATGCTCGATACTTGATAGTATATACCCATTTGCAACCAACGATCTTCCTCTCTGGTGGTAACTCTAAGTTCCCAGGTTTGATTTTTTTCCAGAGTTTGAATTTCATCTCGCATAGCTGTCTTTCATTGTGCACATTATTGAGCCTCTTCATATGCCTTCGAAATATAAGCCTTATCTGCATTCATCACAAACAACTGAGATTCTTTTGGATAATTAAAATAGGATACCATTTTATAAATAGGGTATTTGGCTCCTTCCCTCTTTCCTTTATGAAGAGCAATAGGTAAATCATATGAATTACTAGAAGGATTTGAAGGATTTATCAGAACTGATTCAGGAGTCGTATCTTGGTTGAGGGTAGCATTAGGATTTGGTAGGACTATCTTTTTGTCTCCTCTTAAATAAGTGTGCCATTTCTTTCCTTCGGTCGGATCAATTGTCTTTTCATTATTTTCTTTCACTGGTAATATCGGTAAGATGATACTATTGAGAGAATTTGATAACTTACTGTCGTTTTCCCCAAAGTACTGTAAGTTTTCATGAAATGTAACATCCATGGTGATATAACACTTCCTTATTTCAGGATCATAACACTTGTATCCCTTCTGAGTAGAGGAATATCCCAAGAAAATACACTTGATAGCTCTAGCATCAAGTTTGTCTCTAGCATTACCAAAAATATGTACAAAACATATTCATCCAAAACACTCTTAGTGACACATAAAATTGTTTTTGAGTGGGACATAAAGTATGAAAGCGAGAATCACTATTAAGTACATTAGTAGGCATGGGGTTTATAAAAAAACAACATTTAGTACAACTTCACACCAATAAGTTTTTGTGACATTATTCTCAATAAAAAAGGTTCTTGTAACTTCCAAAATATGCTTGTTTTTCCTCTCAAAAACCCTATTTTGGTGTGGGGAATAAGGACATGATGTTTAGTGTAATACTCCATGACTAAAGAAATATGAAGGTAGAGATTCAGACATGAATTCACCACCATTATCACTATGATTGATTTTGATAGTTAACTGGAATTTATTATGAATAAATTGACAATACATAGCAAGAATATTTCTCACTTTATCCTTGGTTTTCATAAGGTAGACCATAGTGAATCGAGTGCAATTATCTATAAAGGAAACAAAATATTTGTAACCTTACAGTGAAGTATTATAACATGAACCCCAAACATCAGTATAAATAATTTCAAAAAGTTTAGAAGTTCTAGATTCATTCAATCGAAACGACACACAATAATGTTTGACAATTTCACATTATAAAATCAAATCAGTACAACTAGAAAAAACTGGTAATATCATCCTAATCTTAGAAAGTGAAAGATGTCCCAATCTTTGATGTCACAAGATTAATAATTCTTTTTTTTTTTTTTTTATAGTAGACTGCATGGCTGTTTTAATAGTCTCCTCGAAGACATAGAGTCCCTTCCTCATACTATCCTGACCAAAGATCATCCCCGCCCTCAATTCCTGAAAGACAACATGAGTAGAATTAAATGTTACAATATAATTAAAGTCTTTGGCCAAGGCTTGTAATAATAACAAATTAATTGAAATGTTGGGAACATGTAAAATATTTTTCACATTTCCAAAATCTGTAGTTATGCTCCCTTTTTCCATGATAGGAATGGTGGATCTATCAGTCAATTTGATGTCTGTCCCCTTCTGAATTGATTGATAATTATAAAAAAATTCTTTCATGCCAACCATATGATCAGTCGCCCCCGAATAAACTATCCATATCCTGGAATTAGATGAGAAAACATTACCCAATGCCATTAAGGAGAAGGGATAGGCCGAGTACTCAAACCGGGGATTTAGGTATGGGTTGATTTGATCCATTCAAACAAAAAAGAAAAGAAAAGAGAGAGCACTTGGTCCGGGTACACAAACCGAGGATACCGGGCACACTGACATGCATACAGGTGTCCATACTTGGTACATACCGATATGTGTGCTCTGTCCTAAGCGTGCTTTAGGCATCTCATCCTGATTACCCATTGGTTGAGAAAGATAATAAAAAATATGATAGAAAACATTACTTCCATTGCGACTCAAGCAGAGAAAGATAAAGAGAACAAATCTTCCTACGAGGAGCCATATTGTGCATGATCTTGCAGCATTTGTTTAAGAGATTGCGAAACAGTCTAATGGCGTTAGACTGAACAAAGGAGATGATCTTAATTGGGTTAGTTTTATCTGGAATGGTGATGCTTCAATTATTTGATTTGAATTTCTTTTGCAGTTCCCTATATTGTGAATGTTTTTCTATGAACTTACCTGGCTGTTGTTGTTGTTGCTTAGTCATTTATTTCTGTCCTGGAAGTTATCCTTGCATAATAAATTCTATTATGGTTCACTTTATTATCATGCTAGCTAATGAAACCATGTCTATGCCTCAGAATGCATAGTGATTATGGTAGCGGATAGAACCGTGCTCATGCCTCAAAATATGTAGTGATTATGGTATCAAATTGAGCTTGCTTTAACTGTTATAACATGATGCTAACTTGTGACAACTGAATTTGTACCATGGAAATTCTACAAGTAATCAAGGTGGTGAGCTTTTTCTTCATTGTAGATGCTAGTGCAAAGATCAAAGTTGACCTCAAATTTGCATTGCCTGGAAAGGAGAGACAAGATTCAGTGTTCAGTGGACTACAGGTTTGCTAAACGTTAGTGATTCCTATATTTATGTCTAAGTACATACTAACATGATCACACAAGTACACACATGCAGACACAAATGTACACGTACAGACACATGCACAGAGAAGGAGGGTTCTGGGTAATTGGTTGCCACTCTGAAATGAATTGTCATGCTAATCATGGAGCAAGCATTGACAGTTAGCTTTAGCTTGTAAGGGTATCGCCAAGATAGTTACCAAGAGCCCTAAGAATGTTGCCAAGAAGTGAAATCAGTCCAAACAAGTCTATAAAGTATCCCAGGCACGAATCCCCAAGTTTAAAACACAAACTATCTTAAGAATAACTTCAATGTATTGTCACAAGAGCTTGGATAACAAATCTATAGTCCAAGAAGCAAGAGAAGAGGGACTACTGTATATAACTATCCAACAACCAGACTGGCTGTTCTGCACCAGTAATTCTAGCCATTGTGCAACAGCTGGTTATGGAACTAGCCAATGCTAGCAACTTCCAAATAAAAGGAGAAAAGATGAAGTACTCCTATACAACAGAAGCTAAAAGAACCAAAGTACAATGAGAGATTTAAATGCGTCTGCTAGCTGGTACTCCAGACATAAGCATGGCATTTGAAGTTCTTGAGATACTCTTCATTTATAAAATGATAGTCCATTTCAACATGTTTTATCCTTTCATGGAAGGTATTGGTCATGGCAGTATACTTTTCCTTGTTGCAATATATAGTTGATGCCTTGGGGAGTTCCCACACTGATGTCCATTCCATACTAATTGTGCTGCAGTTGTAGCCAAAACTCTGTACGGAAGAAAGTGATTACTTTTGTGATACTTTTCACTTCTAAGCCACTATAACTCGCCTATAAAGGTACAACTTACGTTGGTGGGGGTGCCGATCATTGATGTCTCTACCCTAGTTACACTCACTAAATTAAAAGAACATGACAAAGAAAGAAAGCTCCTTGTTCTATAGTATACTTGGCATATCTCTCACGTTCCTCCTCACAAAGCTCATCGGTTGGATTGTGCTGGAATTGAGTCACGGTGTCCAACATGCTATTTCTGGTCAAGATATTGCAAGATATGTTAGAGCTCTAACCATTTATTTATAGGGGATATGGTCCTCTGCAGGTTCTCCATTTATAGTTCTAGGCTTTGCATTCAAGTTTTTTGGTGTATCAACCTTCTTGGCGTTTGCTGGTTCAAACTTATTTGCTAAAGTTAGCTTGTGCTAAAAAATTCCTCTGAACAATGGGGAAGATTTCTATCATAAGAAGTGTTGTAGTTGTCGATGATTTTTCATTTCAAGTGCATCATTAACTCTTTCTGTCCTTTACATAATATAATGATTCCTGTTACATGAAACTAAATTTCATCGTTCTTTTCCTTAAATCATGAACTGTCTAGACTCTAAATGGGACAAATAACAAAATAGAAAATGAATTTCATTTATTTGTTTTTGAGTGTTAAATTCCCATACTAGACAGGGTTGGCTACATGGATTCTTTGTTTCCACAGAGCCCTATCATGTGCCATGTTAGCAGTTAACTCAACATAAGCTAGATCATTCTTTATTGTTTCTTTCCAATACTTTTGCAGTCGTCCTCTATCTCTTTTAATACTTTCAAAATCTAGTTTTTCATACCTTCTTACAGGTGCTTCTTTTGATCTTCTTTCTATATGTACAAACTATCTTAAACGATATTCTCTCATTTTATCCTCTATTGGTGTCACTCCTAATTTGTTTCTAATAACCTCATTATGTATACGGTCTTTCCTTGTATGACCACTTATCCATCTCAACATCTTCATTTATGCTACCGACATCTTTTGTATGTGTTGATGATTAACTGCACAACACTCAGGAACTATAAAACATGGTAGGTCTAATTGCTGCTCTATAATATTTACCTTTTAACTTTAATGGTATCTTCTTATTGTTGGAAATCGTGGGAGGTGCAGTGGAAGATCAAATATTTACCTTAACTTATAGATGCATTTCCAGCAATGTGCTTTTTTTTCTTAAATCCTTTTCTTCCTATGATTTGCAGGAAACTGATGAGAGTTCCAAACTTGTTTGCATTCATGATTCTGCAAGGCCTCTTGTAACATGTGGAGATGTGAAAAAGGTTTGCTTGCACTTTCTTCATCACAATCTCATTAGTGTCATACTCTGTTCTATTCCAAGAATGCAACTTCAATTATTCGCATGGCCTGCAACAAGATTATCTGGACATTTTCTAAATAAGTCAACTGTGCGACTTGTATCCATTGCCCAATTGCTTGATTTCCACATTTACTACTTCCAGTGGCACCCTTTACTGGCCCGTTCTCTTGTCTTGTAAAAAGTGTGTTAGCTTCTCAACTTGTAATGCAAATAGTGATCTTTTTTGTCTGATATTGTCAAATCTTCGTATATGCTGATCTGGATAGTATTTTGCAAGTTCTTATTCTTGTCATGTTGGATTCATGGCATGAAATAAATGTATTATTTCCTGCAGAATGGAAAAATCAATACTTAGTACATCTTTAAGATGAAGCCCAACTCTGTGTGCATTAAAGGCATGTTTTGCTACTTCATAGTCTCCTCATTTACTTGGGTTTCTCTGAATGCGTTTAAGCATCCATAATTTGTCACTGTGTGAAACATCTTTACCTTAACCTTAACCTTAATCAAGCCTTTTCCCATGCTAGGTGTTGTCCGAACATGCTGAACTTCCAATTTCTTATGGTATCACGTGTAAATAGTCAAATTGCACGCGAATAAACAATCCAACAAAATTCTGGCTGTCTGCTACCTAACACAACCCTCATCCTTTACATGCTGAACTTCAGATTTCTTATGGTATCATTTGTAAATAGACCGACTGTCGGAAAAATTGCATGCAAATAAACAATCCAACAAAATTATGGCTGTCTACTACCTAACACAACCCTCATCCTTTATTTGATCTTGGGCCAGCTATATAAGGGTCGATTCTGAACATAGGCTGAGGAACTATTGTAAAACATGTACATGCCTTATTGATCTTTTTATTCATGTGTCAAAATTACTCGTTGCTAGGTTCTAAAGGATGGTTGGCTAATTGGAGCAGCAGTGCTTGGTGTGCCTGTTAAAGCTACAATTAAGGAGGTAAGGAGAAGCTGACAATAGTTTTCACATGAAAGAGTTCTGAAATTCCATTACTATTATGCTTTCATGTTTTCTAGAATCCCATTCGAAGTGATCAATTTCTGTAAACAAAAGCTGTATCTCTCCTTTTCAACAGAATTGGCATCTGTCAAATGCATGAGGTTTCCTTAAGTTTTAGTGGGCAAAATGAGAGTCTAAAGGCAAAAAGCAAGTTGCTTTTTCTTAGCCGTTGAAATTGGATATGCATAATTCTGCTAGCTGCTTTGCTACTAGAAATCAGTTACAAAGCCTAGGACATGAAACACATTGCTTGGGGAGGGATTATTGAGAGGATCTCTTTGTCCCTTGTGTATACAATAGAGAAGCATGAAAAGAATATGATATACATGCTTAACTGATAATTGCTATGTGTTAGACAACATGAGGCTACTTTTCTTACAGCCGGACTTGATCATTTTGAATTGTCTAAGTGATTCAAAATTCTTCATCTGAGAATAGGTTTCATGCAATTGATGATGCAGTCATAATTGGTGTTTGCCCCTCTCCTGCAATTGTTCCTGGCTTCTGTTACTTCATGGTTTCTTAGTCTGAGATAGCTTCCACTTTTTCCAATTTCCATTTAACATTAGTGGTAACTGTCTTCTGCAATTGCTTCCTGGCTCTTTTAGATGATTTGATAATATGGGATGCATTTTAACTCCCTATGGTTTTGATGTGCAGGCAAATGAGAGATCTTTTGTAGTTAAAACTTTGGACCGTGAGACACTATGGGAAATGCAAACCCCACAGGTTTCTTCTCCCTTTGCTTTAGACTTTTCCTAGAAAATGATAATGTGAATGATCCGTTAGTGCTGACATGTGTGATCTCTTCCACACCAACTGAATAATGGCCTTAGTGATTATTAGCAAGTTTCTCCATCCAAATGTTGTCATAAAAATTTTCTTTGCCAGAGAATGCATTTGTAAGTTATTATCTGAAGATTTTTCTTGTTCATTCTTTATAAAAACTTTTGGACCTAAGAAATGGATTTTCTCAAAAAAAATGGTGCTGGTTTGGGGTACTGATAGTATGCAAGTTGGGGACATATCCTATTCACTGGCACCTTTCTCTACATTGAAACCGCAAGATGATTGAGCTTTTATATTCTTAGGCAATGTATGAGACCTTTTTGTCAGAATCAACAAGCAATCAAGGCAACAAGAGATCAGAAATTTGAAGATGGAATTGGAGTGGTTATCGGCAGTCACCAAAGCTGTTGCACCCTCTCTCTCTCTCTTTCTTCTTTATTTTTTTCATAACATCGTTATGATGGTGGTAGGGTTTCCCCCTTTAAATACCAGCATTGCACTAATGAGAATTACTAAGTGCCATTAATAAAACTAATTTACAGCTCCTTTTATACACAAACACTTAAGAAAGTAAAGCATGAAATATAAACTACATAAAATAACTACTGCACTGCTACGTGTTGTGGACATTCTTCACGTCTTCTAATACTCTCCCTCAAGTTGGGTTAAATAATGATGTTATACCCGACTTGCCACATAATCTTAGCAATACATTTCTCTTAAGAGCTTTAGTCAGCATGTCAACACATTAATCTTTAGACCTCACATGTTCAAGCCTGAATTCTGATGTGTTTACACTGTCTCGGATAAAATGACAATCAATTTCAATATGTTTTGTTCTCTCATGATATACTGGATTAGAGGCAATCTTTATTGCTGCCTTGCTATCACAATATACTGGAATAGAGTCTTTCATGGGGTATCCAATTTCCATGAACAATGACCGCCACTTACCTTCACATATGCTAGAAGCAATGACCCTGGATTTAGTTTCGGTTGGAGATCTTGTCACAACTGATTGTTTCTTGCTTTTTAAGGAGACAATGTTGCCTCCCACTAAAGTCATATATCCTAAAGTGGATTTTCTATCATCTCTAAGACTTGTCCAATCTACATCTGTGTAGATTTCAATTTTAGAGCATTCATTTGCCTTTTACATTATTCCATGTCCATGTGTACTCTTTAGATACTTGAGAATATGAAATACTGCATCCATATAATTCTTAGAGGGAGCTTGCATAAATCTACTTACAATGCCTACTGCATAGGCGAATGATGTGTAATCGTTAGATATATCAATTTACCAACTAATTGCTGGTATCTAATTGCATCAACTTTATCTCTTCCATCATCAACTTGTAACTTCTTATTTACATCCATAGGTGTGTAAATCGGCTTACATTCTTGCATCTTAGTTTCTTGTAGTAAATCTAATGTATATTTTCTTTAACTCAAAAAAATATCGGTACTTAAATATGCTACTTCGATACCAAGAAAGTAATGCAGCTTACCAAGGTCCTTAATGTCAAACAACCGATGTAGTTCAAGCTTTAATCTTTGTATTTCTTCAATATCATCTCCTATCACTATTATATCATATCATCTCCTATCACTATTATATCATCAACATACACAAGTAACAATGTTAGTTTTTTTCCTCTTTTAATGAATAAAGTGTAGTCACTCACATTCTTTTTGTAACCCAAATTAATAATACTTTTGCTTAATTTTTCAAACCATGTTGTTTCAGTCCATAAATTGCTTTTTTAGGTATGCAAACTTTATTTTTTGGATTTTGGTAACCAAGTGATAATTCCATATATATTTCCTCCTTCAGCTCCCACTGGAAGAATGCATTCTTCATATCAAGTTGTCACATTATCCACCTTTGAGCTGTAATATAGGTTATGACTCGTATGGATGTAAGTTTAGCTACTGGTGCAAAAGTCTCTTGATAGTCAATCTCATAGAATTGGTTATACCCGCGAGCCACTAGTGTGTATGTCCACCTTTCTTCTTGCTGGTAAGTCACTGACAACCCATGTCTTGTTCTTCTCCAGATCCTGCAATTTTGATTTCATTTCATCTACCTAGTGTGTAGGTCTCCGACGGTTCCAAGTTCTTAAGAATTTGATATGTTTCAACATTCAATATAAAACTATGACAATTTGATGATAGCAGATCATATGACAAGAATTGACAAATAGGATACTTACCATATAACCTTTTACCTTTTCTCAATGCAATAGGAATGTCCAACTCATCTTCATATTGTTCTTCCATAGTTTCATCCATCTGATCCAAGGAAGGATCTCCCCCTTGTCCATGGAGTCCAAAGGATTATGCATCACTTTCTTCCTCTTCCCTTTTGTGTACACTTTCAACTCTTTCTCTTCCATTAATTCTTCTTCTTTCTCATTCTCTTTCACTTCCACTCTATGATCTTTAGGGATGTTTAGTTGTTTACTGGCAGAACTTGTTCTTTAATGGTGAAACTAGGTGACTCATTCTTACTTTGGAAGTAGGAAGTGGTTTCAAAAAATGTTACGTTCATTAACACATACCTTTTATGCGTTTTAGGATCATCACACATAACCCTTTTCTCACTTGAGTAACGAAGGAAAACACATCTAATATCTCGTGGTTTCAACTTATCTCGAAAATGATCATATACATACACAAAGCATAGACACCCGAATATACGAGGGATAATATGAAATGGTTTATCTCCAGGTTTAATCACTTGAAAGGGAGATCAACTAGATATAACAACTGAGGGTAGTCTATTAATAAGATAAATAAGTGTGAGTATTGTTTCGGGCCAAAAAAATTTAGGGACATTGTCCTCTAGAAGTAGGGTCCTTGCCACCTCTATTATCTCTTTTCTTTCTTTCATCTACTCCATTCTGCTGAGGAGTGTAGACATAGGACATTGTGTTCTAGAAGTAGAGTCCTTGCCACCTCTAGTATATGTCTATTTTTCCTTTAAACAACTCTATTTTGGTCCAGGAGTATAGACACATGTAGTGTTGTTCATCGCGTATCGTATCATTATCTTTTTGGTCCACGATACGTATCATATCGCATCATAGTATATCATAATTTAATGCTAAAAAATTAGTAAAAATCCAAAAAAAAAAAAAGGAAAAATATGATAATTGCAAAGAATTCATATAATGCAACGTTTAATACATATTCATCATTCACAATCCGTTGCACTAAAGGTTTGACTCACAACTCTTAGTGCAAAATCTCTAAGGTTTGTGCAATTACTTCTAAGTCTTTTTCACCAAACATATGTATAAAAAGGCAAACATCATGAACTTAATGCACAATAAATATAAGATTTACGAAACTTAAATACGAAGATAAACAGTTTACCTGGGCGCATATTAGTGCGGTTGCGGATTACTACACACAAACCCATTAAGTGATGAGCATTATCATAGATCTCTATTTCTCGATGTATATCATATGCTCTACTCTCATCATGAACTAATCTGCTTTAATGATGTCTCGATTAATCTCACCGTCCCTTTTAAAGCTTGTTGAGTACCTCCATTTAAATTATTTTTAATGGCTTCTTTTGCCCTATCCATGGCTTCATAAAGATAGCGCATAGATGGTTTCTCCTTACTATCAACCAATCTCAAAACCTTCACTAAAGGATATGTAATCCTCAATAGTCTAACACATGCATTCCAAAATATACTCTTGAAGACTGTCTCTGAAATCTCATTAACTTTCTGTTTCTTCTATTTTGAGGCAACTCTGCAAATTATTGCCACTATCTGATTAGAACATTCTCTTTAAGACTTGCTTTTGTCTCACAATGCTCTATACAGATAAGAAATAAGTTTCAAATCGAGTTGCAACTTTACGAAGAAGCTTTGCACCATCTGTATATCTTCTCATCATACATATTACAAATGCATGATTGTAGATAAATTTGGTGATATCTTGGCAACACTAAGTTGCTACCTTTATCTCATCCATCTCATCAATATCCTCAAGGATAATATCTAAATAATGGGTTACACATGGTGTCAAATAGAAAGTCCCATAAGTATTTGCTAACTCCTTCCCAGCTGCTTTATAGTTAGTTGGATTATCTGTAATGAATTAGACTACATCCTCTAGCCCAATCTCGCATATCACCTTATCAAACTCTTGTCTTAGGATATCTGTAATATGTCTCTCCTCTAACATATATAGAGATTTCAAAAACATAAGTTCTTTAGGACAGTAGATAAGAAAGTTTAATAAAGTCCTTCCTCGCCTATCTGTCCATCCGTATGCTATGATAGTGCATCTTGTCTCCTTCCATGACTCTATCAAAGTCGAACAATATTCTTGCACTTCAAGGACAGTCTTATCTAATAGATTTTCTTTCAACTTCTAAAAAGAGGGCATCTTCTATCCTAGACCAATATTAGCCATTGTATTTGTTATTGTTTAAAAATAAAAATTGTTTGCTGCATTAAATGGAATGCATGCATTATAAAACCATCTGTCCACTACAAGGTCTGCTTGCTCATGCAGTTGTTCTGAATACATAACAACACGAATTCAAGGTTGAGCACCACGTGTAGTGCTAGGAGGAAAAACTATTTGTATGCCAGAAGAAACTCTTTCTCTATTCCTTCCTTTTCTACCACTTTCACTTGCAAATCTTCAACAACCCTCTTTCCTCTGGTTGATGGTCGAGAACTACTACTATCAATATTTGTTCTACCATCATAAATAATACTATCACCCAATCCAATAGCATCATCATCCTTTTAATCAAACATCTCTAAATCATCCTTCAGTTGTCTCCTCGCATATATGCTCTCAATCATCCGCAGACAATGCCATTTATTGGCTTCTGATAATTTTTTAACTCTGCCTGTGCAAGGAGAACTTTTTTCCTAGTTCCTGCTAGGTGATGTTTCAATCGTGAAATTTCACCACTAACTACCTTCTCACAAAATAAACATTTGATCTTCAATCTATTTCCCTCAACTGTTCTACTCCACTTTCATACTGGATCATGAGACTAAGATTGGCAGTCCCTAACACCCCTTCCAGCCATCTCAATTGCACACTTCAATTCAAAAAAAAAACTTGAAAATTAAAGCACTTCATAAATCCCCAATCTTCACGTAACACTCAAATAAAGTGTCTCCCACTTCATGAATGCAATAAAAATCATATCGACGCACTTCACAACTTCATATTTTGTCATTCAAAAAAAGAAAAACACAAATAATATCAAAAAACAAATACAAAGAAAACAATTCTGAAAACCACCAAAAATATACTACAATCCGAGTTATGAGGCTTGCATGGATACTGTAGAATACTTTTTTGAGAGCCTTGAACACCAAGGAGGTAGAGAGCTACCAGAGGAAGGCTTTAGCAATGTTGGGGAGCTGTGAATAAATGTCAAAAACTTGCAAAAACGTGGTTTTCTGTTTGGCCAGGGACCCTTTCCTAGCCCCTTTAAAAGGGTCCCTGACCGTATCATGCGATACGCTACCGTATCACACGATACGACACAATACTTACCATGCTACGATACTATTGCCTGTATCGTATTATGGTGTATCACGATACGATACGTATCACAGCGTATCATACTATACATTGCGATATAGATAACACTAGACACATGATGTTTGGTGTAAAATACGATGGTGTAATATCGATAACACTCGACACATGATGTTTGGTGTAAAATACCATGCGATTAGAGGTAAGTCCTTAAATAAGTGTTTATGAACTCACCACCATTATCAAATCTAAGGATTTTAATTAAATAACCAAATTGAGTTTCAATGAGTATTTAAAACTGCCAAGGAAAGGCATCAAATGAGGACCCCATACATTAAGAGTGAACCAACTCAAATGGAATAGACAACTTAGACTCTGTACTAGAAAACAACACTCTATGGTGCTTAGCCTTTTGACAAATATCACACTAAAGGACTAAGTTACTCAATCTTTCAAAATGAAATAACTCCCTAACTTTTGAAATGGGTAGATGTCCAAATTGAATATACCATAACTTCAACTTCTCTTCATCATTAGTGGTTGTTAATGCTTTTCTCTGTGCAGAAAGTTGATTTCCTGGAAGTAGATATAGTCCATTACTTAGTTCATCACGACCAAAGATTTTTCCCGTCCTCAGATCCTGAAAAATACATCTAGTAGGAGAGAAAGTTACTGAACAATTTAGTTCTCGAGTCAAGGAGTTGACTAATAATAAATTGATTGAAAATTTAGGAATATATATCACATAATTTAGTGTAAAATTCTTTGCTTGAATTACTCCCTTTCCTTTTATAGGAACTAGGGAACCATCTGCAACTTTAAAATAGTATGGTATAGATTACTTCATAAATTAATTTTTATCACCTACCCTATGATCGGTAGTAGTAGAATCAATTACCAAAAATTAGATTCAGTAAGAAAGGAGTTACCACTGATACTATAAGAGGTAGGAACATTTATTTCACTTTTTTGAGTAGAGGTGGATGGTTACTCAATGCAGTCTTATTTAATTTTAACGAGTTTCCTTTTTAACTCTACCATTTCATCGAGGGAAGAAAAGTATGTCTGCCTCTCTATGTTTGTTGCCACATGGTTTATGAAGTCCTTATAATTGCCTGGTTTACCTATGATTTCCTAGCATTGTTCACGAGTGTGTCTTTTTTTTCCGAGCACAGCAACTTACTTTTGTCTTCATGGTTTTGGAAACGGCCAACCCCTCTACACTTCTAGTAGAATTTTTTCCTTGCTGAAAATTTTGCCCCATTTCGGCAAATACCATCTTTTCTGTTTGAGTTGTATCCTCTTTCTCAAGATTTCTCCTATTTTATTCTCTCAATAAAAGAGAGTATAGAGTTCCAATTGATGGCAGTTTCTCCTTGTTCAGAATATTGAGTTTAATCTGATCATATTCATGAGCTATTCTCCAAAGGAGACCGAACACCTTCTTGACTTCATTATCAATTGTTCGTTCTTTCACGTAATGGCTGCACTTGTTTTCTACAACACATCTTTGTTCATTCCACAATTCGCACAATTCTCCATAGTATTCACTAAATGATTTGTATCCTTGACGACATTTTCATATTTTCTCGAGGATGTCATATTCTTTTGCTATGTTCCTTTGTCTAAAATAGGCTTCTTCTACGGCTCCCCACATTTCGGCAGCTGCCTCCATATTACATAAATGTTTTACTTATTCTTGGAGTCATCGATTGAATCAACCAAGAACTCACAAGGGCATCTTCCTTTGTCTATGCTGACGTCGACACCTCCTTGCATCATTTTGATGGTATTTCTTGCTTGGTTTGTTATTATTCTTATTTGGGTTGTTTCTCAACACGAACAACTAGGATATTGCTCACCATTTGGTTATGCTTGACAATCAGATTGTGACGGCAACAAATGTTCTGGCTTTCCTTATTCTTTACTGGTCAATTTGGGTTGCCAAAAGTGACGAGGGTAGCTGACCCATACTTTCCAAAGGGGGCTACAAGAGATTCTAGAAAGGAAGATTTGATTTTTTGAAAAAGTTAATTTCAAATTTTGAATGTAAAGTAAGTTGAAAGCAAAACCAAAAAGGTAGTTATGAAAACTTGCTTTTTTGATTTTGTGAAAAATATAAAAAAAAAGAATGATTACTCCCACAATTTTAGGAAAAGAAATTGTTATCTGCTGCCCATCATCCACATAAAGAAAGTGGCTGCAGAGAAATGAAGGATGAAAAAAGGTGGTTAGTTGCCTAGTGGGCCCATCGGCCCCATCCATTCCAGATCTTGTGTAATGTGCTGAAAAAGGAAGGTGCAAAAGAGAGGGTAGGAAAGAATTTTCCCAAGGAGGATGAAGAACCATCTGCAGTGAAGTCTATTGTTCTATATATATCAGCCGTATCCCTCATAGATTCTACGAAGAGCAAATTCAAGGTTTCTTTAAATAGTTTGGGGTGATCAAGAGATTGCGAGTGGCAAGAAACAGAAAGACAGGAAAGTCTAATCACTATGGGTTCATAGAGTTTGAATCTCCTGGTATTGAAAATGTCGAAGTCATTGTTGATGGTCATGAGAGAACTTTGACTGATAATCTGGGATGTTACAAGTTGGATCAGGTCACCTCGAGGCATTACACTATTGCTGCAGATAAAGAACACTATAGGTTCAAAACTTTAGGAAATTTCCTGCATTAGGTTGATTAGTTCTAACTACAAAGCAAAAGTGGCCCTGACACATGGGCAAGAGAATACTAAGCCTCAAGTTAAGCATACAGATGAGAAGAGAAGTAAAAATTTTCAGAAGAAATTTGCATCTTATATAATAACAAGTATCGTGTTGCTGGTGGCACATGGAATGATTTCTTGACTATAGCCACACCAAGACCAGAGACATTGTTTGGTGATACTGCTATCGCTGTACATCCAGAGGATGACCGTTATATTATGTACATTGGAAGGCAAGCTTCTCAGTTGGCTGCCAGTGAAGAAAAGGTGGGATGCAATGTGGGAATTGAAAGCAACAGAAGACAAGCTTGTGCAGACTGAACTTCTGGAAACTGAAGTCGGGAAAGCAAAATCTGCCCAATAGGCAGCAAATGAGTTTGTGGGTTCATTACTGAAACAGATAGAGAGAAGAGTGCCACCATCGTAGTCAGCCAACAAGTGCAGTGGATAGTGGCTGATGATTGATATGTAAATTGGGTTGCAAGGGTGCAGTCCAATTCGTTTGATATGGAGGAAGTATTGTAAAGAAACTCGTTGCTGTTTTGATAAGGTGAAGAGTGCAGTCATGAGGACTATTGAGATGTTTTTGCAGCCCGTGCAATTGCTGGAATTTGCAGCCAAGAAGTTAGCGAAGATGAACAACCATGAAGGAGTTAAAAATTATTGCAGCTATGAAGCTGCTGAAGATGGACAGTCGTGAAGGCTGAATTGAAGAGTTGTTGCAACCAAGAAGTTGTTGAAAGATTGGTGCAGCCACGTAGGTTGCTGAAGAATATTGCAGCCAAGAAGGTTGCTAGAAAATAGACAGCCAAGAGTGTTGTAAAATTTAGAAAAAATGTTGTTAGTATGATATATTGGTTGATGAAGGTTTTCCATTTGGTAAAACAACAGAATGCACAAAGAAGAAAAGATAGAGTGCAGAAAATCATTCTTTTCACCACATATGCTGAAAATCAAATCATATAAGAGGCAAATACATTATTTCGTATGGAGTGTGACAATATCACCAAGAAGTATGAAAATTAAGACCTTGAGTTGTTGAAGTGAACAACTAGGAGGGCTGAAAAAAGCGGCTGCAATTACCATGTGAAGGGACGTTGAACTGAGTAGTATGAGCAGATGTGTGTATTCTGTTATTTGAGTGTTAGAGAACCAATACACCGACAGTAATCACCATATGAAGGAGCACAAAAAAAGCTGTTTGAAGTGTGTATGGTGGAGATAGTACCTCCTACCATAAAAGATCAGTTTTCTCAAGCGTAGAAAAACATAACTTTTGAAGTATAGTTTCCCAGTCACTTCATGGAGAAGAAGGAAGACAGGGAGCATCCGACATCCATAGAAGGGTCGTGCACTAAGTGTATTATTAATTGTTCAAGTTGATTTAAAGAAGCCTCATTGAAATACAAAAGAAGGTTGCTCAAAATTCTGAAGAACCTTATGAAGATGTGGGTAAATATCAGAGATTAGTGGAAAAACTAATATACCTCACAATCACGAGACCAGATATCAGTTTCTCAATAAGTTATGTAAGTCGATGGATGCATTCACCATCTAGACATCATATAAACATGGTGTTCCATATTTTCAGATATCTGAAATCGTCATCACTCTAGAGTTATTATACAATTCATATTCATCCTTGAACATTGAAATTTATTTGAATGTTGATTGGGCAAGCTCTCCTATTGATAGAAGATCTCACTTATGGGTATTGTGTATTCATTGGGGGGTAATCTTGATATCCTGGAAGAGTAAGAAACAAAAATGTGGTCACGTAAGATCGAGTCTTTGAAACGGAATATGAGAGCAATAGCCTCGGCCACTTGTGAACTCATTTCGATTTAAAACAACTGATCCTAAGAGCTTCCATTTGGGGATAATATGCAAATGACGCTTATTTGTGATAATCAGGATTGCATTGCATATGCTCCAGCACTCTAGTCTAGTGTTTCGTGAGAAGACCAAACACATAGAGATAAACTATCTGTCATTTTATTAGAGAGAAAATTACCAAAGGAATTTTCAACATCATCCATGTCCGTTCTGAAGATCAATTAGCAGATATACTTATACAGTCAGTTGTTGCATGTGGACTAAAGAAAGCTCTCTACAAGTTGGGTGTTTCAAGTATTCAAGAGCCAACTTGAGGGAGCATGTTGAAGATAGTTTAATTTTTGTTTATGTGTTATTGTAGATTTCTACAAATGAACTGAATTTAGATCTCTGATCCAATGGGATCTCGTCTAGCATTAGGATTACTAATCAGGGGTATTTACATCTTCCAAGTTATAAATTTGTACTTAAATACCCTAATTGTAATCAGTTATTTTTTAAGAGAGAAAATAAGAAGAGAGAGAGGTTGCGGCAACCATGAGGGCACCGACCTCCTCCTTGTGTAGCTTTCTTCCATCATCTTGATTTATTCTTATTTCTAAAGCTTGTGGGTGATTTAGAACACTCCAAAGAATATCCCTTGATACCCTATTGAAAGTTTTTTTAGATCAATAAATATCACGTGAAAGTCTTTCTTTTTTGCTCTAAAATGTTTCATAAGACGTCTCAAAAGATGAATCGCTTCAATAGTAGCTTTGTGTGGCATGAATCCAAATTGGTTCTCCGTTATACTCGATATTTGTCTTAACCTATGTTGGATAATTCTTTCCCATAATTTCATAGTATGACTCATTAACTAAGTGTCATTAATGAAACTAATTTACAGCTACCTTTACAAATAAACACTTAAGAAAGTAAAGCAGGAAATATAAACTACAGAAAATAACTACTGCACTGCTGCGTGTTGTGGGCATTCGTCACGTATTTAACACTTTTTCATTATGAGTGAGCACAATCAGACCTTTTTTCCCCTGAAATGTGATTGTGTTTTGGTTTGCTTCTTTCTTTTTCTTTCTCATTATGTTCAAACTGACTGCTTGCTTGTTGATTAGATTTGCTTAACTCTAGTTTGACAATCAAATAACTCAAGATTGAGCATTTGAACATGCTATTATTGAAGTAATTTTATTTACTGCTTTCATGAAATTTGGAATTGCCTACGCTTGGCCCAAAAAAAATCATACTGCTAAAAGATAAGATGATAATTTTGGTGTAGGTAGTTCTCTTTGTCAAACCTAGGAACTGTGATTGACTATCAATGCGCATAAGAAAGATGGAAGTGAAACTCCTTTGTATCGAGTTACCAAATCTCAGTGTAATGGTTCAAAATTTTTACCGTAGCTTAAAGAAATACTTAACTGCGTGCTGACATGGTTCTGTTTAAAATATACAGTCCTTGTTTTTTTTTTCTCTCGTCAGCATTCACCTTTATAGCAACTTTGCAACTTTTTCATGAATGTGACTTTCTATGTTTATGCTATGTCAATCAAGGAGGTTATGAAAGTACTGTAATTGATGATTTATTCGTTGCTTATGATATCATCGTGTCTTGTCTTAAATGTGCTTTGGGGCATCTTATTTTGTTTAACAAATACATAAGTTCAAATCAGAGATGAGAGCCGAAACGTGATTTATGTACAGGTCATCAAGCCGCAGTTACTAAGAGATGGCTTTGAGCTTGTACAAAGGTATGATGCTCATGATGTTTTCAGTTCTATTCTATACGATCAAGAAATATGGATTTCCGCTCCTCTCCCTATAGAAACTAAATTTTAAATATTATTCCACTGCAATGAGGAATAAATAACAGTGAATTTCGTAAAGCTACCTGATTTATCAGCTATTCACAGCAAACGACTCAACGTTTGGTCTGTGCATTTGAATGCCTACTTAATTAAATGCACTTAAAAGGTCACCTGTAGTGGAAGGTTATACTTTCCCTTTTTTCAGTAACACAACTGTCTTGTGCTATTTTATGTCCATTATGCACATAATTGTGTGGATATTCCAGTCACATTCTTTTGGTCAAGTTTGTCTAAAATGCAACTCATGAAAGTAAGCAAGAACAGCCTGCAAATCAGCAGATGCTGGATAGGTTCATAATCATGGTGCATGATTGGTAATGGAATGCTTGCAGGAAAGGGCTCGGAGTTACTGATGACGTTTCCATTGTGGAGTACCTTAATCATCCTGTTTATATAACTCATGGATCTTACACGAACATAAAGGTCAACTTCTGGACTCCCTGCATTTTGGTAGCTTCATCCTGCACTCGTCCATTCTCATGTATCTCTTTGCTACCAATAGAAAATCATTCTGTTTGTCCATCGGATTTGCACACCTTATGTCAACTAGGCCTCCTTTGCACAATTTTCAATATTTATTAAGGGTGATATAAATGAATCTGAAAGATGGGAAATGAGAACTATTAGCCCCAGACCTGAGACCAACATGGAGTGCATATTATGATTTGCATATAATTGAAAATGAGACAAGAAACAGTAACAATGATTTATGTCGGTCCACCTCTTAAGAGAGTGGCACAAGGAAAGAAAATTAGAAGATAGGTGGGGATGGCGGATATAAGTAAAAATTATGATGGTATGTCTCTGGGGTATGAAATAACATAAAAGCGATCTCTACAAGATGGGCTTGTAAAGGAAATGCACATGAAACTTGCTGAAAGGTTTCTGTTTGCAGCAACAAAAAGAAGAAAGCAAACAGTTGAAAGTTGTGTTGCATTGTCACGGTAGGCATTTTTATGGTTATATAGTGATTTACTGTATTCGTCATTGTATTTCAGCAGACTTGTAGGTTAGCAACACGGCAAAATTGTAGTTGCGACAGAAGGCTCCACTCTCTAATTTGTCGTGCCTCTTTGTACAGGTTACAACGCCAGATGACTTGTTACTAGCAGAAAGAATACTGGACACAAAAGCAGAGCGTCCTCCAGTCTAGTATTTCCATTGAGTGATGATTTGGGAGTAAAGGAATAAGCACCAAAACGAGCTCCCGCATTATCCCCTCTCCTATTTTTTAATGAGTGAAGGGAAAAGCCAACCATAATCAGATACAAGTACAGGCTTTCCGTTTCTCAAGAAAAGAAAAGGGTATCATGTGTGGTGCAATTGCCACGATCCCTTATTCACATGGTCATTATGAAAGTCTGGTGGTTTTATCCTGTTTCTCATTTTGTGTAGGACCACATTCAGTAATTTTATCCTATCCGTCCTGTGCTTTATACCGTGCTGTTTACATCCCTCTCTCTCTCTCTCTCTCTAACCATTTTATGTGTGAAGAGAACCGATATTTCACAAGTTGGCAAGAAGCCACCACAGGAAAAAGGTGAAAATCGGCCTGAAAGTCCAATAAAAAGAATGAAGAAACCAGTGTAGAATGACAACTTTTGGTGTGTGTGTGTGTGGTGAATTCTCTGTGTTCTGCCCCGTCCTCTCTCTCTCTCTAATATATATATAGTGTGTGTGTGGTGATTTCTATGCCTTCAACAAGTTAATTGCTTCATTATGGCATATTGTGCATCATAACGTCGACTCTTCATAAACAAGATACCAAGGCAGGATTTAATTTTTCTACTTTGAACTTCCTGGAGCGCATTTTGTTGTACTTTGGTGGTGGTACATTGGTTGCTTTGTCGATATTTTGGAAGTATACATAAGCATGTGAGATAAGGTTGATAGAGAGATTATATGATCATCGTTCTTTGTTGCAGTGAAAGCTGGTGGAGTAGGCATCTGTGCCTCGAATCACGTAAACCTTGTGTTTCCCTTTCTTTTCTTTCTTTTTCTTCAGATTTTTCCTCTTTTACGGATTGAGTACTGTAACTTTGTTTGCGTTTGAATCGTATCTGCCCAACTAAAATAGTGTTGAGAGTGGCACCCTATGTAAATTTGAAGAGGTAGTCTATTTGAATTTTGAAAAAATTGGAACTGCTCGTGCAAATTCTTTGTAATTTTCCGTTACCCTAGGGAGGCAGTTGTCCTGCTTGACGAGCAAATAGGTATATTGATGAAAGGGGCCGTCATCATCGTTGATCTGAGAACAACAATTTAGATCTTCAGGTAGGTGCCTGCCCTAGACGGGTGGGGTTTCACAGTTGAGACGGGCGCCAGGGTGGGTTGGGTTTATGGTTTGGACTTTGAGGCCCATGTGGGGTTGGATTGGGCTGGAAAATTTGTTTTTTAATGCCTGAAGGGGTCGAGTGTAGTGCACCTATCCCACTATGGCTGTAGTGGGGGCGGGTTTTTGCCACACCCATCCTGCCTTGAAACTCTAAATAGACCCTGTCCTCTGGGTCTTGGAGATCAAATCTTGCACCTGCCTCGCCCCACATAAGCCCACAAAAAGTAGATTTTTTTACAAGAAAAACAGTAAATATCATATATCTTAGATAAAATATAAAATCTATTTTATTCCACACACTCGTGCATATATGTACATGTATAAATATACATGTATAAAATATATATTTTATAGAAAACACACGTGAGGTATGCATATTTTATATAAAAATGTCAAGAAAAAGAAATAATCCAATTGCATTTAACTCCATCTCAAGAAGATGCTTTGGCGAAAAGACCCATTAAGGATGGTCCAAAAAAAATTAGGTGCCCTGCAATGGATACCATCGTCATCCCCAGCATAACGAAACTTCTGAGCACACCTCCACCACCTTTCCTCAAAACATAATAGGATGGACGGTGCGATGTTGTTAAACATGATTTCATCATTAGAGACGGTGGCAGATCTAGAATTTTTCGTAGGGGTGGGCGAACTGCTTATTCGACCATGGATTCTCGTCCACTGTAACTTCCTCTTCATTGGTTCTCCAAATTTTAGGTGGGGTGGCCACCCCATCTGGCCTCAACGTGGATCCACTACTGATTAGAGATATTCATTATTATTTAAGCAGTTAACATCCAGACCCGAAAAAAGTGCCATCACGGGTCCTCTCCATCGCCTAGGACTGAGAACGAGTGCTCGAATAACCCGAGTCCCCAGATCATTTCCTATAAGAGCTAGTTTATGTTCATATACTTACAAACAATTTATATTTGAACATGTTGACAAACAATTTATATTTGAACATGTTGGCAAGTTCCCTGTTTTATATTTGTACCCACTTGATTGCGTGCTTAAGTTTGTTTTAGCTCATCATAAATAAATGATTACAATAACAACAACTAAGCATTTCCCATACTAGATGAGGTCGGCTACATGGATTCTTTGTTTCCACAGATCCCTATTGTGTGCCATGTTAGCAGTTAACTCACAATAAGCTAGATCATTCTTTATTGTTTCTTTTCAACACTTTTGTGGTCGTTCTCTAGCTCTTTTAATACTTTTCAAATTTAGTTTTTCATACCTTCTTAAAGGTTCTTCTTTTGATCTTCTTTCTATATGTCCAAACCATCTTAAACGATATTCTCTCATTTTATCCTTTATTGGTGCCACTCCTAATTTGTTTCTAATAACCTCATTTTGTATAGTCTTTTCTAGTATGACCACTCATCCATTTCAACATCTTCATTTCTGTCACAGACATCTTTTGTACATGTTGATGATTAACTACCCAACACTAAGAACCATAAAACATGGCAAGCCTAATTGCTGCTCTATAATATTTACCTTTTAACTTTAATGATATCTTCTTATCACAAAGAATACCTTATGCTCCTCTCCATTTTAACCAACCGGCATTAATTCTATGCGTAACATCTCCATCAATTCTTCCATCACTCTAAAAATTGACCCTAGGTATTTAAAACTTTCCTTTTAGGAGATGCAATGTGTGCCAATTTTAATTTCTATGTCCTCTAAGGTAACCAAATGATCAAACTTACATTTCATATATTTTGTCTTTGTTCTACTAAGTTGGAGGCCTTTGCTTTCTAATGTTTCTCTCTATAGTTCCAATTTTCTATTAACTTTTTCCTTAGACTCCTCCACTAATACAATGTCATATGCAAATAACATACACTAAGGTACTTCATCTTGAATATGTTTTGTTAACTCATCGATCACCATTATAAATAAGTATGGACTTAAAGTTGATCCTTGATGTAACCCAATATTAACTTCAAAGAAGTCTGTCATTCCTTCATGAGTCCTCACACATGTTTTTGCACCATCATATATGTCTCTAATAAAGTTAATATATGTCAATGGGATACCTCTTTTTTTCAAAGTTCTCCAAAGAACCTCCCTCGATACCCTATCATAAGCTTTTTCTAGATCAATAAATATTATGTGAAGGTGTTTCTTTTTTGCTCTAAAATATTCCATAAGACGTCTCAAAAGGTGAATCGCTTTAATAGTAGATCTGCCTGACATGAATCCAAATTGGTTCTCTGTTGTACTTGATACTTGTCTTAACCTACGTTCGATAATTCTTTCCCATAATTTCATAGTATGACACATTAACTTGATACCTCGATAATTCGTATAATTTTGAATGTCTCCCTTGTTCTTATATATGGGTATAAGTGTACTTGCTCTCCATTCCTCGAGGATTTTTTAGTTTTTCCATATTTCATTAAATAGTCTTGTGAGCCAAGTGATTCCTATTTCTCCTAGTATTTTCAAACTTTTATAGGAATATTATTTTGTCCTACCGATTTACCACCCTTCATATGTTTAAGAGCCTCTTTGACTTCATTCTTTTGAATACGTCGGTAGAAATTGTGGTTTATATACTTTTCTAATTTGGTTAACTCTCCTAAGCTAATACTAACATCTTTATTTTCATTAAAAAGATTATAAAAATAGTTTTTCTATCTATTTCTTATATCATCATTTGCCAATAGAATTTTTTCATCCTCGTCTTTGATGCATCTAACATAATTAAGATCTTTAGTTTTCTTATTCCTAGCCCTAGCTATCCTAATAATATCTCTTTCATCCTCTTTTGAGTTGAGTTTTTTATATAAGTCCTCCCAAATTTTAGCTTTTGCTTCACTCATGGCATTTTTCGCTTTCTTCTTTGCTTTCTTATAAGCCTCTAAAGTTTCACTAGTTTTCTTAGCATAATCTAATTTAAAACATGGCCTCTTTACCTTGATTTTATTTTGTACTACTTCACTCCACCACCAAACTTCTTTTTGTACTGGTACACCTCCCTTAGATACCCCTAACACATCTTTCGCCACTTTCCTAGTATGTATAGCCATATTATTCCACATATCACAGGGTGTATCAACATAATTCCAAACATCTCCTTGAAGGACTTTCTGTTTAAATATATCTTCTTTCTCGTTTTTGAGGTTCAACTATTTAGTCCGAATAGCTCGATGCACTCTTTTCTTCTTTGTCCATTGTTTATTTGTAAATCCATAACTAAAAGTTGATGTTGGGTGGTTAAGCTTTCTCCTGGAATTACCTTGCAATCTTTATAACACGCTCTATCTTTTTTTCTACAAATAAAATAATCAATTTGTGTTTGTGATAAGCCACTCTTATAAGTAATTAAATGTTCATATTGTTTTTTGAAGATTGTATTGACTATAAAGAGATCAAATGCCATAGCAAAATTTAAAATCTCCCCACCTTCCTCATTTATATCCCCAAAACCAAAGTTTTCATGAATCCCTTGATATCCTAATGCCTCTTTACCGACATGTCCATTTAAATCTCCTTCTAAACAAATCATCTCCCTTTGTGGAATCTTTTGAAACACCTTATCTAACTCTTCCCAAAAAACTGTCTTTATACTATCTTCTAGTCCTACTTGGGGTGCGTAAGCACAAACTATATTCAAAACCTCTACTCCTAACACTAATTTCAATGTCATGATTCGGTCACCATATCGTTGTATGTCTACTACACTCTCCTTTAAATCTTTATTTATGATAATACCAACTCTGTTTTGAGCCTTTTCTTTACCTAAGTACCATAATTTAAAACCTGTATCCTCTATCTCCTTTGCTTTTTCTCCAACCCATTTTGTCTCTTATAAACATAGAATATGAATCTTTCTTTGAATCATAGTATCTACTACTTCCATTAGCTTACCGGATAATGTTTCGATATTTCAAGAACCAATACGAATCTTATTATCTAGGACTAGCTTCCTTACCCCCCGCATTCATCCATAATCAAAATGCGTAGACCCTCTCTGAAAATTATTCACTACATTGAGGCGGCAATGTAGCGGGACTAACTTCTTTACCCGCACCCGTCCATGATGTGGGAACCCTCTATGCAATTGATTCACTACATTCGGGCAAAAATGTAGTGGCCCTTGCTTACTTATTATTGCATTCGGGATTTGCAGCACGTTGCTAGGCGGGGATGCCCCAAATCAATGCTTATAATTTTTGTAATACATATTATAAAAATCCAACGAAGCTTTACGGTGGCTGTTGGAAGCCTAACACGACCCTCCTCCTTTATCCTGACTTGGGATTGGTAATGCAAGGGTGATCCCTTACATGGGCGGAGTTTTCATTAAAAAGCTTATAAAAATAGTTTTTCCATCTATTTCTTATATCATCATTTGCCACACTTGTCAATGATGTTGAAATATATTCACTACATTTGGGCAGAAATATAGCGAGACTAACTCCTTTATTACTGCATTCGGGTGGAAATATAGTTTTTCCATCTATTTCTTATATCATCTTGAAAATTATTCACTACATTCAGGTGAAAATATAGCGAGACTAACTCCTTTACCCACACCCATCAATGATGTGGGAACCCTCTATGCAATTGATTCACTACATTCGGGCAAAAATGTAGTGGGCCTTCTTATTTATTATTGCATTTGGGTTCTTTAGCATCTCGCTAGGCGGGGACGCCCCAAAGCAATGCTCATAATTTTTGTAATCCATGTTATAAAAATCCGACGAAGTTTTACACTGGTTATCGGAAGCCTAACAAAATAAATGACTCATGAAACTTTTTTTTTGGAGGTTCACAAGCCGAGTTAGGCCAAATATCCATTGTTCATGTTCAACTCAGTTAAAGTGACGAGCATAACATGAATGAGTCTGTAAACACCCAAAATCAAATTTTTTTCTAACACTCCCAATTTTGAAAATTCAAATGATTTAAAACCTTTTGTTTTAAATGAAAAGTTCAAATCTTTTAAAAATATTTCAAATTAAAGGTTTTAAATTGAAGTTAAAAAGCCCAAATGATTCGAGCAAATCAGGCGAACAGGTATGACCCAATTCAATCCGGGATCAAGCTCAAGCCTAAAAGCAAAGTTATGGACAAGGTCAAAGGCATATCTTCCTCAACAAAGCAAACTAAACGGGCCATCATCAAGGCAGCTCAAGTCGATTATTCAAATCAAAGAGCCGTTTGGATCAAATGTAGCCTTGGGATAAGGATAGACTGGTTTATTTCAAATTTGAAATAGATGGACGTTTGGGGTTGATTCCAAAGGTTTATCAAAGTCATATCCAGCCCATATATCAAGTCAAAATCGAGCAAGGTCAAGGCAAGATACACTGAAGATTGATCAAGACATTTCTTCAAGCCTAGCCAAGTGCATTTGGGTTCGATCGGCTAGGGCTAGACGTGCTTGATTGGAGCCAAGAACCAACCCACATGGGGCTGGTCCATATTGACTAAAGGGGGACCACATGAAAATCAGACCTTAGGGCTAGATTTGGGCCATGAAAGGCCCACCCCAAGGAAGGGCCTAGAAGAGCCCCCCCCTTGGCCTATAAATAGAGGCCAAGGGGGGGCATGAGATTCATTCAAGGAGTGGTTGCATCAAGAGACCTTGGGCTGGGGGAGAGCTTAGAGAGTGACTGCATTTCACATCTTGGAGTGTCTTAGGTGCTGAGCATTGAAAGGGGTTGCATCCAGAGAATCTTTAGGCTGCTAGGGAAGAGTGGAGAGAGGGAGAAAAAGGGTATAACTTAGGCCAATTGCTACAAAAATTGGGGGAATCGGGAGTGAGAAACAAAGAGAGTATCAAGGAGAGAGTGAGGGCCAAGATTCATCCCTTGGAGCTGATTCTTGGGGAAATCCTTGTAAGTATTTCTCATCCCTTGTTCTTCCATATCTCTTCTTCATATTCAATTCAAAAGGAGTTGTATTAATGGAGCTTTGTCTCCCCCCATGATGTAATAGAAATAGATATTGCTAAAATTTCCCTTTCTTTGATTATGTACTCTATGTGTTTGATTTCTTGATTCTATCTCTTTATATTCTATAAACACTCTATATTTTCTAATCTCCTCTATGCTTAAGCTATTAAGTATATTTCCATTCATTTTCCGTCAGCAATTTCAATTCGTGATGTTAGGTTGTTGCTTTTCAATTCATGTGAGTTTGCATCACATATGATTCTAAAAACTAGATTTCATCATCTTTGCATACGTGGATTGCTTGATTTTTAATTTTCGAACTTCTACTCCAATTGTTCCAAAACTTTGCACACTTATTCTATACACAGGCCCACTTCTAATAAAATTTTAAAGAATTTTAGGGTCGTGCAACATCATAATTAAAATTATGCAAAACTAGAAGAATTTTTGTAAACTGTCTGTCCAACCAGTTTTCTTTCAATAGAGCCTGGGTTTTTATCCCATAAATCTATCTGTTGCTATCCAAAATCGATGAATTTTGATTCATTTGAATTCTAACATCCATAGATTTCCATCAAGATGAAATTCATTAAATTTAAACTGTAAGCACTGAGATACAGACTCATCTTTGAGTCTTTGTATTTCTATAACATAACAGTTCTGGGTGTCTGAGCAGAGGTACTTCTCTGATTTAATTTTGCAATAATACAACTCTGAATCACGATATGAAAGATACTACAGACTCTCCACATCTCAGGTTCAGCCTGTCAAATTTTGATGATTTTAAGAGGTCTAAAAGGCATCCAAAAGGATTTGGGAAACAAGTCTTGAAAACATAATTTTTTGTTTTTTAGAACTTTTTCTTTTTTAAACTTAAAGCAAGTGCACATGATTTCATTCTCAACACCTTTGTTTTTATCATGAATTTGAAAGTTTTACCCATTTAGTTGGAATCCTTAAGCACTTAGACTGACCCTTGAGTATCGGTTCAAAAAGGTCTAATGCAAAAAGAGTTCGTTTAGCCATAATCGCCCGTCGGATTCAATTTTGCTAGTTTTTAGAAAACTAGCTGCCACGCTCGTGCATCAAGTAGAGTTGAAAATTTTATTTCAAGTCTCTATATAAGCTTGGAGTGAAAAATTCATGTCTACATAACTGGCACGCCTGGTGGGACTCGAGTCTTATGGGATTCCAAGCTTAGGTGAAACATTTCAATTCCAACTTTTTCAAAATCGTGGTGTTAATCTTTAACTTATGCACATGTTTTCTTATCTCAAAGCATGTCTAGTTTGAACGGATCATGTGAAGTGTTGAGCCGGGCTTCATGCTCATCATGTCCTATTTCGAAAAAAAATTCAAAAATATATTTCAAAAATCGAGAGAATTCACTTGTTTCCCTTAGCAGAGATTTCAAACTCTTAGGAGAAAAGATTGTCGCCTTAAGCCAAGAGGCCGAGACGGTAGAATCATGTTTTTCTCATGGGAAATAAGCGAGGGCTCATAAAAGATCAAACCGATCAAAGAAGCCTAAGGAGACCTCAATGATAGAAGGGGAAAAGGAACATGAATCCTTTACTCTAAAAGATAGAAAAGTCTTACAACAATTGTTGAAAGGCCAAACGAAGGAGAAGAAGTCATACGCACTATCAGACTTTTTACCATCTGATTATTAAATTGATAGTGATGATGACATACCGAATTTCTATCGATATGACGGAAGTGGGGATCCTAGATCCCACTTTCAACTCTTCTCTCATAGGGCTTAAAAAAAGAAAAATGATTCAACGAAATGGATCTATTAGTTTCCCCTCTCCCTTAAGGGAAATGCTTCAAAGTGGTTGGCTTCCTACGATCTAAGCCAATTTGCTACCTTTGAGGAGTTAGCAAATTGTTTTATACAACGATTTTCTCATAACGTGGAAGTCACTCCCACCTTTAACACCTTGTGATACTAAACAAGCACCCAACGAGGATACCCATGCATTCATCGTTAGGTGGAGGTCTCTCTTGGGGCAAGTAAGAGAGCCCATCTCTTAAGGGTGTGTTGTGATGTTCATCCTTGAAAACTTTAAAACAGATTTAAAAGCTCTTCTCTCTGTCTACGAAATCACAATATTTCACAAACTAATAAAAAAGGCTTCACTTTTCGAAGCCAATTTGAAAAAGAAAACTTATGAAGATTTTTGGAAGGGGAGAAGATTTCAAAAAACTCGATTTGAAAAACCATGGGCATATGGGCCACCCATGGTGGACAATGGGGCAAAACCCAAAAGATTGCAAATGTCCGCATGGAATCAAGCCCGACCGACCCTTCCAAGAAAGCCGAACAAAAACATACTAAGAAACCTCAAATAAATTTCGAACGGAAGAAATTCACCCAATTAGGACAACCAATCACGGAGGTCTTAGACCTCCTTCTGGCCCAAGGAATGGTCACCCTCCCTACTCTTCCCGAGGGGACACCCCCTAAAGGAAAATTTTTGAATGAGTTTTATAAGTATCATAGGCTCAAGAAAAATAATACAAATAAATGTTTTGCACTCTTAAATAAAATAGAGGACTTGATCGAGCAAGGAAGGCTCCATGTCACGGAAGAATCGGAGCCCTCCCAAGCAATTCTAAAAGAACACTTCCCTAATCATACAAGTACCAGCGGGAAGGAAAAAGAGGTATGCCTTCTCCCACTCATGGCTCATGAGCATTCATTGCATGCGATACACACTACTTGCCACACACCACCTGCTCTCGTAATGAAAAAACCCAAGCAAGTTGTAATCCGGGGAGCGCTTATAGTCCTGCCCTCAGTTAGAGCCTTATTAGAAATTCATGGTGCTATAAGGCATCGAAATAGAGTCAAGATAGGAGTGAGCCTTAGGAAAGGTGTGGGCGAGGTGACTAGGTTTGGGAGGATCTATCAACCCCCACACTTAGCTAAAATTCCTAGTAAGGAAGTGGTGGATATACCCGACCCTTCAAAAGCATGCATCCCTAATGCACCTCATGGCATGGACAAGAGTAAAAACGTGGTATTAACCCGTTATTATTTTGAACTTCACCTTTTGAAAATTCTCATAAACATGTCTATTCTAGAGTTGATCCAAACCTCACTTAGACATAGACCAGTCTTAAAAGGGATTTTAGAAAGGGCTAAGGTTAACTCATCCATCACTCCCGAGCCCTTATATTCTTGGTCTCTCCCATATGTACTACAACCCCCATCGTGTTTATGGAAGATGAGTTGGAAAGATCATATATGTCCCATAACCAAGCCTTGCATATAGAGGTGATTTTGAATCACCACACTCTAGACAAGTGCTTGGTCGATGGGGGAGGAGGTCTAAACATCCTTCCGTTGCACATGGCCTTTCAAGTAGGAGTGACCATGTCTTATTTAAATCTAAGTTTTATCGTTATCACAGAATACGATGACAATGCATCCCATCCTTTAGGAGCCATAGAATTACCCATGGAAGTCGGAAACATTCGACACACAGGGTTGTTTTATATCTTAGACATAAACCCCCATTACAATATTTTGTTAGGAAGGCCATGGATTCATAGGCTCCGAGCTATGCCTTCCACATTCCATAAATGTGTGAAAATCCCATATGAAAACCAAGTAGTGGTGATTCTAGGAGAAGACCACCTACAATTCAAGGAAATCTAGAATTTTCCTTGCATATCAAGTCATCCATCCCATGAACAAGTCATGGGGGAGCTTCCTTCACCCTTAGTCAAGTTTCCCTTAGTCGACCCCCACTTAGGAGTCATTCACCTTCTAGTGAAGCCCAAGCCGATCCCAATTGATCAAACACTTAGGGTCGCGTGCATCCAAGGGCAGCCCAAGCCATGCCCAAGTGAAGCCCCTTCCTCTAGGGTCGTGTGCATCGTAGGGAAGCCCAAGTCGTCCATTACCCATGTCTCCACGCCCCTAGCAAAGTCTAAGTGTATGTATGTACATGATATGGATGACACCATGTTCCAAGGCCATCCATTATACAAAAAATTTTCAAAACTCAAAAAGCCTTGGAACATGATGTTGAATATGGAGTACACACCTTATCGAGGTCTAGGAGCCCATAACCAAGGTCGGCTAGAACCCATCCTACCTAGTCCTAACACAAGTCGATATGGATTTGGCTATACCCCATTCATACCCCTTGAGCCACCGACCACTTGGGTCAAGGATGCCCTGAAACCACTAACACCGAAACCTATGACTTAAACCTCTTTTTAGAGCCTAATTCATGTTTTTTTCTTTGTAGGTTTGATGGAAGACCCCTCCTTATCCGAAAATCTAAAAAATTATATATTTGTAAAAGCCAAAAAAATTTAGAAAACTCCCTAAACCCAAAAATATTTGAAAACTCTGAAAATTCCAAAAAGAAAGTTGTTTGTGTTTCTTCTCTTAGTCTTTACTTGCAAAAAGCTAAAAAAATTGAAAAATCTGAAAATACTAAAAAGAAAGTCTTTTATGTTCATCCTCGAAGCTTTGGTTGTGAAAAAGACAAAAAAATTGAAAATTTTGAAAATTCCAAAAATATTGGCCATGTACAAAGCCCATTTTCGAGTTCTTCAAAAATTGTATATATCCCTAAACCAAAATCATGCAAACTTGTCATTCATAATTCCACTCTTTTACCTAACACTTCCCTTTAAATCAAAGTGTTAGGTACATTTCGAGCCTAGCAATGAAAGTGCTTGAGAATGATCAAAGAAATGAGGAAGATCCCCTCATCCATGAGGAAGATCAAGTCTCCGAGCTCCCTAAATGTCACAGAATCCTTGACTTCAAAAAATCATCAAATTTTGTAGGAGGGAATTTTGTAGAAATCAACCTAGGAGGTGAGTCTAATCCAAAGTGTGTCAAGATAGGTGCATGTTTGCATGAGCATGAAAAAGCATCATTCATTGCATTCTTGAAATCCTATGTTGATGTATTTGTATGGACCTATGAAGACATGTCGGGTCTAGACCCAAAAATCATGGAGCATCATCTATCCTTAGAACCCAATGCCAAACCCATAAAGCAAAAGCTTAGGAAAATCCATCCCGATGTTCATTCCCAAGTGAAAGAGGGTTTAGAAGATCTTTTAAAAGTCGGATTTATAAAACCCATTGCTTATTCAGAATAGCTTTCAAATATTGTTGTGGTTCGAAAATCCAATGGGAAAATTCGAATTTGCATTGACTTTAGAAATTTGAACAAAGCCACTCCAAAAGATAATTTTTCTCTTCCAAACATTGATTTGATAGTGGATAGCACTGCAAATCATGAAATATTTTCTTTTATGGATGGCTATTCGGGTTATAATCAAATCAAGTTGGCACCAAAAGATTAGGCAAAACTGCTTTTACTACACCTTGGGCACATACTATTACACGGTTATGCCATTTAGTTTAAAAAATACCGGTGCCACATACCAAAGAGCCATCACTATCATTTTCCATGATCAAATTCATGAGCTCTTATAAGTATATGTGGATGATCTTTTGGTAAAATCAAAAACCTGATGCACACATATTTAGTCTTTGCAAAAAGTATTTGAAAGACTTAAGCTTTATAAAGTGAAGTTAAACCCTCAAAAATGTGTCTTTGGAGTGGAATCGGGCAAGCTCTTAGGGTTCATAATAAGCCAAAGGGGCATTGAAGTCGACCCCTCTAAGTGTAGAGCCATCATAGACATTCCTCCACCCTCCAACTTGATCCAAATCCGAAGCCTCCAAGGTTGACTCCAAGCTATTAGGAGATTTATCTCCAATTCAGCAACAAGATGCAAACCTTTCAATAGGCTTTTGAGAAAATGGGTTAAATTCGAATGAGATGATGATTGCCAAAAAGCTTTCGAAAGATTGAAAACTTATTTGGTAAATCCTCTGATTTTAAAACCTCCAAAGCAAGAAAAACCTTTATTGCTTTACATTTTCGTTCATACGAAAGCATTCGGTGCTTTACTTGCTCAATATGAGGATGATAGCCATAGGGAGTATGCTATTTACTACATTTCGAAAACTCTATTGGCATATGAAAGAAATTATCAAGTCATGGAGAAAACGTGCTTGGCCTTGGTGTGGGCTTGTCAAAAGTTTAGACATTACTTCCTAGATCATGAAATTTGGATAGTGTCTAAGCTTGACCCAATCTAGCACTTGTTTGAAAAACATATCCTAATGAGTAGGCTAGGTAAATGACAGCTCCTCTTAATAGAGTATGATTTAAAATTTCATCATCAAACCTTTATTAAGGGACAAGCCCTAGCCGATCATGTAGCCGAATTGCCTCTTGAAGATACATATCCCATACTTGATGAAATGCCTGATGAAAGCATATTCACAAATGAATTTCAAAACCATGTTTTAGCAAATTGTTTTAATGAAGATCAAGTATGGAAAATGTATTTTGATGGAGCAAGGAATCAACAAGGGGCAGGTGTAGGAGTCATCCTCATATCCCCTGAAAAGGGAGAGATCCCCATCGTCATTCGACTAGATTTTGCATGCTCAAATAATATGGCCGAGTATGAAGCACTCATACAAAGCCTAAAAATTTTGAAAAATCTAGGGGCATCATGTATTGAAGTCTTTGGAGATTCCATGCTTTATATAAACCAAGTTTCGAAAATTTGGCAAGTCAAAAATGAAAAACTCATATCATACCATGAATTGGCCACTAGATTGGTCGATTCTTTCTAATCATACACACTCACATAGGTAGAATTTTTTCATCCTTGTCTTTGATGCATCTAACATAATTAGGATCTTTAGTTTTCTTATTCCTAGCCCTAGCTATCCTAATAATATCTTTCATCCTCTTTTGAGTTGAGTTTTTTATATAAGTCCTCCCAAATTTTAGCTTTTGCTTCACTCACGGCATTTTTTGCCTCCTTCTTTGCTTTCTTATAAGCCTCTAAAGTTTCACTAGTTTTCTTAGCATAATCTAATTTAAAACAAGGCCTCTTTACCTTGATTTTATTTTGTACTACTTCACTCCACCACCAAACTTCTTTTTGAACCGGTACACCTCCCTTAGATACCCCTAACACATCTTTCGCCACTTTCCTAATATGTATAGCCATATTATTCCACATATCACAGGGTGTATCAACATAATTCCAAACATCTCCTTGAAGGACCATCTGTTTAAATATATCTTCTTTCTCGTTTTTGAGGTTCAACTATTTAGTCCGAATAGCTCGATGCACTCTTTTCTTCTTTGTCCATTTTTTATTTGTAAATCCATAACTAAAAGTCGATGTTGGGTGGTTAAGCTTTCTCCTGGAATTACCTTGCAATCTTTATAACACGCTCTATCTTTTTTTCTACAAATAAAATAATCAATTTGTGTTTGTGATAAGCCACTCTTATAAGTAATTAAATGTTCATATTGTTTTTTGAAGATTGTATTGACTATAAAGAGATCAAATGCCATAGCAAAATTTAAAATCTCCCCACCTTCCTCATTTATATCCCCAAAACCAAAGTTTTCATGAATCCCTTGATATCCTAATGCCTCTTTACCGACATGTTCATTTAAGTCTCCTTCTAAACAAATCATCTCTCTTTGTAGAATCTTTTGAATCACCTTATCTAACTCTTCCCAAAAAGTTGTCTTTATACTATCTTCTAGTCCTACTTGGGGTATGTAAGTACAAACTATATTCAAAACCTCTGCCCCTAACACTAATTTCAACGTCGTGATTCGGTCACCATATCATTGTATGTCTACTACACTATTCTTTAAATCTTTATTCATGATAATACCAACTCTATTTCGAGCCTTTTCCTTACCTAAGTACCATAATTTAAAACCTATATCCTCTATCTCCTTTGCTTTTTCTTCAACCTATTTTGTCTCTTGTAAATGTAGAATATGAATCCTTCTCTGAATCATAGTATCTACCACCTCCATTAGCATACCGAATAATGTTCCGATATTTCAAGAACCAATATGAATCTTATTATCTAGGACTAGCTTCCTTACCCCCCGCATTCATCCATAATCAAAATGCGTAGACCCTCTCTGAAAATTATTCACTACATTGAGGCGGTAATGTAGCGGGACTAACTTCTTTACCCACACCCGTCCATGATGTGGGAACCCTCTATGCAATTGATTCACTACATTCGGGCAAAAATGTAGTGGCCCTTACTTACTTATTATTGCATTCGGGCTTTGCAGTACGTTGCTAGGCGGGGATGCCCCAAATCAATGCTTATAATTTTTGTAATCCATATTATAAAAATCCAACAAAGTTTTACGGTAGCTGTTGGAAGCCTAACACGACCCTCCTCCTTTATCCTGACTTGGGATCGGTAATGCAAGGGTGATCCCTTACATGGGCAGAGTTTTCATTAAAAAGCTTATAAAAATAGTTTTTTCATCTATTTATTATATCATCATTTGCCACACCTGTCAATGATGTTGAAATATATTCACTACATTTGAGCGGAAATATAGCGAGACTAACTCCTTTATTACTGCATTCGGGTGGAAATATAGTTTTTTCATCTATTTCTTATATCATCCTGAAAATTATTCACTACATTCGGGCGGAAATATAGCGAGACTAACTCCTTTACCTACACCCATCAATGATGTGGGAACCCTCTATGCAATTGATTCACTACATTCGGGCAAAAATGTAGTGGGCCTTCTTATTTATTATTGCATTTGGGTTCTTTAGCATGTCGCTAGGCGGGGACGCCCCAAAACAATGCTCATAATTTTTGTAATCCATGTTATAAAAATCCGACGAAGTTTTACACTGGTTATCAGAAGCCTAACAAAATAAATGACTCATGAAGCTTTTTTTTTGGAGGTTCACAAGCCGAGTTAGGCCAAACATCCATTGTTCATGTTCAACTCAGTTAAAGTGACGAGCATAACATGAATGAGTCTGTAAACACCCAAAATCAAATTTTTTTCTAACACTCCCAATTTTGAAAATTCAAATGATTTAAAACCTTTTCTTTTAAATGAAAATTTCAAATCTTTTAAAAATATTTCAAATTAAAGGTTTTAAATTGAAGTTAAAAAGCCCAAATGATTCGAGCAAATCAGGCGAACAAGGATCAAGCTCAAGCCTAAAAGCAAAGGAATGGATAAGGTCAAAGACATATCTTCCTCAACAAAGCAAACTAAACGGGCCATCATCAAGGCAGCTCAAGTCGATTATTCAAATCAAGGAGCCGTTTGGATCAAATGTAGCCTTGGGATAAGGATAGACTGGTTTATTTCAAATTTGAAATAGATGGACGTTTGGGGCTGATTCCAAAGGTTTATCAAAGTCATATCCAGCCCATATATCAAGTCAAAATCGAGCAAGGTCAAAGCAAGCTACACTGAAGATTGATCAAGACATTTCTTCAAGCCTAGCCAAGTACATTTGGGTTCGATCGACTAGGGCTAGACATGCTTGATTGGAGCCAAGAATCAACCCACATGGGGCTGGTCTATATTGACTAAAGGGGGACCACATGAAGATCAAACCTTGGGGCTAGATTTGGGCCATGAAAGGCCCGCCCTAAGGAAGGGCCTAGAAGAGCCCCCCCCTTGGCCTATAAATAGAGGCCAAGGGGAGGCATGAGATTCATTCAAGGAGTGGTTGCATCAAGAGACCTTTGGCTGGGGGAGAGCTTAGAGAGTGACTGCATTTCACATCTTGGAGTGTCTTAGGTGCTGAGCATTGAAAGGGGTTGCATCTAGGGAATCTTTAGGCTGCCAGGGAAGAGTGGAGAGAGGGGGAAAAAGGGTATAACTTAGGCCAATTGCTACAAAAATTGGGGAATCGGGAGTGAGAAATAAAGAGAGTATCAAGGAGAGAGTGAGGGCCAAGATTCATCCCTTGGAGCTGATTCTTGGGGAAATCCTTGTAAGAATTTCTCATCCCTTGTTCTTCCATATCTCTTCTTCATATTCAATTCAAAAGGGGTTGTATTAATGGAGCTTTGTCTCCTCCCATGATGTAATAGAAATAGATATTGCTAAAATTTCCCTTTCTTTGATTATGTACTCTATGTGTTTGATTTCTTGATTCTATCTCTTTATATTTTATAAACACTCTATATTTTCTAATCCCCTCTATGCTTAAGCTATTAAGTATATTTTCATTCATTTTCCTTCAGCAATTTTAATTCATGATGTTAGGTTGTTGCTTTTCAATTCGTGTGAGTTTGCATCACATATGATTCTAAAAACTAGATTTCATCATCTTTGCATACGTGGATTGCTTGATTTTTAATTCTTGAACTTCTACTCCAATTGTTCCAAAACTTTGCACACTTATTCTATACGCAGGCCCACTTCTAATAAAATTTGAAAGAATTTTAGGGTCGTGTAACATCATAATTAAAATTGTGCAAAACTAGAAGAATTTTTGTAAACTGTCTGTCCAACCAGTTTTCTTTCAATAGAGCCTGGGTTTTTATCCCATAAATCTATCTGTTGCTATCCAAAATCGATGAATTTTGATTCATTTGAAATCTAACATCCATAGATTTCCATCAAGATCAAATTCATTAAATTTAAACTCAAAGCACTGAGATACAGACTCATCTTTGAGTCTTTGTATTTCTATAACATAACAGTTCTGGGTGTCTGAGCAGAGGTACTTCTCTAATTTAATTTTGTAATAATACAACTCTGAATCACGATCTGAAAGATTCTACAGACTCTCCACATCTCAGGTTCAGCCTGTCAAATTTTGATGATTTTAAGAGGTCTAAAAGGCATCCAAACGGATTTGGGAAATAAGTCTTGAAAACATAATTTTTTGTTTTTTAGAACTTTTTCTTTTTTAAACTTAAAGCAAGTGCACATGATTTCATTCTCAACACCTTTGTTTTTATCATGAATTTGAAAGTTTTACCCATTTAGTTGGAATCCTTAAGCACTTAGACTGACCCTTAAGCATCGGTTCAAAAAGGTCTAATGCGAAAAGAGTTCGTTTAGCCATAATCGCCCGTCGGATTCAATTTTACTAGTTTTTAGAAAACTAGCTAGCACGCTCGCGCATCAAGTAGAGTTGAAAATTTTATTTCAAGTCTCTATATAAGCTTAGAGTGAAAAATTCATGTCTACATAACTGGCACGCCCGGTGGGACTCGAGTCTTATGGGATTCCAAGCTTAGGTGAAACATTTTAATTCCAACTTTTTCAAAATCATGGTGTTAATCTTTAACTTGTGCACATGTTTTCTTATCTCAAAGCATGTCTAGTTTGGACGGATCATGTGAAGTGTTGAGCCGGGCTTCATCCTCATCATGTCCTATTTCAAAAAGAATTTCAAAAATATATTTCAAATATCGAGAGAATTCACTTGTTTTCCTTAGCAGAGATTTCAAACTCTTAGGAGAAAAGATAGTCGCCTTAAGCCAAGAGGCCGAGACGGTGGAATCATGTTCTTCTCATGGAAAACAAGCGAAGGCTCATAAAAGATCAAACCGATCAAAGAAGCCTAAAGAGACCTCAATGATAGAAGGGAAAAAGGAACATGAATCATTTACTCTAAAAGATAGAAAAGTCTTACAATAATTGTTGAAAGGCCAAACGAAGGAGAAGAAGTCATACGCACTATCAAACTTTTTACCATCCGATTATTAAATTGATAGTGATGATGACATACTGAATTTCTATCGGTATGACGGAAGTGGGGATCCTAGATCCCACCTTCAACTCTTCTCTCGTAGGGCTTAAAAGAAGAAAAAGGATTCAACGAAATGGATCTATTGGTTTCCCCTCTCCCTTAAGGGAAATGCTTCAAAGTGGTTGGCTTCCTACGATCTAAGCCAATTTGCTACCTTTGAGGAGTTAGCAAATTGCTTTATACAACGATTTTCTCATAACGTAGAAGTCACTCCCACCTTTAACACCTTGAGTGATACTAAACAAGCACCCAACGAGGATACCCATGCATTCATCGTTAGGTGGAGGTCTCTCTTGGGGCAAGTAAGACAACCCATCTCTTAAGGGTGTGTTGTGATGTTCATCCTTGAAAACTTTAAAACAGATTTAAAAGCTCTTCTCTCCATCTACGAAATTACAATATTTCACAAACTAATAAAAAAGGCTTCACTTTTCGAAGCCAATTTGAAAAAGAAAATTTACGAAGATTTTTGGAAGGGGAGAAGATTTCAAAAAACTCGATTTGAAAAACCATGGGCATATGGGCCACCCATGGTGGACAATGGGGCAAAACCCAAAAGATTGCAAATGTCCCCATGGAATCAAGCCCGACCGACCCTTTCAAGAAAGCCGAACAAAAACATACTAAGAAACCTCAAATAAATTTTGAATAGAGGAAATTCACCCAATTAGGACAACCAATCACGGAAGTCCTAGACTTCCTTCTGTCCCAAGGAATGGTCACCCTCCCTACTCTTTCCGAGGGACACCCCTTAAAGGAAAATTTTTGAATGAGTTTTATAAGTATCATAGGCTCAAGGAAAATAATACAAATAAATTTTTTTCACTCTTAAATAAAATAGAGGACTTGATCGAGCAAGGAAGGCTCCATGTCACGGAAAAACCGGAGCCCTCCCAAGCAATTCTAAAAGAACACTTCCCTAATCATGTGAGTATCAGCGGGAAGGAAAAAGAGGTATGCCTTCTCCCACTCATGGCTCATGAGCATTCATTGCATGCGATACACACTACTTGCCACACACCACCTGCTCTCGTAATGAAAAAAACCAAGCAAGTAGTAATCCGGGGAGCGCTTACAGTCCCGCCCTCAGTTAGAGCCTTATTAGAAATTCATGGTGCTATAAAGCATCGAAATAGAGTCAAGATAGGAGCGAGTCTTAGGAAAGGTGTGGGCGAGGTGACTAGGTTTGGGAGGATCTATCAACCCCCACACTTAGCTAAAATTCCTAGCAAGGAAGTGGTCGATATACCCAACCCTTCAAAAGCATGCATCCCTAATGCACCTCATGGCATGGACAAGAGTAAAAACGTGGTGTTAACCCCTTATGATTTTGAACTTCACCTTTTGAAAATTCTCAAAAACATGTCTATCCTAAAGTTGATCCAAACCTCACTTAGACATAGACCAGTCTTAAAAGGGAATTTAGAAAGGGCTAAGGTTAACTCATCCATCACTCCCGAGCCCTTATCCTTCTTGATCTCTCCCATATGTACTACGACCCCCATCGTGTTTATGGAAGATGAGTTGGAAAGATCATATATAGCCCATAACCAAACCTTGCATATAGAGGTGATTTTGAATCACCACACTCTAGACAAGTGCTTGGTCGATGGGGGAGGAGGTCTAAACATCCTTCCGTTGCACATGGCCTTTCAAGTAGGAGTCACCATGTCTTATTTAAATCCAAGTTTCATCATTATCACAGAATACGATGACAATACATCCCATCCTTTAGGAGCCATAGAATTACCCATGGAAGTCGGAAACATTCGACACACAGGGTTGTTTTATATCTTAGACATAAACCCCCATTACAATATTTTGTTAGGAAGGCCATGGATTCATAGCCTCCGAGTTGTGCCTTCCACATTCCACAAATGTGTAAAAATCTCATATGAAAACCAAGTAATGGTGATTCTAGGAGAAGACCACCTACAATTCAAGGAAATCTAGAATTTTCCTTGCATATCAAGTCATCCATCCCATGAACAAGTCATGGGGGAGCTTCCTTCACCCTTAGTCAAGTTTCCCTTAGTCGACCCCCACTTAAGAGTCATTCACCTTCTAGTGAAGCCCAAGCCGATCCCAATTGATCAAACACTTAGGGTCGTGTGCATCCAAGGGCAGCCCAAGTGAAGCCCCTTCCTTTAGGGTCGTGTGCATCGTAGGGAAGCCCAAGTCATCCATTACCCGTGTCTCCAAGCCCCTAGCAAAGTCTAAGTGTATGTATGTACATGATATGGATGACACCATGTTCCAAGGCCATCCATTATACAAAAAATTTTCAAAACTCAAAAAGCCTTGGAACATGATGTTGAATATGGAGTACACACCTTATCGAGGTCTAGGAGCCCATAACCAAGGTCGGCTAGAACCCATCCTACCTATCCTAACACAAGTCAATATGGATTTGGCTATACCCCATTCATACCCCTTGAGCCACCGACCACTTGGGTCAAGGATGCCTTGGAACCCACTAACACCGAAACCTATGACTTAAACCTCTTTTTAGAGCCTAATTCATGTTTTTTTCTTTGTAGGTTTGATGGAAGACCCCTCCTTATCCGAAAATCTAAAAAATTATATATTTGTAAAAGCCAAAAAAATTTAGAAAACTCCCTAAACCCAAAAATATTTGAAAACTCTGAAAATTCCAAAAAGAAAGTTGTTTATGTTTCTTCTCTTAGTCTTTACTTGCAAAAAGCCAAAAAAATTGAAAAATCTGAAAATACTAAAAAGAAAGTCTTTTATGTTCATCCTCGAAGCTTTGGTTGTGAAAAAGATAAAAATATTAAAAATTTTGAAAATTCCAAAAATATTAGCCATGTACGAAGCCCATTTTCGAGTTCTTCAAAAATTGTATATATCCCTAAACCAAAATCATGCAAACTTGTCATTCATAATTCCACTCTTTTGCCTAACACTTCCCTTTAAATCAAAGTGTTAGGTACATTTCGAGCCTAGCAATGAAAGTGCTTGAGAATGATCAAAGAAAGGAGGAAGATCCCCTCATCCATGAGGAAGATCAAGTCTCCGAGCTCCCTAAATGTCACAGAATCCTTGACTTGGAAAAACTATCAAATTCTGTAGGAGGGAATTTTGTAGAAATCAACCTAGGAGGTGAGTCTAATCCAAAGTGTGTCAAGATAGGTGCATGTTTGCATGAGCATGAAAAAGCATCATTCATTGCATTCTTGAAATCCTATGTTGATGTATTTGCATGGACCTATGAAGACATGTCGGGTCTAGACCCAAAAATCGTGGAGCATCATCTACCCTTAGAACCCAATGCCAAACCCATAAAGCAAAAGCTTAGGAAAATCCATCCCGATGTTCATTCCCAAGTGAAAGAGGGTTTAGAAGATCTTTTAAAAGTCAGATTTATAAAACCCATTGCTTATTCAGAATAGCTTTCAAATATTATTGTGGTTCAAAAATCCAATGGGAAAATTCGAATTTGCATTGATTTTAAAAATTTGAACAAAGCCACTCCAAAAGATAATTTTCCTCTTCCAAACATTGATTTGATAGTGGATAGCACTGCAAATCATGAAATGCTTTCTTTTATGGATGGCTATTCGGGTTATAATCAAATCAAGTTGGCACCAAAAGATCAGGCAAAACTGCTTTTACTATACCTTGGGGCACATACTATTACACGGTTATGCCATTTGGTTTGAAAAATGCCGGTGCCACATACCAAAGAGCCATGACTACCATTTTCCATGATCAAATTCATGAGCTCTTATAGGTATATGTGGATGATCTTTTGGTAAAATCAAAAACCTGATGCACACACATTTAGTCTTTGCAAAAAGTTTTCGAAAGACTTAAGCTTTATAAAGTGAAGTTAAACCCTCAAAAATGTGTCTTTTGACTGGAATCGGGCAAGCTCTTAGGGTTCATAGTAAACCAAAGGGGCATTGAAGTCGACCCCTCTAAGTGTAGAGCCATCATAGACATGCCTCCACCCTCCAACTTGATCCAAATCTGAAGCCTCCAAGGTTGACTCCAAGCTATTAGGAGATTTATCTCCAATTCAGCAACAAGATGCAAACCTTTCAATAGGCTTTTGATAAAATGGGTTAAATTCGAATGAGATGATGATTGCCAAAAAGCTTTCGAAAGATTAAAAACTTATTTGATAAATCCTCTTATTTTAAAACCTCCAAAGCAAGAAAAACCTTTATTGCTTTATATTTTCGTTCATACAAAAGCATTGGGTGTTTACTTGCTCAATAAGAGGATGATAGCCATAGGGAGTATGCTATTTACTATATTTCGAAACCTCTATTGGCATATAAAAGAAATTATCAAGTCATGGAGAAAACGTGCTTGGCCTTGGTGTGGGCTTGTCAAAAGTTTAGACATTACTTCCTAGATCATGAAATTTGGATAGTGTCTAAGCTTGACCCAATCTAGCACTTGTTTGAAAAACATATCCTAACGAGTAGGCTAGGTAAATGATAACTCCTCTTAATAGAGTATGATTTAAAATTTCATCAGCAAACCTTTATTAAGGGACAAGCCCTAGCCGATCATGTAGCCGAATTGCCTCTTGAAGATATATATCCCATACTTGATGAAATGCCTGATGAAGGAATATTCACAAATGAATTTCAAAACCATGTTTTAGCAAATTGTTTTAATGAAGATCAAGAATGGAAAATGTATTTTGATGGAGCAAGAAATCAACAAGGGGCAGGTGTAGGAGTCATCCTCATATCCCCTGAAAAGGGAGAGATCCCCATCGTCATTCGACTAGATTTTGCATGCTCAAATAATATGGCCGAGTATGAAGCACTCATACAAAGCCTAAAAATTTTGAAAAATCTAGGGGCATCATGTATTGAAGTCTTTGGAGATTCCATGCTTGTTATAAACCAAGTTTCGAAAATTTGGCAAGTCAAAAATGAAAAACTCATATCATACCATGAATTGGCCACTAGATTGGTCGATTCTTTCCAATCATACACACTCACTCACATAGGTAGAGAGGACAACACCATAGCAGATGCCCTCTCATCCATGGGATCATCTCTAAGGGTTGATCCCATCATGGGAACCCGATCCCTAGAAATTTGGCACTCGCCCACTCCATCTACCCACGATTTGGAGATTTACCAAAATGACCAAAATCCAATTGAAAAACCTTGGTTTCATGACATTAAAAACTTTTTAGAAAATGGATGATTTCCCGAATTTGCTTCTTCTAAAGATAAAGCTTTGATTCAAAAAATTTCAATCCGATATGTGATTTTGGGAGGGGTTCTTTACAAAAAGAGTTTTACCGGCATCTTGTTCAGATGTGTAGACCTTGATGAGGCTAGGACCGTAATGCATGAATTTCACGATGAAGAGTGTGGAGGTCATGTCAATGCAAATATGATAGCCATAAAGATACTTAGGGCTGGTTATTTTTGGTCCACCCTTAATAAAGATTGCCATGATCATGTTAGGAAATGTCATTAATGTCAAGTGTATGGATACACCATTTATATCCCATCATCCACCTTGCATTCCATTGTAAGCTCATGGCCCTTCACTATGTGGGCATTTGATATCATAGGACCAATCTCCCCAATTGCATCTAATGGACATAGGTTCATATTAGCAGCCACCGAATATTTTTCTAAATGGGTTAAAGCTGCCTCCTTGGCTAGTGTCCAAGGGCAACATGTAGTGGCATTCATTAAGAAAAATATCTTGGCTCGATTTGGAGTTTCAAGAGACCTAGTGTCCGATAATGGCACACCCTTCAAGAACGAGAAGATGGAAAAGTTATGTAATACCTATGGCATAACTCAACACTTCTTATCCTACTATCCTCAAGGCAACGACCAAGCTGAAGCCACGAACAAAACTCTCATAAGCATCATTGAGAAAACCTTAGAGAAGGATAAGACATGGTATAAGAAGCTTGATGAAGCTTTATGGGGCTTATAGAACTTCCATCCAAACACCCATAAATGCCACACCATTCGAGTTTGTCTATGGTACAAATATCATACTCCCCATTCATACAAAATTGCATTCACTCCATACATTACTTGCACTCAACCTACCACTAGAGACTTTACAACATGTTAGAATGGTTGAGCTTAATTTATTAGATGAGAAAAGGCTCCTTGCTATGGATAATGCAAATGCATACCGGCAAACGATAGCTCGACATTATGAAAAGCATATGAAGGCTTGCCACTTCAAAGTGGGAGACCTTGTATTGAAAATCATTCACCATCGTGGCCCACATCCACTTGGAAAGTGGTGGCCCAAGTGGGATGGTCCCTATGTTGTAAGGGGAACAACTACCAACAATGCATATTGGTTGATTGATGTTGAGGACAGAAATTTAGTAGACCCTATAATTGTCCAATACTTGAAAAAATATTATGTATAGGGTCTATGTTAAATTTCTTTTGAAAATGTTTTAAAATGGATCTCCTTTGAACTTCTTTAAAGAAGGATCAAGATTGATCGTATGACCCTAAATAAGGGAATTGGTGCTTTAAGAAAAGCAAAGTTTTCAAAATCATGTGGTAACATTTCAAAAATCTTTGGCTTACAAAATAGAGCCTGGTTCAATATAGCAAAATATTTGCAAATGGTAAATGCTATTATGAAATAGGATGATCTTGGTTAAATCGAGTAACCAAAGGGATAAGTTTTCCCCATTCTTCTCTCCTCAAAAGGAAAATTGGCAAATCAAAAGAAAAGAGAATACAAAAATTTCTCCAAAAAGAGGTCTTCCTTCAAATAGAAAGTGGGAATACAAAAATTTCTCTAAAAGAGGTCTTCTCTTTAAATGAAAAAGAAAAAAAAATAAAAAGAGAGAGAATATGAAAAAAAATCCTCCAGAAAGAAAAAAAAAGGAGGCCCACCATGTCGATAGAAAAGAAAAATGTCAAAGCTCAAAAGAGAAATTTTCCGTCTCTTGGCCTTAAATCACGGGGCGCTTCAGAAGGGACCGTAGTAACTCTTTCCCAAATCCCTACAACTTATCCAAGTGGAAAAAGATTTATTCACGAAAATCCTAAAGTAGGAATAGAATCTACTTATTTGATTTCATTTTGTTTAAGAATTAGACTTTGTTGTGTGAGAAATGGAATTTTGAAACGTTTTCTAAAATTTCCTACAAAACCTCTGCTAAGTAGTGGGTATTGAAACCCAAATGAGGGAAAATATGAAAAATCAGAAGTCCTTTTGATAGAAACTAAAAGGAGTTTCCTTTGAAAATGAATTTTGAAAATCTAATATATCAAATGACATGAGATTATCCTACTTGGGGCAGCCGGCCTTCATAGGCTCTCCCTAAGCTCATTCATTTCTTAACTGGGTCTCTAAAATCTCATACTCCATTTGCATCACACACCATACAAGAATCCAAAGTCGTCAATACATTATCATGTTTAGGACAAACACCCAAGATAGGTCAAGTCCCCTTTGGCTGAAATCCCCTTCTCTATAATCGAAGAAAAAGGATCTTATGAAATGAAGGTGGTTTATATTCTCAAGAATAATTTGGGAAGTAAATAAAAAAGGGTGTTTTTCTTCTTTACCATTATCCAAATAAATTTGGATTAATGCCAAAGAGGGGCATCTCTAAACACCAAAAATCAAAATTTTTCCTAATACTCCCAATTTCAAAAATTCAAATGATTTAAAACTTTTTGTTTTAAATAAAAAGTTCAAATCTTTTAAAAATATTTCAAATTAAAGGTTTTAAATTGAAGTTAAAAAGCTCAAATGATTCGAGCAAATCAGGCGAACAAGTAGGACCCAATTCAATCCAAGATCAAGCTCAAGCCCGAAAGCAAAGGAATGAACTAGGTCAAAGGCATATCTTTCTCAACAAAGCAAACTAAACGGGCCATCATCAAGGCAACTCGAGTCGGTTATTCAAACAAGGAGTCGTTTGAATCAAATGTATCCTTGGGATAAGGATGGGCTGGTTTATTTCAAATTTGAAATAGATGGATGTTTGGGACTGATTCCAAAGGTTTATCAAAGTCATATCCAACCTATATATCAAGTCAAAATCGAGCAAGGTCAAGTCAAGCTACACCAAAGATTGATCAAGACATTTTTTCAAGCCTAACCGGGTACATTTGGGTTCGATCGGCTAAGGCTAGACATGCTTGATTAGAGCCAAGAATCAGCCCACATGAGGCTACTCCATATTGACTAAAGAGGGACCACATGAAGACCAGACCTTGGGGCTAGATTTGGGCCATGGAAGGCCCGCCCCAAGGAAGGGCCTAGAACTGGCCCCTCCTTGGCCTATAAATAGAGGCAAGGGGGGGCGTGAGATTCATTTAAGGAGTGGCTGCATCAAGAGACCTTGGGCTAGGGAGAGCTTAGAGAGTGACCGCATTTCACGTCTTGGAGTATCTTAGGTGCTGAGCATTGAAAGGGGTTGCATCTAGGGAACCCATGGGCTGCTAGGGAAGAGTGGAGAGAGGGGAAAAGAGGGTAGAATTTAGGCGAATTGCAAAAAATTGGGGAATCGTGAGTGAGAAACAAAGAGAGTATCAAGGGGAGAGTGAGGGCCAAGATTCATCCTTTGGAGCTGATTCTTGGGGAAATCCTTGTAAGTATTTCTCATCCCTTTTTCTTCCATATATCTTCTTCATATTCAATTCAAAAAGGATTGTATTAATGGAGCTTTGTCTCCCCCCATGATGTAATAGAAGTGCTAAATTTTTTGTTTCTTTGATTATGCACTCTATGTGTTTGATTTCTTGATTCTACCTCTTTATATTCTATAAACATGCTATTAAGTATATTTTCATTCATTTTCCTTCAGCAATTTCAATTCGTGATGTTAGGTTGTTGCTTTTCAATTCGTGTGAGTTTGCATCACGTAAAAACCTGAAAACTGGATTTCATCATCTCTGCATACGTGGATTGCTTGATTTTTAATTCTCGAACTTCTGCTCCAATTGTTCCAAAACTTTGCACACTTATTCTATACACAGGCCCACTTCTAATAAAATTTGAAAGAATTTTAGGGTCGTGCAACATCATAATTAAAATTATGCAAAACTAGAAGAATTTTTGTAAATTATCTGTCCAACCAATTTTCTTTCAATAGAGCTTGGGTATTTATCCCATAAATCTATCTCTAGCTATCCAAAATCGATGAATTTTGATTCATTTGAAATCTAACATCCATAGATTTCTATCAAGATCAAATTCATTAAATTTAAACTCTAAGCACTGAGATATAGACTCATCTTTGAGTCTTTGTATTTCTATAATAGAACAGTTCTGGGTATCTGAACAGAGGTACTTCTCTGATTTAATTTTGTAGTAATACAACTCCAAATTATGATTTGAAAGATACTACATACTCTCCACATCTCAAGCTTTGGCCTATAAAATTTTGATGATTTTAGGTAGCCTGAAAGGTATCCAAACAGATTTGGGAAATAAGTCTTGAAAAAAGAATTTTCTGTTTTTCATAACTTTTCATTTTGAAACTTGAAGCAAGTGCACGTGATTTCATTCTCAACACCTTTGTTTTTTACGTGAATTTGAAAGTTTCACCCATTTAGTTGGAATCCTTAAGCACTTAGACTGACCCTTGAGAATCGGTTCAAGAAGGTCTAATGCAAAAAGAGTTCACTTAACCACAATCTCCCGTCGAATTCAATTTTGCTAGTTTTTACAAAACTAGTTGGCACGCTCGCCCATAAGTAGAGTTCATAGTTTTATTCTAAGTCTCTCGATGTAAAAATTTCGCGTAGTGCAGTCAAGGTGCACCATGCCGAGCTAGCTGGAACAGCTGGATCCATTTACACAAGTCTGCCGAGTGCCCCCGGCAGCTAAAGTGGAAAAGGCGCCTATCTCTACTCGCTATTCAAATTTTCCGGTGACCTCTGTCTCTCGCTCTCTCTCTCCATAGATAAGAGATACATCGCATGGAAGGGAAGGAAGAGTTTGGCGCTCATGTTTTAATGCTGCCATGGCTAGCACTCGGCCATGCAATCCCCCACATGGAGTTAGCCAAGCAACTCTGCGATAGAGGCCTCACAGTTCATCTCTGCTCAACCCCAACCATTCTCTCTTCCCTCAAAGACAAGCTGCAGCAAAAGGCCTACTCAGAGATCCAGACCGTCGAAATCCATCTTCCTACTATTCCTGGCCTTCCACCTCACTACGAATCCACTTCCTCTCTCCCTACCGACCTCATGCCTCTCCTCAAGCGAGCTTTCAGTCTCTGCAAGCCCAAAATCACCGCCATCATTCAAACTCTGAAACCAGACTTTCTCGTGCACGATTTCTTCCCGCCATGGGCGTCGGCCTTGGCCCATGAGCTCCGTATCCACGCCATAGAATTCGTCACCTTTAATGCTGCATGCTACTCTTTCTACCTCGCTCTCCTCACTGGAAGCACCCCTCCTCCAAACCTCAAACTCCACAAATTCGAGTCGGAAAGGGTTGACAAAGCTCTGCAACAAAACCGCCAAGAAATGGAAGGCGTACAAAGAGCCACTAAGTTCATGGAAAGGAAAGAGAGAAGTATCGTGACGCTCAAGACGGCTCGGTTTCTGGAAGGGAGATTCCTCGACTATATCCAGGAGCTCACCAGGAAGAAGTTCGTCCCTGTAGGCACTCTTGTGACTGATCAACTGGAGATTTCATCTGAAGCACCCAACACTTTCACAAAATGGCTCGAAACAAAGGCCAGTTTTTCAGTAGTATTTGTGTCATTTGGTACTGAGTACTTCATGTCAAAGGGGGAGATCACAGAGATAGCTTTCGGACTGGAATCGAGTGAGCAGAACTTCATCTGGGTGATTAGGCTGCTGGAAGAGGAAGAAGAAGAGGAAGGGAGCATTGAAAGATTTTTGCCTTCGGGTTTCTTAGAGAGGGTGAAAGATAGAGGGCTTGTTGTAAACCGTTGGGCACCACAAATGGCTATACTGAGCCACCCTTCTACTGGAGGATTTCTGACTCACTGTGGTTGGGGTTCTCTGTGTGAAGGGATGAGCTGCGGGGTACCCTTCATTGCCCTCCCTCTGAACATTGACCAGCCGTTCAACGCAAGGCTAGTGATAGGGGAGTTGGGTCTTGGGTTGGAGATTGAGAGGGAGGAAAATGGAGAGTTCAGGAGAGAGAAAGTGGCTGAGGGTATCAAAAGAGTTATGGTGAGAAGTGAAGAGAGTGAACAGATGAGGAGGAGAGCGAAACAAATGGCCCAAAGGATGAGAGATGAGGGTGAACGAGGGCTTGACGAGCTGTTACAGATGATGCAGGACACGCTCTGTGGTGGCCGCGAGGAAAGAGGGGAAGTAATTATTAGCCACCCTACAGACGAAAACGATAGGCGAAGGATTTAATGAGTTGATTGTAATGATGTAATCATCTTCTTCAACTTCTTGCTGCAGTTGGTCAGATGGAAGTACAAAAATCTGATGGATTCCTACCCTTCTGTATGGTAGATTCTTCTGAATCTGTTCTTGTTTTTCCTCTATCATCTCTAAGCTTTGTTGGGGGTAGGAACCTCCAGAAACTTTTATATGATTTAGCTATTACTTATCCAGTGAGATTCTTTGTTCTTCCTCTAAGAGAAAGCTTTGTTTGTCACTCTCCTTTGAATTAGAGGATGGATTATTTCTTAAGGCGAATTCAAATTCATGTAAAGTGTACCAAGTTCACGTGAAACCTGCCAAATAATGCATGAAACAATTGATAGAGCTTTGTTTATTGCACCACACAAGATAGTTTTCTTATTCAATTTATACAAGTGAAATATATCAACATATATTCCACCTTATATTATTAATTGATGTTAAAAAAGTAGTAGCAGCATGAATCCCTATCGTGTTTGCGGGTTGATGGTGCCAGGCTTAGTCGATTACCTTTTATACCGTTATCAGCCTGAGATAGTATTCCAATGTGACTTGACGTATATGACTAGGAGTTGAGTTCCCCATTTAGTTTCTATGGAGATATACATACACGCATGCCTATATATAGGATTAGATCCTGCCCATCACAGTAGCCTCTTCGCATACCAACGAAACGATCAAACGTGTAATAGCGTTATCCTTTATTTTTTTTAAAACCTTAAACTTTTTTAAACTATACTCTTACCACTGAAAAACTAGAGGTTGGTCTTTGGCATGAGTGGTGGATCCAGCTTTCATTATATATATATATATATATATATATATATATATATATATATATATATATATATATATATATATATATATATATATATATATATATATATATATATATATATATATATATATATATATATATATACACAGAGTAGGTGCTGCCATGTTAATTTGTGCAGTTCTGTTTTAATTTTCAAAACTTCATTTTGGCACCAAGAGACGAGCTTAATTATAACGATTAAAGCAACTGTGACCCATTTTGATTTCCATAAATTGATTTCTGAAGAATAGTTTGATCTTGCAACTGACTCTCTAAACAAACTCGAGTAACCCTCCTAGCATACTCTGCTGCACATCGATAATCTGGCCACGCAATATATATAATCTGGAACCATAACCGTCGGTTCCACTTTGGGTTTGGAACCAATAAAAATTATTTAACTTTTTTAAAAATTTAATGAAACAGACAGTGCAAACCTTAGATCAGCTGTCATGCATATGACTTTTAAAAAATTCAACCGGTAATGAATGCATATTATTTTTAAGCCTTATTGGTAAATTAAAAAATGAGTTTCTTATACACGATACTCTACTGTCATGCCGAGAGAGAGAAGATCCTCCTGCTCCACCACCTCTCTGCCTCTTAACGTTTCAAGCATGTGACTTATTTAAAGGTTTTGCCTTTCTTTTTGTAAAATATGGGAACCAGCTATTTACGTCAGCCTAACCTTAGATCACTCGCTATTTAAACTAAACTTCAAAAGGATCTTCTTGCTCATAAAGTCATTAAGTCAAACCATTGATCCGCAACAACTAAACCTTTTCTCATAATTGATGAGTTTTTCTCATAATAGATGAGTTGGTTATATGGATTATTGTTTTCATAGAGTTCGATTATGTGTTTAGGTCATTAAAAAGAATGAGAACACTTGAGAAAAGTATAAAAACACTTCTTGTTAAAATTATATACGCTGTCAAATTCATGAAAAGCAAGATAAGATACATATAAAGGCACCATTTTCCCGTTTGATGTACAGTTCAAAATGGAAAGTTAAAAGCATATCCAAAAAGTTGGATGGTTTTTGGAATACATACTGCAGTTGGTTGAGTTGGTTTTGCTAAATTTCTTCGTTTTGTTTGGCCTGCTTAACCAAAAGAATTCTGTCGTTTACGAGGTGAGAGTACTTCTATTTGTCATCAAATGGCATTTGATTTTTTTTCTCTGTTTGTTTCGAAGCATGATTGCAGGTCATGTGCTTTTGAAAGGATCCTCTTTGTTTGGTTCCTGCAATAACAACAAAATAAGATCGAATCAACGCCCTGGCTCCGCCGCTGCAAGAGGCCATGTTATTCTGTTGCTTAGCAGGACAGTCCAACACGTCTCTCTCTCTCTCTCTCTCTCTCTCTCTCTCTCTCTCTCTCTCTCTCTCTCTCTCTCTCTCTCTCTCCTGTATGCGCTAACAGACATCCTTAACATAAGTTCATAAAATATACGTAACTAAATATTAATATATTCGGATACTTACTTGGATCCAATCCAAGTTACGACTGCAGACCTTGTGACAATAAACAAGCATCTGATGGGCTGAAACCATCTGCATATTAGCAGGTTGGGTTTCTTGCAAGAGCCCGAGCTTCAAACTCTCTCTCTTTCTCTCCACATAGATAAGAGATACATACCATAGAAGGGGAGAACGATTAAGCTGAAAAACGGGCTATTCTCAACAGTTACTCCCACGAAAACGGCTAAATCGGTCATCTAGCTGTTTCTCGTAGAGGTTGTTACAAAATGAGTCTGTAACAGCAGAATAAGGGGTTCATAACGGAAAGCCCACCTTGGATATCCTGAAGGAGGAGCAAGGCGCTGTTCTATAAATAAAGAGCAACACAAAGAAGAAAACAAGTCAAGTGAAATCAAGAAATAACCTCCCCGTGAAATTCAGTTATGGGAAACCAGGAAGAACTCTTAAATCTCTTATTCTTTGTTTACCTCAAGGAAAACCAATGCGATTAGAAAGTTGAAGGAGCAAAGCCAAAGGATCAGACTTCTATCGGAATATCCAGATAGTCCAACACTGGTATGAGGCCCTCATTACCTGAAATCAAACAGGTACGCTGTTAAGTTTTGAGAAATGAGAAAAAAAATAGAGGAATATAAGAGAGAACTTCCTATTCTGGCCAGAAACAATAGGTCGTTTGTCAAAAACCACAAAGTGTGGCCTAAGACAAGCAATAGGAAAGATAAGCCAGAAGGCTAAAGGCCGAATCAACTAGGATTTATAGATTCGCAAAAGGCCAGAACGACCAGGTTCTGTAAAAGGCTAGACGATCGCAACAGAAGGTCGGTCAGGTTCTGCTAAAAGCCAGAAGACCGAATTAGTATGCCAAAACATAAGGCCTGAAGGAGAGAGTAAGGAGGCCAATGGCCAGTAGTCAACCGTCAACCAAAAACAATAGCCGAAGCGAGCAAAGCCAGTAGCCAACCGTTGGCCAAAGGTAGAAGGATAGAGCCAAGGCCAACGGCCGGTGGCTGTCGATAAAACACAGAGGACATAGAGAGGCAACAATCACCCCCTCTTTAGCATCGTTTTCTCTCTCTCTCTCTCTCTCTCTCTCTCTCTCTCTCTCTCTCTCTCTCTCTCTCTCTTCCCTTTTATACCTCTCGGAAACCGCTCAACAATTTCAGAAAACCATGAGCAGAAAACCAACAGTTTCTAAAAAACTGTCTTGGGCAGACGACTAAAAAGTTCGTTCTGCCTTAGCCATTTTTTAAAATTACAAACTGCGAAAAGTCAATTTTACACTTAGAATTAATTTTACAACCCTCACCCGATAAGTCGGTTTTGCCTTCTAGTTGTTTATAAAAATTATGAAATACCGAGAGGTTGAATTAATTTTCAACCCTCACCCGATAAAAGATTCACAATTTTGGTATTATGTTAAAAGACAAGGTTCCCTATCTTTTTGAAAATTTACAAATTCAGACTGAATGGCAAAAGTATAAGTTTACCCTTGATTAGTTATGAATTTTACAGAAAAACTAGATACTAAGTTTATTGTTCTGCCCCTAGTCTTTTTGAAAAATTATAAAAGCTTACAGGCAGATAAAATTACTGGTTTACCCTTAGAGTTTGGAAAAATTATCAGTGACAGGAATTTTTTTGGGAAAAATTACGGATGTGTTCCCGGTTTCATTCTATAAATAAAAGAATAAAGTTATAAGAAACTCAATAATGGTACTTAAAATATGTATGAAATTGGTTTTAAGTACCATGAGTTATTTTCAATTCGGTAGTTGGATATTATGCATTCTGTTAGTTAAAAATTTGTTATATGTTATTTGTTGCTTGTTAAATATTTTTCTTTTAGACTGTGTGATTGTTAATTTTGCCAAACACATAAAAATGAATTTAAGAATATGTGAATGTAAACTAGCAAAAGCACAAAAGTTAAACGGTCTGCATTTTCAAACATAGAAGAGAAGAATCTTGTTGGCTCTTACACTAGAAAGTATAGAGTATGTATTAAGAGAAACTGTGTCCTCTACCCCCTGACATCACAGAATAAAAAAATGTATAAAATATTATTAAGAGATAACACAATAGCAAGAACTATTATGTTAGCATACATGAAAGATGATCTGATTAGGATATTTAAGAAATATGAGATCGGAAAAGAGTTGTTTGATTCAATAACAACCAAGTATGACACTACAGTTAAACTACATGTTTAATTATTGCTACAAAAGTACAACTCCTATAAGATGAAAGAATGAGAAAATATAGTAGAACATATGAACCATATGATGGTAATAACAAGAGATTTAGCTATAACCAAATCAATCATCTTAGAACCAAGGCAGATATCCACAATACTAAAGAGTTTTTCCCATCATGGAACATGATCGCTAACTAGGGTTTAAAACAAACATTTCTAAATTATCCCTTAAACTAGTAATTGAACAAGAGCATATGAATAAAATAAGAAGAAAAAATTGCTAGTAGTTTAAGATGAGATATGGTTTAGCTTCAAAGTCAAGTAGAAAATATATAAACCAAACAAAAAGTTTGACAAAAATAATAAAAAGGGTGATCAATCTTTTAAGAAAATACAGGAAACCACTTATCGGGTCAAGTACTTAACAACAGAAAAATTGAGCACTAAAAGAGGGATTGTCGTAATAAGAAGAATGATGAAAACACATAGCAACATGGACAATCAAAGAAACAGAACATAATCTATGTGATATTTAAATGTTTGTACCTTAATCGTCATTGATTTGCTGGTTGATTGACTTAGGATCGACGAGACACTTCTCAAAAAGCAATGAAGGGGCAATGGATCTAAAGGAATATAAACAAAATGGACATAGGGTGTATATAGGAAATAACATATTTTTTGATGTTCTTGGGACAGGAATCTTTAGAATTTATATACAATGCATACCAATTGTTTTGACTGATATATTGATTGTGCCAACTATAAGGCACAATATTGTTTCAGTCTCTTCTTTAGTAAAGAAGAGTTTTGAAGTAAGGTTTATTCCTAACAAAGTGATAGTGGGGAACCATGTGAGAGTATTTTTCTCTAGAGAATTTAATATAGAACATGGATTGTTCAAATTAAAAATATTGATGAAAATAAAGGTTCTTTAGCTTATATTGATTGTGCCTTTAATATCAATGTGAATGTGTAACATAAATGCCTAGGACATATAATTCTGAAAAAACTGAGGAGGTTATCCAACTTTAACTTATTGCCAGAATTTCAAGAAAATATTTTTAATAGTGGATTATCATAATTTCAAGAGAAAATAACAAGGAAATCATTTTTAAAAGAATCAATAAGGGTAACAATCCTGTTGAAAATTATTAACACTAATTTATGTGAACCTTTTAGACTAAGATCGCATCGAGGAAATGTTTATTTAATAACCTTTATTGATGATTACTTAAGATATGCATACATATATCTTTTAGCACATAAGTCTGAGACACTTGTAGCGTTTAAAGAATATAAGCAAGAAGTTGACAACCAGATGGGACATGCAATAAAAGTTCTGAGATCAGATAAATGTAGTGAGTACACCTCTGCAAAATTTTTATAATTCTATAAAGACTTTGATATTGCTAAACAAAATATAATGCCTAATATACCTCAACAAAATGGGATAGCTAGAAGATATAACAGAACTTTAGTAAACATGACAAGGTCAATGTTAATAGATAACTCTCTACCAAAGATATTTTTGAGAGATGTAGTAAGTACAACTGTGTATATGCTCAATAGAGTACTATATAAAGTTGTATTCTCTATACTATATGAGATGTACTTTGGAAGAAAACCCAACCTAGGTCATCTCAGGAGATGGAGATTTATTGCTAATATAAAGATCCTTAATCAGTCTAGAGATAAACTAGATAGTAGGTCCTTCAGATATATATTCATCAGATATCCTAAAGGCTATAATGAATATCAGTTTTATTACAAGGATCATGAACTGATAGAGAGCAGAGATGTTGAATTCTTAGAGAATATTAATAATGACATCCTTAAGAATAATGATGAGTATGTTGACAATTTAGTAGATCTAAATCAATCATTTGAACTCATAAATAATCTTCCTTAACAAACCGAGAACTTAAGCGAACATAAAAGACCTTGGATCACACTATCCTACTTAAGGGATTATTACACTTATTATGTAGAGGAAGTGTGTAACTCGGTGAATGTAGATAAGCTAATAACTTGATATATTGTCAAACTATTTACTCATCTGAATCAACAGACTGAAAGAAAGCCATTGATGAGTAAATTGAATCTATTGAAAAAACTAAGTTTGGTAATTGACTGATTTACCAAGAGAAAGAAAAGACATAGGATGCAAATGGGTTCTAAAAAAGAAATATAAAGTCGATAAGAATATCGACAAGTTTAAGGCAATGTTGGTAGCAAATGGTTTTTCACAAAAAAAGAAAATAGATTATGTTGAGACATATTCTACTGTTATGAACTTTGCATCCATAAGAATAATCCTTGCAATATCAACATATTATGATTTAGATTTACATCATTTACATGTAAAGATAAATTTTCTAAATAGATATTTAGATAAAATAATATATATGCAATAGCTCGAAGGATACAAAATTGAAAGCCAAGAAGATAAAGTATATAGGTTGAAAAAATCTCTATATGGCCTTAAACAGTTACCTCGTTAATGGTATTTGACCTTTTAAAATGTTATTATTGAACTTGGGTTTGTGACTAATGAACTTGACCACTGTGTCTATGTTTGGAATAGTGGAAGTTACTTTGTCATCTTATCATTATATGTAGATGACATATTATTGATTGGAAATGACAATGAGATGATTGTCAAAACTAAGTTATAGTTAAACTCAAGGTTTGAAATGAAGGATATGGGAGAAGCATTCTATATCATAGGTATAAAGATTTCTTGAGATAGAGAATCTAAATTTCTATGCATAAGTCAGGAGAGAGATATTGATTATATCCTCAAAAAGTTTAAAATCAGTGAATGCAAGTTTGCATCTACATTCGTTATGAAAGGAGTAAAACATAGCAAGGATTATTGTCTCGGTAAAGGAGATGATAAGCCTAATGTTCCTTGTGCACAAGTCGTGGGTAGCTTGATGTATATTATGTTGTGCACATGACCGGATATCAGCTTCGTTGTTGGTCTCGTAAGTAGATATCAAAGTAATCCTAGTTGCCAATATTGGATAGCTGTGGAAAAGATTTTAAGATATCTTAAAGGAATTAAAGACTTGAAATTGTGTTTTCAAACAGATGAACTAAAAGTGGTAGGATATTCAGATGCAGACTTTGTTGGGAGCAAAGATAACAACAAATCAACCTTAGGACAAATATTTCTATTTGTAATAGAAGTTGTTTCTTGGGCATGTAAGAAATAGGATTATGTAGCATTGCATATACAAGAAGTTGAGTATGTGGCTTGTTGTATGACTGCAACAAGTGTCATTTGGATAAGCCGCTTCATACAAGATTTGAAGTTGAATATAGCCGACGAGTTAGTTGTCACTTCTTGTGACAACAATATAGTAATTACTCTAATTAAGAGTGAAACTGACAACTCCAAAAGCAAGCATATAATGATAAAATACCACTATGTTTATGATATGGTCATATAAAGGAAAATATTCATCTCACACATGACAACTAAAGATATGTTGGCAAACCCCTTGACTAAAAGCATAACAAAGGACCTTTTCTCAAAACATGTTACAAACATGGGTTTGAGATATGTTTGATTATTGTGTAGGTAATAAACCATACAATGGGTAATGATTGCAACTACAATCATAAAATGACTAGGAAAACCTCACAAAAGTGGGAGGAAAACCAATATGACAGATTACTTAGCTCGAATGGCCAAGTGGAAGATGTTAAGCTGAGAAACTTGTCATTCTCGACAGTTACAAACATGAAAATGGGTAGATTGATAATCTAGCCGTTTCTCATGGAGGTAGTTAGAAAACGAGTTTGCAACAGTTGAATAAGGGCTCCATAACGGAAAGCCCAGTTGCATAAACTCACAAATCTCTTATTCTTTGATTACCTAAAGCAAAACCACTCAAAATAAGCTGAAGGAGCAAAGCTAAAGGATCATACTTATGTTGGAATATCTAGATAGTCCAACAAGATTGCCTTTGGTCCTCATGTTTTCATGTTGCCATGGCTAGCACTCGGCCATGCAATCCACTTCATGGAGTTAGCCAAGCAACTCTACGATAGAGGCCTCACAATTCATCTTTGCTCAACCCCAACAATTCTCTCCTCCCTCAAAGACAAGTTGCAGCAGAAGGCCTATTCAGAGATCCAAACCGTCAAAATCCATCTTCCAACTATTCCTGGCCTTCCATCTCACCATGAATCCACCTCTTCCCTCCCTTCTCAGCTCATGCCTCTTCTCAAGAAAAAGTTGCACTGCTGCAAACCACAACTTACCACCATCCTCCAAATTCTTAAGTCAGACTTCGTCTTCCACGATTTCTTCCCTCATTGGTTGCCTGCCTTGTACTTGGATCTCAACATTCGGCCCATACAGCTAGTGACCTTTAGTGCTTCTTGGTACTGCTTGTGCTTATCACTTCAGTACTCTAGATTTCTTCCCAAATTCTTAAGCCAGACTTCGTCTTCCACGATTTCTTTCTATTTCTATCAAAAAGGACTTTCATCTCCTATATTTTCCTTCAATTTGGTTTTAATGCAAAATTACTTGGTAGAGGTTTTTATTGTTGAAAAAACTCAACAACATTTTAAAACTCTATTTTTCATACTACAAGGCCTAATCCTCAAACAAAATGAGATCCAAATTGGTAGGTTCTATTTCTACTTTAGGATCATACTGACAAACTTTTTTCTTTTGAGAGAAGTGGGGGTTTAGGAAAGAATTTACCACGATCCCTTCTGAAGCGTCCCGTGGTATAAGACCAAGAAAGTTTTGATGAAAAATTGTTCTCTTTTCGGGCGTTGACTTTTCTTTTTCTTTCCTTTCAAAGGAAACCTATATATTGGAGGTTTTTTGTTTTTCTCTTTTTCTTTTTATAAAGACCTCTATATTAAAGGTTTATTTTCTTCCTTTTTTTTCTTTCAATTTTGACTTTTTGGAAAGAATGAAGTGGGGAAACAACTTATCCCTTTAGATACTCGGTCTAATCAAGTATGACCTATTTCATAATAGCACATACAATTTGAAAATATTTTTCTATTTTGAGCTATGCCCTATCTTCTAAAAGAAGGATTTTTGAAATATCATTTCATGATTTTGAAAACACTCAACTTTTCATAATGCATCAATCCCTAGTTAAGAGGCCTATATTCGACTTGATCCCTTCTTTAAGAAATTAAAGAAGATCTATTTTACAAAAAAAAAAATCATTTCAAAAAAATTTGTGGTAGACACTAAACATCATATCTTTTTTATATTGGGCATTTATAGAGTCTACCAAGTTTCTTCCCTAGGCATCAATTAGCCAATATGCATGATTGATTTTTTTTGTTTTGCCCCCTTTTATGATATGGAGACATTTCCATATAGGTTGCCACCTTCCAAGAGGATGTGGCTTCTTGTTGGTGAATGATGTATATGTGATACATGACATGTAAAATATATTCCCATATGAGATGATAGAGATACATGCTTTATGAAATGATGAATGTGTTAAGTCTCCATGAGATGTGTTTAGGGAATGCACTCCACGATACATGCTTTATGAAATGATGAATGTGTTAAGTCTCCATGAGATGTGTTTAGGGAATGCACTCTACGTGCCCCTAGTTTGGTGGAGATGACATGAGCATTCATACACTATGGTTGACCCCCATTGTGGCATGTGAATGATTTTCAATGGAATGCTAAATGACTCTTACATGTACTATGTCGTTGGACATCTTGGCTTTTGGCATGACTTAGGAATATGCATGATATGATACTAGCCTTTGATGTATTTTGGGTTAGGTTTGTTTCCTATGTTGGTCATCTTCTAGGGAACTTGAATATTTCTCCAAGTCTAAGATTTTGTTGATTTTGAGGAAGTTCATGTAAATTGATATCACTCAAATCATCTCTAAGGGAATTGGTAATTTTTTTGAAAAATAGTTTTAATTTTTCTCAAAAATGGTTTTCATTCTTCTCTTCTTTTTTATTTTTTATTTTTTATTTTTTGGATTTTGGGAATAACTTGTACAATATATACAAAAACCCAGAGTTAGCTTCATGTCCATGGTGGGTCTGGGGGTTCGGGTGCATCTAGGATGCGCACCCAGGGTGTGTTTTGGTTAATGTTCTTGGGATGGATCCTAGGTGCAACCCAATGTGCCCTTAAGGGTGGACGATGTACATGGGTTTTGTTAAAACCGATTTTGGAATTTGTAAATAGTTTTCAAAACCAAAAATTTTGAGATTTTCAACTTTTTCAATTTTTTTAGATTTTTCCAAACAAATGCTAGAAGGATAAACATAAAAGACTTTTTTTGTAATTTTTAGATTTTTCCAATGTTTTTGGGTTTTGTAAATTTTCTAGATTTTTTTAGTTTTTCTAAATATATAATGTTTTAGAATTTTTTCTAAAAAGGAGTCTTCCATCAAACCTACAAAGAAAATACCATGAATTAGACTATAAACAAGAGGTCTAAGTTATAGGTTTTGGTTTTAGTTGGCTCTAGGACACCCTTAACCCAATCGCTCTTAGGTGGTAGCTCAGGGGGTATGGATGGGGTGTACCCTAATCCATGTCAACCCAAGTTGGGTAAGAGGTAGGATGAGTTCTAACCTATCTTAATTCTTAGATCCTAGACCCTTGTATGGTATATATCCTATGTTTAACATCATATTTCAAGGCTTTTTGAGTTTTGAAAATTTTTGGTAGAGGTGATGGTCTTTGAATAATGTGTCGTCTATACCATGGTTATACATTTGTGTGTTTTTGGATTTTCCTAGGAGGTGTATGGCTTGAGAGGTGGAAGAGTTTGACTCGGGTGCCTCTAGGATACATGCGACCCTAGACGGTTTGGGATTGATCCTAGGTGCAACCCAATGTGCCCCTAGGGGTGGATGGTTTGAGTTTGTATGGATGCTAAGGGAGAGCATGTTTGATCCATTACGAAGTGAAAAGGTATGGATTCCAAGAAAAACCATGGTCGGTCCCTTGATTGGTTTAGGGATGTTCGGGAAAGTCATGGGTATATGCTTGGGTTTATGAGACAAACCTAGGCTCAAAGTGATTTGTTTATACATGATAGGGTTAGGCATACCTAGGATGTCGATGCATGCCTTAGGAGTAACCATGTCTACCATATTTTGAATTTTGTTTTCTTTTTGTTTTTCATTTTGAAATTCTTTTTGTTGGTGCAAGACATTCAACGCACCTTGAAAATCCACATCATTGCACACATTTGGTGGTCTTGTGGGTGCACGAGTGCGAATTGATGCATCATTTGGCACACCTTTTCATGGTGAGAGCAAACTTCTTTGTTGGTATCCCGAAGTGACTCGAGCTCATGCGTGGCTTCAAGTTCACATTGCTTTGGTAGGTCTTGAATTTCATTCTTCTAGCCTATGTGTATGCAACACTCATCCTTTGTATTTGTTTCTTTAAGAGGGCAAACCTCCGAAGTGTGTGAAGTGATGCTAATGGGAATGGAACCCATCGGAGCGTATATTTGTGAAAAATTTGGAGTGATTTGTGTGAAGTGAATCTCATGCCCCACTCCGCTTATGTGCCTAGAAATGTAGACTTCACTTTCAATTTTCGGAATTTCAACCTTTCCAACTTTTTGCTTTTCAAATCTTTTTTATTTTTAAGATTTTCCAGATTTTTTTTTATTTTTTCCAATGAAGAATTTTTTGGCTTTTCAATAGAAAAAGGGGTGTTTGGATGATTATCAAGGTTAGATGATTTGATCTCAATACTTGCTTCATTTATGGCCTCATTTTCTTCATCGGATTTTGGGCTCAATTTGGTTTTCGGGTATGGTTTTTCTCTATGTACCCAAGATGATTTTTCAAGGGAACGATGTGCCTTGGACTTTTGGCTTAGGGCCTCGATTTCCCTTTCAAGTTTCATTATTTTTTTCTTCAAAGAGGCAAGTTCTTCATCTCAAGTTTTAGAAGATTTCTTTGTGGTTTTGAAAAACAGATTTTGAAATTTTGATGAGGCTTTCCTTGACATATTTTCAAAGGAATCATCCAAACTTGACATTATTTCAAAATCAACCTTTGCACAAAAATTGATTAAGCACAAAAGATTTTCGAAAAAGTGAATTTAAAGAAACCAACACCAAATTAACCAATCCTCGAATACTCAAGTCCCACCAGGCATGCCAATTCTGTAGATGTAAAAATTTTACTCCGAAGTGTATATAGAGACTTCAAATAAGCTTTCAATCTACATCGTTTGTGCGAGTGTGCCAACTAGTTTGCTTAAACTAGCAAAGATTGATTTTTTGACTTTGTGTAGCGATTATGGGGAAGCAAGATCTTTTCGTATTAGGCTTTCTTGAACCGACACTCAAGGGTCGGCCTAGATGCTTTGATGATTGATTTGAATAAGTTGTATTTCCAAAATTCACTTTCAAATCAACTTAAATCAACAAAAAACATGCACTTTGCCTATGAAAGGAAAATTTTAAAAGTTTTAAAAAACAGAAATTGGTTCTCTTTTTAGAACCTGTTTTCCGATTTTTCTGAACAGTTTTGTAATATTCAAAATTCACGAAAATTTTACAATGAGAAAACACAAATATGGAGATTTTGGAACTACTTTTATTCTATTTTTTTGTGTAATTGTGTAGAATTAAATCAAAAATGTGCATCTGCTCAGGCATTCAAAACTGATCTGTTATAAAAATAAAAAGGTTTAAAGAAACATTTGTATATCAGCGTAAAGAGCTCTGATCTTTATGAACTTGGTCTTATTCGAAAGCTATGGATGTCAGATTTCCAATGAGATAAGTTTTAATGAAATTGGTTCAATAGGGACAGAGTTATGGGATGATTACCCAAGCTCTGTTGAAGAAAATACAGGTTTGACAGATTTGATTATAGAGTTTTCTGATCTTCCCCAATTTTAATTACGTAGTTGTACGGATATAAAATTCTTGAAAATTTTATTATATGTGGGATTGTGTGTGAGGATTTCATGTACCAAATTTTAGATCATTTGGAGCTGAGAGACGAAAATAAAAAATAAAACATCAGACATATGCAGGATGTTAAAAACAGATTTCAGTGTTTAACACATACATGAATGCATTTCATCCGAAATTAAAAGACTAATCACGACAAATTTAAAGTAAATGACTGAAGGAAATGAATTGAAATATATTTATAGCTTAAACATAGAGGGGATTAGAAGATATAAGAGAATATATCGTATAGAGAGATAGGAGAAACTTTAAATCAAACATGTAATAGGCGTGAATGTAAATGAATGAAATGGATAACATTACTACGTTATTACATCATAGAGGGAGTCAATTGCTCAATTAATATAACCCCTTTTAATTGAATGGGAGTAAAAAGAGATTAAAGTAAATAAAGGATGAGAATTAAACCTTACAATCAGACCTTAGTGGGTGCCGAACGTGAATGAGTTAGGAAGGGATCAACTCCTTCCTTCTCCTCTCCCTTCTCTTCCTCTCTCTCTCTCTCTCTCTCTCTCTCTCTCTCTCTCTCTCTCTCTCTCTCTTTTCCTCTCTCTTATTGGAGCTCTCCCTCTCTTTCTTAAGCTCTTTTTCCTCTTCCCTCAATCCCTTCAATGTTGATGCCTTTTTATAGGCTTATGATGGATCTCGAATTGGATCTTTGATTGGGTCTTTTGGAGCCCAAGTCTTGATCCAATCTCTTGGCTGGCCACATGGCTTCATGTGGGCCTCTTAGTTGTTCCCTTAACCAAGGTGAGTCCAACCCCATGTGGTGAGGGCTAGGCACGGCCTGGTCTTCATATGACCTAGGCACGGTTTGGTCATAATCGGCCAAGGGAGTTCAGCCAGCTAGGTGCAATCGGGGGTGGCCTGGCTAGGTAGTTTCTTTTGGTGCCATACTTCATGAAGTCGTGTCTTGGCTTGGTCTGACCCTTGGTCTTCCTTAGCTCTTGTCTTAGACTCTTGATTTGGCCTAGCCCGTTCAAGACTAGGTCCTTCGTCTTGGTCCACATTTGGTTTGATTAGCAACTTTGTCCTTGAATCGTAAGGTTAATTTCATATTCATGGTTTCAAATATTTTTTTTTATTATTTAAAACCATTTTATTTCAGATATATTTGAAAACAACGAGTTCTATAGAAATTTTCAAATACTTTTGAAAACAACTGAGTTTCATTCCAAGTGTTTGTTTGTATGGGCAACCTGCTTTCGCTCCATGAGTTAGTCTTTTACCGTTTCAATTACTTTAACCCTTTGTTCGGTGTAGGGTGTCGGACTACTTTAACCATTTCGATGGGTATAGGATTTTGAACCTCTTTAATCCTTGGGTATAGGGTTCCGGACCGCTTTAACCCTTTAATGGGTGTAGGGTCCTGTAATAGGGTTATCCTCAATCGGGTGAGTTTTTGAAACCTAACTTGGATTTGATTTGTATTTCAAAGATTTTGCAAATTTGATATTTTGCAAACATTTTTGGATTTTGTTTCTAATGTCTCATTCTCATATGTTTCTTTGAGGAAACTTATTTAAAACCATCATTTCTTTGAATGAAATCATTTGAAAAGGCAAAATCCTCCCGATTTGGGCTTGAGGGTAAAGTAGTTATTTTTTTGACTCTTTGACAAAATTAGATTTTTTTGAGAGGTGTACAATTTACCCTTATTTTGAGGCTGCCACGAAATTTTAGTGTAGAAATGAATTCGTTTAGGGTGTCTTTATTTGAAAACCCTTAAGACCCAAAACATCAATTTTTTCTTAAAAAGTCAAAATTCTTAAAATGTCAAATTATTTTGAGAAAAATTTTGGGTGTCTACAAGTACATAGAGAATAGAGAGATGAGAGAGTTTCCTAGTAATTAAGACGGTTCCCTCAATCGAAGCAAAGTTTCTTGACTATTTGACGGAGAGGATAGGCAATAAGGTCATCCCCGTGGGCACTCTTGTGCCTCAGCAGGCATTCTCTCTACCACCCAATAGATTCTCAGGGTGGCTTGAAAGGAAAGAACGTTGTTGAGTAATTTTTGTGTCATTTAACAGTGAGTACTTCATGTCGAATGAGGAGATCATAGAGATGGCTCTTGGACTGGAATTGAGTGAGCATAACTTCATATGGGTCATTAGGCTGCTTGAAGAAGAAGGGAATACTGAACGAGTTTTGACTGTGGTGTTCTTGGAGAGGATGAAGGATAGAGGGCTTGTGGTGAACGGGTGGGCGCCGCAAAGGGCTTTCCTCAATCACCCTGCTACTGGAGGGTTTGTTACTCATTGTGGGTGGGGTTCTATATGTGAAGGGTTGCATTACGGGGTGCCCTTTATAGCCCTCCCCCTGCAACTTGATCAGCCACTGAATTCGAGATTAGTTATAGAGGAATTGAACCTGGGGATAGAGATAGAGAGAGAAAGAGATGGACGTTTCAAGAGAGAGAAAGCTGCCCAAGGCATCAAAAGACTGATGGTGCCAGAAGAGAATGAGAAGTTTAGAAGAAGAGCAAAGGAAATGTCAGGAAGAATCACAGATGATGAATCAGCATTGATGAGTTATTGAGGAAGATGGCCGAGAAAATGCAGACTGAGAAAGGAGAAAGGTGACTCATGATGGCCGGATTCAAGAACATCGTGTCAATGTACTTACTCATCGGGATAAGTAGCATCTGTCGTGGTATTGCTGCTGTATCAGACTGGGAAACGACGCTCGTTTGTTTTCTCTCTCTCAGAAATCTTTTCTGATTGCCGTTGAAGTACCCATGCCATGAATTAATCGAATAATTTCTTCATGTGAGGTGTTCGCCTAAGCGCTGTGACGTGTGGGGCGGGGTCAGTGTTTGAATGTAGCCAGCCGGTGATTGCATGCATGCGTTGGATTTGTCAGTTAAGGTGGGAAGATGTGCACGGACCGTATTTTCTTCTCGAATCTTTGTTGCCATTAATAAGCATTTATCCAATTGTCCGTGTTAGGGAGTGTTCTCCTTTTATCGAAAGATACAAACTTCATTCATGAAAGAAGAGGGCACAAAGAGAATCCACAGAGCATCAGATAATTAAAGAGCATTGCTAAGAAAGAGTAAGAAAGATCAAATCAACCACCTTAAAAAAGACACCACTTGACAATATAAACAGTTGAAAAGCACTTTTTTACTCAAAATTCTTTACGAAGGCAAAAAATCCCAAATCACTCTATTCATCAGTCAATGGACTGTCTTCTTCAATGTAGAGAGAGAGAGAACAGAAAGAGAGTGGCTGCATGAGGTCGTAGCAACAGATCCAAAAGGAGAAAAGTCCATATGGAAGCTATTTGTAACAATGGAGAAAAGTCCTTTTCTTGTGTGTTTATTTCTAATCGTGGTAAATCAAAAGGTCCACTTAAACTCTCACCTTTCACAAAAGCACAATGAAATATCCTTAATTCCATCACATTCGGAGCGGTGTCAAGCTCAATAGAGAATCCCTCATCAAACCCTCATTGATCCCTTGCCAGCACCAGGTTATTCTTGGAAACCTTTTCCACAATAAATGAGGAGAAAATGAAAGAGTCACGGCCCAAGGTAGCTTAATTCCAAAAGTTGATTTGGAAATTGTCTTTTCTTCAGAAAGGATAACAAACGGCATATGCCTGAGAAGGGTATTCTTGATAGATAGGCACGTGTCCCGAGTGTGTGCCCATTTTATTTATACAAGTAGAAAGCGTGCATCTTCTTCACACCATCACATTATATAGGAAAAACACCTATATAAAATTCCATTCAAATCAATCTCAAGTTATTAGCGATTGAAATTGAAAAACAAAAAGTATATATATATATATATATATATATATATATATATATATATATATATATATATATATATATATATATATATATATATATATACTTTTTGCAAGTATTTGATTACTCAACTGTTTTCTAATTTTAACGATTCATACTTCTTGATCAAATAGTTCAAATTGTTTTGAGAGTACATATAACTGGTTTGCATCCTCTCATTTATACCATCCAATCACTCTTGACGAACGTTCAAGATAGCATCGCCTCCAATCACCTATCAACAGTGATCAAATAGCATGAACAAGGGAGCGTGTCTACCTGAGTGGACCCTATCACTAGATATGGCTGGTTCTGGGTAAACCAGAACCGGCGGTTCCTACCTACCAGTTCCAATTTGCTTGAAACTCGGAAACCGGAACCAAACCAGGATAATGCACAAGGTTTTAGACCTGTCAATCGTATTACGCTTCTTTCATAACTACTTTGAGTAGATATGCGAGAACTTGTAGCGGCTCTTTTGGTATTTGGCATCCTCCCTGTTAGCGCTCAGAAGACATTTCCTTGCATTGACCGGACAACCAGACCATACACTTCTAGTGCGGCAAGGCTACCATGTTTTAACAAAAGCCTGAACAGCCTACTGTTGCCAACCCGCCGGGGCTTAATATTGCAGTAATGGCCAAAGCTGATCAGGTGGTCAAAGAGTTGTCGGTGAATTAGGTTAATAGCAACAAGAACTAAATGCAACTTATGGACTTACAGATTCACTGAATTCAAAGTGGCATATCAGATTCATTGGCATCATAAGCTCGGGCATACCTGAGTTTCCAACTGCTGAATATTGGTAATAGTTTGAACAGTAGCAATGACGAATCAAGAGCAACAATACGAACCCAAAGATTGAACCGAACATAAAGTAGCATATCAAATTCAATATGGTGAAAACAAAAATAAAGCAGAGCCGAGAGTCGAATTGAATATGTTTTCTGAATGGTAGATATTTCAAACCGTAGCAACAACGAAACAAAAAGCAACTTGGGGACCGAACTTAGCATGGTTTAGTTCAAAGAATGCCGACTCTCATATATCTTGACATCAACCAACTTACCAATGTCATGGATCATAAAATCAAGCAGTACCAAACCAAAAAGCAAACCCCAGACTCTCTCTCTCTCACCTCCCGAGACAGTAATGTCCTCGAGTGATGGCAACAGTGGGTTTCTTCTTGTTTTTCATCAATCTCTCCTCCCATTTCATCTCTTTATTTTCTTTTCTCTTTCTTCCTCTTTTACTTCCGTTTTTTCTTTTCTCTAAAGGGCTGCTTGGACATTGTTAAGAAGCTGGAATCTAACCATCATGGATTGCATATTTATTGACATGTTTTTTATGGATTTTATTTTCTCCTTTTTTTGCTCTGTTTTCTCTTTATTTATTTTGTGTTCCTGCTTGTTATGTAGTAATTCATGCTATTTTTTCTCTTTAGTCTGCATTATTTGTTTCGTTTTCTATTTTTTCTTCCGCTCTTTTCGTTAGTTCTGCATTATCTAGTTCTTTTGTTCTTTCTTATATCTCCTGCAATTAGTTCTCCCTGGCTTGCTCCATTCTGTTTACTACAAATAATGTTCCAGTAAACGCATCCTCTTAAGGATATGAACCATATAAAGCATATCATTGTTGCTTTATGTTCTCTTTTAATTAATTACCACTGATATGTCTTTCAAGCAAATTGGAACTGGTAGGTGACTGTTGACTTGCTCTTTATGTATTGATGATAGTTCCAATTCATGGTAGTTTGCTTTTACTTATGACAAATCCTCGACATTTTTGTTCTCATAAGTTATATGTTTGGTTCCTTGTTTTGTAAATTGTGATGCTTTGTTTATGCTTACATTTGAAAATGCTTTGTTAATGTACAATTTGTTGTTGGTGGTATAAAATGTGGTTTAGATTGATTTGCATTTGTGCAAATGTTGGATATATATTTCTTGTTATTTTTAGGATTAGATAATTTTAATATCAATGTACCGCTAAATCCTCTATATCTCTAATATATCCCTGCTACTGCTATATTAGGCTTTGAGCGTTAACTGTTCGCTATCTGCTATTGAAAACATAGGTGTGAATAGCAAAGGGGATTGGCGGCTTCAACCAAAGCACAACAACAACAACTAAGCCTTTTCCCATACTAGACGGAGTCGGCTCGGCTTCAACCAAAGCATGGATACAAAAAGAAGTGATACATGCAAAAGGAAGAAAATACCATCATGACAACAATTCCTACTTTTGCTAGACAACAGGAAAAGGAAAAAGAGAAAGGAAGAGCAAACATATCTGAAGAATGCAACTAAACGAGTTCCCAACAGACATCAGAAACCTGATCAACGGTTCTAACACCTCTGCTACAAAAAGGTTCAGTTGTGAGTTCTCTGCTTTCTAGGCTCTAGCTCGCTTATTGCTGCATGCTGGGCACTTGTACTGCTTAATATGCTCGGCTCTTGCTGGAGTTATCTTCACACACTTCCCGTGGAACCATTTTTCGCAGACGTCACAACAGATCCAGAATTCGTCAGTAGCATAGTTTTCTCCACATGCCCCACAAAGTGCATCACCATGCTCATCCTCATCGCCACTCTCCTCATCATCCTTAAGCGGAGCTGCCTTTATCAATTTTGTCTGAGACTCTGGTTGCCGTGATGGCTGAGAAGATTGAGAAATGAGGATCAACGCTAAAAGCAAATCAGAACAAAGCTAATAAAAGAAAAAGGAAGAGAACTCTTAAAGTCCACCATCTTGACGCTAGACTTGCTCTTGCTGCTGCTGTTGGTGGTGACTGTTGACTTCTCCTTGGCTTGCTTTTTAGCAACACCAGTCACAACCTCGAATATTGTTGGAAGATCATTCATCATGTTGAAGAGCCTCTTCCTACAATCACACATCATGTCAAAAAGGTATGGAGGAAATCAAAGAAATTTCTTGATCGCTATCATCAATACAAAAGCAGTGGATAGTACTGCAACAGAAAATTTCCTCATTTTCCCTTGGAAAACGAGCCTGTTTACACATGCTGAAAACATATGTAATCTATTTGGTTTACTAACTTTACAAAACCAGTAAGCAAAAGGGATACTGAAGCGACTAGTGATAACCAAGGATGAAGAAAACAACCAAATGAAACAGAAGGCAAAACATAGAACGAGAAATAACCACAAACTTAGAATAAAAGTTGTGGAGTTCCAACAAGCAAAAAAAAAACTTAACATTACTCCGTCGATATCTTACATTGGAACAAAGATGAACATGTGTGTGTGTGTGTGTGAGAGAGAGAGAGAGAGAGACAAATCATCAAATGTGATCAAAGGGATTTGCTAACACCAGTCAACATCTTAACCTGAGAAGAGGGGAATCTACAAAAAGCACTATGACCAAGGCACAAGCTCCAAGCTTCCGACGAACAAATATAAAAAAAGACAACTCCATAAATTTAGCATACCCAGATTTTAAGCAGAAAACATCAATTGTATGAACCAGTACCTGGAAAGCAAACTTGTACTGAAAATATTAGCCTGTACATACTGAAGACCGGAGTTATAACTACACATGCATGGACACGATCACAGGCATCATAGCCTGTAACGATGTTGTCATAGTGTTTCATTGTTCATATTGCAAAATCCCAAAGATATGATGCATATATGCATCTTTTTGCATTATAAATACTACAATCATAAATTAGTGAAAATATTTAAAAGATACTCAAAAGTTTTCTAAATTTTAAAATTTACGGAAAAACAAGTACCATAAAAGTAAAGCATAGTGATTGAAATATGCAGCACTGAAATAGGAATACAGAGAATCAATTTATGACGCTAAAGCATAGAAGTGCCTAAGGCGTTTTGCATGATAAGAAGATACTGCTAAAATTAAAAGGTAAATACTATAAAGCAACAATTAGACGAGCAATAGCAGTCAATCATCAACATATGCATAAGATGCTCATGGAAGAAATAAAGATGTTGAGGTAGATGTGTGGTCACATAAGGAAAGAACGTATCTGTTGGAGAAAAATTCTACATAGCACCAATAGAAGATAAGACGGGAGAGAGACACTTGATTCCTCGCAATATTATTAGTCGTCGAGATTTCATGAAAGGAAAACACATACTCATGTGTTCGCATGATTATAATATCTTCTAAAAGGGACATATTTATCGATCTCAAACTTTCCTACATTACTTAGTCATGTTGAAGGTGGTGTGGTAGCTTAGACTCGTGTGGGATGGAAACAATGTGTTCAACAGAGCAAAGTAAACACTAAATGGAGATGGATTACAATCAATATGTCCATGATAAAAAATGACCAAACCTAGACACCACCAAAGTATCCGTTGACACAATAGCTGATGATGTCATTGTTATGGTAGTTGCCTTGCTATGCCTATGCCACCACAGCCACAGCTGTCCTTGTAGCCGGCTCCAGCTTATCATTTGCAGCTAATAATTTATAAATAATGTTAGAAATTTAGAATATACAAAAAAATAATTATATAGTGTTTAACTATATAGTCGTGTCCCCATGCCCAATTTTCTAAAATTATCATCTTGTGCTCGCACCTACGTGAAATAGGAATATCCAACCACAAACAAAGGAAAGCCAACGACCTTTATGCTTCTCAAGAACAAAATCATTTTCTTGGAGCTGGATGTGATAAGGTCTAAGTTTCTAACAAAAACAAGAAGTCAACTCATTGATGCCTACAATTTAGAGTTCCAAAGAAAAATTGCTGATCCAATACTTGCTTCCTTCCCACGGCCATCAAAAGCTAAGCATCCTTCCATCCACAACATAATTGCCTTCGAAAGACAATCTCCACCAGCAGAAAAGAAGAGCAGTCATGCATGTACACTAGAAGAAACACATCAATATGCAATACCATGATCTAAAGTTGGATCATGCACTTGTTTATTAAAGTAAATAAAATAATAAAGCAATCACCAACCTAATGATGTTATTGTATGCTGCCCTCAATATGGTGCAGTGAACCCTTACACAACCTAAAATTCCTTTGGTATCTACAGTATGCCCCTCGACATTCTACAAAGTTCAATATGATCACCACTTTCTATAATATGCCCAGTTTGTTGTGTCAAACCTAATGTTAAAATCATAAGCATGGGACAACCAAATCAACTCTAACCAAGCTGTGCACCTCAGCAAAAACACCCCAGCCAAACTCATTCGTGGCGTCAAGATATGCAGCAAGAGAATACGTGTGTTATCCCAAATTCTTCCTCTTTTGGCTTTCTGCATCCTTTGTATAAGACCCTTCGCTCAATATCTCACAAAAACATGTCTACTCATAAGTATTGTGCAACATATCAATGAATTTGGATTGCATCAATACAAATCATGCATCACATATCAATGAAAGCGGACTTCCCATTTTGACACCTCATTTCCTCTTGAATTTGGATATATGAGGTTCTTCTCATCTTTCTGACTCAGTATTGCGCAACATGTGCTGGAAAAAAACGAACAAGCTATATCAGATAGGGAATCATATCCCGTATTTTTTGTTCATGTCATTAGAAGAGACTTCTAGAAAGTGCAAACAGAAAACATTGTGGTCTCCTCTTCTGGAAGTCCTTGGTAAAGCTCTAGAAAAGCACGGATAACTTATATCTTTGACAGAACCCACCAGTTCAAATCACAAATACTAACATATATCAGTTTATAGATTCACAGGCACCTAGTGTAAAATATTCACACTACAACTAAATATTTTGCTTGTGTCCACCAGAAGGAGTCCCAAGAGGGCAAGAAAGAAAGCTATAACAAGATTGCTAATTACGGATAATCCAACATTAACAAGGGATCATAGTGGAGCACTTGCAATGACCGCTTGAATAGAAACCGGAAATATAGAATTGATGCACAATTTAACAACTGAAATGTGCTCAACAGACAACTTGCAGTGAAAGGAAGTAGCACACTTATTAGAAAATATAAATGACAAATTGAGGACCTAAGGGAAGTTTTACCTATCGTTCTTATCAAAGCCGAAACGGGCTCCGAAGTAGAAAGCGACAGCAAGCAGCCAAGCATCACTGTGAACCGCAACAAGCGACAACCAGTCCTTCTCTTGCATACCATCCCTTGCGAAGTTGATTCCGAGTGCCGGCTCGGGGAGTTCCGGTGGAACCTCCTCTGCCGGGAGATTTACTTCCCACGACTCATTAGGGAATCCATAGAGGCATAGGTTTTCTTTCTCTAAGATAAAAGAAGACAACGACGAATCTTTCAACTACCAACCAGGCATACAACCACAGAGAAGCACAACTAGGGCTAGAGAGAAAACATAATATATGAATTCTTAAAAAAGAAGGTTCACCTGGATCACATTGCTGGTAGAACCTCTCCACCTCTGGGGGAAAAAAATCACCAATCGAAACGTTAGCCACGACAAAAAACCACAGAGAGAGAGAGTATCCACAAACTGCTAATGAACAATACCAATACCAACACCAGAAGCATTAGCAGAATCCAACCAATTCACGTCCACAGAAGAACAATAAAAAAACGGCAATACCACCGAGAGACAGAGCGAGTATATACCGGTAGTAAGTGCCTTAATCATTCCGGCGCGACGGCCCCTAAAGTCTTTCAAAACTTCCTCGACGGTGCGAGGGTTGTAATGACCCGACCCTCCTTCCATCGCCGACTCAGCACTCGATTGAGGACCTAACCAACGGTTTCCACGCACGAGAGGGAGAGAGAGAGAAAGGGGGGGCGGGGCGTCCTTGGCCTTTGTATTGTACTACTGCCTTTTGCCTTTTGGGGGTTCGTTTCCAACTTCTCAACCCCTTCCTTCAAATCGTGAGAGAGAGAGAGAGGCAAATAGCGCTCCTCCCGCGGTTAAATATGAAAACAGCCCATTTGAACTCTTCTTGGCAGGCGCGGCCTTTTGTGCTATCAGCATAACGCTTCTGCTACCATCATGTGTCGAAAGAAATGAAACCATGTGTTGTGTTTTTATCATTATTTTTTTTAGGATTGATACGCGCACTCTTTCAAACATTTTTTTTTTACGATACTCTTAATCACAAGTAATTATGAAACTATTTTTTTAAACGCAACGCTCCTTCTTCTCTTAGATGAACGGTCTTCTATTCATCGATAGACGAGGAGGAACCGATAAGAAAAAAGAAAGAAAGAAGAAAAAATTGATTTCTTAATTTGATTTGAAAGGAGATTCATCGATATGGTATGTTGTTGATTTTGTGTTGTTGTTTCATTTTCATTTATTACACGATTTGTTGTCGAGCATCGTGCACGTGGGAGATGTGTCCCAAATGTGTTTTCTTCAAGCTGATAACTTGAATCTTATAAAATATTTTTTACTATACAGACATGACTGACATAACACGAATATAAAACCATAACCTTGTCACTTCATCTAGGAGATGCAATGCGGTGTCATATAAATATTTTTATAGACTACAAAAAAAAAAGAAACTGGTTCTTTACATTACTATGAGAATACATTAACCTCAAATACGGAAATCAATATTGGTGATAATGAGGATGAGAGATCTCTTAATATGTTGGAATTACTCTCGAACTTTGAAAGTCATATTGCGTATAAGATCTAAGAAGAACAAGTCATTTCTAATTTTAGTGTAATTTTATATTCGATATCAATACTCTTTATTTAAATGTATATTTACTGATAATATAGAAAGTGATAACAACTTACACACACTAGTAGAGTCCGATTAATAAAGAAGATAGATATGAGGTTCAAAAATTGGGTTGAGATTGCAAACTGGAGTGGGTTCACTGGATAGGTTAATTTGTTATATGATATGATGGATCATGCATTGTTGACTTCTATTATTGAGCATTGTCAACTAGATACAAATAATTTTCATATGTTGTGGGATGAAATGAATATCACCCTTCATAATATCTACGAGATACTTGTACGGAGGGTCAACTTGTTACCTTTAAACAAGAGATGAGGTTAAAAGTAGAGAAGAAATTTTGAGTAATAAATTGGGAATAGATATCAATTAAGTCATATGTGAGATTAAGTTTGGATCCAAGTTTGAAATGCTCCGAACTAATTAGGGTGTATAACATATTAGGATAATTATTTATTGTAAGTAAGTAACAAAAATAAGAGTAAGTAACAAAAATAAGATCCTATAATATTTATTGTATTAATTAGGGTGTATACTATATTAGGATAAGTATGATGTTTGGAGGGTTGACAGTTAGGTGTGAGATGCAACTACGTTAATGTGTTTGTACAAATAGTTAAGTAAGACATCCTGAATATAAGCATAATAACTTAGTAAACATATTTCTTTGCTTCAGGTAAGAATGTGTATTATTATTGCTTACTCTATATATCTTTTAACTTATAACTTTCTAGAATTAAATATCTTTCACATGATGTTTGGAGGGTTAGTAGTTATATGTGAGGTGGTGCATCTTCATTAGTGTATTTGTATAGACAATTACGAAAGGCATCTCGGATAGAAATACAACTTAGTAAACATACTTCTTTGCTTCAGGTAAGAATGTATACTATTACTTGTTATATATAGTTCAACTTTTTTATTTAAAAATTAATAAGCTATATATTTTAATTATAGGTATGAATTTATGAGTACTTCCCAACTTTCATAGTTAGTATGCGATTGGAATGACTAGATGAAGAACCATGAGTAGACCGATGGATATAAAGTATGTATCACAGACAATTTCATGTTGATCGGCTTACTAACTATCATAAGCAATTGGATTTGATGACGGTAAAACATGTATTTTAAAGTGAGTTAATTGATTTCTTAATCTTTTAATTAAATATAACCTTGTATGTTATATATTTTTATATGTTATTTTGTGCAATGCAAATTGACTGGTAGTCATATAGTTATGTAAAATACATGGATTGCAATGCATACAAGTTGTCATGAAATCATGGATGTGGAGCCTTATATACCAGATCATGTTAGTGTCAAGGCATCCTAATAGAACCGATAAAACCTTCCATTACAAAGAGATATGCGAAGTGCTATGCATATAAAGTATAGTATGAGTCATGTACTGCAACTTGGGAGGCTCAAGTTCGCATTGTTTTGAGCTTGATTATTTTGAAGTCCCAATACCTTACACATATGACTGTAACGAGGTGTACATCGAGTGATACATTAAGGGAATGCATCGATATATATTATTAGATTCTAGCCGTTAGATATGTTTTGCTCAATCTTCTCCAGCTAGGTGATATGTTGTTTTATTTTATTTCTACTAGTAACATTTCTAATTTTATTATTTTCTAACCTTACATACTAACTTTCTTTCGCTTAATTTCTTATATCATTGTCTTGTTGTGATACATAAAATACTAGCAATAGCTTTTATACATTTAGAGCTTGTGTCACGATCATTGTCAGGTGACTCTATTTTATTGGGCTTTATAGAAACGTATGAGCGATGCCACGAATGAATCCACCGGTTGATACTTAATGACAATGATGGTGACGATGTGTGATATGAATTGTTTAGGTTGTATGTAGTCAATTATTTTATAATTTTCAAATATTATATATGTAAATGATAATTATAATAAAAGAAATTTGGTTTTTTTTGTTACTAAAGCCTACATGCTAACTTTCTTTCGCTTAATTTCTTATATCATTGTCTTGTTGTGATACATAAAATACTAGCAATAGCTTTTATACATTTAGAGCTTGTGTCACGATCATTGTCAGGTGACTCTATTTTATTGGGCCTTATAGAAATGTATGAGCGATGCCACGAATGAATCCACCGGTTGATACTTAATGACAATGATGGTGACGATGTGTGATATGAATTGTTTAGGTTGTATGTAGTCAATTATTTTATAATTTTCAAATATTATATATGTAAATGATAATTATAATAAAAGAAATTTGGTTTTTTTTGTTACTAAAGCCTACATGCATGATTGTAATGAAATCTCGTGCTCTTTAAATCAACAAAATACATAATTTTCATTCAAATAAAGAAATTATGTAAATACAACTACAAATGTACAATAACATATGGTTATCATCCTTAATATCGTGTACAACATTGTCTCTTAGTCCTCTCAATTATATATATAAGTCAATACGTTCTTAAAATATAGTTGGCCTATTCCCAATACTTTCATCTTGATAGCATTGTCATGTTTAGAAGATCAAAGGCATCAAATAGTCATCAACCATGTGCATATATAAAAAAATATAAACAGAATAGAGAATTAATATCTAATTCAATCTATTAAGTATCAAAATAATATAATAAAATATACATATATTATGCTCATCGATTGAGAATATCATATAGTATAACGATAGTAAATGTATCATAATCTCTCATAGCAGATTGTTGAGTGTGGCACCAATGACAAATATCTTTTGACTCTATCATAGAGGGTAGTATCAATGTTATGTTCCACCGACTGGTAATAATTGAACCCATATATGGCGTAGACATCCAATACTTACTAGGGTATAACCCTTTTCCATTTATATAATATATTAAATAGCATTATCTAAACCATAATTATCCAAGAAAATCTATGCATATATGTCATGCTTACACGCCACCTCCTTAAAGCACTCTTTATGAGCTTCACGCCACTACTCTTCTTATCATATAAGTACACTAATAACTTTATACCTTCAATTTCTATCTCTAATAATATTTACTCAAGTATTTACAAAGAAACACATAAGGCATGAAAATCTTTTTCTCAATAGTTGAGAGATGATCACAACTCCCTAAAGAAGAACTCACCACAAGAAAGGCATTATATCCTTAATCACTTGTATGCCCGTGCTTTCCTCTGCACCTATCTTCTTGTTCTCAAGTTGATAAGTTTCACTTGATAGATTGATTAGATGGTCTCCTTTTAGCACGATAAATTTGTGGTTCCTATAAGATAGTATACTTAATACTCAATTGGTCATCTAATATTTTAATAAATATGTCGTGTTATAGATGATTCATTAACTTCCTCTAAACGGTCTCCTTCATAAATGGTCCTGTATCATCTCGTACCTACTCGGCAATATATGAGATATCCAACTTCATGTCTAGCTTTTTCAAAATGGATCAATAGTTAATAATTCTATCGAAAAAATATGTTTAAGCATAAGGCTGAGCTTTTGGGCACACAGTAGATCATGTGAACGTCACAAATTATAATGACATATTTTGATATTTGAACCTATCATCTCTACAAGATTATATTCTTTTATAATAAGGTCAAATGTATGTCATGATACTCTTCTTTGAAGGTTTACAATAAGATTTTCTTTCACGTCAATATAATATATGATTAAAGTTCTTGATTCCTCAAATAATTCTTCAATTTTATAATATGCAACTCTATCAACGAATGTAATTGTATTCAAAATATGTTTAATCTACCAATCGAGGTATCAGTGAATCCTTTCAACCTTGTGTATATATTTTGCACCCTAACAAATATGAATATACAATCATTATACATTTGAAAAATATTGAATGATATAAATGTATTGAAAACCAAATTTACATACCTAATGAGTCACCCTATCTGTCTATGCTAAAATAATTCTCTCATTGTATGGGTCCAACCATTGCTTTTTAACGTATGAGAGTAGAGCAAAGAATTTTTTCCATTCAATTTCATTACATTTATTGTCTCCTTGTAACTATTCTCATGTATTGAGTTGATGACCTTTTTCCAACTTACAGCAAACACACTTACCATCTTTTTATTCCTTATCAACTTTATAATAAATGCTTCAATGTTTTTGGCTATATATCATTACATAAAAAGTGTATTGTATCTATAAAAATTATTTGAATGATATTTACTAAAGCTAGATCATGGTCATTAGAGATAACATGTGGAATTTTGTTTGGAGTGCATAACTCTCTCACACACCTCAACACCCAAATATAATTATGTTTTTTTTCATACTGATAAAAGTGAAGACTACAAAGTTCTTATAGATTGATGTGAACCCAAAAACCTCAAGAAAATTAATTTTATACCTATAGAAAATAAATATATATAATCATTAATGATATTAATATAAGATAAATATTATGACATAACAGTATGATACTTACATGTTTGTCTTATATGTATGATCAAATTCTAATACTCATGAAAATATATCAAGTAGGTACACATAATGAGGATGTACAAATACAATATCATTTATAGTATTTATATCAAGAATTTTATGATGTCATATATGATAATGATTTATGTCTAGATCATGTAGTTATTGTAAAACACTTCAAAAATCATAATCTTTCTTCCTGATTTTCATCCTTGTATTATAAATATGTTTTGTCATACTCATATTTTCCTTCTGCACCCACTTCAAATGTATCAAAATATTCTTCAATTTGCATCTTTTTTATATTGTACTCAGAAGTACTCAATCTCCTTATAAAAATGTCCTTCAATATACAATCCTAAAGAGTGGTTATATGTCCCATTCTCAACATGTAACTTTTGATAACCATCCACTCCACCCTCTCCTCTTAATAAGAAGGAACACTTGACTTTATTACCATCCATCTACCTACTTTCAATATTAATATTTTGATTTTGCCTATACTTAAAACTTTTTTCACACCCAAGTCATTTCTTGCTTATTACGCTTTTGGTTTTCGAGTGACTAATAACCGTAACAATGTTATACTTCCACATAATTAGTCTTATAAAATCAATAAGTACATTACAACTTTCAAACATATCATCTATCGCAAAATACAAAGAAATAGTCTAGCCCATCACCCTTGCAATTAACAAATTAATCTTCTACCTCTTCTACCAACCAATCAACAAATATATCATCCGGTGCATTGAAATCACCGTCACACTCCTTAGTCGTCATATAATAAGTATGTTGATAAGTCATCATCTTCTTTGAATTATTTCCATTATAAGTATTTATGTTTTAGTTGTTTGTCATTCTAAAATAAGCACATAGATATCAAATATCAAGAAGAACAATATTCAATTAAAGGAGAAGTGAGACAAACATGTCTCCATCCTCAAGGAGACCGGTTCTGCCACGTCTCTCTCCTTAAAGAAGATGCGGCAAAGATGCATTTCCCTTAAGAGGGGAGACATGGTGAGGAAAGACACGCATGTACCATATTTTTCTTCATGGTTCTCATCCCCTATTCAATTTTACCTAAAACCGAGAATCATCTTCAAGCATTTGAAAAATCGAAAGATTCCAGGCAAAGCAATGAAGATACAATGATCTCACTAAAAATAATCTTTTAAATTTAAGAAAAATCTAAAAATCAGTTAAATCGATTGTCTCCTAGATTTTTTCTGTTTTTCTTGTTTCTTAGTTTATTTGATTTCAACTAGATTCATAAATAACTAATGAATGATAGTTGATTGCAAATAAGTATATATTACTTCTCAATAAATGAAAATAAGATAAAAATCAATTGCCCAAGATAGAGGAAAATATCATCGAAATTTGTTATTGATAGGAGAGAAAAAATGAGGTATGTATACAGTAAAAAGGAAGGTGCAGATGATAATGCCCTTTGTTTTTGGACAGTCACCGCCGTGACAAATGTCATTTATCAGTATTGGTTGGCATCGCAAGGAACTCCGTCGCATTTCTTGATGACTCGCTTATGATCCCTCTCATTGTTTAATTTCATAAAAGCTGCATAGAGTCCGTGTACATCAGACAGGTGTTAGCCCACCGGACAGGGCTCTCGGCTCCACTAGACGGAGGGTGTAAGTTTGATTTCCTGAGCGTGCATACCTGGCTTCGGCCTCCCTGTTGTAACCGAGGAAAACAAGGAAAGAACTGCATCCACAGCTTTAGCTCTGGGGAGCTCACTTGGATGCGTATATTAAGCTTCACCCTCTCTTTGTTATCAAGAAAAAAGAAGAAGAAGAAAAGAAAAAAAAAGGGCAAGAACTAATATTGTTATCTCACTTGGTAGACTCTCAACTCTACCAAAAGGTATGGTGCGAGTTCGATTCTTGGGAGGTGCATGCCTAGCTTCAAAAAGGCCTTTCCTTTCGTAACAAAAAAAGAACAGAAAGAAATCAGGTGAAGTCCTGTGGTGTTACTCTTCCCATGCCTCCGGAGGCTTGCTTGGCAAGTAAAAGGGAACATACTCTCAGCCTAAGTATGCCACCAATTGCATCTAGCCTTTGGCTTATTGGCATGCTGGAGCTAGATGTGCACCTAGGATGCACATCCCAGACATTGGACTCATCAGGTCCAGCAAGAGCGTGGCCCCTTGTCCCCATGACACATATATTTTAAGCATATGTTAAAAAGCTACAGAAACACTAGTGGAGATTCGCTAATGAGGGTTTTGAGTTTAATACGACCAGAACAACAACAATAACAACAAACAACAACAACAACTAAGCCTTTTCCCATACTAGACGGGGTTGGCTACATGGATTCTTTGTTTCCACAGATCCCTATCATGTGTCATGTTAGCAGTTAACTCCCAATAAGCTAGATCATTCTTTATTGTTTCTTTCCAACACTTTTGTGGTCGTCCTCTACCTCTTCTAATACTTTCCAAATTTAGTTTTTCTAACCTTCTTAAAGGTTCTTCTTTTGATCTTCTTTCTATATGTCCAACCCATCTTAAACGATGTTCTCTCATTTTATCCTCTATTGGTGTCACTCCTAATTTGTTTCTAATAACCTCATTATGTATACGGTCTTTTCTTGTATAACCACTCATCCATCTCAACATCTTCATTTCTGTCACAGACATCTTTTGTACATATTGATGATTAACTGCCCACAACACTAAGAACCATAAAACATGGCAGGCCTAATTGCTGCTCTATAATATTTACCTTTAATTTTAATGGTATCTTCTTATCACAAAGAATACATGATGTTCCTCTCCATTTTAACCAACCAGCATTAATTCTATGTGTAACATCTCCATCAATTCTTCCATCACTGAAAAATTGACCCTAGGTATTTAAAACTTTCTTTTTGGGGAATGCAATGTGTGCCAATTTTAATTTCTATGTCCTCTAAAGTAACCAAATGATCAAACTTACATTCAATATATTCTGTCTTTGTTCTACTGAGTCGGAGTCCTTTGCTTTTTAATGTTTCTCTCCATAGTTCCAATTTTCTATTAACTTTTTCCTTATACTCCTCCACTAATACAATGTCATCTGCAAATAACATACACCAAGGTACTTCATCTTAAATATGTTTTGTTAACTCATCCATCACCATTATAAATAAGAGTTTAATACGACCAGAAAATAGCAATTTTCAGATCAAGTTGGGCCTATATCATCACTTTCTTGGAGAACCCACAAGATAGAGGGAACAGGGAAAAGCTCTGCAACCATCGGTTACCACCTTGTTCGAGATGCATGTACTGCAGTTTTACAAGCTAACCTTTTTTTTCGTTTGGTTACAACGGGAGGCCGAAGCGAGGTATGCATGCTCCCGGGGTCAAACTCACACCCTGCAGCTTGTGGAGCCAAGGGCCCTGTCAGGGCTAATGACTTGAGTTTAATTTTCACGAGCTTATCTTCATTACCTGCCTTCGAACTTGAGCTTTGGGCGTTCGCCGCCTATACAATCTGCAAATTAAGGGTCTCTTTCCATATACTCCACACTCCATAAGTATCCTAATTGCTGCACTTGTATGTTCTTCCATATTATAACTACTGATCTTCATGCGAGGCTGCACATAAACATCCAAATTCTGAATAGTTTGTTTTTTTATTTCTTCACTCAGAAAAGAGGCTCCACACGGATATACGCTCCAGTTTGGTCCTGTAAATGCTATTTCCAGACTTTGGTGACATGCTATTTAATTATTTTAGAAAGTTGTTTTAATACAGTAAACTTTGCTTTAAGAAACATCACCTTCTCACAGTTTATGAATTGTTTTGAGAGAACATAGGAGAGAACCTTTTGAAGAAAACAGCAAACACTCAACAGGACATGTTGAAAGTTGTTTTTGGGAGGACATGCAAAGAGTCAATTATGAAAGAACATTGACAGGTAAAAGTGGCGGAACGTTAAAACTCTACTCAGCGGTTGGATTCTCAGTTTGAGCCTTTGATTCATGTCATTCTGAGTCTTCTGTCCGTGTTCCATCATTTCTTTCCCTGCTCTCATCTTGTTGCTTTTTTCGCATGTTACATGCTGCATCTGGTGTGCCCTTGTCACCGGTTCTTATATGTTCAATGCAAAACCATCACAAACAGAATCCAAGAATGCAACTATAAGAGTCTTGATTGCAGAATCCAGTTCCCAGTATCTGTAAGCAAATGCATAACTATACATATTGCCCAGCAAGATCGTAAACCAAAAGCTTCATTGTACAAAATTCAGTTAAAACAGGCAGATGTATTTGTTGAATTAAACTACACAGCCTGCACAGGCCTTGGATGATAGCAGAAAAAGTACAAATGCGAATCATATGATGTGAAATGGTGAGACTCAGAAAACAAGAGATGACACCAATAAAAGCTGAAGGCTTCATTTAGGGGTAAGCAAACTCAGTTTGTTTGGTAAGCCCAGCCATGTTCGTCCAAATAATCCTTTACAGCTTCCTTCAATGCCAGGTTAGGTACCAACTGCTTCTCATCCAGAGGTTCCCGTGTGATCGGATCAAATTTACCGACCTGGATCCAAAGAGTCAGGGCTCAAGAGAGACATCATCAAGAAGTAAGCAGGTAATGAAGCACACTGTGCTTTTATTATAGATCTACCTTATGAAGATGCTCAAGAATTGTAGCTCTCTCATATGTAACTCCTGATGGAGTGATTACAGGATCACGGAAGACATCCAAGGTGATTTTACAGCAAAGGTAATCCGGCACCTATTAAAGTTGCCATAGTTCACATCCATTTACCATCTAACTTAAACAAGTCTAGGTTGGAATATAAAACTGCAAAAGAGAAGAATTAACCTCAGTGGGAATGTTGGCATCTCTCGCTTTCTTAAACATGTGCGAAAGTCCCTCTAATAGCTCATCATAGGTTGGACTTTCTGCAGATTGTTCGGTGGCTGCTGAAACAGTACGTGCATGTTGCTCTGCCAATGCATTCTGACAAGCTTGTCTAGGATATAGAAGTCACGCAAAGTAAAATTTTCACATTAAGCTCCAACAACCAGGTCAAATTTACTCATCTCAGCACATTTTACATATTGAAACAAAATGACACAAAAGATCTGTGAAACTTAAAGTCTTGCCTTATTTGTTCTAGTCTCTCATTCTCCCTTGTAGAAATATCCAGCCATTCTTTATATCTTGCCTTGGCAAGTTCACGCCATATTTCCTCAACCATATAGCCAACTGGATTTGCAACTCTTCCAAGATCCAAAGCCTGCTTTACATGTGCAACAGTAATAAGTGAAAGCCGCTTACTGTGAATGGACCAATGAGCAATGAAATATTAAAAAACTCCAGAACCTCAACCCTAACAGAAAGTTAATTTAGAGGAATGACAAAGTAAACATGAGGGTGACACATAGCATACCGATATGCATAAGAGTGACTAGATGTCCATGCTATCACATAAGCTCTTCGTGAGGATATGTCGTGGTACAAAATTCTTGCCCATGTTTCTAGGGATTATCAAGGGAAAAATGAGACCCTTTTCATAAAAGTAAAAGATATATGTTATTCGAAAATAAAAGAAATAGAAATGGAAAAACTGCAGAAAGAAATAGAACTACAACTGAAAAAAATCTGTAAAACCCAGTAGACTTGTTAAACAAAAAAAAAAAATTTAGAAAACACTTTCAGTTGGGAAAAGAGTTCAGATGTATTTCCAGGCATCCACTACCCTTGCTATAAGCAGGTATACAATAACATCTTTGTGTTGTTTGTGAACAATCGGAGCATATCTGATCAAATGAGAATTACTCTTGATGTGAACATTCAAATAACATTTTTTCTCTTAAAGCAAAACATGGAAATATTCACAAAATGATTTTTTGCTTTTCCATTCCAATCACTCAAGTGCCTTATCTATGATAACATGGATAGTTATTCTTAGTCATTATTAGCAAGAAAAGGGAGGACATTAGTGGCCAATCAGCACTGGAAAACATCAAGCAAAAACACGAATTGGCTAGCACTTCAAACTTAAGCTAACTCCCTGTAAGTTTGAGGAGTGTTAGAATGTACATAGGATCAATGTACTTTTCTTATTTTTATTACAATGTACTTTATCAATTATATGTAATTTTTATTTTTCCTCATTTTGTTGCTGGCTTATAGCCGTTTCCCGACCATTTGCTACATATAATTTTCCACTATAAATATTGCATGCGCTATTTCCTTGGGGCTTTTAGTATGTGCTGATGTGAGGATTTACTGAAGTTTTCCATTAACTTCTAATTTGGCCTTCATTTTTTGTTGTACAAGCCATTATATTAGCATGATTTCTTGATTCAGTTGGCCCTTGGCTCAATGTAGTGAATCAATTGCAGAGAGGGTTCCCACATTATGGACTGGTGTGGGTAAAGAAGTTAGTCCCGCTACATTATCGCCCGAATGTAGTAAATAATTTGCACAGAGGGTCTCCGCATTTTGATTATGGACGGATGCGGGGGGATAAAGAAGCTAGTCCTAGATAATAAGATTCGTATTGGTTCTTCGAATATCGGAACATTATCCGGTAAGCTAATGGAGGTGGTAGATACTATGATTCGGAGAAAGATTCATATTCTATGTTTACAAGAGATAAAATGGGTTGGAGAAAAAGCAAAGGAGATGGAGGATACAGGTTTTAAATTATGGTACTCAAGTAAAGAAAAGGCTCGTAACAGAGTTGGTATTATCATAAATAAAGATTTAAAGGATAGTGTAGTAGACATAAACGATATGGTGACCGAATCATGACGTTAAAATTAGTGTTAGGGGCAGAAGTTTTGGATATAGTTTGTGCTTACACACCCCAAGTAGGACTAGAAGATAGTATAAAGACAACTTTTTGGGAAGAGTTAGATAAGGTGATTCAAAAGATTCCACAAAGGGAGATGATTTGTTTAGGAGGAGACTTAAATGGACATGTTGGTAAAGAGGCATTAGGATATCAAGGTATTCATGAAAACTTTGGTTTTGGGGATATAAATGAGGAAGGTAGGGAGATTTTAAATTTTTCTATGGCATTTGATCTCTTTATAGTCAATACAATCTTCAAAAAACGAGATGAACATTTAATTACTTATAAGAGTGGCTTATCACAAACACAAATTGATTACTTTATTTGTAGAGAAAAAGATATAACGTGTTGTAAAGATTGCAAGGTAATTCCAGGAGAAAGCTTAACCACCCAACATCGACTTTTAGTTATGGATTTACAAATAAAAAAATGGATAAAGAAGAAAAGAATGCATCGAGCTATTCGAACTAAATGGTGGAACTTCAAAAGCATGAAAGAAGATATATTTAAATAGAAAGTCCTTCAAGGAGATGTTTGGAATTATGTTGGTACACCCTGTGATATGTGGAACAAGATGGCTATACATATTACAAAAGTGGCAAAAGAAGTGTTAGATATATCTAAGGGAGGAGTACCGGCACAAAAAGAAGCTTGGTGGTGGAGTGAAGTAGTGCAAAATAAAATCAAGGCAAAGAGGGCATGTTATAAATTACATTATGTTAAGAAAACTCGTGAAACTTTAGAGGTTTATAAGAAAGCAAAGAAGGAAGCGAAAAAGGCCGTGAGTGAAGCAAAAGCTAAAATTTGGAAGGATTTATATACAAAACTCAACTCAAAAGAGGGTGAAAGAGATATTTTTAGGATAGCTAGGGCTAGAGATAAGAAAACTAAAGATCTTAATTATGTTAGATGCATCAAGGACGAGGATGAAAAAATTCTAGTGGTAAATGATGATATAAGAAATAGATGGAAAAACTATTTTTATAAGCTTTTTAATGAAAATAAAGATGTTAGTATTAGTTTAGGAGAGTTAGCCAAATCAGAAAAGTATATAAACCACAATTTCTACCGACGTATTCAAAAGAATGAAGTCAAAGAGGCTCTTAAACATATGAAGGGTGGTAAATCGGTAGGACCAGATAATATTCCTATAGAAGTTTGAAAAATACTAGGAGAAATAAGAATCACTTGGCTCACAAGACTATTTAATGAAATATGGAAAAACCAAAAGATGCTCGAGGAATGGAGAGCAAGTACACTTGTACCTATATATAAGAACAAGGGAGAAATTCAAAATTGTGCAAATTATCGAGGTATCAAATTAATGAGTCATACTATGAAATTATGGGAAAGCATTGTTGGAAGATCAAGTTGAATCGTGTTAGTTAAGTTTGAGTTAGTGTGTCTTTTATGTTTTCTCTGTAAGTGTGTTTAGTGGTTGTAATATGGATTCTAATGGATCATTTTCTGATCCATTAGGAACCGTCCTTTTAGTTACTAAGTAAGTGTATTAAGGTCTTTTAAGTTAGAATAGGATTATAAAAACCCAGCTTGTAATTAGGTTTAATATCAATAAGAAAATCGTGTGAGAGGTCACGGCAGCCAAGGGGCGCCGACCTACTCCTTTTCTTGTTCTTCAAATTTTCTATTCTATCTCAAGTGATGATGATGTTCGCATGAATTCAACAAGAATTATCGAACATAGGTTAAGACAAGTATAAGTACAATAGAGAACCAATTTGGATTCATGCTAGGCAGATCTACTGTTGAAGCGATTCACCTTTTAAGACGTCTTATGAAACATTTTAGAGCAAAAAGAAAGACCTTCACATGATATTTATTGATCTAGAAAAAACTTATGATAGAGTACCGAAGGAGGTTCTTTGAAGAACTTTAGAAAAAAGAGGTATCTCATTGACATACATTAACCTTATAAGAGACATGTATGATGGTGCAAAAACATGTGTGAGGACTCATGAAGGAATGATAGACTTCTTTAAAGTTAATATTGGGTTACATCAAGGATCAACTTTAAGTCCATACTTATTTATAATGGTGATTGATGAGTTAACAAAACATATTCAAGATGAAGTACCTTGGTGTATGTTATTTGTAGATGACATTGTATTAGTAGAGGAGTTTAAGGAAAAAGTTAATTGAAAATTGGAATTATGGAGAGAAACATTAGAATGCAAAGGCCTTCGACTTAGTAGAACAAAAATAGAATATATGAAATGTAAGTTTGATCATTTGGTTACCTCAGAGGACATACAAATTAAAATTGGCACACATTGCATCCCCCAAAAGGAAAGTTTTAAATACCTAGGGTCAATTTTCCAGAGTGATGGAAGAATTGATGGAGATGTTACGTATAATGCTGGTTGGTTAAAATGGAGAGGAGCATCAAGTATTCTTTATGATAAGAAGATACCATTAAAGTTAAAAGGTAAATATTATAAAGCATAAATTAGGCCTGCTATGTTTTATGTTTTATGGTTTCAATCCATAAATTGATTTCTTTAGTTTGCACACTTTCCCTTGTCAATTTCCATTGAAGTATCCTGGTGATAAGTCCATATAAATGTCTTCCCTGAGATCACCCTGAAGGAATGCATTCTTCACGTCAAGCTGTCATATTTCTCATTTTTTATTGATTGTCAAACTCAACAAGATCCTGATGGTGTTCATCTTGGCTACCGGAGCAAATGTCTCTGTGTAATCTATGTCGTAGGACTTACTGTATCCTTTTGCAACTAATCTTGCCTTATATCTTTCTATATTCCCATCGGCCTTATATTTTACTGAGAATACCCACTTACATCCTACAGTTTTCCTCTCTTATGGTAGATATGTCAATTCCCACGTATGATTGCGTACTAAAGCTGAAATTTCCTCTTTCATGACTGCTTTCTATTCTGAGTGTACTTTACCCTCTTCATAAGTCCTTGGTATAAAAGTATTTTCTGTATTCATCACAAACAACTGATATTCCTTTGGATAATCAGAGAGTGACACCATTTTGTCCAATACATATTTTGCAGTTGTACGCTTCCCTTTTCTAATTGCAATGGGTAAATTATCCACTTCCACATCTGAGGTGTAAGAGCTTATCTGAAGAGGAGGTGGATTTGATTCACTTTGAGAATTTTGATCTAGGGTGACAATCTGATCTGGTACAACAATCCTTCAGTTTCCTCGATTATATACTTGTCATTCCCCTGCATTTTCCTAAGTGGATGTAATGTCTATTGGAGGAAGTGGGATCACTGGAGTAGACTGTACTATAGGTGTAAGTTCTTACACTCCATAAAATGGAATGTCTTCGTGAAAGCTGACATCCATTATAACATAAAACTTTCGTTTGGATGGATCGTAACACTTATACCCCTTTTGCGTGGTCGAATATCCCAAGAAGATGCACTTAATCGACCTTGCATTAAGTTTATCTCTGGCACCTTGATGGATATGGACAAAGCACGTACAGCCAAAGATTCTTGTTAACAAATGGAATTGTTTTCTTGAAAGACATAGGGAGTGAAATGGAGTATCTTCACTGAGAATTTTGCTCGGCATACGATTTATAAGAAACACAGTTGTTAAAACTGCTTCACCCCAGTAATATTTAGGTACATTGCATCCAATTAAGAGAGTTCTCGTAACTTCTAAAATGTGTCGGTTCTTCCTTTCAGCCACACAGTTCTGTTGAGGAGAGTATGAACAAGACGTCTAGTGTAAGATTCCTTCTTGTAAGAAGTATGAGTGAAGGGATTGAGACATAAATTCTCCACCATTATCACTGTGAATGATTTTAATAGCACTCTGAAACTGAGTCCGTATAAACTGACAGTATAAAGGAATAATTTCTCTCACTTCATCTTTAGTTTTCATAAGATAAATCATAGTAAATCTAGTGCAATCATCAATAAATGACACAAAATACTTATATCCCTGCATAGAAGTCGTAGAACAAGGAGCCCAAATATCAGAATGCACAATCTCAAAAGGAATGAAAGATCTTTCTTCATTTAAAGGAAAGGAAATGCGATGGTGTTTAGCCTTCTGGCAAGTTTCACAATTCAAATTCAATCATTACAATCTCTAAACTCTGGTAATAACTTCTTTATTTTGGAAAACGGTAAATGGCCTAGCCGCTGGTGCTAACGAGGTATGTCCTTCTTGTGTCTCTCAATAATAATCGTTGATTGTAGAGCAGCCCCTTTATTGTCCTCGCACACATAGAGACCTCTCCTCACATTACCCTGACCAAAGATCTTTCCCGTCTTCAGTTCCTGAAAGGCACATCCAGTGGAATCAAAGATTATATGACATTTTAAATTCTGAGTCATAGCAAAAACAGATAATAGGTTTACTGATATGTTGGGAACATGTAAAACATCTTTTAATGTACCAAATGATATAACAAAACTTCATTTTCCCACTATTGGAGTAAGAGACCAATCTGCCAGTCTAATATTGATTTTTCCCTGTGTCAATTCATATTCAATAAAGAAATCTCTTCGACTAACCATGTGATCTGTAGGACCAGAATCAATAACCCATATCCCTAAATAAGAAGAATTTATATTACCCTTTGTTAGGAATGAGAATGAATAGGTAATAGATGCTTGTGAATCACTGTGAGAGGATGAAGAAGGATGTTGCGAATTAGTCAAACGTGCCTTTAACAATTCAATTTTTTTCTTCATATCAGCTAGAGAAGTAGTATTGTCTTCAACTTTTTATTTTTCGTTCTGATCACTGCTAAAGTATATCCTATTGTTCCGATTATGAAAATAAGTAGGTTTTCCAACTAACTCCCAGCATGTTTCTTTGGAATGTTGAGATTTTCCACAGTGTGAATCCAGATCTACCTCTGCCTCTACCATAACCTTCTCTTCCTCGAGCAAAGGGAGGAACATAGGTATTTTTCTCGACAAATGATGAAGTCTCTGAATTGAGTTTATTTCTTTTTCCAAGAGTTTTCAGTCTTCTTCTCTAAGGAGAAGTGAGTATACTGTACTCAACGATGGACGTTCTTCTCTACTGAAGATGTTATTGTTTACTGCTTCATACTCTGAGGAAATCCCCCATAGAAGGTCGGACACTTTGCGCTCTTCAAACTCCTCATTTCTTTCGAGAATAAGATATCTCTAGCAGTCTCTAAAAACATAAAAGTGTTGCCAATGGAAGGAGTCATAGATTGAATTAACCAAGCACTTACCAGCGCATTTTCTCTTTACCATCGAGAATAAGAAGGATCTGAATAATCCCATCGCCCCCTAGCCATGATAGCCAGTTCTATTGATCTGGCCCATTGAAGGTAATTCTTACCATTTAATTTTAAATTAGTGATTTGAAAGACTTCACTTTTGTCTAACGGAGATTCATTACTCTCTAACATCTTCGCTTTTTCCATTCTTATACTAGACTTCAAGTATCCAACTTTCTGTCACACACTCATAACAACAAACACTTGGTGTGTTAATACAAAAAACTGTTAAACAAATTCCCAATATGCCTCCAACTGCACACTGCCGATTCCTGCAAATAATTCCAAGTTTGCCGCCAATTGCAATCTGCCAATTCCTATTTAAACAAGGTCTTTAAATAACAAACATACCTTAAGATAATGAATCAAATGACCTGCCCGATATGAACACTTTGCTTCATTAATTGATAGACAGCAACAATCAGTCGAATCACTCAAAGATTATGAATACAACCCCTCTTTTTTTAATGTAGATATTCCATCAACATTCATGGTTTCGAATATTTAATCTAGTGTTGAAATATGTGTAAGATAACGCTCCAAATAAGTGCTTCCTTTCTTCACAATGCAATCTGCAAACCACGCAATGTTCAGTCTCAAAAAAATACAGTAGTCACTTACTAGAGGTATTATAGTCTTTCAAGTTAGATCAGCTATATAAGTAGTCATTAGGGCTACCATTAGTTTTTTAACAAGAATTAGGGGGTGGCGGCAAGCATTGGTCGACCAGCACCTCAGTGTCTTCTTCTTGTATTTGGCTTTCATCAATAAAGAAGTTTATGTTGTTGATTAATTCCAACATGGTATCAGAGCCTTTTGTGGCCGTTTAGCATTAAGCATCGAAGGAAATCAACGAAAAGAAGTCGTGGGCACAGTGAAGAACTCGCAGGACAACAAGTTCTTCTCTTTCTTGTTCTTTCAAATTGGTATTTGAGTGATTTCATTACAAAATCGTTGTTAGATTCATTACCTCTCACCGTGAACATCTGCTTTCGTAATCTATAAGTGATGCACTACAATTGTTCGATAAAATGTCCAAGAGGAAGTGAGACAGTTGTTTAATTTTTAAAAAATTGATTTTTCAGTGGTTAACCGATTGGGGCAAATTTAAAGGTATTCTTTGAGTGAGATATCAATTCGAATATGGAAAGAGCAAAGATGGTAGAAAGTAATGAACTCTCGTTAGACAAAAGTGAAGGTTTTCAAATCACAAATTTGAAACTTGATGGCAAGAATTATTTATAATGGGCCACATCTATTGAACTAGCTATTATGGCAAGGGGCCGATGGGATTATTTGACAGGTGATCTTTCTCGACCCCCAATTTCATATCCTTCTTATTCTCGATGGTGCAGAGAAAATAACTTAGTAAGTGCTTGGCTAATACAATCCATGACTCTCTCCATCGGTAGTACTTTTATGTTTTTGAACACTACGAGGGATATCTGGCTAGCAGTTTAGGAAGCTTATGCCAAAAAAAAATATTGCAAAAAAATATGATCTCATAGAGAAGATTCGGAAATGCTGACAAGGAGGAAGGTCAGTTACTGAGTATTATGCAGAGCTCAGAGGTCTGTGGGAAGAACTACATCTATACTCTAAGACTAAATGTCATACTTGCATACTAGAATAGAATAAGGAGTTTGATCTTCTATGGTGTATATCAGCAGAATATGAATCTCTAAAGAATAACATCCTCAGTAGAGAATAACTTCCATCTTTTAGTAGAGTATATTCACTCCTCTTTAGAGAAGAAGATATGAAGCTTCTTAAATAAGAAACCAAAATTAATTCTGAGACCTCAGCATTTGTAGGGAAAAATACTTATGTTCCTCCTTTCGCTAGAGGAAAAGGAGGTTATGGCAGAGGCAGAGGTAGATCTGTATAGACACCTGAAGAGAAAGATAAGATCAGCTACTCTCACTTGGGAAACCATGACACACCAAGGAAACTTGCTAGGAGTTAGTTGAAAAACCTACCTATTTTTCGAATAGAAACAACAGAGCATACTTTAGTAGTAATCAGAATGAAAAGCAGAATACTGAGAAAAGTGTACCTTCTTTAGCTGATATGAGAAAGGAAATTGAATTGTTTAAGGCACGTTTGACTGATCCGCAACAACCTTCTTCATCCTCTTACAGCGAATCACAAGCATCTATTGCCTATCCTTTCTCATTCCTAACTCAAGGTAATATAAATTCTTCTTATCCAAGGATATGGGTTATTAATTCAGGTGTTACAGATCACATGGTCAGTAGAAGATATTTCTTTGATAACTACAAATTAACACAGGCACAGATGAATATTAGATTGACAGATGGATCTCTTACGCCAATAGTGGGAAAATGAAGTATGATCACATCTTTTGGCACATTGAAAAACGTTTTACATGTTCCAAACATAGCAATAAACATATTATCTGTCTTTGCTATGACTCAAGATTTAAAATGTCATATAATCTTTGATTCCACTGGATGTGTCTTTCAGGAACTGAAGACCGGAAAGATCTTTGGTCAGGGTAATGTGATGAGAGGCATCTACTTTTGTGAGAAAAATAAAGGTGTTGCACTACAATCAACAATTATTATTGAGAGACAGAATGAGCATATACCTCATTGGCACCAGCGGCTAGGCCATTTACCATTTACCATTTTCCAAAATAAAGATGTTATTACTTGAATTTAGTGATTGTAATGATTTGAACTTGAATTGTGAAACTTGCCAGAAGGCAAAACACCATCGTATTTCATTTCCTTTAAATGAAGAAAGATCTTTCATTCCTTTTGATATTGTGCATTCTGATCTTTGGAGCCCTAGTTCGACAACTTCTATGTAGAGATATAAGTATTTTGTATCATTTATTGATGATTGCACTAGGTTTACTATAATTTACCTTATGAAGACTAAAGACGAAGTGAAGGAAATTCTTCTTGTATACTGTTAGTTTATACATACTCAATTTCAAAGTACCATTAAGATCTTTTGTAGTGATAATGGTAGAGAATTTATGTCACGATCCCTTCATTCGTATTTTCTACAACATGGCATCTTACACCAAACCTCATGTTCTCACTCTCCTCAACAGAATGGTGTAGCTGAAAGGAAGAATCAGCATATTTTAGAAGTTGGAAGGACTCTCTTAATTGGATGCAATGCACCAAAATATTATTGGGGTGAAGCAGTCTTAACATCAGTTTTTCTTATAAATTGCATGCCAAGCAGGGTGCTCAGTGGTAATAATCCATTTCATTCCCTATGTCCTTCTCAGAAACAATTCCATTTATTACCAAGAATTTTTGGCTGTACATACTTTGTTCATATTTATCAAGGTACCAGAGATAAACATGATGCAAGATCAATCAAGTACATCTTCTTGGGATATTCGACTACTCAAAAAGGTTATAAGTGTTATGATCCTTGCAAAAAGAAGTTTTATGTTACAATGGATGTCACATTTCATGAAGACATTCTATTTTATGGGGTGCAGGAAGAACCTTCATCAGAAATACAGTCTACTCAAGTGATCCCACTTCCTCCAGCTGAAATTACATCTACTCATGAAAATGCAGGTGAATGGCAAGTATATAACAGAGGAAACCGAGGGATTGTCTTTTTAGATCAGACTGTCACCCAAGATCAAAATTTCCAAAGTGAATCAGATTCACCTCCTCTTCAGATAACCTCTCATAATTCGGATATCGAAATGGATGATTTACCTATTGCAATTAGAAAAGGGAAGCGTGCAGCTGCAAAATATGCATTGGACAAAATGGTAGCATTCTCTCATTATCCTAGGGAATATCAGCTATTTGTGATGAATACAGAGAATACTTTTGTACCAAGGACCTATGAAGAGGCTAAAGTACATCCAGAATGGAAAGCGGCCATGAAAGAGGAAATTTCAGCTTTAGTACGAAATCATACCTGAGAATTGACAGATCTACCATCAGAAAGAAAGACTGTAGGATGTAAGTGGGTATTATCAGTCAAATATAAGGCAAATGGGAATATAGAAAGATATAAGACAAGATTAGTTGCAAAAGGATATAGTCAGTCCTACGACATAGATTACATAGAGACATTTGCTCCAGTAGCTAAGATGAACACCATCAGAATCTTGTTAAGCTTGGTAGTTAATAAAAGATGGGAATTATGGCAGTTGGACATGAAGAATGCATTCCTTCAGGGTGATCTCAGGGAAGACATTTATATGGACTTGCCACCAGGATACTTTAATGGGAACGAACAAGGGAAAGTGTGCAAACTAAAGAAATCAATTTATGAATTGAAACAATCCCCACGGGCATGGTTTGAGAAATTTAGTGATGAAATTCAGATTCTGGGGTTTAAACGATGCATCAGCGATCATACACCATTCATTAAGCAAGGCCAGAGAACAATTATGTTACTGGTGTACGTTGTTGATATCATTATTACAGGAGATGATACTGCAGGTATAGGTGAGCTAAAGAAACAACTCAATATTTTATTTGACTTAAAAGATTTGGAAAGATTAAATTACTTTCTCGGTATAGAGGTGATTAATAGCAACAATGCATTATTCTTAAGTCAAAGGAAATATATTATGGACTTGTTGAAGGAAACAAAAATGGAAGACTGTTGTGTATGCTCAATTCGTATGGAGTCTCCCAAGGAAGATGATAATAATAATGCAGAACCATATGAGGATATCGGAAGGTACCAAAAATTAGTGGGAAAGCTAATATACGTCACTATTACACGTCCTGATATCAGTTTTGTTGTTGGCTATGTGAGCAGATGAATGCATAATCCTTCCAAACATCATATGGGTACAATCTTTCATATCATCACATACTTGAAGTCTACACTAACCCATGGTTTATTGTACACGGCGAATTCATCCTTAGATCTAAAGATATATTCAGATGCTAATTGGACAGGTTCGAAGACAGACAGAAAATCAACCACTGGGTATTGATATGTTTGGGAGGAAACATTTTATCTTGAAAAAGCAAGAAACAATCAATTGTGTCCAGATCGAGTGAAGAAGCAGAATATCGTGCAATTGCTTCGGACATGTGTGAAGGGATATGGGTTTTATCCTTCTTAACAGAACTTGACTTCAAAGTGGATACAACGCTCCAAATTGCCTTAAATCCTGTCTTTCATTAACGAACGAAGCATATTGAGATAGATTGTCACTTCATTAGAGAAAAGATTACACATGGCATCTTCAATCTGATTCATGTATGCTCAGAAGACCAATTGGTGGATATTTTCACAAAACCTGCTTCAGTCAGAGGATTTCAGAAAGCTCTCCATCAGCTGAGAATTACAAACCTTCAAGATTCAACTTGAGGGGCGTGTTGAAGATCAAGTTAAATCTTGATTAATTAGTGTTACTATTTAGTTATAAATGTATACATAGTCATAGGTAAGTTTGAGTCATGTATATTATTGTATTTTGTAATACGGGTCCTAATAGATCAGATCCATTAGGAACCGTAATCCAGTAGTCACTTACTAGGGGTATTATAGTCTTTCAAGTTAGATCAGCCATATAAGTAGTCATTAGGGCTGCCATTAGTTTTTTAACAAGAATTAAAGGGTGGCGGCAAGCATTGGTCGACCAGCACCTCAGTGTCTTTTTCTTGTATTTGGCTTTCATCAATAAAGAAGTTTATGTTACTGATTAATTCCACTACACTTATCCATCTCAACATCTTCATTTCTGTCACACACATCTTTTGTATATGTTCATAATTAACTGCCCAACACTCAAAACTATAAAACATGGCAGGTCTAAATATTGCTCTATAATATTTACCTTTTAATTTTAATGGTATCTTCTTATCACAAATAATACCTTATGCTACTCTCTATTTTAACCAACTAGCATTAATTTTATGCATAACATCTCCAACAATTCTTCCATCACTCTAAAAAATTGACCGTAGGTATTTAAAACTTTCTTTTTAGGGATGCAATGTGTACCAATTTTAATTTTTATGTCCTCTGAAGTAACCAAATGATCAAACTTACATTTCATATATTCTGTCTTTGTTCTACTAAGTCGAAAGCCTTTACTTTCTAATGTTTCTCTCCATAGTTCCAATTTTCTATTAACTTTTTCCTTAGACTCCTCCACTAACACAATGTCATTTTCAAATAGCATACACCAAGGTACTTCATCTTTGAATATGTTTTGTTAACTCATCAATCACCATTATAAATAAGTATGGACTTAAAGTTGATCCTTGATGTAACCCAATATTAACTTCAAAGAAGTTTGTCATTGGGATACCTTTTTTTTCTAAGGTTCTCCAAAGAACCTTCCTCGGTATCCTATCGTAAGCTTTTTCTAGATCAATAAATATCATGTGAAGGTCTTTCTTTCTTGCTCTAAAATATTCTATAAGACGTCTCAAAAGGTGAATCACTTCAACAGTAGATTTGTCTGGCATGAATCCAAATTGGTTCAACGTTGTACTCGATACTTGTCTTAACCTACGATAATTCTTTCCAATAATTTCATAATACCCCGATCATTAGCATAATTCTGAATGTCTCTCTTGTTCTTATATATGGGTATAAGTGTACTCGCTCTCCATTCCTCGGACATCTTTTGGTTTCTCCATATTTATAAAAATAAATTTTCCATCTATTTCTTATATCATCATTTGTCACTAGAATTTTGTCATCCTCGTCTTTGATGCATTTAACAGAATTAAGATCCTTAGTTTTCTTATCTCTAACCCTAGCTATCCTAAAAATATCTCTTTCACCCTCTTTTGAGTTAAACTTTTTATATAAATCCTCCCAAATTATAGTTTTTGCTTCACTGACGGCCTTTTTGCTTTCTTATAAGCCTCTAAAGTTACACTAGTTTTCTTACCATAATGTAATTTGTAGCATGCCCTCTTTGCATGCCCTCTTTGCCTTGATTTTATTTTGCACTTCACTCCACCACAAAGCTTCTTTTGTGTTGATACACCTCCCTTAGATTCACCTAGCACATCTTTCGCTACTTTACTAATATGTATAGCCATATTGTTCCACATATCACAAAGTATACCAACATAATTCCAAGCATCTCCTTGAAGGACTTTATATTTAAATATACCTTATTTCTCGCTTTTGAGGTTCCACCATTTAGTCTAAATAGCTTGATGCACTCTTTTCTTCTTTGTCTATTTTTTTACTTGTAAATCCATAACTAAAAGTCGATGTTGGGTGGTTAAGCTTTCTCCTAAAATTACCTTACAATCTTTACAACACGCTCTATCTTTTTTTCTACAAATAAAATAATCAATTTGTGTTTGTGATAAGCCACTCTTATAAGTAATTAAATGTTCATCTCATTTTTTGAATATTGTATTGACTATAAAGAGATCAAATGAAATGGCAAATTTTAAAATTTCCTTACCTTCCTCATTTATATCCCCAAAACCAAAGTTTTCATTAATACCTTGATATCCTAATGACTCTTTACCAACATATCTATTTAAGTCTCCTCCTAAACAAATCATCTCCCTTTGTGGAATTCTTTGAATCACCTTATCTAACCCTTCCCAAAAAGCCGTCTTTATACTATCTTATAGTCCTACTTGGGGTGCATAAGCACAAACTATATTTAAAACCTCTACTCTATATTCAAAACCTCTACTCCTAACACTAATTTCAACGTCATGATTCGGTATCATTGTTTTATGTCTACTACACTATCCTTCAAATCTTTATTTATGATAATACCAACTCTGTTTCGAGCATTTTCCTTACTTTGAGTACCATAATTTAAAACTTGTATCCTTAATCTCCTTTTCTTTTCCTTACTTTGAGTACCATAATTTAAAACTTGTATCCTCAATCTCCTTTTTTTTTTCTCCAACTCTAACAACGTGCTCTATGCACCAAAGATTATTTACACTTTCTTTGAAACAGGATTCAAGAAGAAGTGAAAAGAAAAATATAAGGTACAGCTGTCAGCCTGTCATGATAAGATTCAACTATAAATAACACTATTATTACCTTTTCCAATTCTACGATACCTACTCCATATTCATTTTTTTCCAGCAATGCAAGTCCGAGCATGTAATGAGCCTGTAAAATATATGAAACTGATCATCAAGTGGAAAGAAAAAGTAAAAACAAAAGGTCACTAAAGTATAGGAAGAATATACACTATGAAAACTGTAGTTAAGAACTTCGATTGTAGTTAAGAACTTCAAAGAGTAATAATCTATTCTACAACCATTTTGTTTCTGATGAAGCTACAGCTGCAGATTAAAGGGAAAAAAGGCAGTACTAACTAAAGGTACAGATGTGCATTCACTTAACGAGGGTAAGCGCTGATTATGGCCTTGCTGACATCATTGTCGCTTCTTTCCCTTCTAGTAGTATGTGTTGCAAAAGTTGATAGATTATTATTTTCATTATAAAATATTTGACTAATTTCTACCTTATTGCTAGTCCTTTTCTGTGACAGTAACAAGAATTGTGATAAATGCATAGATTGAACAGTGATTCTTTTGGGAAACCCCACAGGCACAAACCTTAAAAATTGATAGCAATAAGCATGAAATTACGCCAATACCTAGACTTCTAGTACAAATTAATTTGTTTCTCCTAGAAATACTTAAATTGCTTTTCTTCTAGAAAGACAGAATATGGTGGAGATGAAGCAAATAATTCCAGGAGTAACATCACTTAAAGATCCTAATGACACACAAGCTCCTGTTTCTCCTTTATGAACATGTAATTTTCTGAGCACTATAATGAGGGTTTGAGCTTTCATAAACAAATGGTGGATCATTTTTGCTGAACTTGGTCAATTGGCAGGCCATATGGTGTCCACCAAATTTCTATCGAAGCTGATTCTCAAGCTAGCAGCTAGCCCATTACATCAAATTTCCGACAAGAAACTTTACATCTTTCTAATGTTTTACCTCCTCCTATGCTATTCTCAAGCTTCTAAAAGCAAAACCAGTGTGTGCATTGCAAGACTTTGATATTCAAACACTATCATGATACTTCTGATACTCATATTTGAGGTGATTGTGGCTATCTCAGATTCAGTTTGTGAGTTCTTCGCTACAGATATAGTGCTGAATGGACTAATGAATTTAGAGAATCATGGAAGGCTACCATGTGCTTCATTATGGCTCACGTGAGGATAGATGGTCAACATAGACATTCTGTAGATTCAAAGGGACACTACCTAAAATCATGGGTTGATGGGCATGTTGGATTTACACTAAATACACCATACTTTCATTGAAGATTGAAAAGGATACAAACTAGGGCTGGGCGGCTCCTTCTTGGCAGTCGTCCAGCATCTCACGTTTTCTCTCTACTCAACCCTAATTACAATCACTTAATTTATACTAAGCCTTATAACTTGAAAGACCTTATTACCTATGTTATCAATAGCGGTTAGCGGGCTGTTAGCGGTTGACCCTAATATAGCGGTAGCGGGGATATAGCGGATTTAGCGGTACACTTTCATTTATGATTAAATAATTATATATATATATATATAATGGATTACTCATTTCTAAGAAATATCAAGAAACACATAACTACTACTTTATCAAACTAAATAAACAAATTTAAGAAGACAAACAATAAATTTCACGTAGCATATGCATATTGAATTGTTAAACTTATATTTAAAACAAAAACATAAATGTAACCAAATTATTCTATACATTAGGCAAAATAAGTAAAAGAAACTAATATATATTATAAATTAAGGCTAAGATCTCATACTTCAATTTGGCATACTACCTCCCCATGTAGAGGTTTTGTTATGACCATTTTATTCATTTAACATGTTTACTCAAATGACTTTTCACATCTCCAAGAGTCACCATATGTATCCCTTTGTAGGACACTAACATAGCTTCGACAGGTACAATGCTTGATGAGATATACATTATTATTTTTAAAATACATCTTTTAGCTATTATGATAAACTATTATACAAATAAGTAGACAACAAAATAAGCATTTATCAACCTTTGGAAGTAAATCAAGTCAAAATATAACAAAATAAGCTAACATGTTTACTCAAATGACTTTTCACATCTCCACGAGACACCATATGTATCCCTTTATAGGACACTAACATAGCTTCGACTGGTAAAATACATGATGAGATATACATTATTATTTTGAAAATACATCTTTTAGCTATTATGATAAACCATTATACAAATAAACAAACAACAAAATAAGTATTTATCAACGTGTGCAAGTAAATCAAGTCAAAATATAACAAAATAAAAATTGATAAACCATCTTATACACTATTCTTGATATAGCGGACCGATATAGCGGTCATAGCGCCGCTATTAGCGGCCAAGAAGGTCGCCCGCTAATCTTCCAACGATATAGCGGTTCTCTGGCCGCTAATACGCTATAGCGCGCTATAGTGGGCGCTATAGTGCGCTATTAACTACTTAGCTTATTACCCCTAATAAGTATTTAGTATGACTCGGGTCCCAATGGATCAAAATCTGATCCAAATCCTAATCTATACATTATGGACTGAACTGAGACACTCTACTATATACAACATCGTATACTTGTGACTCTAAGTAGTCAACTTGACTTTCTAACACGCCCCCTCAAGTTGACTCCTGAAGGCTGGTAATTCCCAATTGTACCAGCGCTCTCCGAAGACCATTAATGGATACTAGTTTGGTGAATATGTCTGCCAATTGATCTTCTGAACGAACATGAACAAGATTGAATAAGCCTTGGGCTATCTTTTTATCTCAATATGCTTCGTTTTTTCATGGAAGACTGGATTCTACGCTATTTGAAGAGTCGATCTACTGTCTGTAAAAAAAGTAATAGGAGTATTTCTTTTTAGACCAAGTTCTTCAAGAAGTGATAGGATCCATTGACCTTCACATATACCCAGTGCTATAGCACGGTACTCTGCTTCTGCGCTAGACCTGGCAACCACAAACTGCTTCTTACTTTTCCAAGATATAACATTGCCTCCCAAACAGACTACATATCCTGAAGTTGATTTTCTGTCTATTCTAGAGCCTGCCCAACCTGCATCACAATATATACATATGTCTAGTGATAAAGATGGAGAATATAATAACCCGTAGGTTATAGTTGATTTCAAGTATCTGATTATGTGAAAAACTGTACTCATATGATACTTGGATGGGCAATGCATCCACCTACTTACATATCCAACTGCAAAGCTAATATCTGGTCGGGTAATAGTAACATATATCAACTTTCCCACTAATCACTGGTATTTACCAACATCTTCAAATGGTTCAGTAAGTTTATTGGTCTCTTATGTGGGGGCTTCCATAGGAGTAGAGCATACTCTACAGTCTTCCATTTTCGTTTCCTTCAGCAAATCTAGAATATATTTCCACTGACTTAAAAATAAACTGTTATCTTTATGAATAACTTCTATCCCAAGGAAATAGTGCAGTCTTCCCAAATCCTTAAGTCAAATAAAATGTGCAGTTTCTTCTTTATATCAATTATGCCTTCAACATCGTCTCCTATGATAATAATATCATCAGCGTACACTAGTAACACAATAGTCTTTTGACCTTGTTTGATGAACAAAGTATGATCACTAATGCACTTTTTGAAGCTCAAATTTACCACACACTCACTGAATTTTTCACACCATGCCCTTGGTGATTGTTTTAATCCATAAATTGATTTCTTTAACTTACATACTTGGTTATGCTTCTGGTGATAGTTATATCCCGGTGGTAAGTCCATATAGATATCCTCCATAAGATCACCTTGAAGAAAAGCATTCTTAACATCCAACTGCCACAATTTCCATCCCTTGTTCACTGCCACACTCAAAATCAGTCGAATAGTGTTCATCTTTGCCACAGAAGCAAATGTCTCAGTATAATCTATGCCATATGATTGGCTGTAACCTTTAGCTACTAATCTAGTTTTATAGCGTTCTATATTTCCATCAGCTTTATACTTTAAGAGAAAACCCATTTTCACCCATAGTTTTCCTTCCATGAGGTAGATCAGATAATTCCCAGGTTTTGTTTCGGACTAGAGCTGCAATTTCTTCTTCCATGGCTGCACTCCACTCTGGATACTGGTTGGCCTCTTCAAATATTTTAGGAATATGGATAGTATCTGCATGCATCGCAAATAACTGATATTCTTTGGGATAATTTGAGTATGATACCATTTTGTCCAAAGAATATTTTGCATTGTTTCTCCTACCTTTTCTAACTGCAATAGGTAAGTCATCAGATTCATTTAAAAGTTGTGTAGTCCCTTGTGTTGGATTTAAATCCAATTCTGGTGGTGGATTATAATTTGAGATAGGTGATTGTTGTGGAGCAAATATCCTTCTGTCACCCCTAGTATATATTTGCCATTGTCTTTCTGAATCAAGAGTCATCTCTTCACCTCCATTTTCTTTTTCTGGATGAACTTCAGTTGGCAAAAGGAGTAGCACCAATGATAATGGCATATCTAAAGGAGCCATTTCTGTAATATTATAAAAAGAAATATCTTCATGAAATGTAACATCCATTGTGACATATACTTTCCTTTTTATGGGGTCATAACACTTGTATCCCTTTTGAGTAGAAGAGTATCCAAGAAAAATACATCTGATTGATCGAGCATCTAATTTATCTCTTAGGCCATGATAGACATGAACAAAACATGTGCAACCAAATATTCTTTGAATAAGATGGAATTGTTTCTGAGCAGGACATAATAGATGAAATGGGGTGTTTCCATTAAGAATTCTGCTTGGCATACGATTGATAAGAAATACTGAAGTTAGTACTGCTTCACCCCAATAACATTTTGGCACATTACCTCCAAGTAAGAGAGTTCTGGATACTTCTAGAATATGTCAATTTTTCCTTTCAGCAACACCATTATGTTGGGGAGAGTATACACATGAAGTTTGATGTAGAATTTCATGCTGTAGAAAGTATGAGTGAAGGGATTCAGACATAAACTCTCCACCATTATCACTACGAAAAACTCTTATAGTATGCTGAAACTAAGTCTGTACAAACTGATAATAAACAGGAAGGATATTCTTCACTTCTTCTTTAGTCTTCATGAGATATAACATAGTAAATATAGTACAATCATCGATAAATGAAACAAAATACTTGTAACCATGCACAGATGTAGTAGATCAGGGTCCCCAAATATCTGAATGAACAATTTCAAATGGAATCAAAATACAATGGTGTTTAGCCTTTTGACAAGTGTCACAATTCAAATTCAAATTGTTACAATCTCTAAACTCAAGTAATAACATCTTTATTTTTGAAAAAGGTAAATGTCCTAGTCTTCTGTGCCAGCGAGGTATGTCTTCCTTCTGTTCCTCTGTAATGACTGTGGAGTGTAATGTTGTTCCATTAGTATCCTCGCACACATAGAGACCTCTTCTGGTATTACCTTGACCAAAGATCCTCCCCGTCCTCTGTTCCTGAAAGACACATCCATTAGAATAAAAAATTATACGACATTTCAAATCCTGTGTCATAGCAAAGACAGACAATAAGTTCCCTGAGATGTTTGGGACATGTAAAATATTTTTTAGTATGTTGAAAGATGTAATAATACTCCTTTTTCCCACTATTGGAGTCTGAGAACCATCTGCCAGCTTGATATTAACCTTTGTCGGAATCAATTCATAGTGATTAAAGAAATCTATGTGACTGACCATGTGGTCTGTAGCCCCAGAATCAATAACTCATGTTCGTGAATAAGAGGAACTTATATTACCCTAGGTCAAGAATGAGAATGGATAGGCAATAGTTGCTTGCGAGTCACTGTGAGAGGATGTAGATGGAACTTGTGAATCTGTTAAGCGGGCCTTCAGCAGCTCAATCTCCCTTTTCATGTCTGCCAATGACGTTGCACTTTCATCTGCCTTTGGTTTTTCAGTCTGGTCACTGCTAAAATAAGCCTTATTAGTTCTGTTTTGAAAGTAGGTAGGTTTTTCCACTAATTCCCAGTATGTTTCCTTGGTGTGACGTGTTTTTCCGTAATAAGTGCAAGTCAATTTGTCTCTTTTTGAGCCATTTACCGATCGCACAGAGATAGCAGGCAATTATTAAATATAATTGTAAATTTACTGTAATCAATCAACAAATACGCATATGACATTGTTACTGCTTCAAGATCAAGATAAGGAATTGAGTATCCAAAACTGACATTTAACAAATATAAGCACTAAAACCTCTTTAAATAAGATAAATATTAAAGCTTAACAAGGACTAAATGCAATGCCATGAAATAACAATAGAAAATGGAAACATAAATAACTGCATTTCTTGGAGTTATTGAAGTGATCGTGAGTGAGTGGAGTTGCAGTGCAAAATGCCAAATGACTTTTGGGAAAAAGAGTGGAAAGTACAATATTCTATCCTGCCTTCACGACTAATCACTGGTGGTCTACGATCAACTTCTAAAGTCGATGTGTCACTAAGTCACGACCAAGTGGTCTTCATGGATAGGTGCTAGCTACCCGTTATAAAAAGAGCACTTTCAAATGTACAGAAGGCACACTACATAATTCGAGATACAAAGCCTCAAATTACTGATGGATACCTCGAGGCCCGGTTACAGCTCATCTATTGAGGGATAACTCACCTCGATATAGCCCAATATGACGTATCTAGAGTCAATTTAGTCTATGTCTCTACGAGTAAGTAATACAAATTGAAGTAGATATATGGAGCTCACGTAAATAACTTGAAGTTTTTAATACCAAGAATTTCAGTCAGTAGAAAATAGTTTTCACAGACCGAGTAATCGATAAATCACAGTTACTGCACCTTGTTAGGTTCCAATGCAAAAACGTGACGTCCAAGCTTGCTATTCTATAGGAAACAAGGACTCCAGTTCCACTGCATCTACGATTTTGACGTTGAGCATTTTATGACATAGATTGTAGAGCTCTAACTGCTATCTTTCCAGACAAGGAATAAAAAGTCAGGTTTATGTCAGACAGGAGTGCTTATCTATCAACATATAAAGTTTGAAACCAAATTAGTGTAAGGCATTCAAATCATTATAAAAAAAATCACATAAAGTCCAATAACTCTGAGTTCAAACCTACAAGTTTGTAACCAAGGGTCAATCAATTAGAGTACATAGAGAGTTTTATCTAATGACTAAAAACGTAGGGGTTTATTAAATAGGTATCAAATATGACGATTTATTCGACAATTCTCACTTAAAAGCACAAATAAAACTCATTTATCTCGAATAAGGCAAAACACACAAGACTATTCAACTATGAGAACTCAAAACACAAAGTTCAGAAGTGATTTATCTCGAATAGACAAGGTTCTATTCGAATAACTCGCTTCAAAAACGTTTTGAAATCTGTTTAAAAACAAGCTTTATCTTTCTTTCAAAAAACAAAAAGATATCAATGAGCCCAGATGTTAGATCCTGAAGTCTTGGCGGCCTTCCAGCATCTCACGTTTTCTCTCTACTCAACCCTAATTACAATCACTTAATTTATACTAAGCCTTATAACTTGAAAGACCTTATTACCCCTAATAAGTATTTAGTATGACTCGGGTCTCAATGGATCAAAATCTGATCCATTGGGATCCAAATCCTAATCTATACATTATGGACTGAACTGAGACACTCTACTATATACAACATCTTATACTTCTGACTCTAAGTAGTCAACTTGACTTTCTAACAAGGCACAGATAAAACTGCGAAAAGTCAAGCCCCTACTTTTGAGGAAGTCCTACCAGTAAAAAGTTACAAAATACAAATCAACTAGTAAGATGCATGAAAGATATTATCCATCTTTGGTATGTAACCCATGTGTTACACATTGCAGAGACTTGATCCTTGAGGATGTAAATGGCATAAGTGAGACCAAGGGACCTATAAAAGCATGTAGAGACATCATGAATTTCATATATAATCATTCATCTATCTCGTATTTATTGCCTCACACTAAGGGATGAGAATTGATTCAGCCAACCATGACAAGATTTGCTATGCATAGCCTTGTCATCCATAAGAATGCTGAACAAAAGTATTTGCTTCTTACAAGTGAAGCTCAATAAATTCGTGAAGAGGGAAGGCACTCCTATAATTAACATAATATTCAATACTAGCTTTAGAGAGAAGTGCAGCACATTTCTAAAAATGATTGTGCCATTAGTAAAAGTGATGAGAACGGAGGATAATAAAGATAGGTCAACTATGCCTAACATATATGATGTAATGGGCAAAACTAAAGTAGAAAGAAAGCAACCTTGACATGAGAAAAGGACACTTTTGAGGCAAATATAGAAGGTGATTGGTGCAAGATGGAATCACCAGATACATCATGATTCATATACAACAATTTATTATCTTGATTATACTTTCTCCAATTTTTGTCAAAGATGAGGTTAAGAATAGGATAGTAAACGCAATTGACCTTGTATAAGACGATTTTGTGAGCCATAGAACTCATCTAGAGCTTGCTAAGTGCATGGTGAGTGTCAGATATTTTGGGAGCCTGATTGTGACACAAGTTTGCACTCAAATGCGTCCAAGTATGATTTACTTTATGAACTTATGTTTTATTTTTTTAATAAATGGTCTTATAACTTCAATCATCGTCATTTCATTTGTATTTTATTTAGATGAATAGTTTCATGTAGATGCACTATCAAGGTTTGCTTAACATCAAGCCACACTTACAGCTTAAGCAGATGGGAACATAATTAAAGCTTCGTTGACACCATTTACACAAAGAAAAGAAATAGATCAGAGCATGCTCACCTTTATGGTTGGGTATTTATTGCAAACAACATGAAGCTAAGGCAAAAAATAGTTATCAAATTTCAATTTTGATGAGTTATATAACTCTCTCATTTCTTATTTTAATTTGTTTCACAAACAAATGTACAAACAATAGTTAATGGCAAAGAAATGTGCAATATTTCCCAATCAGCCACGAAAATGTTGTTATTTTAGATTAATGGTCAAAGAATAGCCTCTCATCCTGGTAAAGGATGAAAACTGGAAGGAAATAGAATCAAAATTAGAACTTGGAGATAATGATAAGGAGTAGGATTGGATGATGCCACTCTCAAGGATGATGATGTTGCTGAGGAGGAGGAGGAGCCTAATTATACTGCTTGTGATGCATTTGATGACATTAAATTTTATTATTTTTTTCACTAGTTATTGTTCAATTTGTGGCACTTATGCATTATGGTCTAATAAAGATAATGTTTTTATATTATATTCAATGCCTCAAATGTTTTGGAAGGGGCAAGAAATTAGATTGAATAGTAAAAAAGGTGTAGGAAGGCCTGATCGGAAGGAAAAAATTAGAACATGCTCTTAGTTTTTGGAGTTAAATAGTGATACCCAGTATTGAACACAATGATGATCAAGAACCCATGTAGTTGACCTCCCTTAGTGACGGATGGGCTTGGTTATGTTTTTTGGTTTTGGTTCGATATCTAGAAATTTAATTGCAGATTTTACATATATTACCAAACTAGACGAATATATTGTAAATAAACTTCATATCATTAAATATAAAAAGGGCTTACAATGCTCCAATCTGCCTAACCCAAGAAATCGGCTGCTACTGTGCAGCCGTCCCCCCTCTTTTCTTATTCTGCTCTCTAACCCTAATCACTTACTTATATTCTATCTAACTTAATTTCCTAATCTACCCCTACTAACAATTAACTATTTCTAGTATAACATAAGACTCAAAGTGACATACGACAGGACGCATTTACATTTATTGACACTTTCTACATGTTAAGACTACTTTCCTTAACACTCTCCCTCAAGTTGGGTGAAAGATGTTGATGACACCCAACTTGGATAAGGTCTCCTTTAATAGTTTGCTGGTAGTAGCTTTAGTTAAAAAATCAGCTCTCTGTTTGGAAGAATGAACATACTCCAGCTGGAATTCTTTATTAGACATGATCTCTGATAAAGTGATGTCTTATCTCTATATGCTTTGGTTCTGAGAATGCAAAGATAGGATTCTTAGAGATATTTATCAGCACTAGTGTTATCACATCTTACTCGGAATGTGATCAAGTCGAAGCACCGTAGTCTAAAGAGTTGTTGCTTCATCCTATAGGTGATTTTGAAAGCACAACAATTCCTACCGCAATCGCAACATATTCTAACTCCCGCCGTGTACAAAGCCACACTATTTTGCTTCTTGCTATGCCAAGAAAACTAAAGAACTACCAAGCAAGTGGCATGTCCCACTAGTACTTTTTTCTCGTCCAATTTGCACCTAGCGTAAATCTGTGAGTCGGAGATTAGCTTATTAGGGCTACAAGAGTGCACCCTTAGTGGTACCACAAGCCCATTATGTGAAGGTTTACCTAGGTTGTAGGTTTTATTGTCTACGCTTAACAAAGTTATTCTAAATGGAGATTCCTTAGGGTTTGCCCGAGATATCAGTAAGACACATGCATACACTAAACATAATATCTGGTTTGACTACAAAGGATGAAGACATATAGGAGTAGATCTATCATACCTCTATATTTCGTTATTTCTACCATGGGATGCATCTCATTAATCTTTTTGTCCAAGTAGCAAGACAGTGCCCACTGGAGTGGCTATGTGTTTAGCGTTTCCATTTCAATCTTGATGTAATTCTTTGCGCATTTGGTTCTGACTTATGAATGTCCCTTTCTGCTCGCTTGTTCTGATTCTCAAGTCCGAGGAAGAAATTTAATTTTCTCCCATCATCGACATTTCAAATTCATTCTCGCATTGATCTTAGCAAATTATTTTTGTACAAAGGGATTCATTAGTATGCACTAAAGATAATATTATCATCCACATATAGTTGCACAAGAAGAATATCATGCTTTTTATTTTTAATAAAAAGAAAGTAATATCACTTACTTTTCTTGAAAAACTATTTTTCTAAAAGGAAACTTTACTTCAACTTTTTCATATCAAGCTCTAGAGGAGCTTCGCTTTTGAATCCATATAAAGCCTTTTTTAAGTTTAAAAACATGGTCATAGCTCTCATGATTTTTCAAAACCCGAAGGTTGTTCAACGATACCTCTCTTGAATAAAACCATTTGGAAAAGCACTTCTGACATCCATTTCATATAATTTGAAATCTACAGATGCAAAGCATAAGTAAGTATTCTAGCATTCTAATAGCTCTAGCAACTAGTGTACATAATATAGGTTTCTTCATATAATCTATTCATTCTTCTTGATTATGGCTCCTTTAGCAACCAATCTAGCTTTGTATCTCTCCACTGTTCCATCTGCCTTATATTTAATAGTAAAGGCCCACTTGCATCCTATTGTATGCCTATTAGAAGGCAACTGTGTGATGGTCCATGTATTGTTTTTAACCAATGCATTTAGTTCTTCGTCAATCGCAGCTTTCCATAAGGGGCACTTGATGGCTTCTTCGAACTTTGAAGGAATCTTTTGTTTTGCAGCATTGATAACAAAGGATTGATAGTTTTGAGAAGTATTGACATATGACACATAATTAGAAATCGGATATCTTGCACATGCACGCTTACCTTTGCGAACAACAATAGGAATCTCAAGGTCATTGTCCACTCGTACTTGAGGATCTGATTTAGGGGAAATCTCTTTAGCACATGGGTCTTCTTGAGTGTACACAATCTTCCGGTGTCCTTTCGTGTACGTCAGAAGCTCTTTGGATGGTTGGTGGTTGTCACGCTGACTATCAATGATCTCAGGATACTCCCCCTCACTAGGAACTAGTGGAAGGACACAAGGAGTAGGGGTTGAAGTGGCCACTGAAGGAGAATAATAAGGTGTAAGTTCGAAGAAAGTAACATCCCGGGAAACATATAGTTTGTGAAGCAAGGGATCATAGCATTTATAGCCCTTTTGAGAGGTCGAGTAGCCCAAAAAAATACACTTATCGGACTTTGCAGCAAGTTTATCTCGATGAGGAAGAGGAATATGTACAAAGCAGATACACCCAAAGAGACGAGGAATAAGATAAAAAGGTTTGGAGGCTTTATCAAGAGTACGAAAAGGACTCTCCCCCTGAAGAGTATGACTGGGCATGCGATTTATAAGATAAGCAGCAGTAAGAACAGCTTCACCCCAATAGAATTTGGGAACATTACTTTGAAGGAGAAGAGTTCAGGCAACCTCTAGAATATGACGATTCCGGCGTTCAGCAAGACCATTCTACTGAGGTGTATAAGGACAGGTAGTCTGATGAACAATGCCCTGGGCTTGGAGATATTTGGCTAACTCAGTCCCAACATATTCACCCCCATTACCGGATCGAAGAATTTTAACAGTGGCATTGAATTGAGTAGAAATAAATTTATGCACAATGAGAAAAATAGAAGCAACTTCAGATTTAGATTTCATTAAGTACACGATGGTAAGTCGAGTACAATCATCAATGAAAGATACAAAATACTTATGACCAAACAAAGAGGTGACTGGACTAGGACCCCATACATCAGAGTGAATAAGCTCAAAGGGCTGAGATCGGCGAGAATCACTTGAAGGATAAGAGACCCTCTGGTGTTTCCCGCGTTGACAAACTTCACAATTGAACTTTATTTTATTGGACGTGACACGAAACTGAGGAACAATATATGGAATCTGGAACACTGGGAGATGACCAAGACGAGAATGCCAAAGACGAAGAGCGGTATCGGGAGCGGGTGATGGGGAGGAAACACTGCAGGAGGTGGAAGGAGGAGATTGAGTCTTCAAGAATGTATAATCCTCGCTATAATTTACCATGTCCAAAGATTTTTCCCGTCTTCAGATCCTGAAATACACAACCAGTAGGATGAAAGGTCACACAACAATTTAAGGTACGAGTTAAAGAGCTGACGGAAAGTAGATTAAGCAGGAAACTGGGAACATGATATACGGAGGATAAATCTGAAAGACATGTAGAGACACTGCCCTGTCCAATCATGTAAGTGAAAGAACCATCTGCCAATCTAATGGGTGCCTTATCTTTAAGAGACTGGTAAGTGGAAAAATATTTTGAGTCGCCCACCATATGATCTGTAGCCCCGGAATCAATTATCCAAGATTTGGAACGGGAAGGAGAGGAGAGAGTACCCGTAACGGTATGGGTAGCCTGAGCGATTGTAGCATGGTTGAGCGGAGCGGAAGTGGTTTCAGAGAATCGTTGTTCAAGACCCTCTAGTCGTTTGAGAATCTCCTGGATGCCCTCAGTGCTGGGATTGCTGGCTGCGGAGTGGACTGATGGAGGGCGAGATCGATAGTAATCTGGTTTACCATGTAATTCCCAACAATGATCTCTGGTATGACGTGATTTACCACAATGGGAGCAGACCAGTTTATTTTTATCATCTGAAGTAATGCGGCCACGGCCACGTCCATGACCCTGAAGACCCCCTTTGCCACGAAAGTGTGAAGTATCGTCTCTGACTTGAAGGGCATGCTGGTCTGGAGTAAGAAGCTGATCCTTCTCTAGATTTCTGCAGTCTTTTTCGCGGATTAATAATGAGTAAACAGTGCCCAAAGATGGAAGTTCGTCTCTGCCTAAGATATTCAGTTTGACTGATTCAAATTATGGATTGACACCCCATAATAAATCAAATACTTTCTTTTTCTCAAGTGCAGCCTGTCGTTCAGTATAACAAGAAGAACACTGGATATTGGTATAGTAGAAGAGTTCATCCCAAAGGCCGCAGAGATCTGCATGCATAGTATGTACTGATAGATCGATTGACTTGTTTGCACTTCCTGATGCGCTCCAGAATCTCATATTCTTTGAATAAGCCTCAGCAACAACACACCAAATGGCATGGGCAGAATCTAAAAACATAAAAGTTTTAGCGATAGATGGAATCATGGACTGGAGCAACCAGGAGGAAAGTAAGGCATCTTCTCGTTTCCAGGTGGAATATAGGCCGTCATGTGGCGTTGGAATGGAAGAGTGACCTATCAAATGTTCCCATCTCCCCCTTGCTACAATGGCGAGTTCCACAGAACGTGCCCATTCCATGTAATTTCGTCCATCCAGTTTAGTCGTGGTAATCTGAAGATGGTCCGATTTCTCAAAGAGACCAGAGGATTCACCAATATGAGAAGAAAGATCAATGCCCTTACCCTTGTCAGCCATAAAAGACAAAAGGAGAATGAACAAAAGCAAGAGCAGGGTACAATAGAAATGAAGAAAAGATGCGGCGGCAGCAGCCACTGCCTTATGCAGTGGGAATGATAATGATGCCCGCAGGCAAGTGTCCCAAGTTCAGCCGCGTGAGGATAGTCGTCCTGCAGATGAATAGGCACATCCACGAAATGTAGTAAGATGGCAGGATGAAAGTTAGGGGCCACGTTGACAGAAGACAAGGATGCAACAATGAAAAAAATCATTGGCGGCCAAAGGGAAGGCTCGAGGTAGAAAGAAAACTTCACTGCGGCTGTGCAAGGAAACAGAGTCACGCTTCAATGAGGAAGAGGCTTCAAGAACAGCTCAAGCAGCATCTGGACGTCTGATACCATATTATAAATAAACTTCATATCATTAAATATAAAAAGGGCTTACAATGGACGGCAGATTGGAGGTTCAACCCAAGAAATCGGCTGCTACTGTGCAGCCGTCCCCCCTCTTTTCTTATTTTGCTCTCTAACCCTAATCACTTACTTATACTCTATCTAACTTAATTTCCTAATCTACCCCTACTAACAATTAACTATTTCTAGTATAACATAAGACTCAAAGTGACATACGACAGGACGCATTTACATTTATTGACACTTTCTACATGCTAAGACTACTTTCCTTAACAGAATATAATTCCTCTCTTTCAATCACCATCATATGGTAGGAATGATGTAAATACAAATAATCATGAGGTTTACACTCATTCATAACTTCAATAGCTTCTTCTTTGATGCATCTTTATCAAGGAAGAGATCCATACTTGAACACAAAACTATGGCCTTCAGCTTCATGAGATCCTATAATTAGAACAATTTTGGCTGATGAATGTTGGAGATCAAGTTGAAATCGTTCTTATTGTTTTTAAGTTTACAGTCGTTATATTGTAAATAGGTTTAGTCATATGTAATCTAGATCCCAATGGATCAAAATCTGATCCATTGGGATCTAAGTTATATTAGTCACTAATTAGGGGTAGTAAAGTCTTTTGAGTTAGAATAAGTAGTATAAAAAACTTACTTTGTAATTAGGTTTAGGGTAGGTAGAAATCGTGAGATGCAGAGTGCGGCAGCCAAGGGGCGCCGACCTGCTCCTTCCTCCATAAGTCATTTTCTGGTTGTTATCAATAAATGATGATTTTGCTGCGTAACTTCACATGGTATCAGAGCTAATTGCGGTTATTTAGTGTCAAACTGAGGAAGAAAACAGAAAAAAGGGGGAGTTTACAGTGTTGACAACAAGAAGATAAGTCATTGCACAGATTTTTCTTTCTTCCCTAATCTAGTTCTTTACCGTAAAAATCCAGTTTTTTTGTGTTGGAATTTCAGCCTAGTATCAAGATATATCAACAAGTGTTCATTCGTCAGCCGTCTTCTCCATAATCAGCCTTTAGTCGTCATTGTTTGGACTACAACAAGGGTCATTCTCCGTATATATGTATATATATATATATTTGAAAGTCTTTCTGCAGAAAGAGATTTGATATCTGAAGAAAGTTCAGCCTTGTAGTTAATTAAAGGCTTGTTTATAAGCATGATTCATCCGATGACTGGGGCAGATTTGATGGTGGATTAACATTGAGTAATTCTAGAATTTATTCTTAAGAAATTGTCTCAAGATTGACATCTCTTTCCAGTGAGGGTGACGACTAAGAAGCTCAATATCTACAAATATGGAAAAGGGAAAGATGGTAGATGGTAATAAACCTAATTCCTCATACAAAGGAGAACTGTTTCAAATCACAAATTTGAAATTAGAAGGAAAGAACTATCTACAATGAGCCAGATCTATTGAACTGGCAATTATGGCCAGGGAGAGATGGGACAGTGCAACCTTATTGGCTGATATGAAAAAGGAGATTGAGTTACTAAAGGCTCGTTTGATTGATTCACAACCGCCATCTGCGTCCTCCCACAAAGACTCACAAGCAACTATTGCCTATCCATTCTCATTTCTGACTCAAGGTAATATTATGGATTATTGATTCTGGGGCTACTGATCACATGGTCAGTCGAAGAGATTTTTTTTATAACTATGAGTTGATACAGGCAAAAATTAACATTAGACTGACAGATGGTTCTCATACTCCAATAGTGGGAAAATGAAGTATTATTACATCTTTTGACATACTAAAAAATGTTTTACATGTTCCAAACATATCAATAAATTTATTGTTTGTCTTTGCTATGACTCAGGATTTGAAATGTCGTATAATCTTTGATTCTACTGAATGTGTCTTTCAGGAACTCAGGACGGGGAAGATCATTGGTCAGGATAGTGTGAGGAGAGGCCTCTATTTTTGCGAGGACAATAAAGAAGAACATTACAATCAATGGTGATTACAGAGAAACAGAAAGAGGATATACCTCATTGGCACCAGAGACTAGGCCATTTACCATTTTCTAAAATAAAGATGTTACTACCTGAGTTTAGTAGTTGTAATAATTTGAATTTGAACTGTGAAACTTACCAGAAGGCAAAACACCATCGTATTTCCTTTCCTTTAAACGAAGAAAAATCTTTAATTCTGTTTGAAATTGTTCATGCAGATATTTGGGGCCCTTGTTCTACTACTTCTCTGCATGAATATAAGTAATTTGTCTTATTCATTGATGATTGTACTATATTCACTATAATATATCTCATGAAGACTAAAGATAAAGTTAAGAACATTCTTTATGTATACTGTCAGTTTGTACACACTCAGTTTCAGCGTACAATAAGAGTTTTTCGCAGTGATAATGGGTGAGTTTATGTCACAAGCGCTTCGCTCATTTTTCTACATCATGGAATTTTGTACCAGACCTCATGTGCTTATGCTACTCAATAAAATGGTGTTGCTGAAAGGAAAATCGGCATATTCTAAAAGTAGCAAGGACTCTTTTAATTGGATGTAATGTACTAAAATATTATTGGGGTGAAGCAGTCTTAACATCAGTTTTTCTTATAAATCGTATGTCGAGCAGAATCCTTAATGAGAATACTCCATTTCATTTATTATATCCTTCCCAGAAACAATTTCATCTTCTTCCGAGAGTGTTTGGATGCACATATTTTGTTCACATTCATCATGGCGTAAGGGATAAACTAGATGCAAGATCGATCAGATGTATCTTTCTGTGATACTCTTCTACTTAGAAGGGGTACAAGTGTTATGATCCCATCAGACGAAAATTATATGTTACAATGGATGTTACCTTTCATGAAAATACACATTTTTATAATATGAAAGAAATTGTTCCATTAGATATACAATCACCACCTGTAATACCTCTTCCACCAATTGAAATTCAGTCTATACAAGAAAATGAAGGCGAAGAAATGATCCTCTCTCAAGAGAAGCAATGGCAAGTATATACCAAAGGTGATAGAAAAGCATTTCTTCCACATCAGTCGACTATCGTGGATCATAATTCTCCACCGGAATCATACCTAAACCCAACTCAAGTAATCCCTCAGCATTCAGATAGTGAATTGGGTGATTTGTCTATTGCAATTAGAAAAGAGAAACGAAAAATTATAAAATACTCGTTAGAAAAAATGGTATCATATTCAAATTATCCCAGAGAATATCAGTTGTTTGTAATGCATGCAAATGCTATTTATATTTCAAAAACATTTGAAGAGACCAAACAGCATCCAGAATGGAAAGCGACAATTAAAGAGAAAATTATAGCCTTGGTACGAAACAAGACTTGGCAACTGACTGATCTACCTACTGGAAGAAAGACAGTAGGATGCAAGTGAGTTTTCTCGGTAAAGTATAAAGTTGATAGAAATATAGAAAGATATATAAAGCAAGACTAGTAGCTAAAGGTTACAGCCAGTCATACGGCATAGATTATACAGAGACATTTACTCCAGTAGCGAAGATGAACACCATCAGAATCATTCTAAGTTTGGCAGTCAATAAAAGATGGGAATTATGGCAATTGGATGTTAAAAATACTTTTCTTTAGGGAGATCTTATAGAAGACATTTATATGGATCTATCACCTAGGCATATTTATCACCAAAAGTTGGACCAGGTATATAAGTTAAAGAAATCAATTTATGGCTTCAAAAAATCCCCAAGAGCCTAGTTTGAAAAGTTTAGTGATTGTGTCATAAATCTGGGCTTTAAGAAGTGCATTAGTGATCGTACATTATTTATCAAACGAGATCAAAAAACTAATGTGTTATTGGTGATGATACTGAAGGCATAATCGATCTGAAAAAGAAATTAAACATACTATTTGACTTGAAGGATGTTGGAAGATTGCATTACTTCTTAGGAATAGAAGTTATTCATAAAGATGATTTATATTCTTAAGTCAAAGAAAATACATATTAGACTTGAAAGAGACAAAAATGAAAGTTTATCGCATATGCTCTATTCCTATGGAGGTACCCAAAGAAGATAGTAACAAGCCCACCGAACCATATGAAGATGTGGGTAAATACCAGAGATTAGTGGAAAAGTTAATATATGTTACTATTACGCGACCTGACGTCAGTTTTGCAGTTGGATATGTGAGTAGGTGGATGCACTGTCCATCTAAACATCATATGAGTACAGTATTTCATATTATCAAGTACTTGAAATCCTCAATAACCTATGACTTGCTATATACTCCATATTCATCACTCGATATAAGTATCTATTCAGATGCAGATTGGGTAGGCTCAAGAACAAATATGAAATCAATATCAGGGTATGTAGTGTATTTGGGAGGCAACATCATATCTTGTAAAAGTAAGAAGCAGTCTCTGTGGTGGCCAAGTCTAGTGCATAAGCAGAGTACCGTGGTATTGCCCTGGGCATGTGTGAAGGTCAATAGATTATATCACTTCTAGAAGAACTTAGTTTTAAAGGAAATACTCTAATCAATTTCTTTACTGACAACATATCTGCCCTTCAAATAGCTCAGAATCCCGTGAAATAGATTGTCATTTTATCAGAGAGAAGAATTCCCAAGGCATATTCAACCTGATCAATGCACGTTCAAAAGATCAATTAGCAGATATCTTCACCAAACTAGTTTCAGTCAAGAAAGCGCTTACTCAATTGAGAATTACAAGTCTTCAATATTCAACTTGAGGGGGCGTGTTGGAGATCAAGTTGAAACCGTTCTTATTATTTTTAAGTTGAAAGTTGTTATATTGTAAATAGGTTTAGTCATATATAATTTGGATCCCAATGGATCAGAATCTGATCCATTGGGAGCTAAGTTATATTAGTCACTAATTAGGGGTAGTAAAGTCTTTTAAGTTAGAATAAGTAGTATAAAAAACTTACTTTGTAATTAGGTTTAGGGTAGGTAGAAATCGTGAGGTGCAGAGTGCGGCAACCAAGGGGCATCGACCTGCTCCTCCTTCCTCCATATGTCATTTTCTGGTTGTTATCAATAAAATGATGATTTTGCTGCGTAACTTCAACAATGAAGGAGATGTAATTCATGTGGACATGAAGGGAGGTGGTTCGCACTTGCTTGTGGTGCCCACCTCGGTGTAGGTGAGGAGCTTGGGCCATAACCTCTTGAGTATGGTCTGGACTTGAATCAAATGGCAGTGCTACTGCAAAACAAAAAGATTAGAACCTCTTGGGATCAAGCAAGAAGATTTCTACAAACACAAACCTTTTGGTTGCACACATGATAATGGTGATAAAGGGCTTGAGGCCTCTTCAAGCTGTCAAATATTTTAACTAGATGATGTATACCGAGATAGTGCCCCTTATAGTGCGCAGGGATCTTCAAAAGTAAACATATTTGCATCTAGTGAAAGTTTTAAAGAACTATTAAACTTGCATGCAATTAAATTGATCAACTTAAATGATGAAACTCGATTCTTGATCATCTAGTGCCAAAAGAAAGAACATATTTTATTGTGTATAAGTTCTAAAAAAATACATTTTGGAACTCTACACTCTCAAGGGAATTTCTAGATGTATTTAGAAAGAGAAAAGTCATCTCACACCGAGAGATATAGTTCCTACAACCTGCATTTATTTTCTGGGTGTGGCTATATCTCTTCACAAACAAGTCCAAATTTGTCCTCCTAGTCTTGTTGGATTCTTAACTCACCAAGCCAGCTAAGTTTAGAAGTTTCAGAATTTTTGTACGAGGGAATCTACTTAAAAGTGTTAGACTCTAGATTTTTTGCAATGTTCCAAATTTAATCATTTTTTTCTAAGTTAAGTCTGACTAACTTTTATTTCACTAATAGAGTACCTATCGAATCATTTTGTCATGAAATCCTTGACCTTTGGCATAATTCTTTTCTCAAGCACAAGAATGTCATGAATCGCATCTCTTCGTTTTTAGGCTCTTTAACAAGGTCTGATGTTGTAAACTTGTAACCAGTATCTCCTAAATAGATCATTTATGTATGATTCTTGAACCATTGAGAACATATCCATGGGTTTCTTCCATATTTCTTTCAAATACTTTGGATGTTTTTCCTCCATTTTCAGTAATTTTCACAAATTCAGTTCTACATGAGCTTAATTTTTGAGGCTTCAAGGCAATTAGATGACTTCTTCAATCCTATCAGTTGATCAATTTAATTATTTATGCATCCATGAGAATTGCAATGGGAGAATTAGTTATTTGAAGAATGTTGTTTTCAATGTGCTGAGGAGATTTCAATAATTCGCCTCAAATCTAGTAGGTTGATGCCAGGAATATGAGCGCATTCAGCATATGATTTGCTCAACCACAGTGGCATTAACGCATACAAGAGAACCTCCACTAGACATAATAGTATCACCATCTTTTAGGTACAAATCTTAGGAATATTGTCCACATAGAAGAGGGATGTCATGGAAAAGCAAGAGTTGGATCTTTTTCCAACTGTAACTCTAGATAAGGAAAGTGCACCAAGCTGAGAACAAGAAAAGAGAACAGGGGAAGTGGTACAGGAATTGCCAACATTTAGAGCTCATATAAGAGTACTATCAGCTTACTCAGATGATTCACCACGTTTGTCTACAATTGCAATAACTGGACGGGGGGCGGCTACCATGGCATTGAGTTATGAGATTCAAGATTAACAAAGCAAAAGGACTTTCCAACAAGTAAGCCAATCAAGGAAGCTTTGTAGAACCAAAGGAGTTGAAATGATTCACATCGGATATCTACAAAAGCAAGCGTACCTTAACAGATCCATGATCGAGCTCCAGAGCCTGTTTACAATCTCTTTCCACATTATCCCATTCGCTGAACAGTGACACGAGAAACAAATAACATAATTTTGTACTCGAAAGAAAAGGGGAACATTAAAAGGGTAAGAAGGAGAAGGATAGTGCTTGAAACTCGATACACACTTGCGCTTCCGGTAGCAAATGGCTCTGTTTGTCCAGTAAATAGCCTTATTAGAGCAGAGAGCAATGGCCTGCAACGGTTATCCCAAATAACCGATCAATTTAATCCAATCCTCAACAGGAACGAGCCAAGAAAAAGACAAAGAAAAGACAACCAGAAGAAAGGGGGGGTCCGACAAGAACGCAATTCTATGATGAATACCTCCGTGTAGGCGTCAATGGCGGCACCAAGTCTATCTTTCTTGAAGAAGGTGTTTCCGTTCTGCTTGAGAAGCTCAGCCTGTTGCTCAGCACTAGAAACCAAGGGAGCCATCTTCTTTCTACTTTTCCAATGTCTTTCCCCTCGATTTTTCCCGGAACCACACCACCCAACAAAAAAGAGAGAAGTGGACGATAAAATCCAAGAAGAATCAGGGTTTCCCTAGAAGGAATCGCGACAACCACACTTATTACCTTCCTCTTTCTTTCTTCCGATTCATTTACCTTTGTCAGAGTCAGTAATCACGAACAATCGGAAACGAGAAACGAGACCAAGGAAGAAGAAGAATATCAATGGGAATCAAAATGGCGACTGTCTCAAGTCTGCTGGCCTAGCCCTTTTCCTGCGGGGACGTCGGTGACAAAACGCCACTGCAAGAAGAGATCTGCTTGGGGAATTAAAGAGAATTATATGCACTCCAGTTACGGATTCAGCAAAGGGTTGACTAGTGCATTCAAAACGCCGGTTTATTTTTGAAAGGCATTCATGCGCTCTCTTGCCGGTTTCTCTGTTTTACCACCTGGTAACATTCAACTTGGACGTGCTTTTCCCACGCCGACTTATTTCCGTTGTTCAATTCGTAGTTGCAGACATAAATTTGAAGATGAAAAGAACAGGGAACAGTTTGGAAATCTCTTTTTGTTAGCCTTTCTGTTCTAACTACGATTTCGCGCTTTCAAACACCTTCTGCAACACGCCAATTGATTGGTGACGATCTAACTGAGAAAAATTCCAATCCTCCTAAGATGAGAATGAATATGCATGCAAGCATAATTCACCAAAGAAGAATATGCATGCATATACCGTTGGCAAGGTTCTCGACTCACCCGTTGTATACAATCAATTTGGATTATGTAAGAAAGTTTTCATGTGTGTAAAATCAGAAATCTCAATTTAAAATTATGTTAGAAAGACGGTAAATTCTTCTTTTTAAGCATGTAAAACAAAAAATATGAACAAAAAAGAATAATTGAATGAAAAATAAGAAATGTATCAACTATATAGAACCAATTTAAAAGTATCAAGTACAATATTGAACCAATTTAGATTTATATTAGAAAGATTTATTATTCAAGGTGTATTACCTATGGAGACATCTAATAGAACATCTTAGAGAGAAAGAAATATTGAACCAATTTAGATTTATATTAGAAAGATTTATTATTCAAGGTGTATTACTTACGGAGACATCTAATAGAACATCTTAGAGAGAAAGATCTTTAAAGGATCACATTAGGATGTCAAGAGCTATTCTACATATAACTTTTTGAAAAGACATGTATCTTATGTGTGAGAACTTAAGAAGGAATCATGGATTTCTTTGAAGTTAATACTAGATTATATAAGAATAGTTGTTGATAAGTTAATAAAGCATATTTAAGATTTGAACTATCTTAGTTTTATTTATGGATGACTCAGTTAGTAGGGAAGTCTAATGAAAAGTTAACAAGAGGTTAAAAATATGAAAAAATTATTAGAAAATAAAAGCTTTTAACTTAGTAAATGATGACTAAATATATAGTGTGGAAGTTTGATAATTTAGTTAATATAGATAAGATGAAAATTAAGATTAACACATGTTATATCCTAAAAGAAAAGTTAACCACTTAGGATCAACTTTTAAGAGAAAATAAAGAACACATAGAATTGATACAAGTTTGTTAAAATGTAAGGATGGATCAAACATTTCATGTGACAAGAAAATATTATTAAAGATAATTATTATAAAACAAATATTAGATTCACTATATTGTATAGTTGAAAAATAATACATGATATTACACAGTTGCAAGTATTAAAGAGTTAATCATCAATATGTACATAAAATATTAATGATAAAATTAAAGTTCATATAGATATAGTCTTACAAGGAAATGTCATAGAGCTCAAGTTTTCTTTGCTTTCAAAACCAGAACCTGCTCAAAGACCAATATTGCAAGACTCGTCAATATACCGATTGTTTCCAAGAGATCAAGAATGGATGCAGAATCCCGATAGTATACATCGGACAGTCCTCATTTCAATACCTCGGGCATGCATTTGGTTCTGGCCTCTATATTGTACCCGCAAAAAAATCAATGTTCTAAGTCAACTTAGCTTGTCCCCCTTTGAGCAGTCTTTTAGAACTCAATCCCTTCCTTTTTCGAGAATTGAATCCTTTACCATTTTAGTATTAACAATAATAAATCATTTTTCTTATTGACAAAAATGAAGTTAGGGAGAATTGGACCAGTTTGCAAACAAAAGATTGGCAAACTTTGAACAGGAGGTAATGTTATAAAATGCATATTGTATCATATGCATATTGTGCACATCAATACCTGAACAGAAATGATCCAGGTGGACAGATATCCGTAGAATCATCATAATAACCAAACCATGAGAGAGACCTTTAGGGTTTCATATAACAAAAATACGTCATGCATATATACTATCAGCCAGTCACCGCTACACAGAAGCCAAATAGCAAAATAAATATTCCAAGAAACCGGAAACGGAAAAGGAGTCAGTTTTCTGCATATAATTAGACGTCTTAAGCAATAGGGTACTCAAGAAAGGCATAAAAACATCAAAAGGAGAAACATTTAATCCAAATCCAAAATACAGCGTCGAGACATAGCATCTAACATGTAACTTTACATCAAACAGAGAAAACTATTGAGTCCGCATCCAAACGTGACCCGGGCTCTCTCTAAAACCCTAAAATTCTTGCGATTGAGATCCAGGCTCTCCCTTCTCCTTCCCAACCTTTTTCGGCAAAAGCACCTGATGAATATTGGGCAAAACCCCACCGTTTGCGATCGTCACGGTGCCCAATAACTTGCTCAACTCCTCGTCATTTCTCACAGCGAGTTGTATATGCCTTGGAACAATACGATTCTTCTTATTGTCACGAGCGGCATTACCAGCCAATTCCAAAACCTAAGAAAAAAATACATGAAACACAACAGATCAGCAACACAAAGAAGCAAAACTTAAATCAGTCAATCAATTAGACAAATAAATAGTCGAACTATACCTCAGCAGCTAGGTATTCAAGGACGGCAGAGAGATAGACAGGCGCACCGGCACCAACGCGCTCAGCATACTTTCCTGCCTTGAGGAATCGGGCGATCCTTCCAACGGGAAACTGGAGGCCAGCCTTTTGCGACCGGGAGACCGATTTGGAAGCCTTCGGCTTACCCCTACCTCCCTTCGATCCTCCCGTGGAACTCATCTTCTCTGATCTGATTGCAACGACGAATATGGAAGGGAAGATGGCCTCAGGCTGCACTTATATACAAGGTTGAGAGGCGTCGTGATTGGTATTTTGTACCTCACCCGGATCGCCACCGTGGCAATCCTTCTGCTTCAGGAAACGAGTCCGATGCCGTTCATCACGGCAGTGACGGATATCAGAACATGGAGTGTCGCGACTGCGTGTCTTCTGCGAACCGCACCAAATCCGTGACGGTACGTGGGTAGGTATGGATAGGAATGTAGATGAGGGTGTCAACTGATCGAATCTAAACCTGAATCAAATCTGATTATTGGAGTTGGGTGCAGGACCTAAGGTCCGAATTAGAATCAAACCAAATTACCATGTAAATAAGCAAGCAGCTCCCTCAATGGAAGGGCGTTCTAATGCCACTGCCACTGTAAAAGTCACCACCTATCATCGAGTCAAAAAAAGGTTTAGAAATGATTTTGGAGAGAATGAAAGCCTACATAGCACAAGAACACTAAAGGGATTAAGGAAGTAGCAACAACATAATGAAGGAGATTAAGAGAGAGAAAATGACACCATAGAAGAGATAGAGAGAACGATAGCTTTACTTCCGACGTAGGGATACATAGAAGAGTAGTAAAACGTGAGGAGGGAGAAAAAAGAGAGAAATATAAAACAAACCAAAAAACTCAAAACACTTAAAAAGCTAATATTAGTAGGGATTAATTTTAAATAATGAAGATGTTTTAAAATCTGGTTCATATTATCTATAAGATTTCTGTGTAGGTAGTTAAAAGGTTTTCAATTTACAAGCCTCTGTTTATTCTTTTGAAATCGAATCGGGATGGTTTATAAGTTAGAATGTGATGACCCTTGGAAATTATAAATTTACAATAAGCAATCCTATATTTTTCAAAATCCAAATAGGGCTGCCGCACCATCTCACCTCAATGTGGATGCATTCACCAAGAATATCTATAACTCAACATAGTGAAAGTATGAATACTTACTTTTAAGGAGTATGCCTTTGAAACTCCATGGAGCCTACTTACACAAAGATTTGTTAAGACAAAATAATTTCAAAATGAAAGATAGAGTCTGACCATGTTCTCTAAATAGTTTGTATCTCTTGTCTACCTTTAAGGATACATTCTTAATCCATCATTGCATGGGTTATTTTAAATTGAACTTATGAAAGCTAAAATCGCCATGTTAAGCTTGTATTTATATATGAAGAAGCACAAAAATACAAAGCATATTTAGGAGGAAAAGAAAAAAGAGATTATATCAATACTTAAGAATTCTTCAGTTATCCATACTGATTGTGAGGTTTTTTAGGTACTTTTTATGCTTATATGTTGATAGTGTTTAGAGCTAAAAGTATTCACCTATTGCTAAATTATTGTATCCTTAAAGATGGATAACAAATGAAAAGGTTGATGCAATAAATCTATGACCTTGTACAGCCACAGATCGAGTCAAGTATGTCTATGATTTTGAAGAAGTATGCCTCTTGTTTGAAAATGCAAATTATGTATTAGAGAAGACTTGAAGAATGATGAAAACTGTATTGAAGTGTTGGATGCTATTCATAAACTAACAATCCATTTAAAAATAAAATTATAAAATGTATCATTTAGAAAGAGATGTACTTGTGATTTTTCTAATATACAATACACATTTTATATTAAGTAATGCAAAAAAATGGTGTTGACAAAAGATGCCATTGATTTGCATTGCAACAAATATAGATACAACTTAATGACATAGCGTATGCAAGGCCAAATATAGCATCCTCATTAGTATATATGGGAGATCATAAAACTCCACAGCTTGTAAAAGTCAGTGGTGACTGTCAAAGAACATGAGGATCTAAATGACTAAGTCTCAGACTAAGCACATGCTTTTTTGTTATAATTATTATTGCAATAGGTTTTGGTTGTGGGATTTACATCATCTTAAAGCATCCAAGGTTTGAGAGTTTTGTCATATTGCACAAAAGTGTTCATTAGTGTCTGCGGAGATGAAAAACATTACCAATATACATAATCACCATATCATTAGCTTAGGTGTCTTTTGTTGTAAGGAAAAATAATTGAACCACATATAAATACCAAAGAATAACATGTTTATGTAGTGAAATCTCTTCAAAAGAGGAAATAATATATAATTGTTGTCAAACCCTTATTTATAAAGTGGTATACATAGAGAAGAGAATGCAAAAGATAATAAACTAGCCAGTGGGTATCTCATGGTATCCAACAACTATCTCAACAAGAAAAAAATACTAAAAAAGATAAATATACAAAGAAAATATATTACATTTTAACATATGACTCAAACTTATGGTAGATGAACCAAAAGTTTGTCTAATATAAAAGAGACTTAGATAGAGAGGAGAAAAGGAATAAATATCTTTAAATAACTTTTCTAATACGCAACATAACAATGTAGATTATGTACTCAACCTTAAAATATAGTGTAACTATAACATTTAAAGTATCATTCCTCCAACATAATTCCATCTTAAAAATGAAGGCAAATTCTTTGTTTTATTATCTCTAACCTTGTATTGATCCCACTGATTTCCCATGACACTCATAACAACCTTCACCTTGTTGCCTTAAATCAAGTATTAACCCCATAATCTCCTCTGAAGTTAAGCTACCTCACTTATTGCTTTGGATTATATGGAATACATCAATATTTATTAAAATTGTAATTGCCTTCTATGCCTTTTCTTTAGATTACCTTGATCAACTTCATGTTGTGTTCACCATCCTTTATACTCATATATGTAAAAATACCTTTAACAATATTTCATGGAGTATGGCTCCAACATCAACAAATATATTTCCTAATACAATTAAAGTCTATCAAATAGATTTGTTCAAGCTTCAAACTTCACAAAATCCCAATTTCCAAAACATTAATTAAATTTTAAATATTTTAGAGAAACTTTCAAAAATATAGCTAAACACATAAAAAAAGATTACCATATTAAGCATAGAATTGATAAAATTAAGTGATAATGGAAAAGGCATAAAATGAAGAAATATTATAAAATTAATTGACCACAAATTAAGAATCACAATGATAAAATTCATAACATGAAACTAAACAAAATCAAATGACCATCAATTTACATCCACTGTGATAGACACACAAGATTATAATCTATAAAAGTACCTATAGCCTCAATCATAGAATATAGGAATAAAAGAAGTAAAAAAGGAAAAGCTTAATGTGCACATTCTAAATCCACTTTGAAGTTTCACTAAAAGATCCCTTGAAAGATGTACTAAATCACTATAAAATAAATGCATCATTACAGTAGGTTAAGAAAAAGATAAGTTATTTGATGCAAGTTTGGCGTAATTATCGCTTTCCTTCAAATGTAGTTGGTGTATGCCATTTTCATACAAATAAAAGGCAATTTCATCAAGTAGCATCTTACAATAAATGGACCTCTATTATTTTTTTACTCTATCAAGTAGCATAATGGTAAGATAACTTACTCAAGCAAGATGACCTATGACAACGCTCTAAAAATAATAATATTACTTCATAACATTAAAGAAGCAATTGATTAAACATTCAAACATAAAAAACAAGAGTTTGACATAAGTTTTCATCATCAAGTTTAAGTGATGTGAAAAACTTTTTGTAGTCATCTTGTTATCTACATTTGATGATATATTATGCTCGATATATGCAACTACCTAATCATTCATAAATTGATCAGAAATTTTATTCTCCAATCAATTATTTATAATATTTATGACAGAGAAGGACCTTTCCACACTTATAATAACAATATATAAAAGCATTTGTTATTTTTAATAGCAACATCTAAAATTATTGACTAAGGGATAACTTATTTTGTTTTATAGTAACTTGATTGATTCTTTTAAATTAGAATTCTTACTCATATATGTCCATAATGTATTTATCAAATTGATATTCAAGATACCAAAGATTATTATAAAAAAACTATCAAAAGCATAGAACCTTTAATGCTTCTAATATGGCATTTGTCCTTTTTAAAACCTCTTTCATTATATATAGTAAACACAAAATCGAATGTTTTGATTAACTTCTATGATGAATAAGCACATGATCTTGACTCAATATCACTATCATTCTCATTGATAGTTTCAAACACATTTATAATAGATGATAACATTATAAGTTAGTAGGTCCAATTTTGAGTTCTTTATGACTATTAAATTCTAGTTCTCTAAGCTTATCAAGTCTCTTATAAGAATCTCCAACACACTTCATTATTATAGAAATAATATCAAACACTTGAGTTACTTGATAATTTTAAACATATAATATGGTAAGTACATCTTGATAAGCACAACAATTGATATAAAAAAACAAAAATATGTCTTCCTTTTATTTTTAAATGTCAATTGCTTCAATGCCAATGTTTTCAACTTGTTGAACTTACCTTCATGTTCTTGGCACCACATATCTTTGGCCATGCAATTGGTTGATACTTAAACCTATTTTAAAGAATATATTGCTGAACTTACCTTCATCTTTTTGGCACCACATATCCTTGACTTTGCAACTGGTTGTTACATAAACCTACTTTATAAAATCTATCTAATAACCTAACGAGTAATGATGGATGAGTACGAGTAACAATATAAAAGATCAAGAAACATTCAACAATCTCACATTGTTATGATCAACAAGAATGTATATAATCTCAATAAAATAGCCTCTAAATGTTTCATTTGACTCGTCATGAATGCAAAATAGAAGTCCTTGTTGTGGGAGAAGTCATATACATCAATGGGCACACTTAAGTGAATTTAATATTTTATTTTTCTTTTGCTACTTGTCTAACAAATCTAGTAGTAATAGATTGGTTTTTATTCACCACAGCATCACATTTGCATTTAGCATTACTATGTGTGCTAAAACTAAGAAGAAAAATAATTTGTTGCATCTTTCTTTGTACTATACTCCAACTGATCAAATGTATTGAACAAAGTAGAAATAAATCAATGTTAATACCTCCATATTTGTTGATTGAAAATTTATAACTACAAGGATGAAATATGAGTTTTTCAAATATGCATGTTGAATTCAATCATATTAAGAAAACTTTAGATCATTACCTTATAGTTTACTAAAAAGCCACTTTGTTACATTGTGGTTTTGATTCTATATCTTAAAGCCTTGAGGTTGCACTAAATGCAAGTATCGTCAATTCCATCAACTTGTGTTTGAGAAGGCAGATAGACCTGCTGACTTGACACTATGCATAAGGTGGTGTATTTCTCTTGTGTACATCAGACGTAGCATAGACAACAACAACAACAACAACAACTAAGCCTTTACTAGACGGGGTCGGCTACATGGATTCTTTGTTTCCACAGATCTCTATCGTGTGCCATGTTAGCAGTTAACTCCCAATAAGCTAGATCATTCTTTATTGTTTCTTTCCAACACTTTTGTGGTCGTCCTCTACCTCTTTTAATACTTTCCAAATTTAGGTTTTCTAACCTTCTTACAGGTTCTTCTTTTGATCTTCTTTCTATATGTCCAAACCATCTTAAACGATGTTCTCTCATTTTATCCTCTATTGGTGCCACTCCTAATTTGTTTCTAATAACCTCATTATGTATACGGTCTTTTCTTGTATGACCACTCATCCATCTCAACATCTTCATTTCTGTCACAGACATCTTTTGTACATGTTGATGATTAACTGCCCAACACTCAGAACCATAAAACATGGCAGGCCTAACTGCTGCTCTATAATATTTACCTTTTAATTTTAATGGTATCTTCTTGTCACAAAGAATACCTGATGCTCCTCTCCATTTTAACCAACCAGCATTAATTCTATGTGTAACATCTCCATCAATTCTTCCATCACTTTGAAAAATTGACCCTAGGTATTTAAAACTTTCCTTCTGGGGAATGCAATGTGTGCCAATTTTAATTTCTATGTCCTCTGAAGTAGCCAAATGATCAAACTTACATTCCATATATTCTGTCTTTGTTCTACTAAGTCGGAGGCCTTTGTTTTCTAATGTTTCTCTCCATAGTTCCAATTTTCTATTAACTTTTTCCTTAGACTCCTCCACTAATACAATGTCATCTGCAAATAACATACACCAAGGTACTTCATCTTGAATATGTTTTGTTAACTCATCCATCACCATTATAAATTAGCATAGACATGGTGCAAAAATCAATGTTTATATGTTGATTTACGTCTATTGTCGAACCAAAACTTTGTATTAGTATCATGTTGCATGATGAAAGTCTACTTTAGTACCTTATATTATATCTACAATCTAATTCAACACACTTTAAAAGTTAGAAATTAGTAATACAAAATTAACACTTAAAATAAATATGATTTTTTTAAAGAAGTTAGAAACATGCACTTATAATCAATATTTAAATTAAGTTAATTAAGAAAAACTCATTTAAATGTTTAAAATTAATGTGTTATTAATTGATAAATTACATTAATAATTTTAATTAAATGCTAATGATTAGTTTAATTAGTAGCTTTGGTTTATATGCAATCATCAATATGGAACAAAATTTCATACTTTAATAGGCAAAAATTTTAAGTTCATATTAATTATTTTCTTAAATTTATCATAAAATACATGTTTGCCCTAGTGGTTGGAATGTTGGACTAAGGAGTCGCAACATGCTGATAAATACAATTTTATTTTATAATACTTTTAGAAAAAGTAGTTTTTAACATCAATTGTATTATAATGCCTATTTAATATTAACTATTTATTTTTATCAACTTAATTTTTATATTGCTAACATCAAACTAATTTTGATGTCTATCAATATAATTTTCATGCCTAATAAATATTATTTTTCATGTCTAGTGGTTGGGGCCTTACTGTTGGGATAAGGAGTCTTCTTTATCTGGATCAAATAATTAAAGTACAAATAATTTTTTAATAAATTAAGAATGGTTTTTAACACGATCTTAATTTTTATGCCTATTAAAATGTAAAATTTAGTTTGTTCGAAACTAGAACGACAATTCCAACCAGAACCGAACTAGGTCGAAAACCTTTCAAATCTCAAACCAAAACCAGTTAGTATGAGAGTACTAAAATGTTGAGTTTCCAAAGTATAAAATCAGACATAGGGTACCAACTATTTATTATTAAGATTATAACTAGAAACCATTAATTACAACCTAGATTTTACAATTAAACCTTTCAGTTCTGATTCACTGCGAGTTTCATTAGTACGTAAGGTCTCCTGATTCTTCTTATTTGAATTGCAATACTTAGTGTACTTCTCGATGAAAGGGTGGAACTTCACAATTTGAAGATCTTTCATCCTACATGCAACAAAAAACCAAAAGCATGTGTTTAAATAAAAAGAAATTCAAAGCTTCATAATGAACAAGGCAACTAGAGATCCAAAATCCATCATCCTAAGACTTCTGTAAACGCGACTGATTTCATAAAATCTTCATGTATTGTCAAGTTTTTACCCTCTAGAATAAGGCCTACATGTCAAAACCTTTACTTAAACCTATGTTTTCATTATAGACCATCATATATTAGGTTTTTACTAGCCAATTGTACATGAATTTTTGGTCTTTTAGTACCTCAACTCACAACACAATCTACTTAAAAAAAGGAGGATGAAAGTAAAGTCCTTAAAAGACTCATCCCTGAATGCTCCTCAAGAGATGTGAGCTTATACTAAAGTTCTTCTCACTCTACCAAGCAAGTTAGAGTTTCGCCTTCTGCAGGCTCCGCTGATTGGGCTTGGTTTGGGTCAAGCCGGCTCGATTTACTGAAGGTTGGATCAAGTAGGTTAGATAAATAAAGTCTCGTGTTCTAATCAAGAGGCTATGATTGCGGTTCGTGTAGGCTGTAACCGGTTAGAGCAGGTCGGTTTTGAACTGAGGGGCGTGACTCAGAATGAAGCTGGTTTCATGGCGGCGGATCCACACTGTGGGGTTCGAAATTCTGAAAATTTATATTTTTGTATTAAAATTTTGAAAATTTTTGAGAACTTTTAAAGCCCGTCCCAAACAAATCTGAAGTCCGTTCCACCCGAAACAAGTTTCTTGATCCACCACTGTACGTATAATCTAATGAGATTCAGACTTATCAAAACGATGAAACAGATTTTGCAAGAAGAATGTGAGATGCAACTTAGTTCTGTAACTATAGATTGATCAAAAGAAATGCGCAACCAGTGTGAACAATGAGAGAGCTAATAGCCACAGAAGTGAACTAAATCAAACGTATTGGTGGCCCGCTGTGAAATCAACACAATGAACTCAAGTCCTACAGATGGGGACGATCCTAACTAAACATGCAGCAATAAGATTATGCAGATGAAAAGGAAGACCCAGACGCGGTAAACCATGAACAGCGTGATGCTGATGAGATCATCAAAAAGTTCTGAATTGAACTAACTAATAAGATTAAATGCATGCAGACAATATGGCTTTAAAGGGTTGAGAAGAGCAAACGGGGCAGCTGTCTATGAAACTTGAGCAGCACGGCGATATCGAGGACTGCACCAACGGAATTCAGGCAACAAAGGAACCACGACTAAAGCTGGACGGCAGACAGGAAGTGGAATCCAAGCAACACTGCTTGATGGAGGAAGCAACACGAGAGCTCCACCACACGCACACGCCAGCGATGAAAATAAACGAAAGAAGAAGAGCAAAAAACAAGAGAGAGATTGCTTTCAACCGTCATAAAACGTTCTAGAGCTACTAAAATTTTGGTTCACGCATTCCAGTCTTTAAGATTCACTTAAGGTACAGCAGATACCTGTAGTGCCAACTTCTGCGGTTTATCATACTACAAAGAATTTTCTTGGAGCTTCACCTTATCACTCATCCTGGCACCTTGAGTTGATTCCAAATTGTTCTTTTCTTCTTTAATTAAAACTGTTAATTAGAACTGCTCCTGCTATCTGTAATTATAGCATTGAGCAATTGGGTTTCTTCCAATTTTGTGAAAGATATTCTTTACCTTTGATGCATATTGTATATATCTCATTTTTGTTCAGTAGAGGTCTGCCTAACACCATCTGGTAATTAAAAAAAACACGAAAGAAAAGGTTTTATTGATCTATCAAAAGAACTCTTACACAACACTTGAAGTAGTACAGGATTGGGAGATAAGAGATGATTTACAATGGTGGTGAACATATCTATCTACAGTTGTTAGGATGTGCAACAAATGGAAACACTGCTGTAAGATTCATGAACCCTTCATGATTGGAAAGCAAATGCAAGGAAGAAAGGGGCCTGGGGATCTGATGGTGCGTCATCCAGTTGTGTTTCGTTATTGAATCTACTACAGATGGCAACAATAATTGCGAGCATAGTGTAGAATTTTCCTATCATGAACAACAAGAATCGGCCTAAAATTTCCTACGCGGGAGAAAATTGTTGAAGAAATGGGATTGTTGCCAACACACTTCGCTATCATGAACAAGAAGAAGAAGAAAAGAAAAATCAAGACAACATTTTATCTTGTGTGGGAGTTTAGCTTTAGAGAGCCCTAACAATGCAAACCTATTTCCCTACCAAATTGTTGCCCGAGAAATAATGAATAAAAGCATCTATAAAGTTAATTTAACCAAAACCCATCAAGTCCAAATAACAACTAGGGATGTCAAAAGGACCTGGCCCCGTCGGCCGGCCCAGTGCATCCCCGGAAGAATGGTGGGCCAGACCAAAATTCTCTGGCCCATGTTAGGAGCTGGACCAAATGGCCCAGCCGGTCTGGCCCTGGGGAACAGTACTTGGGCGGGATGGAATGGCCCATAGGGCCAGTGTGTATACAAACACATTAGATCCCACACACACACATATACACACATAATTATTTATTTTATTAACACATATATTTAGTATATAATTGAATATATCTTATATAAACTTTAACTTTGATAAACATCACCCCCTACACTCTTTCTTGTAGCGTTGCCTCCCTTCAACTCGTTCATCCAAATAGATATAGCACTAAATTTTTTGTATAAGACTACTAAAACGTTTAGTTCCATATCTACCAATATTAAGGAGTGGAGGAGTGATGCAACAATACTATAAAAGGGGGGTGTAGAAGTAGTGTTTATCAGTCCTTCTGGGTATTGTGACTAAGGTCTGCCTGTGTCCAATATAAGCTCTAAAAGACTAATTTTACTGAAAAAGTTTTGTTACATTATATTTGTATAGCTAGTTTAATTAGGTTAAACTATCTTCTAATAAATATGCCCACCCGCCCACCCACACATACATACATACATATGTATATATATACATACATACATATATATATACATACATATATATATATATATATATATACATATATATATATATATATACATATATATATATATATATATATATATATATATATATATATATATATATATATATATATATATATATATATATATATATATATATATATATGGTCTGGCTTGTCCTGTGGCCCTTCAGTGTGGTTAACACCGTAGGCCATGAACAGAATTAGTACATATGTATATATATATGGTCTGGCTTGTCCTGTGGCCCTTCAGTGTGGTTAACACCGTAGGCCATGAACAGAATTAGTATAATCAATATGAAATAAAAACATAGAATGAAACCAGAACCAACCAATTCATCGCTTTTGAAATGCAGATTTGTAGATTCTAATATTATGTTAATATATCACACTTCTATTATATAACAAATAATTAGTATGAAACAGAAAACATACTCAACGTGACAATAAATAGACTTAAAAAGTGTCAGGAACTGAGCTTCAACAAACTTGAAAACCATGCAAAAGAATTCACTAACTCGATCCATGATGGAGTTAAACGACTGCGTATCAAACAACCTGCTCGAAAACTCTCACACACATGTAACAGTCGGGCTTGTCTCCCTCATGGCTGATGTCTCAGAATGAATAGAAAAAAGAAAAAAATCTTAAATCTAGATTATGGCAAGAAAAAACCCCTACAATAAAGACCATCATCCTTACATGGTCTAGAGGCCAAAATACAAATGAGACCAAATCACATGACACTAGTAGAAAAAGGCAATTTAACATGGAAATACCAAATGTAACACCATGATTCTAATGTAGATAAGCTAATTTGGATCCAAATCCAAATCTATTACCTATTATGATCCAAATGGATCTAGATGGATCCAATTGAGATCCAAACTACTATGAATCAAATCAAGTATGATGATACCTCAAGGACTGAATCCGTGTGCCATAAGAATCATGTTCGAGCACTTTCGGCATCCAGTTGGTGCCTTGTAACGATTCTCCTTGTCGAAGCTCGGCATCATCCGCAAGGTCGTGGAATGTTATTCATGCACTCCACGTTCTGAATCTGTTACTCCTAATCCATGTGATCTCCTACGTTTGTGAGCTCTCTCTAGAAGTACCCATGCCTCACTTTGTATTAGTGGTGGTTATTTCACCTTGCTGCAAACTGGAGGGCAACTCCTTTCTCGTTCCCTGAGGGTAGGGTTGAGCAAAATTCAGGTTTAACTGAAAAAATAAATTGAACCAAACTGGTTCGGTTCATGTTCATATAATTCGATTCATATTCAGTTTAAGTTTTTATTAAATTTTAGTTGATGGTTTTATGAATCGAAAAACATTTCTAAATACAGACCCTTCTCTTTTGGCCGTGCTCTAGTTCCCTTTCGTCTCTCTCTCTCTCTCTCTCACACACACACATAGTCACCCTACCTCTCTCTCCGAAAACGATGCTCGAGTGAAACCATAGTGCAACCGTCGATACCACCAACGCCGACCACTTCATGCTTCCACATAATCTGGTTTCTTCCTGCACCATCCATCCAAAGCAATCTATGGTAAGCCTTTCTCCTTTATTCCTTCTCCTTTTTCACTGTTTCAATGATGAATAAATAGAATGAATGTCATCTCGAGTCTGGAAAAGCAAATGACTTGTAAACTTTATATCTTAAGAAGTTTGGTCATTTGATGTATAGTTGAACGTTGAACATAGCTTGAACAGTAATTGTCTTAAAATTTGGAAGAACTAAAGCTATTCACATACATCTATTACCTTGTCGTCTTCCTTTATCTTGAAGATAACATGGTGTTTGTATTGTTGTATGTGGTCTTTGAGTGGTATAATCAATAGTTTACTCCAAAGATCCTAAGTAATATCTAGTAGTACCTTGATAGGACTTGATCAATACAATGTGCTTTTATTGTTTTCATTATATCCTTAGTTAGACAACTAAATAGCGATGCATCAGAATCTTTTGGTGGGTATAAACATGTCAAAATTTGCTATTTCTTTTGGTGCTCAAAGCAAAGTTTCCAATGCTGGTTTTATGGGATAACAGGAAGACTTCTTGTTATCGTTTTTACTTCAGTTGGCATGCAAAATGCCTTTGCACTTTCGCAAAAAAATGATCCATATGGAGCCCTCTTTCATGAGAAAAAGACATACTGGTTGGGGGTTCTGCTGCAACTAGTATGAAGTGATTGGTGCACTGTCATGAGAAAAAGACATACAGAAAGAGACTCTCTCTCTCTGTAAAAACCAATAGGAGAAAGGGGCTCTATGCTTGACTTTTTATTCTTACAAATGGTTGATGTGTTTATGATAAATGATAATATTAGATCTCTAATCTTAAGTCACTATTTCAAATGTTCCAATTGTTGGATTATTTAATTTGTGGTTTTTTGTCAACTTTAACTTAGTTTTTTGAACATGAACTATTCTTTTCTTAATTTTCTACTCTTTCATATATCTGGATTGGTGTTTCATGTCGTGTAATCAAGGAGTGTAAATAGTTTTTTATTAGTGAAGATGCTTGCTTTTTGTGGTAGACGAGGACCGTTGAACGTGGTGCCTAACTATTTCTACAAATGAAGTTGATATGGTAGTGGTAGATGGGTAATATGAACAAGCTTTTGAAGGAAATTGATGATAAACCCTTAACAAATATCATGTGGTTTGAACAACTGTTTGCCTAAATTATTCGTGGAGATCCATGAGAGACACAAGGGGGGAACTTTTGGTTCTCGTTGCATGGATGGGGCAGGATTGGGTCCCTAAACGAGGACGAGGACTATGATTTCAGCCTTGCCCATAACATTCCTACTTATGACTAATCTCTTAGAATCAATGAAAAACATGAAAGAACTTAGATGTGGATTTTGGTAAAAAAATATTCCTAAATATAAATCAATAGTGGCTAAAATGCAAATAAGACCAAATCACACAAACAACTAACCCCCTTTTAGTGTAATTCAATATTAGTAATAAGTTTTCTTACATGCATGTCTACAAAACTGAACAACTGACCCTAAATCTAGAGTCTCCTTTTCTATAAATATATACATGTACACACACACACATATATATATAGGGAGAGAGAGAGATTGACCTCAATTATTAGGTGTAAATGGAAGGTATGTATATATATATATATATGTGTAGAAAGAGGAGAGAGATTACATGTTGCAAATTATGGCACATCATTACTTTTTATAGCGGTAAGTATAACCAAATTGTTTTAGTATTTTTTTGAGTAAAAGAGAGGTACGAGTGCTTAGTATTAAAGGTATAGATCTAACTTACCAATTGTCTTATTATTTTTTAAACAGTCTTATAACTTCTAAATGATACTTATGTCCAAGGAGAGGCATGGGTGCTTTATAGGAGTGAGCATAATTCGGTTAAAATCGAATTACCGAACCAAATCGAGAAATCTCGTTTGGTTCGGTTTTCTTAAATAATGGTTCGAGTTGGGTTTAGATTTTAAAAGTATTTCGGTTTTCGATTCTATAAGGTCTGATTTGAAAAGCCGAATAACCAATATATTAAACGTTAAACCCATTAAACCAAACCCCCCCCGCCCTCTCTCTCTCGTGCAAACCCCCTCCTTTCCCTTGCCCTAATTTCTTCTCTACCTCTTTGTTCCAATGTTTCTCGGTCATCCTTACACAACCCTATACCCGTCTCTTCTTCTTTATGAACCATGTGAGCATAACTGTGGAAACCATCTCAGATTGTTTGATGATGAACAGTCTTCATCACTATCAATAATCTCATTTTGGTTGACAACAATCATCAACGGTAATCTCCTATGCATGTTGTTTTTCATTTTCCCATGCCAAATCCATCTAATTTGGGGTTTGGCATTTCAGTTCTGATGATGCTTTTCGGATTGCATGATTGTGATTTTGAGGGCAGATTGTTTATATGGTGGTAGGGTTTTAAGCTTTCTCAAACATTGTTCATTCTTGTTGTTATTGTCTATTGGTTCTTCTTTATACCCGTTACTTCGATTGGTGTTGTCGCTATGCATGAGAAGATAAAGGAATAGAGTGAGGAAGATATGGGGTTTAATATGTTTGATGTCATGTTTTTGCAACATTGTCATGTTTTAGCTTGATTGAAAAGCATTCTCCATTGAGGAGTCACTTATTTTACTTGGAACTTGAAGAGTGCATGATTTTGTGTAGTTTATTCTCTATTTTGCTTCACTAGCTATTGCAGTAAGACACGCCTCCTTTTACTCAGTGTAATTCGGTATTGGTCGGTCGATTACTTCTCTCCTTTTCCTGTGCTAATGAGTTTTTTTACGTGCATGTTTATAAAACCGAACAACCGACCCAAACCGAACTGAATTAGTTCGATCGGTTTGATTAAGTTTGTTCCACAACTATGTTAGGGTTCAATTTTTCAAATTACTTCTAATTTGGTTTGTGGGTAATTCTGTTTGGTTACTCAATCGAGCCGACTGTATGCACACCCCTAGTGTTTTAGTTCAAAGGTGTGCATGATCTAGCTTACACAAAATCTCTCTCTTCCTATATATAAGTCTAATATGTTTACCATGTTATATATTTTTATATCTTTGAAAATCTCAACCAGCTATTAAATAGATGAATTATTGAGTTTAAAAATAAAAAAGCAAAAAAAGTATATATATATATATATGTTTTTTGATATGTATAGATTTTTATTTTTAACTCTACCATTATGGACGGATGCAGGGGGTAAGGAAGCTAGTCCTAGATAATAAGATTCGTATTGGTTCTTGGAATATCGGAACATTATCGGGTAAGCTAATGGAGCTGGTAGATACTATGATTTGGAGAAAGATTCATATTCTATGTTTACAAGAGACAAAATGGGTTGGAGAAAAAGCAAAGGAGATAGAGGATATAGGTTTTAAATTATGGTACTCAGGTAAAGAAAAGGCTCGAAACGGAGTTGGTATTATCATAAATAAAGATTTAAAGGAGAGTGTAGTAGACATACAACAATATGGTGACCGAATCATGACATTGAAATTAGTGTTAGGAGTAGAGGTTTTGAATATAGTTTGTGTTTACGCACCCCAAGTAGGACTAGAAGATAGTATAAAGACAGTTTTTTGGGAAGAGTTAGATAAGGTGTTTCAAAAGATTCCACAAAGGGAGATGATTTGTTTAGGAGGAGATTTAAATGAACATATCGGTAAAGAGGCATTAGGATATCAAGGGATTCATGGAAACTTTGGTTATGGGGATATAAACGAGGAAGGTAGGGGATTTTAAATTTTGCTATGTCATTTGATCTCTTTATAGTCAATACAATCTTCAAAAAACGAGATGAACATTTAATTACTTATAAGAGTGGCTTATCACAAACACAAATTGATTACTTTATTTGTAGAAAAAAAGATAGAGCGTGTTGTAAAGATTGTAAGGTAATTCGAGGAGAAAGCTTAACCACCCAACATCGACTTTTAGTTATGGATTTACAAATAAAAAAATGGACAAAGAAGAAAAGAGTGCATCGAGCTATTCGGACTAAATGGTGGAACCTCAAAAGCGAGAAAGAAGATATATTTAAACAGAAAGTCCTTCAAGGAGATGTTTGGAATTATGTTGGCACACCCTCTGATATGTGGAACAATATGGCTATACATATTAGGAAAGTGGCGAAAGATGTGTTAGGTGTATCTAAGGGAGGTGTACCAGCACAAAAAGAAGCTTGGTGGTAGAGTGAAGTAGTACAAAATAAAATCAAGGCAAAGAGGGCATGTTACAAATTACATTATGCTAAGAAAACTAGTGAAACTTTAGAAGCTTATAAGAAAGCAAAGAAGGAAGCAAAAAAGGCCGTTAGTGAAGCAAAAGCTAAGATTTGGGAGGACTTATATAAAAAACTCAACTCAAAAGAGGGTGAAAGAGATATTTTTAGGATAGCTAGGGCTAGAGATAAGAAAACTAAAGATCTTAATTATGTTAGATGCATAAAAGACGAGGATGAAAAAATTCTAGTGGCAAATGATGATATAAGAAATAGATGGAAAAACTATTTTTATAATCTTTTTAATGAAAATAAAGATGTTAGTATTAGTTTAGGAGATTTAGCCAAGTCAGAAAAGTATATAAACCATAATTTCTACCGACGTATTCAAAAGAATGAAGTCAAAGAGGCTCTTAAACATATGAAGAGTGGTAAATCGGTAGGACCAGATAATATTCCTATAGAAGTTTGGAAAATACTAGGAGAAATAGGAATCACTTGGCTCACAAGACTATTTAATGAAATATGGAAAAACCAAAAGATGCCCGAGGAATGGAGAGCAAGTACACTTATACCCGTATATAAGAACAAGGAAGACATTCAAAATTGTGCGAATTATCGAGGTATCAAGTTAATGAGTCATACTATGAAATTATGGGAAAGAATTATCGAACGTAGGTTAAGACAAGTATCAAGTACAACAGAGAATCAATTTGGATTTATGCCAGGTAGATCTACTATTGAAGCGATTCACCTTCTAAGACGTCTTATGGAACATTTTAGAGCAAGAAAGAAAGACCTTCACATGATATTTATTGATCTAGAAAAAGCTTATGATAGGGTACCGAGGGAGGTTCTTTGGAGAACTTTGGAAAAAAGAGGTATCCCATTGACATATATTAACCTTATAAGAGACATGTATGATGGTGCAAAAACATGTGTGAGGACTCATGAAGGAACGACAGACTTCTTTGAAGTTAATATTGGGTTACATCAAGGATCAACTTTAAGTCCATACTTATTTATAATGGTGATAGATGAGTTAACAAAACATATTCAAGATGAAGTACCTTGGTGTATGTTATTTGCAGATGACATTGTATTATTGGAGGAGTCCAAGGAAAAAGTTAATAGAAAATTGGAACTATGGAGAGAAACATTAGAAAACAAAGGCCTCCGACTTAGTAGAACAAAGACAGAATATATGGAATGTAAGTTTGATCATTTGGCTACTTCAGAGGACATAGAAATTAAAATTGGCACACATTGCATTCCCCAAAAGGAAAGTTTTAAATACCTAGGGTCAATTTTTCAAAGTGATGGAAGAATTGATGGAGATGTTACACATAGAATTAATGCTGGTTGGTTAAAATGGAGAGGAGCATAAGGTATTCTTTGTGATAAGAAGATACCATTAAAATTAAAAGGTAAATATTATAGAGCAGCAATTAGGCCTGCCATGTTTTATGGTTCTGAGTGTTGGGCAGTTAATCATCAACATGTACAAAAGATGTCTGTGACAGAAATGAAGATGTTGAGATGGATGAGTGGTCATACAAGAAAAGACCGTATACATAATGAGGTTATTAGAAACAAATTAGGAGTGACACCAATAGAGGATAAAATGAGAGAACATCGTTTAAGATGGTTTGGACATATAGAAAGAAGATCAAAAGAAGAACTAGTAAGAAGGTTAGAAAAACTAAATTTGGAAAGTATTAAAAGAGATAGAGGACGATCACAAAAGTGTTGGAAAGAAACAATAAAGAATGATCTAGCTTATTGGGAGTTAACTGCTAACATGGCACACGATAAGGATATGTGGAAACAAAGAATCCATGTAGCCGACCCCGTCTAGTATGGGAAAAGGCTTAGTTGTTGTAGTGCATTATTTAACAATCATTTCAAGAATCCACAATAAATACATATCCACAATCCCATGTATAAGCACAGCTACATACAACTCATTTAATTTGAATAATTACATCTACATACAACTCATTTAGTTTCAATAATCATATCCATCCAAAATAACATTATTATTATAAAAGGTTGTAGGAGTTATCCGACCCTCCTTATAAGATGTGGTCGTTTTGTTACTATACTATCAATTTCCACGGCAAGGTGATGATGGTGCACCTTGTAATTACCCTAATGAAAAATGCCTAGGACTTACAAGTTTCTAAAGACTTGCACAACCTTCCACAATCACCTTTTAAATTTACTTTTTAATGGATGATCTAGACAGTTGATCTCTATCCATTGAGCAGTCACGAGTGTTTGCATCGATTTAAATACACCAACCTCTCTCTCTCTAATATATATATATACATATATATATATATCGTTGTGGGCATGTAGGCAATTAAGCATGGACAATTCTGTAGTTTCCCTATTCTCTCACCCTCTGAACGGTGGAGACGCGGATACAGGACCAAAACGCGTCCTCACCTCCATCTCACAACTTTGCCATACTTTAGCCGTCACAAAGACGCAATGACTATTTTTAAAGATAGATACAGCGAGAAAGAAAGAGAAACGTGTTGGGATAAGAAAGGTTCCTCCATGCTTGACCCGGAAGGGCAGAGGGGGACAAACTACACTTTAAAGAATCACAACTAGCCGAACTCGGCTCGTCGCTTCATTTTTTGAACTCTCTTTCGATCCGTCAACGTACAACCAAGATTCGTTGAAGGAGTTGTTTACGATAAATAATGAAGTCATGTGGTTGGAGCTGAGTTTGTGCTCGATTTGACAGAGCAGCGTTCAGTGGCGGCAACAAAATGCGCCACCAACAATCACCTTCCTCGCAGAAAGATATGAACAAGGCCGCTCCTTTGGCGAGCGCGAGAGAGAGCCGAGCGAAACCATTAGCTGAGAGAGAGAGAGAGAGAGAGAGAGAGAGATAAGCTTTCTTTATGGTCATAGCAGTACAACTTTCATTCAAAGCGATCGACCATGTGATGAAATCAGGCAGCGGTAGAGAATATGAGTAATTAGACACCTTCGAAAAATAACATTCCTTCTTGCAACGAGTTGTCATACATAGACAAAGATCGGTGCTTGATGGTTGTCCATTTGGGGTAGGTCACCATGATTCTTAATGCGATTGTAAAAGAAAAGCTTAGGTTCAAAAGATAACAGTTGCAAAAACAATAACCGAAGTTTGTAAGAGTTCAAGAATCAAAATAGAGTTTGAATTAAAATAAATAAAGCATTTGGATTGAAAACACAAGATCGTTTTATTGAAAGAGAAAAGTATTACATGTCTTATTTATACGCTAACTTTACGGAGAAAAATATCAAGCAAGAGGTTGTCTTTAAGATAAAGAGGCCCCAAACCTAAATATTAAAGAGGAAAAGTTATCCAAACATCAGGTTGATGATATATATAATATGATAATTGAGTTGCTAAACGTCATTTCATGTCAGACTTTATTAGACGATTTGGATGGTTCATGTGATCGCATAAATGATATCGATCAAATTCTTATATCGTGACTGTATCGATACTATTTAATATATATGAGTATATTAAATGTGACACTATTTAATCACTATAATTCAATTGATCACACGATTAGTAATAATAATGACGATAATAACAATTAAAACTTATCTCACAGCTCTACCTCTCTTTATATATATAGAGAGAAAGAATTTGTTTTAAGGATAAGGCGCACGTTCAATATATATATATATTGGCCGACTCAGTTTGAAAGAGTTTCACTTAAAATTTCAATATTATATATATATATATATGTTTTCTGAGAAAACCCAAATAGGATCCTTTAAACTTCACTAGAAACGCTTGTGTGAAAGAGCCACGAGCAACTGGTTTTAATACCAGTACTGCTACTTTTGTCTCTATCTGCCTTCGTTACGCTTTCTCTCTCTACACGCATTAATGCATCATTCGCTTTTGGCGTCGTCCGCACGCACCACCTTTCTTTTGTCTTCTTTCTTCCAATCACCACAAGATTGGACAAATCGGTATTTCAATATTAGGGGGAGAGCAATTATGATGCAAGAGCTCGCCTTGCTTTTCGTTCTTCTTTTGAATTCTTTTTGCCATCATCGTCCAGTAATATTGACATTTTAGAAGGAAATTTCTTTCGGCTTCTTGGAAAAGAAAAGAACAGAAAAGGAAGCACACGTTTATATAATGTTTACGTAAAAAACGAAAATCGAACCCTCTTTACTTGCTGGTATTAATTTCTCACACTTTATTTTAATGGCGATGTGGAAGAGGGACTCCTCCATGGGCCATTGTTTCCGAGCCGTCGTGTTTGTCTTGACTCTCAAAGAGTGCCCACTCTGCATTTCTGGAAGCTAGCGTTTGACTCTCTCTCTCCTCTTATATCTCCGTGTTCAATACCCTAAACGACAATATCGGTGGTTGTTTAAATTGGGTTCGTTCCTGGTTGGAGCCCACAGTTTTGCTTTTCTCTGCCTAGAATCAAGGGTTTGGCAGAGAGAGATTGACGGGCCCTCACACCCGCCAACGGGAGTTGTGTTGTGTGCTCTTACTCTAGAGAGAAAGAGGAAGTGGGCGAATTGGGTTCTTATGCTTCTTGACGTTGGTGGTGTTTTTAGTTCGTTCTCTACTGAATAATGAGAGGAGAGTTCGTTGGGGAGGGAGCGTTTTGGTTGCTGAAGAATTTTGTTTAGTGCTGTTGGTTCAGTTATGGCGGGAAGCAACGATTTGACCCTCAATGACGCCAAGGTAGAGTCTTCCTTCTAAGTTTAATCTTTTTACTTCTACCTATCAATCTTCCAGACTCTTTCGTTATTTGTTGATGGCCTTGATCTTGATTAACGCCAAGGTAGAGTCTTCCTTCTAAGTTTAATCTTTTAACTTCTACTTACCTACCTATCAATCTTGATTAACGGGGTGATTGGGATTTCCTGTTTTCATGGGTTTTCTTTTGATTGTTTTTGCTCTGTGGAATTAGTGCAAAATCTATCGCTTTGGGGGTAAAACGCAGGACTTTTTTTTCTGTGATGCTTGTTTGTTTGATTCCCCTGTGCAAGAAAGAAGCCCTTTCTTGTTATTTCTGTATCTGCTACGGGTTTGATGCCTGAAGATAGGAGGGAGTTTCGATTTCCCTGTTCTTTATGCGTTTGTTTTCCTTTATGTCGGGATTAAGCCGGATGTAAATAAATCTATATCTTGTCGCCCGTGAACTGGGATATTAGTTTTTCTATATATATATTATATATATATATATATATATATATATATATATATATATAGAGAGAGAGAGAGAGAGAGAGAGAGAGAGAGAGAGAGAGAGAGAGAGAGAGAGAGAGAGAGAGAGAGAGAGAGAGTTCTTCCATTTGTTTGCCTGATGGTTGTTTTCTGGAGTTCCCCCTTTCTGATTGCTGATAAAATGAAGAAATTGGTATATCGTTCTTGGTGTTCAAAAGTTGGTTTCTTTTGCGCAGGCGGTGGTTCCGCTCAATACATGGGTTCTGATCTCCAATTTCAAGTTAGCTTACAATCTTCTCCGCCGTCCGGATGGAACGTTCAATCGGCATTTAGCAGAGTTTCTAGATAGGAAGGTGCCTGCAAATGCAACCCCGGTCGACGGAGTCTACTCCTTTGATGTGATCGTCGAGCGCTCCACCAGCCTTCTTAGTCGCGTCTACAGGCCAGCCAATGATAGTTTGTCTGCTGGAGCCGCTACCACTGTATCCTTCGAACCCGTGTCCAGCGATACAGCTGTTCCTGTGATAATTTTCTTTCATGGTGGAAGCTTTGCTCACTCCTCTGCAAATAGTTCCATTTATGACACCCTGTGCCGCCGCCTTGTGACCTTCTGCAAGGCGGTTGTGGTCTCTGTGAACTACCGCCGGTCACCTGAGCACCGGTTCCCTTGTCCTTATGATGATGGATGGGCAGCACTGGAGTGGGTGAACTCTAGGCCATGGTTGAAGGGTAGCAAGGGCTCGAAGTTGAACATTTTCTTGGCTGGTGACAGTTCGGGCGGCAACATCGCACACCATGTTGCTCTGAGGGCAGCACAGTCTGGGATTCAGCTGGCTGGTAACATACTGCTCAATCCCATGTTTGGTGGTGAGGAGAGAACTGAATCTGAGAAGAAGTTAGATGGCAAGTACTTTGTCTCCATCCAGGATAGGGACTGGTATTGGAGAGCATTCCTTCCAGAGGGTGCAAACCGCGACCATCCTGCCTGCAGTCCTTTTGGTCCCAATGGTGTGAGACTGAAGGGCCTGCCATTCCCGAAAAGCCTTGTTGTTGTTGCGGGGCTTGATCTTCTCCATGACCGGCAGTTAGCCTATGTTGAGGGCCTCAAGAGGGAAGAGCAGGATGTGAAACTAATCTATCTGGAGCAGGTGACAATCGGCTTCTACTTGCTCCCCAACACGGAACACTTCTATGAAGTGATGGAGGAAATCAAAGACTTTGTGAGTTCCAACAGCTCATACCCTGACCCTTCTGTTATAACCAGATCAGAAGCTTGACGTTATTTGTCTGCGGTTCTCTTTTTCCTTTTCGGTCAGTATCAGTGTTCAGCTTAAGCATTTCACTGCGGTTTTGTTGATGTTGTAAGGCACGTAGTGGGAACTACTTGGTGACCTTTTCCTTTTCTCTTTCGGGGCTATGAATCTGCTCGAGCTGCGCTTGGTAGAGTAAAAGATCCAATCACACCATGTTGAGGAAAGCTCCACATACCTCTGGTTTGAGGTAGCACATACATATTGCTGATTGAGGGTAGAACTTGAGGACAAACCGATATTGCGCTGAGTGCTTAGATGCATAACATCACACTAGGGAATCTTCTGCATGATGAATTGTTCGATTGCCAACGCATGCAAGTGTTGTAAATCCACAGAAGCGTGCGATATGATGAATTTTTGCAGAATGATCAACAGCAGCCATGACGACCTGCATCTGATGCGATCTAGTTTAAGGCTCGACATCATCTCCTTGTGGCTATCCTGTTTCAACAGATGAGTTATTGTTTCTCATCCAGCTAATTCAAGTGGTAATGCTGTATGTTGAATGGGGTTCATCCATGTTTTAGTGACTCAATAATCGTGTCTTAGAAAATATACATACTAATATATGAAAAATCCAATAGCTGATGTAATTTCTTTGAATACTGAGTGCTCTATTTCCATCTCTTGATCAATTTTGTTTTCCATCTCACGTGTTGTTTTCTTCTGTTTTTTGGTATTCATCTGCTACCAATGAAGTAAGAAGCTTTTCAAGGGTTGAACCCTTACAAGCTCGAAGAGAATCTACACAGAGAGCACACTATTGGATTTTTTCCATCCAGTTCTCTCTTAAGAGAGCTGTCTCGTGGAAACATGGAACATTTGTGTGTGAAGGATAAGCTTCCTTTCATTTGAAAGCGTGGTGAGATTCCAATGCCGAAGGAAAGTAAAAAGCAGTAGATAAAATATGTGGATCTAGAGGGCCTGAGGTCTGTTTGTATGTCACTTTAACAGATTACAAGGGGTTTTATCATCTGGGAACGATCTTAGTCGTCCAGATCAATGCATCCGGACGACCAGGATTTTGTTACCATGGTCTAATTGTGATTTCGTCCGCTTTGCGTACTCTCCACCAGAATTGGTGTTCGTTCAGTTGACTAAAAGTTTTGAAAAAAATCTTCTGTTGAGTTGGAAATTGAGGAATCATGCTGTCTGCACTGTGAATGAATAGCATCTTCGCGCATTACATGTGATTTTCGTTTAGTATCAACAGGAAAAGCTTGTAAGTGCCATAATCTGTTGCTCGTGAATCGCATTTCTCAAGAAACGGATTCCAAAAGCATGTTATACCTTCTGATTTTGGTCAGCAAGAACGGAACAAAGAGGGTGCTCTGCATGTTTTCGCATAAGAACACAAGCAAAATTTTTGTCCTCAACTCAATTCGATTGAACTTGGCGATCAAATGATTGTTTAGAACACCTCTGCCAAAATCACGGACGATTCTTCTCTGAACATATAAATGAAATGGATCGTCGGAGTCTAGCCTAGCATCTCTCTTATCTTTACAGGACGGCGTTCTTATTTAAAAAAAGGTAATTCATGACTGAATCATTTCTTAATATTACCTTCTCAGACTCTCCAGACACTATTGCATTGGGACATGACCTCCCCTCTTTTATGAACGAGTAGAAAATAACTCTTCAGAATGATCTACTAAAAGGTAGTAGGATCACTCTTTACATTTCAATCTAGCACATCACAAGTCTGCTGTCTACGCTACTCTGCTAGATGCCCAATATATCAGATTATCTATATCTGACATTCATCTTTTTTTAGATTCAAAGGGAGGCCGGATTCTAACACACGCCTGGGAATTGAACTCACCCCCAGCAACGTGCGAGTAAGAGCCCTGCCAGATATCTCACTTATACCTGTTCGTATTACCTATATCTCAGATCAATATGTCAAATTAAATGAAATTTACATCTGCCAAAACTTTCTCTCTCAGTGGTGATAGTCCTTTTAGCTCTCTATACACTGAACCTGCTTGTAAGCATTTGTCTCTGGGGCCCGACGTATTTCTAGACACCTCATCTGGTACAAGTTGGTGATGATCATGGAGATTCTAGAGGCTCCAAATCCCCCCAATAGTAGGAAGCTTGAAGAGACGGCAATACTTCTTGATTAGTGGGTGCGCTCACTCATTTGTCCACTTACCTCATTTTCCTCCACATGCTACCTTCTTTTCCGGTGCAGGCAAATAAACATTTCACACCCACATCTTGCTCATGAGAAACCTGAAGGTTCAAATCACCAAAAAGTGTGGGAAGCGTGAGGAGACAAAAACACCTTTTGTTGATTAGTCCACCAAAAGTGCTTCCTCTGCATGATAGGAAGTGTCCTCGTTCATTTGCCACTTTGCTCAATTTCCACCGCAAAGTATTTCTTTTGTTGTGTGCGCACAAACAGATTGCACCATATATATTTTGTTACTAATTAAACTTTAATGAGCGGTAGTTTCATCCTTTTTCATAAGCATCGACAAGTATATTTGATGAATACCTAAAAAGATCGTTTCCTAAGGTTTCTACATAATTTATTATAAGGAAAATGGCCTAAAAATTATTATTTCTCCAGTTTCCTACTTTACATGTAAATCTTTTGAAGAATCCAAGGTTGTTCCCCCCTCCCCAGGTTTGATGCCAAAATTCTCATGTAAATGCAACATGATCAGACATGAAAGAAAAACGCAAATAGAGTACTTGAAAACATCAAACAAATGTGAGACTTAAATGCAACAAAATATGTTGATGGGAGTGCATCTAGAGCATTAGCTCAACGGCAGGGTGTTCTAGCGACATTGCTGTTGGTGGGGAGTTTGATTCTTAGAGGATGCCTGTGTGGGTGTGAGTGTGTTAGGCTTCGGCCTTCTCTTGCAACAAAAAAAGTATGAATTAAGTTTTATTAGAAGGAGCATTCACCTTTCCTCCCACAAAACAAATGATCCCTACAACCTTTCATTCATATTATTTAGCCACTATTTTCCTATCAAAGTCAAGTACAATTAAATGTCTAATTATTGAATGTTGAATGGCCTTCTCTTGCAACAAAAAAAGTATGAATTAAGTTTTATTGGAAGGAGCATTCACCTTTCCTTCCCATAAAGCAAATGATCCCTCAGTCTATTGGCAAGCGTTTCGCAGTTATAATGCATTCACCATTCAATAATTAGACATTTAATTGTACTTGACTTTGATAGGAAAATAGTGGCTAAATAATATGAAAGAAAGGCTGCTTCGGCCTTCTCTTGCAACAAAAAAAGTATGAATTAAGTTTTATTAGAAGGAGCATTCACCTTTCCTCCCATAAAACAAATGATCCCTACAACCTTTCATTCATATTATTTAGCCACTATTTTCCTATCAAAGTCAAGCACAATTAAATGTCTAATTATTGAATGTTGAATGGCCTTCTCTTGCAACAAAAAAAGTATGAATTAAGTTTTATTGGAAGGAGCATTCACCTTTCCTTCCCATAAAACAAATGATCCCTCAGTCTATTGGCAAGCGTTTCGCAGTTATAATGCATTCACCATTCAATAATTAGACATTTAATTGTACTCGACTTTGATAGGAAAATAGTGGCTAAATAATATGAAAGAAAGGCTGTAGATGCAAGGCTTGTCAAACCCAAATTTTAATACAAAAGTGTTTCTTTGTATTTAGGAAAAACCAAGTTTTTTTTTTTGTAGGATTCATATTAGGCCTCGAGGGTGTGTGTGTTTGGATACGGTCAAAGGGATTTCACTTTTTCCACAAGCACCTAATGTAGAAAGAAGCGAATCCCTTGGTTTAAAGGATGGGCATTTTTTTTGGTTACAAGAGGAGGCTGAGCCCAACATTCCCACCAGCAGCAAAGGCACTAGAGTGTCCTCCCGTTGAGCTAACGCTCTCAATGCATGCGAATTTTCTTTTGATAGGTTCCTATTCTAATTTCTTAGTTATTATTAACTCAGTGAGAAAAACTTTCATCTGAATGCAGATGAACACAGGAGACATTTGGTTCATCCACAAACGGGTTCATGTGAAGGTCATCCGTAAGAATGGGTTACTCGTGTGACCCGACCAAATTTAACCTGAGTAGGACACGAAAGTGCCCCAAGAAATCGGATTGGTGATGGCATTGCTCGACTCTTTTGAACTACTAGACCCAAACCGGCATACAAACCTGCCGGTTTTCACCTTTTTGGTGGCTTCCAAACACCCATACACATGCTGATCCACACACTAAAGTGTGGAATTCCGTTCATTACAATTTCCATGTAGTTTGATACATAGATGTGCCAACAATCAGTTCATGCACACTGAGAACAACACCAAGAAGAAAACCACAAACGGGCAGCCTTCAACCTTGTCCACCTGTACATTGGTGGAGGATCACCTCTCCTTCTCTCCCTCTCAACCTCAAGGGGGTTGAGGTGAACCTCCCCAGAAAGGGGGAGGCGGTAAAAGCCTCCTCAGCCTAACATGCAGCCTTTTGTATGGCTGCACTGCACACTCAGTGGACGGACCGGATCCTACGATAGTATCCGTTTCTCCTATACAGTCCAGGTCCATCTTGGATCTAGGTCCGTGGACTCATTCCCAAGCCCCACTACACTCACTCAGGTCCAACACGACTCTCCTCAGATCTTTACACATCATATGGCTTGGGGCCAACCACAAACCCCAATGCACACTGTGATCCTTTTATATGCATATACACCTTAAAGAAGTTTTTTTTAAAGATCTTCGCTCATGTAAAGATCACCCTTGCATGATCAATCTCAAACTCGTATAAAGAAGAAATGTTAAGTTAGGCTTCCAACAATCAACATAAAACTTTGTCGGATAAAAGAGAAAGGTTGCATTAGGCTTCCAACAACTAACATAAAACTTTGTCGAGAGTTATTTATCATGGATTCTACAAAGTATGATAGAGCTAATACAGCTGATCCATCTAGTATAAGAAAATGCTTAGTTGTTGTTTGGTTATAAGATTAAGCCGAAGCCCACCCACACATGTACCTTTGGAATCGAACTCTCCACCACCAACAACGGTGCTAAAACGTCCTGTCGTTGAGCTAATGCACATGATGCACCTATAAAACGGATTTATTATGCTCAAATGATCACGCACACCCCCTTATACACAAATAGGCCTCACCACATACATACACCGACACTTGTCATGCCGCTTAATGTAGTCCTGGAGCCTCGTGCACATCTGCATGCTTTGTGTTCAATCCTTCGCACCACATTGGAAGCTCCCACGCATGAACTGAATCCGTCCGGTTGATACAACCATGTGTGGCCACGGGGGTTTCTTGTATTTTTTTAATCTTTTTTTGGTTGGAGGAGGAGGCTGAAGCCTAACAAAAACACCAACGCATGCACCCTCTGAAAGTCAGACTCTCCACCACCAGCGGCGGCACTAGAACACCCTGCAGTTGAGCTAAAACTCTTGGTGAGGATTTGTGTTTTTGTGCCAATTAGTGTGGATGGTACACTGATATTTGAAAATCTAAACTACCTGGTATCAAAGTTTATGAGTTATTGAGATTAGGATGTATTAGTGATTGAATCTTAATAACAAATACTTTAATTTTAAGAAAATCGATAAGGTTGTGAGTTCGGGTGGGCATCCGTGTGAGTGTACATCGATAAGGTTATACTTACCCCTATCCAGTAACATCAATTCTCTAATGTTTATCTCATGCTGCAAGTACGTGACAGAGGTGTTCAAATGGTTGCTTCAGCTCAACTAGTAGAGTTTGATGCGAATTCTTACAAGATGTACACGAAGCATTTTTCCAGGGAACATCAAGTTTGCATTTGACGCGCCGGATTTAAACGCTTATAAAAACTTCTGCTTCTTTGTGCTCAAGACGCCATTCGCCTTTCTCTTTCGTTGGGGGTTCAGAATTTCGCGACAAACCGACACCGTGATGATGTAAATAAAAAGCTTCTTTCTCTCGATAATTTCATGGGAAATTGCTTACTTGGATTTAGCGGCTATCTTCCTGCTGAGGGCCCTTGGCTCATCGATAGAATGAACAGCAAGGCTTATGTTTCGCAGTTCTCCACTGACGGCACACTCTTTGTTGCGGGGGTTCAGGTAGTCTTCCCTGGTGATTCTTTTCTCACCGGAATTCACAAGCGGTGCTGCGGAATGTTAGTTTCCTACCATGCTTGTCTATTAAAATGCTTTTGTTGGAGGAATCCTTTAAGATGTTTAGCATGCGCTGGATGTCTAGTAAGACCGTCATAGACGAGTTGTCGGCAGGGATATCTTTCGTATGTACCGCAAAAGCAATTGTATAATGACGTTCATTTCTTTTGCTTTCCTTTTGATCCTCTGGAGGGAAAGGAGTACGAGCGCTTCTGCTGGAGTAAAAAAACCTTTGAATGAGATTTTGGGGAATTGGTAATTGGTTTAACGCATTATCTTCTTGGCATACCGGTAACTATTAATGTGTACAGTGTACCATCTTGGCGATTATCAGTAAATTCTTCTTAATTAGCTAGAAGGAAAATCTCTTTTGTCTGGAATTCACATGCGATGTGGTGGATTGCTAGTTTCATGCGTTCTTTCAATTAATTCTTCTGCCCATCGGACTTAACAGACAGTGCTGCAAACTGTTAATTTCTTGCTTTTGTTGTTTCTTATTCTGTTTTGCTGCTTAACTGGTATACTCGGACCGGCCTAATGTATTGGTCATATCTTTCAGAACCGCCAAATGAGAATTTACGATGTTGAGAATGGTTGGAAGGTTCAAAAGGATACCCTTGCTGAGAACTTGAGATGGACCGTTACTGATGCCTCTCTTTCACCCGATCAACGGTTCTTGGTGGGTTTTGTGTTTTAGCTTTGCTTCACCAATTGGCTCTAATATACTTGTTGCATTTGTTTCACAATCTTGTATGATATGCTTTTCCGTTACCTTTGCAGGTGTACTCTACCATGTCACCCATTGTTCACATCGTTGACGCAGGCAGCAGGCATGCTGGGGAGCTATCAGTTGCTAATGTCACTGTATGCGCTTTCTGCAAATTCTACTCCAATCTTGCTTTCTGAGAGCTATTGATATAGAGAAAAACTTACCTTAGGTACAATACAATACAATTTTTACATTATTGGTTGCAGCTAGTTGTGTCAATGGTTGGCAGCAGGCATGCTGGGGAGCTAACAGTTGCTAATGTCACTGTATGCGCTTTCTGCAAATTCTACTCCAATCTTGCTTTCTGAGAGCTATTGATATCCAGAAAAACTTACCTTAGGTACAATGCAATACGATTTTTACATTATTGGTTGCAACTAGTTGTGTCAATGGTCGTGATGGGGGTTCAGGACTTATTGCTTGCAAAAGTGAAACCTCTTCAGAGTCTAATACTGTATTTTGATAATGTAACTAGACGTTCGAACATATCTAAAGATCTGGACCTGATGTTGAATAGGAACAGGAATAACTGGACCTTATAGCCTCTTCCAGCTGCAATTCCTGTTTGAAGACCTTGCCTGATGATAAGAATTTCGAGATTCCAGTGGTCAATATGAAAGTTGAAAATGATTTGCATGTCACAGAAATTACATCTGAGATTCACGTTCTTTGTGAAAATCATCCTTGTTCTTTTTTATATGATAACAGCGGACACTGGTCAGAGCGTAGACAGATGATGTGGTAGAAAGAAAAAACTTCTGATGTCATACCAAATTTAGTATGGGATGGTTGCTCATGTAGCTATGATGCATTTCTTGCCAGCTGATGGATCGGCCTTGTTTTATTCCATGTGATATTGTTGTTATGCCCAATCATTAGATCTTGCTACATTAAAAAATCTATGCAGTCAAAGTTACTAATCCAAGTTTTCTGGTTCCTTCAGTCATGGTTAATCTTGATTCCTAATAATTTACAGCTTGATTTTGGTATCTAAATTTCAGTTTGTCTCTATCAGAAATTAGTTATTGAATCCTGATTGTCATTTTAGTGGTTGAACTTTCCTGTGGGGCTTTGAGTTGTCTATGACTTTTCCAGTTATGTATTAGCAACCAACATTGATGCGGTTATGTTACGGATAGCCATTTTAGTGCTGGTTGACGTTGACTTGAGTATCCATCTACAGGAAGATGTTAATGCGGTCTCTTTTGCTGATGAAGCTGGCCATATCTTGTATTCTGGAAGTGACGATAGCTTTTGCAAGGTATGCATAAATTTGACACTTCAACTGAAAAAAATACAAATATTATAACTACTTCAATGTGTGGCTGCATGAGGAAAGATCAGTTCCACACTGAGGTTACTAGAGAAAGAGTTGGCAACATGAAGTTCCAATGAGAAGGTGTGAGGATTTTGATGGTGAACACTTTAGAAGAGGGAGAGGAAGGCTTAAAAAGTGTTGGGAGGAAACACTAAAACTTGATCTTATTCTTTTAAAGGTAAATGCTAAAATGACTTGAGATCAAGCTCAATGGTGACTAAGAATCATTCCGTTGAGCTTGGTTTTGGTTTTGGGTTATAACTAGTGGGACCTGTGAGTGTGTAGGCGTGCTAGAGAGAGAGAGAGAGAGAGAGAGAGAGAGAGAGAGAGAGAGAGAGAGAGAGAGAGAGAGAGAGAGAGAGAGAGAGAGAGAGAGAGAGAGAGAGAGAGAGAGAGAGAGGATAATGTTCACACATGTACAGAAAGTCTTATGTGACTTAATGTTGGAGTTTACTCGCCATGCTTTCTTAATCTTGAAGAAGGAAGAAAAGCCATATGGATCTAGGCGGTGTTCAAGTTAGCACTTAGCAGCATGAAATGTCAACTTTGACACATCTCATTTGGAGTATTGAAAACATGCAGCAGACTAACTTTTGCTATCTACGATTATCCTGCATATTAGAGCGTCTAAAGTTGTTGGCTTCTTCAGGTTTGGGACAGGCGCTGCTTTAGTTCAAGAGGTCTTGGTGGGTCACTTAGAGGGTATCACATTTATTGATAGTCTTGGAGATGGGCGTTACCTCATCTCAAATGGAAAAGATCAATCCATCAAACTATGGGATATATGGAAAATGTCATCTAACACTAGGTGTGTAATTCTTTGTGCCACTCTTATTAGTTTGTTATTAGTTATTTGCTTTTAACCAGTGTTTTTCGACGCGTATCGTATCGTGTATCATTTTGGTCCACGATACGGGCATATTATATCGTATTGTATTATATTGTATCGTACTTTAATATTAAAAAGTAGTAAAAAAAAATCAGAAAAAATTAAAAAAAATCTAAAAAAAATCAAAGAATTGCAAAGAATTCATATAATGAAAAGTTTAGTACATATTGATCATTCACCATTGAACAACAACAAAACAACAACAGCTAAGCCTTTTCCCATACTAGACGGGGTCGGCTACATGGATTCTTTGTTTCCAGAGATCCCTATTGTGTGCCATGTTAGCAGTTAACTCACAATAAGCTAGATCATTTTTTATTGTTTCTTTCCAACACTTTTGTGGTCGTCCTCTAGCTCTTTTAATACTTTTCAAATTTAGTTTTTCTAATATTCTTATGGGTTCTTCTTTTGATCTTCTTTCTATATGTCCAAACCATCTTAAACAATATTCTCTCATTTTATCCTCTAATGGTGCCGCTCCTAATTTGTTTCTAATATCCTCATTATGTATACGGTCTTTTCTTCTATGACCACTCATCCATCTCAACATCTTCATTTCTGTCACAGACATCTTTTGTACATGTTGATGATTAACTGCCCAACACTCAGAACCATAAAACATGGCAAGCCTAATTGGTGCTCTATAATATTTACCTTTTAACTTTAATGGTATCTTCTTATCACAAAGAATACCTGATGCTCCTCTCCATTTTAACTAACCAGCATTAATTCTATGCGTAACATCTCCATCAATCCTTCCATCACTCTAAAAAATTGACCCTAGGTATTTAAAACTTTCCTTTTGGGGAATGCAATGTGTGCCAATTTTAATTTCTATGTCCTCTGAGGTAACCAAATGATCAAACTTACATTCCATATATTTTGTCTTTGTTCTACTAAGTCGGAGGCCTTTGCTTTCTAATGTTTCTCTCCATAGTTCCAATTTTCTATTAACTTTTTCCTTAGACTCCTTCACTAATACAATGTCATCCGCAAATAACATACACCAAGGTACTTCATCTTGAATATGTTTTGTTAACTCATCCATCACCATTATAAATAAGTATGGACTTAAAGTTGATCCTTGATGTAACCTAATATTAATGTCAAAGAAGTATGTCATTCCTTCATGAGTCCTCACACATGTTTTTGCACTATCATATATGTCTCTTACAAGGTTAATGTATGTTAATGGGATATCTCTTTTTTCCAAGGTTCTCCAAAGAACCTCCCTTGGTACCCTATCATAAGATTTTTGTAGATCAATAAATATCATATGAAGGTTTTTCTTTTTTGCTCTAAAATGTTCCATAAGACGTCTCAAAAGGTGAATCACTTCAATAGTAGATATGTCTGACATGAATCCAAATTGGTTCTCTGTTGTACTTGATACTTGTCTTAACCTACGTTCGATAATTCTTTCCCATAATTTCATAGTATGGCTCATTAATTTGATACCTCGATAATTTGCACAATTTTGAATGTCTCCCTTGTTCTTATATATGGGTGTAAGTGTACTTGCTCTCCATTCCTCGGGCATCTTTTGGTTTTTCCATATTTCATTAAATAGTCTTGTGAGCCAAGTGATTCCTATGTGTCCTATATTTTCCAAACTTCTATAGGAATATTATCTGGTCCTACCGATTTACCACTCTTCATATGTTTAAGAGCCTCTTTGACTTCATTCTTTTGAATACGTCGGTAGAAATTGTGGTTTATATACTTTTCTGATTTAGCTAACTCTCCTAAGCTAATACTAACATCTTTATTTTCATTAAAAAGCTTATAAAAATAGTTTTTCCATCTATTTCTTATATCATCATTTGCCACTAGAATTTTTTCATCCTCGTCTTTGATGCATCTAACATAATTAAGATCTTTAGTTTTCTTATCTCTAGCCCTAGCTATCCTAAAAATATTTCTTTCACCCTCTTTTGAGTTGAGTTTTTTATATAAATCCTCCCAAATTTTAGCTTTTGTTTCACTCATGGCCTTTTTTGCTTTCTTATAAGCCTCTAAAGTTTCATTAGTTTTCTTAGCATAATGTAATTTGTAGCATGCCTTCTTTGCCTTGATTTTATTTTGCACTACTTCACTCCACCACCAAGCTTCTTTTTGTGCCGGTACACCTCCTTTAGATACACCTAACACATCTTTCGCCACTTTCCTAATATGTATAGCCATATTATTCCACATATCACAGGGTGTACCAACATAATTCCAAACATCTCCTTGAAGGACTTTCTGTTTAAATATATCTTCTTTCTCGCTTTTGAGGTTCCACCATTTAGTCCGAATAGCTCAATGCACTCTTTTCTTCTTTGTCTATTTTTTTATTTGTAAATCCATAACTAAAAGTCGATGTTGGGTGGTTAAGATTTCTCCTGGAATTACCTTGTAATCTTTACAACACGCTCTATCTTTTTTTCTACAAATAAAGTAATCAATTTGTGTTTGTGATAAGCCACTCTTATAAGTAATTAAATGTTCATCTCGTTTTTTGAAGATTGTATTGACTATAAAGAGATCAAATGTCATAGCAAAATTTAAAATCTCCCTACCTTCCTCATTTATATCCCCAAAACCAAAGTTTCCATGAATCCCTTGATATCCTAATGCCTCTTTACTGACATGTCCATTTAAGTCTCCTCCTAAACAAATCATCTCCCTTTGTGGAATCTTTTGAATCACCTTATTTAACTCTTCCCAAAAAGCTGTCTTTATACTATCTTTTAGTCCTACTTGGGGTGCGTAAGCACAAACTATATTCAAAACCTTTGCTCCTAACACTAATTTCAACGTCATGATTCGGTCACCATATCGTTGTATGTCTAGTACACTATCCTTTAAATCTTTATTTATGATAATACCAACTCTGTTTCGAGCATTTTCTTTACCTCAGTACCATAATTTAAAACCTGTATCCTCTATCTCCTTGCTTTTTCTCCAACCCATTTTATCTCTTGTAAACATAGAATATGGATCTTTCTCCGAATCATATTATCTACCACTTCCATTAGCTTACTGGATAATATTCTGATATTCCAAGAACCAATACGAATCTTATTATCTAGGACTAGCTTCCTTACCCCCGCATTCATCCGTAATCAAAATGCGGAGAGCCTCTCTGAAAAATTTTCACTACATTCGGGCGGCAATATAGTGGGACTAACTTCTTTACCCACACACCCGTCCATGATGTGGGAACCCTCTCTGCAATTGATTCACTACATTCAACCCTTGCTTACTTATTACTGTATTCGGGATCTGCAACATGTCGCTAGGCGGAGACGCCCCAAAGCAATGCTAATAATTTTTGTAATTCATGTTATAAAAATCCGACGAAGTTTTACGTTGGCTATTGGAAGCCTAACACAACCCTCCTCCTTTATCCGGCCTTAGGACCGGCAATGCAAGGGTGATCCCTTACATGGGCGGAGTTGCAAACATTAGGGACTTAATCCACAATAATATAAGATTTAAGAAACTTAAATATGAAGATAAATAATTTACCTAGGTGCATATTAGTGTGGTTGCGAATTGCTATAGGCAAACCTATTAAGTGAAGAGCATTATCATAGATCTTCATCTCTTGTTGTATAACATATGTTGTACTCTCATCAGAGACTAATTTGTTTATACAATCAATAATACCTCGATTAACCTCACCATCCCTTTTGAAGCTTACTGAGTACTTGAATGTTGGGTTTAGATAATATGTAGTTACATGAATAGACTGATGCAATTGTTTGTTAAATCTATTATCTATAATTTTCTACATGGGCATATAATTTCTCTTTTTTCTATTAAAATTATTTCTAATGGTTTCTTTTGCCCTATCTATAGCTTTATAAAGATAGCTCATAGATGGTTTCTTCTTGCTATCAGCCAATCTTAAAACCTTCACTAAAAGACATAATCCTCAACAGTCTAACACATGCATTCTAAAATAAATGTACTCCTGAAGACTATCTATGAAATCTTATTCAACTTTCTATTTCTTCTATTTTGAGGCAATTCTGCAAATTGTTGTCACTCATCTAAAGAGAACATTCTCTTGAAGGCTTGCTTCTTGTCCCACAATACTATATACAAATAAGAAATTAGTTACAAACTGAGTTGCAGCTATACGAAGAAGCTTATTTGTATATCTACTCATCATACACAATACAAAGTTATGGTTGTAGATAAATTTGGTGATATCTTGACAACACTCAGTTGCTGCCTTTATCTCATCCATCTCACCAATATCCTCAAGGATGAGATCTAAACAATGGGTTATGCATGGTGTCAAATAGAAAGTGTCGTAAGTATATGCTAACTCCTTCCCAACTGCTTTAATCTAGAACCCTCAATTGTAGTACCCCACTACCATGCCGGATCATCAGACCGAGGTTGGGAGTCTCTAACACCCCTTCCTGACATCTCAATTGAGCACTTCAATTTAATCAAAAACCTGAAAATAAAAGCACTTCATAAATCCCCAATCTTCATATAACACTCAAATAGAGTGTCTCCCACTTCATGAATGCAATAAAAATCATATTCACGCACTTAATAACTTTATGTTTTGTCATTCAAAAAAAGAAAAATGCAAATAACACAAAAAAACAATAAATACAAAATTTTTTTTTCGAAAACACTCAAAATATACCACAATCCGAGTTAGGAGGTTTCCACGAACATCGTAGAACACTTTTTTGGGAGCTTTTAACACCAAGGAGGAGGAGAACCATCAGAAAAAGGCTTGAGCAGCAATAAAAATCCCTCAAAACCCCGCAAAATTACTGGTTTATGTTCGGCCAGGGACCCTTTATACGGGTCCCTGGGCGTATCGCCCGTATTGTACACCTTATGATGTCTAGTGGTATGTGTGGCACAGATTTTGATTCATATGCTACATCATTGCATACATAGCAAATGCTGTACATCTGTATCAATTAAAGTAACTTTTTCTGCAAATGCTTCACATTTTACAGGATCTTCCATGACTGATAAAATCATCCATATAAACATTACAAAGCATGCATGAAGCGTAACTCAGTGTGCATATTCAGATACATAGTTGGTGGCAGCAATATATGGCAATTTGCTGGGCGTGGAAACTGATTAGAGGCAAGGTGTTTTCGCCAGGTGGTGGAAGCAAGAAGCAAGTATATTTGTGATATATTGGAAATCATATTTGGAGTTGAAGAGGAAATAGAACGGACTAACCGGAGGTGAAATAGAAAAGAAACCAACATTTAAAATGTACTGAAATAAAGTTAGCTGCAGAATCTTGCTCTTTAATTAAGTGAAGTGAATATATTATTCATACTATTTTTTAGATAAATCTCAGAATATTATAATCTTCAAAACTACGGGCCATTGACTTATGATGCAGATCATTTTTTACTTTTATATGGCAGAGAAACCATTTAATACCGTCTTCTATTTCCCTCAATGAGCACATTGACAGAATTCATGTAAAATGACAGAAAAACACAGAATGAACTTAAGTGCTCTGTCAAGAACACCTAAGAAGCAAAACTAAAGCGTCGAGAAAATGATGTCCCAGAAAGCTTGACAATGGGAAGCTTCCTTTTTCTAAAGCAAGCTTATGGCGAACTAAGTATTTTTTTCAGAAGCCTGTCTGGATGGTTTACTGAACATTGTTGTTATGTGAAGTCACTTGGATGTTTCTGATTCAATTTGTTTTGTACAGCTCCTGCCAGGAGGTCGCGCTATGTGGAGTGGGACTATAGATGGATGGATTATCCAGAGCACCAGAGACTCAAAGCATCCAAATAATCAATCACTGTCAATATATGAAGGCCATAAAGTGTTGTGCACACTCATTGGCTGTTACTTCTCGCCAATGTCTAGGTATCTTTTCTTAGAAGGTTTCCATCTATTTCATTTTTGGAAAATGATTTGAATCAGATAACAAGGCATTCCATCAGTTTTACGGGCCATTGTGCCTTACAGTGCATCATTTTCACCCTTGAAACATCAAGTATGTTTCTTTTTTTGGTTATGAAGGGAGGCCGAAGCCTAATGCGCACACACATGCACCCCCACTGTGAGTCGAACTTCCACCAACAGCAAGAGCGACAAGAGCACCCTGCCAGTTGAGCTAATGCTCTGGGTAAAAACATCAAGCATGCTTCATTACCTGATGTACCAATTAGACCATCCTGAAGGTGAGACCTAAATGAGGCATTGCAGCCTGCAGTTATGAGCTTAGAGCTACATGGCAAAAGGGTCGCACACAAACGTGTGAAAGTTTGTACGAATTGTGTGCGTCATTGATAGGAGAATTTTTAGAAATCTGAGGGCACATGCATTCTTCATGGTTATTTTCGTTGGCATTGAGGATTGGGGCATTTGATTTCTGATGTATAGATACTGCTATTAATTATGCATAATACATCATGTTTTCTCATCTAAAAGGAGAAAGAGAAAAGTTCCCTATTCAACCACAAATCCTTCCCCACATATCTTGCCCTGGGACCTCTCTCTCTCTCTTCCCCTCTCTCACACACGTGCACACACACTTTTCCCCTCTGCTCGACAGCTGTTATCTTCTCATTTCTTGTCCTCGGCCAAGAAACAGGAAGCATGCAGCTGGGTGCAATTAGCTGAAATTTTGCTCATTATATGTGCAGCACTGGCCATAAGTACATATATGCGGGCTCTTATGATGGATGCGTTTATATTTTTGACGTGGTATGTCACTCCGCCATTTAGATTTATGATTCCCTCAAAACTTTGCCTTATTTCCTTTTTTGTTTCATGCTAACTTTGCTCTATTTTCGCTGGCATGATTTGCTGAACTGTTTCATTTCTTCTGCTGCGTGCATCTTTGCTTTTCTTACGTGTATTTGATATAAAAGCAACCCGTTTTTCCAGATTACAGGGGCTATTGTTGGTAAACTAGTAAATCATTCATCAACAGTGAGGGACTGCAGTTGGCATCCATTCTATCCTACGCTAGTCACCTCTTCGTGGGATCGTCAGTTAGCTTGTTGGGAAGTTTCCGCTGGAAATCATCCGAAAATCTCAAATTTGAAGAAGACCGAGATGTCCATTATGACATTAGGCATATGATGTACAGTAGGTTCAAGTTTGCTATCTATCTTGTACCCTTTTTACTTTCATTCTTTGCGATCTTCCATATAAAGAGGATTATCATACACAAGGCTGCTTCAAGCCCGACCCTTACATGACCGACTGTGGTAAATACATGATAACAAAAAAGATGAAAGGTTTCCATTTTTGTGTTTGATACGTGTTCAGTGGAATTGGAGTTTGATTTCTGGTACAGTTCAGCTTTCATGACCCACTGTGGTAAATACATGATAACAAAAAAGATGAAAGGTTTCCATTTTTGTGTTTGATACGTGTTCAGTGGAATTGGAGTTTGATTTCTGGTCTTTCGTTGTGCATCAAATATAAAACTTATCGCTGGTGTGGGCACCAGGGGGAGGTAGGCCACTGGAACTGAAGTCAGGGACTTTGCAGGAAAATCTAAACGCCTCCTCCTACCCCGTTTGGTATGAAAACCCAAGCATCAATAATTCCTGGAAATCAAATGTTCTTCAAAAGCATGGTTACAAATCCACGTAGGTTTAAGTCACAAATACACCCTAACAACTAACGTGAGCTCAAATCTCGAAAACAAGGTCTCAGATGCACGAGTCTTCTACTTGCTTTGAGAATTAATGGACTGTGGCAGAAAACACCCTTAATGATTTCAAGATGTGATCTGGAAAAATATACAGTTTATGATGTATATGGTACGCGTTTTTGTCTTGTTGCGTCAAATTCACTCATATGGAGAGGACTCATACGCGGAGAAACAAATGAATGGCTCATTGGCTCATAAGGAAAAGAAAAGAGATTGATCATTTCGTCTCCTAGTCGATTCGAGAACCCATCGTGGAGGAGTACAGCTTAAAGAGAATCTCCACCAGCCTTTCCCCATACAAAATGGTGGAATTCTTCTTCGTTGGCGATGCCACATTTATGATTCTTTACGTCCCAAACACCACCATCTCTGTTTCAGTATGCTACACAAAAGGAATGTCACATCCTGTTGGAAAAAGCGGAGCTTAGAGAGAGAGAGAGACCCAGTTAGAACCAACATATTATATGAGCCTTACAAGGTAGGGAAAAAGGAACTTAAAGTTCACATCCTGTTGGAACCAACATATTGTATGAGGTAGGAAAAAAAGAGAGCTTAAAGTTAGAGAGAGGGGAAGAGGGAGAGAGAGAGAGACTATAAATGCAGTTTGGCAACAAAAGCAAGAGCAAGGGCAATACAAGCGCCTGTAAGGGAAGAGAAAATGGTGCGCCGCGCGTTCATGCCTGCCCTCTTTTCACACTCAACCAACTCGGCGGTCATCTCGTCCATCCTCTGCGACATCTCATGCACCTTCTCTGCTCTTTCCCTAAAAGACTCGCAGATAGCTTCAAGTTCCTCTTCATATTTCCTTATCCCTCCTCCATTTCCGCCTTCTCCGCTCTCTGCAGCCACCGACAACTCTCCGCCCTCATAACCTGTCAGCAACTCTGCTGTCTTTCTCAGCATGTTTAGAACTTGCTCTCCACAAGCACTAGCATCCTTGAATCTCTTCTTCCACTCAGTCTCCCTCTCCTCAACCGCATCCATCTCTTCTTTCAAAGACTCGAGGAGACCATCCTTGAGTTCCATATCTTCCTCGAGCTTCCGAACCTTTCCGTTGAGTTCCTGGTTCTGGCTCGATACCGTCCTGTAGCCGTCTTGGGATTGCTGCAGCTCTCGCCGAATCTGGTTGTTGGTGTTCACCAAATCTTTGTGCGACTCGTTCAAATCTGTGATAATTTGATTCAGTTTGCTTACATCCTCCCTCAGCTCTGCTAAATACAGATTCTGTTCATCAATCGTTTTCTTGCTCTCCTCATCCAATCTCGCCTCTTCACGCGCTTTACATTTGAGGATGGATATGGTTCTCTGCAACTCCTCTTTCTCCATCTTCCATGATTCTTCCATCGCTTCTCGCAGCTCGATGAACTTTGAGATTTTCTCTTCTTGGGAAGAGATGGTATTCTCCATCTCTTGTTTCTCTGTCTGCCATGATTTCTCAAGAGATTCTCGGAGTCGAACCATATCAGAAATTTTAGCTTCTCTATCGAAGATGGCAGTCTCTAATGCTTCCTTCTCTATCTTCCAGGCCTCTAGCACTGCACTCTGTTTCTCTTTCTCTTCCTGCGAACAAGACTCCAGACGTCTCCGCCATTTCTGATTCTCTTCATCACGTTGCGATATCTGCAAAGAGATGACAGATGCGTTCAGCATCCTTTCCACATCAAACACCGCAAGACAGTCACTGTTCCCTTCTTCAGAATCCTTGTGCTTCTGAACATGTAAGTCCCTCTCTTCCATATACGCCTGAGCCATCAGTTGTGCTTGTGACAGGTCAAGCTCGAGCTTTTTCTTGATGTTGTTAAGTCCTGCTACTTGTTGCCTGAGGTCCATGGTCTGCTTGACAAGCAAATCGTTCAGATTCTTAAGGTTGGATGCCGTTTGATGATCTTCATTCATGGTAGTCATGACCACTTTGGAATTTTGGACCTCTTCTCCCTCGTTCACGGCCTTCACCACCTTCTTCTTTGCCATCTTTCCCCTGAAAACGCACAACAACAAAACATAACCTTTAGCATCCTACCATTTTCCCGGGAGAGAGAGCGAGGGAAAGAGTTAGAGGATCAGAAGACAAAGAAGAAGATGAAGAAGATCATGTTTACCTTGTGCAGGTGAGAGAGATGTGAGCCGCAGTTTTAACTTTATGCGCAGCAGCAGACTAGAAGCCGCAAAAGAAGCAGAAGCAGAAGAAGAAGCACAGAGACCCAAAATGGAGGAATACCCGAAATTAAAATGGGAAGAGGAGGGGTAACTAAAATAAGAAGTGACCGCAACGGTTACACCTACTAAACCCTAATTCTTTTGGAATGAAGAGGTTACCCGAAATTACCCTACTCTCACTACTACGTGCATTCAAATTTTCTTTTTGGCCACTATGAAGAGGACAAAGCTAGGGAAGCATGCCGCTGGTATCGAATTCATGACCCTCCAGTCAGGTAAGCCTCGTTCTGAGTGCTATCATTCACACTCTTCTTTTTTCGCCACTACTAGAAGGCCAAAGCGAGGTACGCAATCCCCAAGTATTGAACTCATGACCGCCCCCCCACCTTACTATGTATTCCATGTTTACTTGGTTCACGATGATCCTTAAAATAAAGACTCCAAAAGGACACAACTACTTAAATGTTGAATGGCTCTAGAGTTTAAACAATGAAAGAAGTGAATGTGAAAACAATATGCATAGAGAAGCAAAACCTCATGCTCATGATAATTGAATAAATTAAAAATGTTGTTAAAGGTATACTTCAAATTACTAAATGCATACCCTCTATTTGTGACAAGACAAGCAAATTCCTTTCCTCTTAACCTCATCCCCTCTATTTCTCCTATCTTAAAGAAAAGATATCCTTGAGGCACATCTCTTTCATAAAGTATACGTGCCTTGTGCGTGTTGTAGATGTGAATTTTATTGCGTGTTTTTGACTTCTTGGTGAATACAAGTAAGCGAACTGTTTTCACCATAGATCTCCTTGAACCGATATTAAAGGGTCAATCTATGTGCTAGGAAATTGTTTGAGATCTTGTATATTTTAAAAATCATATTTCAATTCAAATGAACTTCTCAAAAATTGTGAATCTACCTCTTGACTCAAAACAACTCAATTTATGAAAAACAAAAACTACTTATGTTTTCAAAGACTTATTTCCTAATTCTTTCGACAGTTTGTGAATCTTCAAAAATTCTCAAAATTTTACACAAAGTAAATCAAAATGTGAAAATTCTCAAACTATTTTCATTTTAATTTGATGTGTTGTAGATGTGTGAAACTAAATCTAAAAAGGTCCCTTACCTTGGTATTCAGGACAGATTTATGATAGAGATACAGAGGCTTAAAAAAATTATTGTATCTCAGCACTAAGATCTTTGATTTTTATGAAATTGGTCTCGTTGGAAAGTTATTGATATCAACTTTCCAATTGAACTATTTTAAATTAAATTGGTTCACTGGAAGCAAAGTCATGAGATTATGACTTAACCTCTATTAAAGGATGTGCAGGGTTTACAAACTTTGTTCCGTTTTTATTTCGATTTTCTCCAATTTTATTCAAATCCTAAAATTATTGTAAATTTCACAAAGAGTGAGCCTGTATGTATGGATTAAGTATATCAAATTTATCGCATTCGGATCGAAGAGTAAGGAAAAAAAAATCAACAATCGAACGTATGTGGATGCACAAAATAGAGTTTCAGTTTCTAAAAAATAAGTGAATGCATTTGACCGAATGTAAATGTAATTCACAACAATTAAAGCATAATGAAATGAAATAATTCAAGAAAATTATTATTATAGCATAAGCATAGAGGGGATTAAGAAATATAAGATCTTACAATGTATATTAGGGTAAAAGAAACTATTAATCAAACACATAGAAGGCATTAACAAGCACAAAAGAAATTGGGCAGCATAACCCCTCAAATATCACATCAAAGATTGAGACATAAGCTCCTTAATTACAACCCCATCAAATTGAATGAAAGAAAATAAGAGAGTAAATGAAAAGAGAAGGGAAAAAGGGATGTGAAAACTGAAAGAAGACTCGGTAGCCTATAAATGGTGGCCGACGACTATTAGGAGGTGGGAGACACCTCCTCTTTCTTCCTCTCTCTCTCTCTCTCTCTCTCTCTCTCTCTCTCTCTCCCTCTCTAGTTGTAGGAACTTCCTTGATTTCTCTCTTTTTGATGCTTCTAATGAGTCCCCTAAGGCCCCTTTTATACATTTCAAAGGGGAGGCTCTAGGGCCTTCCTTGGATCAATTTTTGGACTCATCATGGGAGACTCGATTTGAATCATGATCCACCCAAAATTTTTAGATTTTGGTCTGGATTGAGTCGAGCCTTCCTGCTTTATTTGGATGCACTTGTCTTTGTAAATTCACCCTTATCTTCTTCCTAAAATTTTCGTCTCTTGTTGATTCAAGCCTCGCTCTATTTTGGGCAAATCAACATTTTCTTTTGTATTTCAAATTTTGAATTTTACAATCTCAGGGTTTGAGAATATTTCCTACAAATCTTTTTATTTTAAAAATGTTTGAGGTTTCATGAAATCCATAGGGCATGTTCAAATCGTGGATTTAAAAATATGCCCCAGTTTATCTTAAAAAAATACTTTTAGGGTGTTTACATGTGTCTATCCTTTAAAGGAGATGGGAGAGACACTTTAAGGTTTATCTCTCCTTCAAAATAGACACACGTAGTATATGTCTTCCATGTGAGAGGCATGTGATGAGGGTTCTCCTACGAGAAAGACACATGCAATATTATGAGAGAAATCCATGTAACATGTGTCCCTCCTATGTGAGAGATGTGTAGTGCACATCTCTCTTATGAAAAATGCATGCATTATGTATCTCCCCTATGAGAGAGACTCGTGTGATGTGCATCTCTCCTTGTAGAGACATGCACTTGTGGGTTCTCGTTTCATCATATAAAAAAAGAGAGGGAGAGATGGAAGACATACTAATTATAGTGAGTAAGAGACAAGTACAAAAAGAGACTGAAGGTAAGCTCCTACGTTACGAGAGAAATTGGGATCACAGAAGATGGGTTTCGGGAGGTGGGAGGAGAGATGGCATCAAGTTTAGAGAGAAACCTGAATTTCGTGTCTATTAAGGTCTTAGACACATAACTCTAGAATACAATTAGAATCAAACTAGGCCAATGCCTCCTCCTACCAAAATGAGCATCCCTTATCGAAACCGAATCGCCCAAAGATCAGTTTTAATTTCGGGACGATTTCTATTATGGTTTCAAAACTGCCCTAGAACCATTGGCACCAATTTCATAATATTTTTTTTTCTAAAATACAAGGGAAATGTTTCTTCTAGGGGTCGCTCAACTATTGATCTAATGGTTTGTTTGTGATAAGGGATTTTAAAAAAATATTTAAATTATAGTGGTGGTTTGAACTCCGCCCATGTAAGGGATCACCCTTGCATTGTCGCTCCCAAGCTCGGATAAAGGAGGAGGGTTGTGTTAGGCTTCCGACATCCAGCGTAAAACTTCGTCGGATTTTTATAACAAGGATTACAAAAATTATGAGCATTGCTTTGGGGCGTCCCCTCCTAGTGACGTGTTGCAGAGCCCGAATGCAGTAAGAAGTAAGCAAGGGCCACTACATTTCCGCCTGAATGTAGTGAATCAATTACAGAGATGGTTCCCACATCATGGATGGGTGTGGATAAAGAAGTTAGTCCCACTACATTACAGCCTGAATGTAGTGAAAAATTTTCAGAGAGGGTCTCCATATTTTGATTATGGACGGATGCGAGGGGTAAGGAAACTAGTCCTAGATAATAAGATTCGTATTGGTTCTTGGAATATCGGAACATTATCCGGTAAGCTAATGGAGGTGGTAGATACTATGATTCAGAGAAAAATTCATATTCTATGTTTATAAGAGACAAAATGGGTTGGAGAAAAAGCAAAGGAGATAGAGGATACATGTTTTAAATTATGGTACTCAGATAAAGAAAAGGCTCGAAACAGAGTTGGTATTATCATAAATAAAGATTTAAAGGAGAGTGTAGTAGACATACAATGATATGGTGACCGAATCATGACGTTGAAATTAGTGTTAGGAGCAGAGGTTTTGAATATAGTTTGTGCTTACACACCCCAAGTAGTACTAGAAGATAGTATAAAGATAATTTTTTGGGAAGAGTTAGATAAGGTGTTTCAAAAGATTCTACAAAGAGAGATGATTTGTTGAGGAGGAGATTTAAATGGACATGTCGGTAAAGAGGCATTAGGATATCAAGGGATTCATGAAAACTTTGGTTTTGAGGATATAAATGAGGAAGGTAGGGAGATTTTAAATTTTGTTATGGCATTTGATCTCTTTATAGTCAATACAATCTTCAAAAAACGAGATGAACATTTAATTACTTATAAGAGTGGCTTATCACAAACACAAATTGATTACTTTATTTGTAGGAAAAAAGATAGAGCGTGTTGTAAAGATTGTAAGGTAATTTCAAGAGAAAGCTTAATCACCCAATATCGACTTTTAGTTATGGATTTACAAATAAAAAAATGGACAAAGAAGAAAAGAGTGCATCGAGATATTCAGACTAAATGGTGGAACCTCAAAAGCGAGAAAGAAGATATATTTAAACAGAAAGTCCTTCAAGGAGATGTTTGGAATTATGTTGGTACACCCTGTGATATGTGGAACAATATGGCTATACAGAAAGTGGCGAAAGATGTGTTAGGGGTATCTAAGGGAGGTGTACCGGCACAAAAAGAAGCTTGGTGGTGGAGTGAAGTAGTGCAAAATAAAATCAAGGCAAAGAGGGCATGTACATTATGCCAAGAAAACTAGTGAAACTTTAGAAGCTTATAAGAAAGCAAATAAGGAAGCGAAAAAGGCCGTTAGTGAAGCAAAAGCTAAGATTTGGGAGGACTTATATAAAAAATTCAACTCAAAAGAGGGTGAAAGAGATATTTTTAAGATAGCTAGGGCTAGAGATAAGAAAACTAAAGATCTTAATTATGTTAGATGCATAAAAGACGAGGAGGAAAAAATTCTAGTGGCAAATGATGATATAAGAAATAGATGACAAAACTATTTTTATAATATTTTTAATGAAAATAAAGATGTTAGTATTAGTTTAGGAGATTTAGCCAAGTCAGAAAAGTATATAAACCACAATTTCTACAGACGTATTCAAAAGAATGAAGTCAAAGAGGCTCTTAAACATATGAAGGGTGGTAAATCGTAGGATCAGATAATATTCCTATAGAAGTTTGGAAAATACTAGGAGAAATAGGAATCACTTGGCTCACAAGACTATTTAATGAAATATGAAAAAACCAAAAGATGCCCAAGGAATAGAGAGCAAGTATACTTATATCCATATATAAGAACAAGGGAGACATTCAAAATTGTGCGAATTATCGAGGTATCAAGTTAATGAGTCATACTATGAAATTATGGGAAAGAATTATCGAACGTAGGTTAAGACAAGTATCATATACAACAGAGAACCAATTTGGATTCATGTCAGGCAGATCTACTATTGAAGCGATTCACCTTTTGAGACATCTTATGAAACATTTTAGAGCAAAAAAGAAAGACCTTCACATGATATTTATTGATCTAGAAAAAGCTTATGATAGGGTACCGAGGGAGGTTCTTTGGAGAACCTTGGAAAAAAGAGATATCCCATTAACATACATTAACCTTGTAAGAGACATATATGATGGTGCAAAAACATGTGTGAGGACTCATGAAGGAATGACATACTTCTTTGATGTTAATATTAGGTTACATCAAGGATCAACTTTAAGTCCATACTTATTTATAATGGTAATGGACGAGTTAACAAAACATATTCAAGATGAAGTACCTTGGTGTATGTTATTTGCATATGACATTGTATTAGTGGAGGAGTCTACGGAAAAAGTTAATAGAAAATTGGAACTATGGAGAGAAACATTAGAAAGCAAAGGCCTCCGACTTAGTAGAATAAAGACAAAATATATGGAATGTAAGTTTGATCATTTGGTTACTTCAGAGGACATGGAAATTGAAATTGGCACACATTGCACTCCCGAAAAGGAAAGTTTTAAATACCTAGGGTCAATTTTTCAGAGTGATGGAAGAATTGATGGAGATGTTACACATAGAATTAATGCTGGTTGGTTAAAATGGAGAGGAGCATCAGATATTCTTTGTGATAAGAAGATACCATTAAAGTTAAAAGGTAAATATTATAGAGCAGCAATTAGGCCTGCCATGTTTTATGGTTCTGAGTGTTGGGCAATTAATCATCAACATATACAAAAAACGTCTGTGACAGAAATGAAGATGTTGAGATGGATGAGTGGTCATACAAGAAAAGACCGTATACATAATGAGGTTATTAGAAACAAATTAGGAGTGGCACCAATAGAGGATAAAATGAGAGAACATCGTTTAAGATGATTTGGACATATAGAAAGAAGATCAAAAGATGAACCTGTAAGAAGTTTAGAAAAACTAAATTTGGAAAGTATTAAAAAAGGTAGAGGACGACCACAAAAGTGTTGGAAAGAAACAATAAAGAATGATCTAGCTTATTGGGAGTTAACTGCTAACATGACACACGATAGGGATCTGTGGAAACAAAGAATCCATGTAGCCGACCCCGCCTAGTATGGGAAAAGGCTTAGTTGTTGTTGTTGTATAGTGGTGGTTTGAGATTCATGGTTCTCGTTTCGGTATTAGTTCGTTCAATTCCAGTACTGCTAGTTTTGCAGGCAATTTGGTTAACATTAAACATTGTCTTTACATTGGATAGTTTAGTGTCATGATGATCCTTATCCATTGTCGGCTACTTTTGAATTTATAGTGCCCTAGCAATCATGTTTAGGGTTCTCAATAGCTTATTAGATCCTCTTGTCCTAAGAAAAATTAGGTGAATTAATTCATTTGAAAAAGCACTCCAATAGTAAAAAACAATGACACAATTAATTGCAATTAATCTTCGTGGCTCTCTATAATAATGTTTATCTTTGAAGTAGATAGCACCGATTCATTTATCATCAATTCTCACTAAAAGGAGGGTTGCATTATGAAACTAATGGCCATTGTAAAGCTTGGTTCCACTTTCAATGATCTTTCTTGACCTCATTTTCTCTCTTAATCGTGTGGATGCACTCTTACAAACACAATATATATATATATATATATTATGAAACTAATGGCATGTGTAAAGGTTAGTTTCACTTGTGTTTTAGTACTTTTGATAATGTTGTGACAGGTACCCTTTCTTAGTGAGGTAAGGTATCAGTATTGTTTTCATGTAGTGAGCAATTGATGTGGAGGGCAAGGATCCCTAATATGAAGTAACTGGTTAAATACTTAGTTCTTGTCATGGTTCACTTGTCATGTCATACAAACTGTTCTTCTCATCTAGTATGTGCAGATGACTACTTCAAAACTATTACATGACTCACTTCATATTTTGGTTTTCTAGTGTATGTTAGTGTTAAACTTTTTGGAGACAGCTCATGCTTCTTTTGAAGTTGGCACTTAGGAAATCAAACTCACCACCTTGGAAAGAGAATAGAGAAAGTGTTATTTTTTGAGTTGTGATAGACATCAATATTTATGTTTATTCACCACCACATGTATTAAAGTATGGGATAAAATAGGCTTCAAAAATAATACATTTAGAATACAACGTACATAAACACAATTGAAAACTAACAAGCTGATGAGACTATAAGTCCTATTAACACTAGAATTAACATAATGGTTTTTTCAAAGCTAAGTAAGAAAGGACACTTAGTGAAAGAAGACTTTATAGCGAGCCGACATCCCAAACATGTATAGGTTGGCATATATGTATGTGTAGACACCATTTAAAGGCTCAACAATGTAGGTGAACTCCTAGGGGCATTTGCATCCATACATGGGTGGAGGCATGGTAGGAGTGCTAAGTTGGAGGACTCCATTGAGTCTGGACAATGGTTGTCTTTCCCCTAAAGTGAAAACAATTACCATTATCGGGTCAGCCGGTTATGAATCTGACCCGATAGTGCGGACGAGCCTAACCCAGTGCTCAATGCCAAGAAAATACTAAGGTAGAGCTTCAAGATGATATACCAAAACCCTTTATGTCAACATATATGTAGATCCATTAGGCCACCCACATTCTCTGCTTAGTATAAGGTATATCATCTCTCATTTTGGGTGAAGCCTACCAAGCATTGTCCATGATTGTCCTAAACAAACCCCCAAAGCCCACCAAGCCCGAATTCCCTTTCCTAGTTCCATCAACATTTTTTTAACTTGGGACCAATGACACCCATGAGTAGGCATGGTCAGTTTCGTGTAAACTGGAATCAACAGTTTTTGGTTCTAGTTTGAGACTCAAATCATCCAAAAACGAGAAATATTGATAAATTTGAAATTTTAAAATTCAAAAAATATAAGAAACTAGTTGTTTGAGTTTCAGGTCAGTTTTCTACATGGTCCCTACAACAAAGACAGGTTCTTTGCCGATTTCAATTGTTCCAGTTTGTGACCCGATTCAGTTTTGCTTGGAACCATCGAGCCGGTTTGAAATAAATCATGTCTACCCATGAGACAACACAAGAACGAAGTTATTGTGTTATCAATTGGTGTATAAGATTCTTTGCAACATAGATTGAGTGAATATAACACCCAATGGAGTAGAGAGGTTGTTCACGAATCTCACATGTATAGGATGTAAGGGAGAAGACACTTTTATTACACCATTTCTAACAAACCAAGATATAACTCTAAAAGTTACTCACCAAAAGTAGTGATGCTCTTCAAAAGTCTTTGAAAGAATTTTTACCAACCTTTTCTACAATCAAATTCTAAAGGCACCATCGGGGAGAGACATTGTGTGGTTGGTGATATTCAAAAGCCATCTCCAACTTCAAAACAAAGACCTTCATTTAAAAGAGACCACAAGACCTACAAAAACCGCCAAAGTCTAGAACTAGAAGCACGTGAATTTCAAAAGCCATCTCCAACTTCAAAACAAAGACCATCATTTAAAAGAGACCACAAGACCTGCAAAAACCGCCAAAGTCTAGAACTAAATGCACGTGAATTTCTAAGGAGGAGGGTAAGAGATGATCTCTTGTTGTGATACTTAAGCACTCAAGTGAGGGGTCATTATCGATTCACATGAACCAAACACGTTCAACAACAAGATTACTTCATTCCATTAGGTTTTTTTCATCAAGCAAGCAAGCAGGCACAAAATTCACTTGATAAGGAGAGACCCGATGAGTGACACACGACTTCACACATTGCATAATAACTCTTGAAATGCTCTCATACAAAATATTGTGCAAAGAGATTAGTTGATATTGATGAAACAATCATAAGATTCTCAATCTTGGGAGTTGAAGTCGGCATACTCTAATTGATATTCCACAAATCTTATTGATATAAGAAAGTTGAGGAGGACAAAACCTTGTACATATTACAAAAAGCTCCATCATCAATTTTTGTAGTTCAATCTCATCTTCGATTTGATGATCATCCTGAAGCTATAACATCTAAATTTTGAGGCGGCATCACTTTAGAAGCATTTTTAAGTGATAAAGAGATCCAGTAAGTTTGAGCTTTTTGAATCATAATCATTTATGTTAACCCTTTGACTCAAGGCTTGCTTCTAGTTTCCATAGCCCAACACGAACATATCCTCCTTCTTGGAGGCTTCTTTGGATGTCACCAACCAGAGTAATCAAGCAATTCTTCCTTACCATGATATGCCCAAAACCCGTTGGTTTCAATCAAGAAGTTGGCCCCTCACCTTTCTAAGGGATTCATGAAACGATGCACCTCATTGCCATAAACGTTAAACAAAATGATGAAATTTTGGATGAAGTATCCATGTTGAAAGTTCGCAATCAGGGGAGGATCCAAATCACTGCATCTGGTGAGTGGAGATAACAAGAAGCCATCAATTGGGCCTTTCAATGCATGTAGTTCTCTTTTTTGAATCTAAGCATGTCATATACTGTCGTGGAGAACCCATTTTGATTCCTATGAAGAATAATTTTACCATGACAACATTGTTCTCCAACATTAAGCTTGGTCAACAAAGTTTGAGAAGTGTAGGCCAATCAAACCCCCCTGCAAAGCTTCTCTTGGGTACAATAATTTGAACATTGAAGCCCAAGAGTCACAAAATATGACTCACTCTAGAGTAATGAGTATGAGTATTGAGAAGGGCCACCACTTATATATGATATTTTCAAGCAAGATACCTCACAGAGCAACAAAATTTACCACTTTTGTCATGACAATTCCACGAGAAAATCATCTACCATTAGTAAGATGAATACTGGGACACCATTAATTCTCTAGCATGTCTATCGTTGGCGTCTGTCGATACATCTTCAAGCTATTGTGAAAGAGTAAGAGGATTTGAAGTTTAGCCTCATCCTCGATTTGACGACCATCCTCAAGCTATAGCATGTAAATTTTATGGTAATGTCACCTTAGAAGTATTTTTAAGTAGTAAAATCTGGTATATTTTATTTCCATTAGAGATACACAACCATTCCTATTGACCTAGAATTTCCTACAGTTTTCACTCAAGGTTTGCTTTGAGTTTGCATAGCTTAATGCTAACCTATCCTCCTTCCTAGATGATTCATTGGATGTCACCCAACGAGAGAGATCAAGAAATTCTTCATTACTATGATATGCCCAAAATCCACGGGTTTCATTCAAGAAGTAGGTCCCTCACGTTAAGGGATTCATGAGGTGATGCACCTTATTGCCACAAACATTGAACAAAAGGATGAAATTTTGGATGAAGCATTCATATCAGAAGTTCACAATTAGGAGAGGATCCAAATCACTACATCCGGTGAGTGGAGATACCAATCAACATTAGAGAAACTATGATCAATTCATACCCCAACATCATTGGCCCTCTCCAAGTAAAACGTTCACCTTGGAAAGGGATTTCTATTAGACAAGAAAAAGGTGATATTATCATCAAAGGACTCGGGATCTTCTATGATCAAAGGGTGCTCCTCTTAACTTTTCATTTCTTACCGGCGAATAACAAAAAACCATCATGGACCTACCAATGCATGAACAAAATTCTACGGTTTTTTAGAATTAGGTGGAACATATATTGATGTGAAGAGCCATTTTGATTTAATAATTTTACCATGACAAAATTATGCTCCAACAACAAGCTACCAAATCCCTCCACAAATCTCCCTTGGGCTCATTGAAACCCAAGTATGACTCACTTTAGAGTAATGAGTAAGGGTGTTTATGGGTGTTGAGAAGGACTTACACTTATATATAATATTTCCAAGTAAGGTACCTTGTAGAGCAACAAAATTCATCAGTTTTGGTGTCATGACAATTCCATGAGAAAATTGTCTGCCATTAGATGATATTGGAAAACCATTAATCCTCTAACATGTTGATTGTCAGCCTCTATGATGCCAAGACCGGTAGTTCTTGTGTCTCCATCACAATAGAAGGGATATATTATTGTCCTTAGGCGTGACTAGATGTCTTTCTGCAGTATCCTCTATGACTCTGTGATCCATTGAATGTTGCTTGAGTGAAACCATAGGGATAGCTTTGACTGTGATAGTATCACACAAAACTCAAGCAAGGGAGGCAGCTAGGAGAGTCCTGCAAATCGAGAACCTAGTATCACCATCAGATCTGGTACCTTATTTGCCGGTTGCTCTACTATTTCTTCATCCTTCCATTGAGCATCGAGTATGGAGAGAACATTGAACCATGGTTAAAGGGCCATATAGAGGATCAGAGTTTGACTTTTGGCCCCAACATTGACAGACTGTCAGACTCTCAATTGAGACTTATGCATGAAACTTTAAGCATGACAAGGAATTGTTTTTGAAATTAAAACAAACATTGTGAGTCCCTCATACTCAACTTTAATTTCTTCATCATTCAATAAGAACACTCGAACCATAAGCTTTGGTAGGTCCATCGCTATGCAAACCCAAGTAAAACACCCTCTAAATTGCATTGAGGTCATATCTACCTTGATCATTTTCCCAATTGATCTTCAATATTTTGTAAACTTGTCTCGGTATAGTATTTCATGGATGAACGAGGGATGTGAATCCAAACGAGGATGATGTCTAAGGCAACATTATTGGGGTCAAAGTTAGGATACCAAGGTCTCACCATTAGATAGTTATCCAAATGCGAGAACCCCACACTGAAATAATCATTGCATAAGTTGATGATAGTGATTTGGCCAATTTTAGATCATAAGGCACAATCTTTGTTCTTGAGTGCTTTGAAACTTATCTTTCGTCCCAACAATTTGATGATTATTGTTTGTTGAAATGTTTGGCAAAATCACTCTCATTTTCATTTCCCATGACCTTTGACATGCAAATCTACGATGCCACTATTGAAGCTCCTGCATTGGCTACAAGAGGAGGCAGGGACCTAACACCCACCCACACATGCGCCCTCTTGGAGTCGAACTCCCCACCAACAACAACAATGCTAGAGCATCTTACTATTGAGCTCATGCTATGGTGCAGCTCCTGCATAACTTTGAAGATAGGGTAAGAGAAGATCTCCTTAGGTTGAGGAAATGGAAGAACTTCTCCATCTATAATTAGGTGAAGCTGCTCTCAATTAAAGGGCCTTTCTCTAGATAACAACTTTTTCTTTTTCTTTTGTTATTTACTTTTTATCTTTCCATTTTCTAATTTGTAGTTTTTATCTTATGGCTTCTTAATTGAATCTCAACCTTTCATCCTTGTTTTGACGAGTTGTAAGTGTCATCTTCTTGCTTTAAGTAGCAGAATGCAACTCACAACAACTCTATTTGTCACAAGAAATCTGTCTCATATTACAGGGCTATCACAAACTCATTTCTCATCATAATCTTATGATTCTTGATTCGTTGAAAGGTTTTGGATGCCAAATCAGAGCTATATTAGAGGAGATATGACTGAAGAAGACCAATCTTATCATGCAGACTATTGCAGAACCAACACTTGATTTCCTAAAAGTTTCTTACAATCAAAAGTTGACCTGTTTCACCTTCATTTGAATCGGCCGTTGAAATCATTAGTTTTGTTATTATTATCATTTCTTTTTCTTTTTTAAATTTTTTTAATATTTGTGTTGGCTTTTAACTGTTTAGACTCGAACTAAATCTGAAAAATGAACCGGAACTAGACATGTTTAACCCCATACGCGACTTAGTGTCACTCATGAAAGAACAAGAGAGAAAAACTGTCAGTTGGCTACTCGATGCAACCCCTCGTCCTTTATGGGGACTCGAGACTAACTGTGTAATGATAAACTCTCATCATAGGGTAAGGAAAGGTGCTTGGAACTAAACATCGTCGGTTTCAAACCAGCTCAGCAGTTTCAACTGAAACCGAACCAAGACAAGAATCAGCTGGAACTGGAACCATTGAATTTGGGCTTGGAACTGGTCCCGATTCGGTTCTAGTTGTATGAACCCGGAACCAACAGTTCCACACCATTGATTCCTTATATATTTTTTATTTTTAAATTTTTTGGTTCCGAACGGTTTGAGCTCAAATCGGAAAAGAACCAAAACCGACCTCATTTTGGTTCCTGCTTTGGAGTAAACCAGAACCGGCCATGTCTACTTGCAATAATTTACATTTTCCTTCACTCTCTCTCTGAAGTAGTGAGTGCATATTCAAGGCACTCTTCTTTCAGCTCAGGTTCCACACAGATTCTACTTTATCCTTTTCTATATAATAATTGACAAAACAAACATTGACAGACTAACAAAAAGCGTTTGATTAATGTCTCGCTTGATATCTTACTACATGCTGACCTCGAGCCTCAAACTCCTGACCCTATGCCTTTATTAGAAGCACCTAGCGGTACATGTTTGTTAATTTAAGTTAGCTTAAACGCGTGTTGCAGGCAAGTAGCAACTAAAATATGTCCATCTACCTATATATTATCTATCTATATATCTATCTATCTATCTATATGTATATATATATATATATATATATATATATATATATATATATATATATATATATATATTTAAGTTAGCTTAAACGCGTGTTGCAGGCAAGTAGCAACTAAAATATGTCCATCTACCTATATATTATCTATCTATATATCTATCTATCTATCTATATGTATATATATATGTATATATATATATATATATATGTATATATATCAACAACAATGACAACTAAGCCCAATGACAACTAAGCCTTTTCCCATACTAGACAGGGTCGGCTACATGGATTCTTTGTTTCCCCAGATCCCTATCGTGTGCCATGTTAGCAGTTAACTCACAATAAGCTAGATCATTCTTTATTGTTTCTTTCCAACACTTTTGTAGTCGTCCTCAACCTCTTTTAATACTTTCCAAATTTAGTTTTTCATACCTTCTTAGAAGCTCTTTTGATCTTCTTTCTATATGTACAAACCATCTTAAACGATATTCTCTCATTTTATCCTCTATTGGTGTCACTCCTAATTTGTTTCTAATAACCTCATTATGTATACGGTCTTTTCTTGTATGACTACTCATCCATCTCAACAGCTTCATTTCTGTCACAGATATCTTTTATATATGTTGATGATTAACTACCCAACACTCAAGAACTATAAAACATGACAGGCATAATTGATTCTCTATAATATTTACCTTTTAACTGTAATGGTATCTTCTTATCACAAAGAATACCTTATGCTCCTCTCCATTTTAACCAATCAGCATAACATCTCCATCAATTCTTTCATCACTCTCAAAAATTGACCCTAGGTATTTAAAACTTTCCTTTTAGGAATGCAATGTGTGCCAATTTTAATTTCTGTCCCCTAAAGTAACCAAATGATCAAACTTACATTCCATATATTCTGTCTTTGTTCTACTAAGTCGGAGGCCTTTGCTTTCTAATGTTTTTATCAATAGTTCTAATTTTCTATTAACTTTTTCCTTAGACTCCTCCACTAACCCAATGTCATCTCCAAATAACATACACCAAGGTACTTCTTCTTAAATATGTTTTGTTAACTCATCAATCACCATTATAAATAAGTACGGACTTAAAGTATATATATATATATAGTATGTGTGTGTGCCTTGCCAAGTCCTGTCACACTGAAAGCATAACCAAGTTCTGTCATTTGATTACGACTAGAATTGTTGCCAAATTTAAACAAACGGTATAGATGCGATTTTTGTCAATAGTTCTTTGATCATTTTATCTGAACAGTTAGGTTGGGTGATATCTCATGCCAACAGTGCAAATATATAATGTAGCTTTAGTTATTTTAGCACATCTATTCGTTCTACTAGACATGACCGATATGTGCTAGTTCCATAATTTTTAAAATTTTCCTTCTTAAAAATTTTAAACTTTTAATGTTTTTTCTGAATTCCAGCAATTTAGGGCTCAAACAGAAAGTTGGTTCTGCGTGAGGTTAACTTCAATCACTTAGTGGGGCGTTTGATTGCGAGTCCAAGACTGTGGAACTAGAACTAGGGGTGTTTGATTGCAAGACTACGAAACTAGAACTGTTTCAGCAACTCACCCGTATGGCAGGTCATTGATGTGCCTCGTAGATGAGGCACTCATTTGATTACGACCAGAATTGAAATTGTAGTTCTAGTTCCATGGTCCGAGGCCCTCTAATCAAACACTCTCCTAAAGTGTTGAACTCACAAGACCCATGGATCTCAAAATCTTGGACCTAAAGTCACCTGCACAAAGAAACGTTGCGAAGGGCCATTCTTTTCGATTTACAGGCACCAAACAAACAAATCAAATTTCATAGAAGGAAGAAACCAAAACCGAATCACCACATAGATTGATACAAATGAAAGAATTCACTATGAATGAAATGAAAGAATTCACTATGAATGAACAATATGATAATCACAAGTACAAAAAAAAATAGAAGCAATTGAATCCGTCCTCCAAAACCAGAGGAAGTTATTGTTGATTGATCGATCTGTTCATTCATTCATTCACCACTCAGCTCCTGAATTGAACGCATTCGGAAGTGGGCCTGGTCCTCGTTTTCCCTGCTTTGAGTGGACACACTGCCTGAAGGGGAGGCACCATGCAATTGTACTGAATACAGAGAGACGCCGTGAGCGGGATCGCGGACGTCGGGTTTAGCTCGATTCCCGTGAGAAAGTTGTGCTGTAGGTACAGAACCCGGATGCCGGAGGACAGAAGGCTATCGACGAAGCTGCCAGGAACCTTGCCGGAAAACCGGTTGTTGTTGAGATAGAGGTTTTGGACAGAAGAGAAGAGTGGGGAAATATGGCCGGTGAAGAGATTGTGGCTCAGATCGACCGTGGGGATCGTTACTTGGTCCGTCGGCGATACTTGTCCAGTGAAGAGGTTGCGCTGAAGCTGGACGGAGGATATGGGGAAGCCGAATAACTCGCCCGGGATATTTCCTGAAAACCGGTTCATGCTGAGGTCTAGATAGTTCAGCCGAGGAAGTCCGGCAAGGAGGCCGAAAACCGGGCCCGACAGAGAGTTCCAGGAGACGGAGATGTACTGAATGGATAGCGGAAGCCGTTGTGGGAGGCTGCCGGAGAGTTGGTTGTGTTTAAGGTCAAGCCGAGCCAACGCCGGGGAAGTCAGCGGGGGGACATTTCCGGTAAGCCTATTGCGACAGAGAATAAGGTTTGTAAGCAGAGGGAGGGAGCCAATCACCGGCGGAATCGCACCGGTGAGGATGTTGTAGCTGAGGTCGAGAGTTTGCAGACGTTTGAGTCCCCCGAGACTCGCCGGTATCTCACCGGAGAGGAAGTTTTTACTGAGACCCAAGAACTGTAGCTGCTTGCAATCGCCAAGGGTCTCCGGAATCGGCCCCACAATCCGCCCAGGAACCACAGTTAACTCTGCCAGAGAAGACAAACGTCCGACGGACGCGTGAAGCTTCCCCGTGAGCCCTGGCGAGCCCGCTCTGGTGTCCCCGAGATTCAAAGCCACTACCTTATTTGGATTCACCTCTGTGTCGCACAGCACCCCGGAAAACGTGCAGGGATCGCCGGTGAAGTCCCAAGAAGAGAAGAACGCCGATCCCGGCATGTCTTCCAATCCCTTTCTGATCGATTGCAGGGCTAAGAAATCGAGAGGTTCCAAAATCGCCATGGTGGTCGTCACCAAAAGTACCAAAACTTCAATCACCACGATTACAGACGTCGTTATTCCACCTCTTACCATTCTGATTTTTCACTAACAAACGAAACTAGAATCTTGTCTCCCTTTGATCTTGATACTCCTCCACTCTTCTATAAATAATTCGATGGTGATTGTCAATCTCTTGGTTTGTAGAAGAAGAATCAATCACGGGAAAGATTAATGAGTGGAAATCTTGCTGTCGGGTTGGTGATTCCTTTATGGCGAGAACGGCGTGATCGTCTTTATTGTCGCAGAGGGAAAAAAAAAACAGATTCTGCTGAGAAACGATACCACAGGACGCTTCCACTTCGCTGTTGCTTAACTTGTTTGCTCGCCTCTCAACTTTTGTTTCTAGCGCGAAGCATTGCTGCTCTGCTCTGCTGCTCTCTTTTGTTTAATGTTAGTGATGACTTGGTGGTGCACTTCTTTTTTTCATTTTTCGGCATTTTTCTTTTTATTTTCAGAGGGGTTTTACGGGCGGGCAAATTGGTCAGGGGAACGGTTATCCGAGCCTAGTCGGATTCCCGAAACTGAGGCTCGGAAGTGACGTGGAGATCCGGTGGACGCCACGTCATACTAAACCCTCTTTGGTTTTTGTCCATTAATATATTTTTCAATGAAAACGAGGCCGCCACATCACCACGGTGAGGCCTTTAATTTAATTAATTTAATTTGGGGCTCTCGACTTTATGGCATGCATGCAGCTCTAATTATGGGTTAATCTTGTTTTTTAATCTGTTTTATTAGTTAACAAAATATAATTTATCGAAGGGAACTCTTGTCATATATGCGATATACGGCTAAGCATGAGTGTGCGCGCCAACACACACATGCGACCACGAACATGCAAAACAAAATTCAAGTCAAGTCAACGCACCGGGCTTGGATGAACTCTTTTCTTTACTATACCCGGCGCCATACATTAATACGTCGAGTGAGTAAATGGATCTTCCCACTGGGGGTGCGCACGGTTCGGTAGCCCCAACCTCAAATCGAACTGCTAGTTTTGGTTCTCAACTGGTTAAGAAGAGAACCGTGTACTATCATAGTCGGATCTAGTTTGATTCAATTCTAAACCATGATTTTATTAATTTAAAAATTTTACTAAATGCAATGTATTATGTCAAAATCATTTGGATCTCCATTCATATTATATATATTATTAATTTATAAAATTGTCAATATTTAAATCTATATAAATATATAAAATTTAAATATAATATATATACATATATATTCACAATTTATATGTATATAAGATTATAAAACTCATATACATAAACTTAGGTTATATATATAAGTTTTATAACCTTATATTCATATAAATATGAATATATATAATAGTTGGATTGAGTTTGATTACAACACTGGAATTGTGAACCGAACGACCAGAATTTTTTCCAACTAGAACCGAACCCTGTTAGACATCTAGAACCGAACTGAACTTCTGGTTTGGTTCCATAAACACCCCTATCTCTACGCATTAAGAAATCTTTGTAGATTTTCATAGTTGTGATTCGTACACTCGACATATTCCTTTTTCAAAAAAAAATCCAAACTAATACCACATATTTTTCCCTCATCACCTTTTTCATCAGTGATTTCTCTTCCGATCGATCTCTCCTTGTCGTTGATGTTCGTCGAGCTCTCTCCTTTCAACGATTTCTCTTGAGCTCGTTTTCTCCTTTAATCACTCGATCTTTCTTCGGATTTCACTCTTCTTAACTTTTTTTGAAAGCTTTCTTGAATTGTACTTCAATCTCTTTATTAGTACCTCTTTCTCCAACACTCTTAATTTCAAGATGAATGTCACGGAAAACTAATAGAAAATAAAAATTTTAAGGTTCGGTCTCAAGCTCGAATAAAGGAGGGTTATGCTAGGTTTCCGATCACCAACGTTAAACTTTGTCAAACTTAACATGAATTCTACAAAAACAACAAAGAATCAATGTAGCCTACCATATCTGGTATGAAAAAAGGACTTAGTTGTAGTTGTAGTTGTAATAGAGTTTTTGAGGTTCGATAGTCGCAAACATTTCAGGCGAGTGGAAAAAATGGTGATTGATAATGAGACATTCCTAAGATATGATTTATTTAAAGAACCATGCTCCACTATTTGAAGAGCAGTGTATGGCAGGCACGTCTTTGTTCAAATGGTGGTGCGACCGAAGTGCATAATGACCGACGATTAAATATGTTTAAGATCCATTCTATCGAAAGAACAAACATACTCATAATATCTCACTATATGAAAAATGACATGTGGTAAGCACACTTTTTTTTTCAAGCCGGTGTATGAGAAGAGAGAATGGGAGAGAAACATCAATAGATACTTTTGAAAAAAATAAAAAAGAGGTATATTTAGTAAAAAAAGTATATAAATAGTAACCTCCTAAAATTTTCATAAATCAAGCCTGTGTGTTCATGCACAAACACACACATTATATATATATATAAACTAGCCAATCAGTTTGTTGTAATTAAACAGTCCCTGGACCTGATGGGCAGGTCGAGGCCAGCCCAAACTGGGTCGGGAACAATCTCCAGGCTTTGGGCTTGGCCTCGGTGCAGCCCAGCCTAGTCAACAGGCAGCTAGCCCGCCAACTGATGGGTTTGGACTGCCCGCTCCCAAGCGCTAAAAGTTAGAAAAGGAAGACCCACCTGTGAGATGAAAATGACGAAAACATGGTTTCCAAATTGAGATATGCCAACCAATATATGATCCAAATCCAATCCATTAAGTGTCTGTGTAGTATCCTTTTCAGATCTGATCCAATTGATCAGATCGGACTTAAATGAAGTGCATACAACCATGTCCAAAGCATTCAATTTCTCACCCACCCACCTACCTGTTTTTCTTTGCCATGCTCTTGAAGAAAATAAGTGAATAGTTGTACCACTTTGCAAAGTCAGCACATCAACATTGCAAGCCAATGTTGCCATTGGAAATGGAGATGTTCATCTCACTTTTATCTTCTTTTTTGGTAATTTCCGACATTGTTAATTTTTTGCAGTTGAAATGTTCTGATTTCTGCTGATTTAATCTAATTACCCGAATGCTTTTGAAATGAAAATTGCAGTAGTCTTGCAAAAGAGAAGGTTTGAGAAAGGTTGCGTTAAGCTTTCAACAGTTACTATAAAACTTTGACGTACGTATTTATTTACCATGGATTCTAAAGATTTTGTGGAGTTAATTGTTAGCATAGCACATGATCAAGCTCTACAAAAATAAAGAATCTATACAACCGACCTCATTTAGTATGAGAAAAGGATTAATTGTTGTTGTTGTATCGAACGAAAAGTGGAATACATCATGCACTTGATTCTCTTTATAGTTTTTTTTTATTATGAGACTTGGGCCTATAGAATTTGACCGGTAGGCCTTGTTTGTAGGCTTGGGCTATTGGAACTGGGTCTGCAATAATAATTTTATAGACTGGACCTCATAATCAAACACAAAGTAAAGATAGACTTGTCCTTAAAAAAAAAAAAGGAAGACAATGGACTTTCTTAATAGAAACATTTTTACGATACACATAACTAGGATATTCGTGGGGCGGGATGGGGGCAGGGATCAAAGTCCCAACCTCTATCCCCATTTTAGAACCTTGTCCCATCCTCGTGATTAGGACTAAAAATTCTCCAATTCCAATCCCCGGTTCTATATGGGACCTGTTAGAGAAAAAAGGAATGCTCAAACATAAGTTTGGAGCTCACTTTTACATATAAAATGAAACCTAATTTATGAAAAAATACATTTAAATTCAAACATATTATTATGGATGAAATATGAGACGACAACGAGTTCACAAATTCAAAAAAGAGATAACAATTTTTTTATTTTCTTTTATTTTTAGGTGAACCTAACTTTCTAGAATCAATGAGAGGAAGGTCGGGGCCGGGGAACTGCTATCCCATTCCCGCACTGATCCCATCGAGATTTTCCTTGCTCTCCCCCTTCTCCATCCCCATCTCTATTTATACTATACTCTTCAAATCCGCTCCATTCGGGGTGGGTCCACACAGGAAGCAGGAGATCCCCTCCTCGTGAACGTCCCTACAAATAAAGAATAGGTTTCATATGAACAAGGCAAATGGCTCCAGAATCATCGAACCTCGGTATAATATGGAATAACCCGATTCAGTTCAGATTATGGTTTACCAAATCTGGCTTACTGGACATTAATAAATGGATCAGGGTCCAAAACCAAAACTAAAAATCTACTCAATCAGATTCAAATGTTTCGTCGTATATAACCCAAAGTTCAAAGAATCAATCGTTAATCCGATTTCTCTTTGAACACCCAACCTGAGTTACTGGATTCGGATCCAGATGCATCCGATCTGTCGTCATCGGAATCCAATAAGTCAGGTTTTAGCGTCCCCTTGTTTTTCACACAGACGATCGTCTTCTTCAGATAGACATCAAGTACAGTGAGGGCCCGTGCCTTAAATTGCTCATTCAATGCAAAGATTCAGTTTCGTCTAGAAATGGGCGTTCCTTGGGAAGGCCGAAACCTTGTAGCAACGCTGAATTAAGCACTCTGAGACTGTTGGTGGCAGACATGGACCGTTTGGAACCCGTTCGGGGGTTCAACCAGAACCTGGGCCGGACAGTAACTGGTTGAAACCAAAACCGGTTAAACTGAACATAGAACCGAAGACCACCCTGTTCAGTTTGGATTCCACCTTCTATGGAATCAGAACCCAGCAGGAACAGGAACCAACAGTTCCCTCTCTATATATTATATACAACAACAATAACTAAGCCTTTTCCTATATTAGATGGGTCCGCTACATGATTTTTTTGTTTCCACGTAACTTATCATGTGTCATGCAAGCAGTTAACTCAATATAAATTAGATCATTCATTATAATTTCTTTCCAACACTTTTATAGTCATCCTCTTCATCTTTTAACATTTTCACAATCTAATTTTTCATATCTTCTTACGGGAGTGAAGCTTGATAGTCTTTCTACGTGTCCAAACTCTCTATATATTATGAAATTGTAAAAAAAATAGTAGTTTTTCCCAATTCTATGCAGTTTACGAGTCAAACTGTAACCTAAACTAGATTAATCCTGGTTCCATTTCAGTTCTATGTTTTGAGGTAACTGGAACCACCCGTTCCGGTTTCCAGGTACATGTCTAGTTGGTGGTAGTAAAATCGTGATGACACTGTATTTATAAATACCACCTGATAATGTCCTGGATGGATGATATCCTTCTCGACTAGACGGTTTGGACTTTGGAGGGGTGGCCAAGGCCTTCAACTGGTGGCGGGATTGAGAAGGAACTAACCAACTATGCCTCACAGACATGCCGGCAGTTTCAAACTGCCGGTCCCGGATTTCTTGAAACCTGAACTAGGACCCAGATAGTTTCGACTCCGATTTAGAACCGTTGCTTTGGGCTTCTGTTGGAGTCCTAAACCACCTTGAATGGGAAAAAATATTACAAAATAAAACATTTAAAGAAATTTATGGAACCAAGTGGTTTTATGGTTCAATGAAAGGTGGAACTAGAACCAAACTGGGTGGTCCCCAGACTGTGTAGAGATCTTACCTTCACTGTGCCGGAGTCCGGTGGTGACGATTCAGCTGTAGGCAGCCCCTTCACTTCAGATTCAGTAGCTTGAACGCATCGGAAAGGGGATGGGGGTGGACACGAGGTTCCCACACAGGGGCTTCCACGGATGAAGATCAGGTGTATCTCGATTCAGGGGATTCCACGGATGAAGATCAGGTGTATCTCAGTTTTGTTTTCTGTATTTTTCTCTATATCTGTACACCTGTAACGGTTGCCTTTTATAGGCAGCCTGCTCCCCCTTCATTCGTGTTTATCCTCCTGCGGCTTCCCTCGTCCAGAAGCAGATCACAAAGTCGTTATCGAAAATCCCAGTAATAGTCATCCGTTACAGATTCAGCCTGATCTCGTTTAGGTAACGGACTGGATGGCCAGTCCAGCCGTTACCTGAGCCGAGAATGGCCATTTCTATGTAACATCTCCCACTTGGCTATTCGAGCCAAGTGTATCGACATACTGGTTTTCCTCCCACTTTTCAGGGGTTTTTCCTAGTTATGTCGATTCATAGTAATCAGAGTCTGTTGTGCGGTTATTTCCCTACACAACAAATCATCCGTTGTATGGTTATTTCCCTATACAACAAATTGTTCGTTGTATGGTTATTTACCTATACAACAATCAAGCATATCTCAAACCCATGTTAGTAACATGTTTTGAGAAGAGATCCTCTGTTATGCCTTTTGTTAAGGGGTCTGCCAACATATCTTTCGTTGGCATGTATGAGATGGATATTTCCTTTCTCATAACCATATCATGAACATAATGGTATTTTACCATTATATGCTTGCTTTTCGAGCAATCCGCTCCACTCTTAATAAGAGTAATTGCTGCATTGTTATCACAATAGATAACTACTAGCTTGTCTGTTATTTTCAACTTCAGATCTCGTATGAAGCGGCTTATCCAGACAGCACTTGTTGCAGCCATATAGCAAGCAACATACTCAGCTTCTTGTGTATGCAACACTATACAGCCATGTTTCTTACATGCCCAAGAAACAATACCACATCTAAATAAGAATATTTGTCCCGAGGTTGCTTTACTGTCATATTTTCTCCCAGCAAAGTCAGCATTTGAGTATCCTACCACTTTATGTTCATCTGCTTGAAAACACGGTTTCAAGTCCTTTGTTCCTTTCAGATATCTTAGAATCCTTTTCATAGCTATCAAGTGCTGCCAACTAGGATTACTTTGATATCTACTTATAAGACCAACAGCAAAGCTGATATCAGGTCTTGTACACAACATAACATACATCAAGCTGCCAACAGTTTGTGCATAAGGAACATTAGGCGTATAGTCTCCTTCATCGAGACAATCAACCTCACTTAATTTAATCCCTTTTGCAACAGATGTATCTGTAGACTTGCATTTACCCATTTTAAACTTCTTGAGGATATAGTCAATATCTCTCTCCTAACTCAGGCATAAGAGTCTAGTTCCTCTATCTCGAGATATCTTTATACCCAGGATATAGGATGCTTCTCCCATATCCTTCATTTCAAACTTGGAGTTCAACCATGACTTGGTTTTGACAATCATCTCATTATCGTTTTCAGTCAACAATATGTCATCTACATACAATGACAAGATGACAAAGTGGCTCCCACTATTCCAAACATATCCATAGTGATAAAGTTTGTTAGATACAAACCCAAGTTCTATAATGACATTTTGAAAGGTCAAATACCATTGGCGAGATGAGTGTTTTAGGCTATATAGGGATTTTGTCAACCTATATACTTTATCTTCTTGGCATTGAACCACAAATCCTTCTGGCTGCTGCATGTATATGATTTCTTCTAAATCTCCATTTAGAAAAGCTGTCTTTACATCTAACTAATGTAAATCCAAATCATAGTATGCAGATATTGCTAGGATTATCCGTATGGATGCAAATTTCGTAACTAGAGAATATGTCTCAACATAATCTATCCCCTCTTTTTGCGAAAAACCCTTTGCAACCAACTTCGCTTTAAACTTTTCGATTGTACTATCGACCTTGTATTTCTTTTTCAGAACCCATTTGCAGCCTATAACTTTCCTTCATTTTGGCAAATCAGCTTGGTTTTTCTCAATGGATTCAATTTTCTCATCCATGACTTTCTCCTAGTCAGTTGCTTCTGATGAGTTTATTGCTTGCTGATAAGTGAAGTTATCAGTCAACTCATCAAACTCTACCGAATTACACACTTCTTCTGTAAGATAAGTGTGATAATCCTCTAAGTAGGACGGAGTGACTCTTGGCCTCTTATGTCCTTTTAAGGTATCGATAGTTTCAGGAAGATCTTCTGTGGGCTCAAAAGATGATTGGTCTAAATTTACCAAATCATCAACACATTCCTCATCGTTCTCCAGGATGTTATTCTTAGTATCTTCTAAGAATTCAACATATCTGCTTTCAATAAGTCCGTGGTCCTTATGATAAAACTAATATCCTTTTGAATCTTTAGGATATCCTCTAAATATACATCTCAATGACCTGATGTCTAGTTTATCTCTAGACTTATCAAGGATCTTCTCACCTCCTAAGATGACCTAGGTTGGGTTTTCTTTCAGACCACATCTCATATGGTATAGTGAATATAACTTTACACGATACTCTATTGAGTATATAAATAACTATACTTACTGTTTCTCCCCAAATACCCTTTGAAGAGAGGCATCTATTAACATTGACCTTGTCATATTCAGCAAGGTTCTATTGTATCTTTCAGCTACACCATTTTGCTGAGGTGTCTTGGGCATTGTATTCTATTTAGCAATACCAAAGTCTTTGCAAAATTCCAAGAATTCTGCCGAGGTATATTCACCTCCTCTGTCTAATCTTAAGATTTTGATTAAATGCCCTAATTGATTTTCAACTTCCTGCTTATATTTTTTAAATGCATCAAGTGCCTCCGATTTATGTGTCAAAAGATATATATACATATATCTAGAGTAATCATCGATAAAGGTTATAAAATAACCCTTTCTCCGATGGGTTTTTACTTTAAAAGGTCCACATAAATCTATATGAATAATTTTCAATAGGGTTGTTGCCCTTGTTGTTTCCTTAGGAAAAGCTTTCCTTGTCATTTTTTCTTGTATATAAGCTTCACACTTTTTGAAAGTATTTTCCTCAAATCCAGGCAATAAGTCAAAGTTGGATAATTTCTTCAACTTTTTCAGACTTATATGCCCTAGGCATTTATGCCACATATTCACATCAACAGTAAAAGCACTCTCAATATAAGCAAAAGATTGTTGATTTTCATTATCACATAATTTGAACAGTCATTGTTCTACATCAAATTCTCCTAAGAACAAAATTCTCTCATGTTTACCCATAATCACTTTATTAGGAATAAACCTAACTTCAAAACCTTTCTTAACTAAGGCAGGGACCGAGACCAAATTGTACCTTATTGATGGCATAATTCACACGTCGGTCAGCACAATTGGTTTGCCTTATACATATATTCTGAAGGATCCAATACCCAGAACATCTGAGAAAGTACTATTTCTCATATACACACGATGTTCCCCAGGTTGATATTTCTTTATATCCATTGGCCCTTCCTTGGTCTTTGAGATATGTCTTGTAGCTCCTAAGTCTATCCACCAACCTGTCACTAGGCAGTCCAAATACAAGCATTCTGAAATCACACAGATTATATCCTGCTTCTCTGACTGTCTGCGTTGTGGGTTGTTTCCTCCACCTTTCTTGTTGCGGTAGTTCCTTTTATAGTGTCCCATCTTTCCACAGTTAAAACACTTCCCGAGAAGCGGCTTCTTGTGATTTCTTAAAATTTTGACCGTCTTTTTTGTTATTCTTGCCAAACTTTTTATTTAGTTTCTTTTTCTGGTTAGACTTGGAGTTAGAAGTTAACTCATCCTGAACCACTAGCAATTTCTCTTTCTTGTTCTTCAGCATGTGCTCTTGCTCTATTGCTAGTTTAAGGGGCAACTCAGAAAGGTTGATCTCTGGCTCTAATCTTAGGGTAGTGGTGACCATGTTCTATGACGGGGTAGACTGTTCAATATTGTTGATATCTGCATCGGTTCGGGGATGACTTATTTTGCTACGGCTAAGTCTCTAGCTATTACCAGCATGTGATTTACATGCTCTACTATATTTTCTCCTTCTTTCATTTTGAAGGAATTGTATTTTTGTAGTAGCAACTACACATACAATTTTGCAGTTGTATCATATTTAGCTGTTAATGAGTCAAACATCTCTTTTGTAGTCTCAGATTCTTCAAAGACCCTAATCAAGTCATCCTTCATATATGTTAACATGATCGTCCTTGCTATGGTATCATCTTTTAGAAATGTTTTATACATTTCTAGTTGTTGCTCATTTGCGTATGGGGATGGCGGACACATGGTTTCCTTTAGAACGTACTCAACACCTTCTAGTGTTAGAGCCAAAAGAATTCTTCTCTTCCATATCTAGAAGTTCAGACCGTTTAGCTTTTCTGTTTTTGCCAATTCCGACACACATATCCTAGAACTCATTTTTATGTGTTTGGTAAAAATAACAATTAAGCGGTTTAAAAAAGAAATCAATACAAAAACACAAGCACACATAGCAAGAAACATGTTAAAGTGATGCATGATATATAGCAAGTAATCTTTTTAAAAAAAGTTCTAAGGGGTTTCTGCCTTTGTTCTCCTAAAAGAATACTAAGGGACAAAATTACAATTTTATCTATTTGTCCTCTTTTTGCAATTTTGTAAAATCTTGAGGACAAACTCATAAAATTACTATTTGGTATTTCTGTAAAATTCACAACTGATCGAGGTTAAAATCATAATTTTAACCCTCAGGATGAATCTGAAAATTTTCAAAAGAATAGGGGTAAATTTGTCTTTTGATTGGATGGCAGAATTATAATTATCCAAACTGAGTAAGGGTAAAACCGTAAAGTAAAAGCTCAATATTTGGTAATTTCTATAAACAGTCAGAGGGTAAAACAAACTTTTCGCTTAATAAGGGTAAAATAGTCTTTTATCTAAAAATATATGGACAAAAGGGTAATTTTGCCAAGTGGCAATAGAGTAATATCTGAATCTGGCCAGGGTAAAATGGTCTTTTTAGACCGTTCCCCGAGGCGGTTTTCGGGAAATTGTAGGCGGTTTTCGGGAAATCGTAGGTGGTTTTTGGGAAATCGCAGCCGGTTTTCCTGCTCGCAGTTTTCCGAAACCGCAAAATTCAAATTTTTTTTTAATACAAATACAACAGGTAGATTTTCAGAAAATTAGTGACGAGAGAGAGGAGAACAGGAAATGGGAAAGATAGGGAAGAGGGAGGGGGTTCGCCGGTGGGGCGTCCCCGGTGGGTTTCTACTACCGCTCCTTGGCTGTCGGCTTCCTTAGTGGCGTCTACTTTCCAGCTTCTCCTGGCCGTTTGGCTGTGGCCTGCCATTCCGGCTTTTTCTGGCCGTTCGGTTGTGGCTGGCCTGCCGTTCCGACTTTTTTTGGTCGTTCACCTCTGGCCTTCTTTTTATGGTCGTTCGGTTGTGGTTACCTTGCCGATTCGGCTTCTCCTGGCCATTCGCCTCTGGCCTACTTTTCTGCTTTTTATGGTCGTTCGGCTGTGATTGGCCTGTCGATTCGGCTTCTCCTAGCCGTTCGACTCTGGCCTGTCGCACCTTTGCCGACTGCCGCTGCTTCTCCCTAATCCCCTTTCCTCCTTTTTTTTTCTTTCAATATATATTTTTCTTCTTCTCTCTCTGTTTTTTTTTTCTTACCTGTCCCTTTTTTTTTGCAGGGTTTTTAGGCCTTGATACTAGTGTAGAGATCTTACCTTCACTGTGCCGGAGTCCGGTGGTGACGATTCGGCGGTAGGCAGCCCCTTCACTTCAGATTCGGTAGCTTGCCTCTGTTGAACGCAGCGAAATGTGGATGGGGCTGGACACGAGGTTTCCACACAGGGCTTTCACGGATGAAGATCAGGTGTATCTCGGTTTTGTTTTCTGTATTTTTCTCTATATCTGTACACCTGTAATTGCTACCTTTTATAGATAGCCTGCTCCCCTTTCATCCGTGTTTATCTTCCTGTGGCTTCCCTCGTCCGAGAGTATATCACGGAGCCGTTACCAGAAATTTCGGTAACGGTCATCCGTTACAGATTCAACCTGATCTCGTTTAGGTAATTGACTGGATGGCCAGTCCAGCCGTTACTAGAGTCGAGAATGGCCATTTCTATGTAACAGACAGTAGGTCCGATTGCACTTGTTCCAGTTCCAACTGGTTCCTATCCCAGTTCTATTCAGGTTGGAACCGTTGGGTCGCTTCCAAACCGGCCGTGTCATCGGTTGCACAAGCCCTATACTTCAGGTGGTAAATATTGACAAAGGCTTTCTTTGATCTATAACTAGGGATGTCGATAGATTAAGTACATGTAATATCCAATCCAACTCAAATCCAATTTAATTCAATGTTCATAACCATACCCAGATGCTGATTCTCAAATCCAATTTAATTCAATGTTCAGAACCATACCCAGATGCTGATTCTGAGTTCAGATTCAAATGATGATAGATGAGGAAGATCAACTCGGGCCGAATGAAGTTGTAAGTACAAGATTAAAAGGGCTATTTTCATAAGCTATTTAAGTGATTAAAGGAGCTAAATAGACTTTGAGTTAAAGTGAAGAAGTGCCACACTGCGACGAGTTTGGACTGCCATTTGGCCGATGGTAGAACGGATTTAACCGATCCAACTGATGGTTCATCATGGTTTTGTTCTGTGGTTTGGTTTGAAGAAGAAGAAAATCGCATGATTCGGTTCGTAGTTTGAAGATTGGAACCGAATCACTGGAGTACTTATATACAAAGCACATATATAAAATAATAGGTTTAATTAAATCCACAGGCATTCATTTGTCATTATCTCTTGAAAGATCTCATGATTTGGCGAGATTCATCTTGGATTGAGATAAAGATTAGAAATAGAGAAAGAGGTTGGAAGTAGATTAAGAAAGATCAATAAAGAGATAAAAAACAATTTGATAAAGTTTTGAAAATTGAGAGTTCAAGAAGACGAGATTTAGAAATAAATCGAACTATTAAAAGAGAGAACTAGATTAAAAAAGATCATGAGAAACAAAGATCAAAAAAGATTGTTAAAAAGAAGGAAAGAAAGGATGGCATAGAGGAGGAAAAGATTGTTAAAAAGAATGAACAAATAATAATTGAGGCATAATTGAAAACCATAATTCTTGATTTTGCATATCAAATTCAAATCACTCAATTAAAATTAAAGAAAGTTTAAAAAAAAAGTGGCAAGGCTCCTTCGCAGCCTCGCACTATCTTATAGTTCATTGTCATAAAAAAAACTAAAATCTCTTAACCTACTTGCTTCAAATTCACCATAATATAAAAAAGATGAACCTTATCAAATCACCGAATAAGTAGATAAATCTTTCCCAATAGGATTACATCGAAGGGATACATATTTGATATAATGATATCTAATAGTTATCAATGAGACATTAAGAGGTTGTTTGATTACGTAGCCTGGGCCTAAAAGTTTAGAACTATAAGAGAAACACGTGCTTTCATGTATTTTAAAAGCAGGATCATACGATATCACTTTTGCATTAATTATGGCACACCTCCAACCCTGGGGATGGGCCATTGAAACTAGGCCATAATGAAACACCCCATACCCTTCTTGCTGTTACTGGCAATATTAAAAGGATTTTCTACAGTGAGGATGTCGCACATCATGCTAAGCATCATATCCAAACCTCGATTTCAGGCCTTTCATGTCCCCATTTTTGGAAATTGGGATCTTGTTATTGATATTCCTGTAGGCAATAATTGTCATTATCATTTGCTTAAGTTTAAAGTTGATTTATATTTAAATTTCAAGCCACAAACAATTGTCTTTAAGTTTAATCGCGTTCCTAAAGCCACAAATCATTTGCTTCCACATAAAAAGTTTGCACCCCTTTGTGCCTGCTCGAAAAAATTTAATTTGTTTCCTTGACCCTTCACTCTCAACTTCCGATTTGTGTTGCATAATTATTTGGACGCTGTCTTTTTTTGTTTGTTATAAGAGGAGACTGAAGCCTAACACACTCGCACATGCACCGCACCCTTTGAAAGTCGAACTCTCCACCAGCAGCAATGGCGCTAGAGCACCCTGCGATCCATAATTTCATCATGGGGTAATATGTTTGTCAAATGTCAACTCTTTTATTGTTTGATTTAATATTTTGTCTCCAATGATGCTTCAAAGATCCTCTTTCTAATAAATCAAATTGAGTGTGGTATGTATCTTATAATATAAAATGATTCATATCAAATCAAACTATACTTAAAACGTGACTAATTTTAGGATGAGGTGAGACATATGTTTCATTCAAAATACGAAAAATTCCTTAGTCCCTCATTAAATATATAAAAAAATACAAGTGATTTGTGACCTCAAAATACAAGTGCGATTCACCCGAAATATAAGTGTGTCTCACTCTTAAAATAATTCCTTAGTCCGTCATTGCGTGTATCTATCGAGGGAATTATTGGTTCGCATATAAGGACTTAAGGAGAGAATAAGTACAGGCTCATATAAGGACCATAGCACATTTTAAAACAGTTGTTTTATCTTTTAACTGACTTAAATTGTCTACCATGTAAAAATTCACAGCTGCCTTGCTGCTTTCCTGTAGTAAAGTGATTTTCTTGAGACTAGAACAGGGTAATGAAAGTATATATACTTGCTATTTTAAAACAATTATTTTATCTTTAATTGATTTAAATTGCCTTTCATGATAAAGAAATGTACCTATTTTGCATCCTTTCTTATATGAAAATAAATTTTGCTCGAGTCTATTACTAGCTAACGAAAGTATATGTATATGTACACACACACACACACATATATATATATATATATATATATATATAGACGTGGCCGATATGAAGTATATGTATATGTACACACATATATAGACATGGCCGGTCCGAACCGCCCTGGTGGTTGCAACTGGAATCGAAACTAGGGAGTGCAGTTTCGGTTTCTGTGCCAATTCTACAATTTTCTACTATGTTTAATCAAATTTTACAATTTTTAATGCTTTTTTGGTTCCAGGTGGTTTAGGATCTAATTTGGAACTGGAACCAGTCCGATCTTGGTTTAGTTTCATTCAGGCAAAGAGGAACCAGTCATGTCTACATATGCATGCATACACACACACTCTTTAATTACTAGGTGTATTGTTTTTATCAAAGGTTGAATCGATCATCATATGAATAATTAGGTCAAAAATTAGGATATATTTTGGGAAAATAAAACTTCGGTGGAAGAGAAGCAAATGAATTGCTTTCATAAAAATTCTCGTACCACACAAGACCTATATTTTTATACAATTAAGTCCAAAAAACTTTGTAATTAAAAATAAAAAAGCTTCACAATCGGTTTGTGAATCACAACACCATGCAAGTGTCTTATCACCAATGTTCTAATTTTACGCATTTTTTGTACTTTTTTATTATTATTTTCAATCAACGCAACGCGCAACTGACAAGAGCATACTTACATGAATCGCGATGAACATGCACATTTTTTAAAGCATTTATCGACAATTATCATAAATAAATCAACTAACAAATTGCTAAAATATATAGGCACACACTTTTAGAATATGCTCAATATCATATTGTAAAACCATTTTCTAGATCCCAGCTAGATCCAACACTTTCACTTCGGATCCAACAAATTTTAATGTGCCCTGCCTTAATCCAAACCAAATGAACTAGATTAGATACAAGTTTGAACTTGATCTGCAAACCTAGAAGCATATCTAAAGTCGACACGGTTGGGTCCTCATTGGCATGATACATATCTACTGTGAACATGGCACAAAAATGGACACAACATGAATCCTCAATAGCACAATATGCCATGACACAAGAGAAACACATCACAGTGTCTTCCACTTGACATGACCACAACTAAAACTCACCCGAAACCTGACCCGACCCAAACACGATGTATAAGGTCAGCCTGATACCGGGTACCACATCTGCCTGGCCCGTTTCACTCTCCTCTGCAACTGACGCGACGAAATCCGTCTCGGAGATTTTTCCGACGATGATAAGGACCACCATCAGAATGTAAACAAAGAGTCCTGCCCTGAAATCTTGATACTCGTTGTTCTTCGGTGCTTTTCAACCACTTCGAGGCCAGCAAATAGCCTAATATATTCCTTCGGCCTCTGCTTACCATCTCACACCCATTAACATACCTGAAATGCTAGTGAATCTTTGTCATTTTCTTCAATTTCACCGGCAGCCTGATATTCAGCCATGATCTAAACGGTATCTTCATCGTTTCCTTTATAATGCAAAGAAATGCCCGATTTGGGGAGAGCTCCTTTTCGAATTTGATTAGCGTTGTCGATTGATAATTAAGTTCCAGACATGATGGCTAAAATATCCCGCAAATATTTACCATCTACCTTTTGCTGCGGATGCAAACCAAGATTCCAAAAAACTACACGAGCTGGAAAGCACGACGCTCCTCATCCCGAGTATTTCATCGTAATCTCACTCCACACCTGTAAGCTAAACTTTGGAGTTGAGAACTCATGATCAGATAATGGAGGGCCAACAATAGAGATCGGGAGTTCAGTAATCGCGAAGACATCTAGTATTGTCGGAATATCATCACAAGGGGGCGATGAAACCCCAAAGAGTCTTCCATCAAAAGGGACCTCAATGGTGAAGAGCGTATACTTTTCTTTCTATTTCTAAGTCGTCCACTGGAATAGATAAGGCTTTGTTTTCCAAATCGCCAGGGTTATTTGAACAGAAATAGACACATCGTCGGAGAGACAATTACTACCACAATTTCTGCTTTTCTCAATAACCCACTTGTTGTTCTTCATTAGGGCCAAACCGATCCCACACTTCACACTTAGATTTCGAAGAATTTTATCGTAAGTCTCTGTTCTTCATTAGAATCAAAATCTATGCATACATAGAACTGTCTAAGAACCATCCTTAGAACTATAACATGAACCACCTCACATTTGACGATTCCAAAATCGTAAAAGAAATGCAAGCTGGTTCGGTTATAGTTCAAGGCTTTGAAGTAATGAAAACCACTGGGGTATAGTTCTTCCATATCCATGTATACTTCTCACTCATGTAATCAGGCCAGAAGAGGATCCACTACAATTTATCTGCTCATCTTGGATGTTAATGTTACATGTCTCTCGATCGAAACAGAAAAGAATCATATTTAGTGATCAACAATAGGTGTATCTACACTACATAAGCAGTTTCCCAAGTGATCCTCTTTGGGTCTTGAGCAAGACTTAAGCCAGTTGCCAAGCAGGCCAATAACCATAGACAAATGGAGTAAAAGGGCACCTTGTTTATGGAAGGAGTGGTCAAAGAACTTCTTCACAATGATTTAACCGATCCACTCTTTCAAGGTTGAAACTGAACCACCGTACTAATCCATATACACATACTCTCACACACAATAGAGAGAGGAGAGGAGAATGATAGTCTTGAGCAGGACCACTTCTATATACTTTTGAAGGATCACTTCTTGATAGATCATTAGGAATAAACCAACAATATATACTTGTAGAGGATCTTATTGTTCTATATATATATATATATATATATATATATATATATATATATAAGAAATACTAGATTCTTCCTGGTAACATCATTCCAAATCATAACAATTTCATTACGATATGAATGTCTCAAATTAAAAAAATCATAGTTGTCTTTCCTTTTTCCATTATGTCACTCAGAAGTAGGAAAACACGTTCAGCTAAAAAAAAGTTACTACACTTTTACTTTGCCTTTTAATACCTTGATGTGAAATGCACATCTCTTTTATTAGATGACCAAGAACAGGGACTTCATGGATACAATTTAGTGCAATATATATATATATATATATATATATATATATATATATATATATATATATATATATATATATATATATATATATATATATATATATATATATAAGCATATAAGCAAGGAGTTATTAGATCTTATTCACACTAAACTATTTATACAAGCCTATATTATGAGATTAGATAAATAAATAATTCAAATTAAGAATATAAAAATGCATGATGTACATTGTACTTTTGTTTTTAATGTAAAGCAACTTTTCATCTTTTTATATTTACACCATCTATGTGAAAGGAATCTAGCAACACCTTCAAAAGATATGTGTTTTTTTCATACTCTGATAGCTCTAGAAGCAATCATATAATAGTTAAATATCATTATGTTCCTTAAGAGGAATAAGATCTCTATATCTTATATGCCAATTAGAGATATGTTGGTTGACTCCTTGACTAAAGGTTGCAGAAGATGTCTTTATAAAATATATTACACACATGAGTTTGAGATATACATAGTCTTTGTATGGAAACACATTGTGTGAATAGTTATGCAAGAAAAACATATTGATTATGAAAAGCCGCATAACATGTATAAGTTGCAATTTACTTGGAACTGAAAAATAATACAACTTAGTAATCCTCAAAATAGTGGAAGGTAAAACCCAAGTCATTATTTATCAAGTTGCCAAAGTGGGAGGGCCCCTTTCCGGATTTCACGAGATGCATACTTTTTTGCTAAAACAAAATGATTTACATAAATTCAAAATGTTTTATCTTTACAAAAAGAAAAGACATATTATGGACAAATATTATGGGATAACAGTTACAAGGAAAACCTAGAATGAAAACGTACAAAAGGAAAAAAGAGTATACAAAGTTAATCGAGAAACAAAAAGAGAATGAACATATCGTTTGGTCTTCTTTCCTTCTTACAAAAAACCTTACGAAGAAAACCTTGTCAAGTAAAAAAACACCTTGATCAATCTTTCATCCGCGAGCTTCGAGAAGGTTTTTTTACAAGAAAGGAAGAAGACCAAACGATAAGACCAAACGATATGTTCATTCTCTTTTTGTTTCTCGGTTAACCTTGTCAAGCAAAAACGCCCTCGATCAATCCATCATCGGCGAGCTTCCTCTTCAACTCTTGATGGCTAGTCATTTCTACCATCTATATTGTCAGATTAGATAAATAATAGTCAAAATAAAAAATGCAAAAGTGCATAATATACATTGTACTTTTGCTTTTTCCATAAAACAACTTTTAATCTTTACACCATCCATGTTGAAGGAGTCTAACAACTCTATTCTTTACACACATATAGATAGAGAGAGGGGTAAAACCCTTTCTAAATGGCCTCACTACATTCAATGGAGTATAGCCATGGAGAAACACTATTACCTTGAAAGGGCATATGTTTTTCCCACTCTCACTCTATTTCTATACACAATATCACTCTCTATTTTTATACACACACACACACACACATATATATATATATATGCTTACGCCACTAGACGTTAATATATCCACAAATCTCAATGAATGAATGATTTCGATTTCAATTGAAAAGGCAAAAGTATAGTGGGAATCAAGTATACTTAAGAACACATATAAGTTATTCAAAAATCAAGTAGACATTTTACCTTTTGAATTCAAACATTAGCTATTCATCTCTTAAAATGGATTGAGATTTTATTTAGATAAGCTAGCATTTAATGATACTGGAATGTACATTCTCCATATATTATATATATATACATGTCACAACTTAGTCTATAATCCACCTAGCTTTTGTGTTAGTGATTCATCATGTAGTATACACTCACTATAAATATCAAATCTTGTAATGTTCAAGCATAACAAACGATGGTTTAGAACTAAACCAAATAGAAACCGATAGTATGATTTGGTTCAATTTTATGTCTCATATTGGTTTGGTATGGCTCCCCAAAATTGAGAATAGGCTAGAACTGAACCAAACCTGACTGCCAACCTCCTCGCAGATTTTCGCCAACGGAGGAATTAGGAGATAAGGAAAGCGCCTTTTCGTGGAATGTTTTTTTTTACAAGGAGATTTGCAGAGAGATCTCTCCTAAACCGGAAGTGAGAGAGAGAGAGAGAGAGAGAGAGAGAGAGAGAGAGATCTATAATTAACTCAACTTGGGAACTGTTCTAGAGAGAATTCCAACTCTCTCCTCTCTCTCTCTCTCTCTCTCTCTCTCTCTCTCTCTCTCTCTCTTAGTTGTGCCATGGCTTCTTCGTCGGTGCGAATAGGCCTCCGCATTGTGCTTTTGGTGGCCGTGCTGCTTCTGGTCTTCTACGTTGGTCGACCACTCTACTGGAAGCTCTCCGCCACTTTCCAAGAGATCCGCGAGAAATCCGTCAAGGATGGTACCAGATTCTCACTCACCTTCCTCTCTTTTGAGCCTGATCGGTCCTCTCATTTCCTCCACAGCCTTGCATCTCGGCTCTTGGCGGTGTCTTATCTGGATTTACTCATACTAGGGTGTTTGATTTGATTGATTCTAGGGTTTTCTCACATCGTGACGGAAGCTCAGAAGTCGATGGGATGGTACCACGACGAGTCGGACGAGGGCGTTGCTGTGAGACCTCGTGGGGCGAATGCTGCATCAACCAGGCGACTCCTCCACCGCCCCCAATGAAGTAACCGTTTCATGAATATTTGTTAGAGTTGGCTAGCATTTAATCGTCGTTGTCTATTTTCTGTTCTCTTATCATCTGCAGATTCGTCATTTCTTCCTTGTTGTGAAGAGTCAAGAATGGCATTCGAAGTCTGTTTCCTCTTTGAACCGACATTTTGCGTTACTCGTTCAGCTTGTAAATGGGAATATGAGAAAGGAAACATGATGATTAGGTCGGTTTACTGCTGTGTACGATAGCTTTTCTTTCCATTGTATGGTGAATTACAGGACATGTGATGGGGAGGTTACGTATATGTTACGAGGTTGAAAAGAAATTCCTATCTTTTGAAGTTCTTGCCTTTGTTTTTTTCGTATAATTTTGTGAGCTCGCTTAATCAGATGATTTGAGAAGCAAGTATCTTTCTGAAACAGTTTCTGCTGTAACTGGATGCTTGTTCGATCGGAGAAGTTATGATTAATTGATAACATGACCTCCTATTACCTGGATTTAACAATTACTAGTATTAGTTGGAAGTTCTTACTCTTGAGTTCCTTTTCTATTTTATGGTTGAGCTATGATATATATTTCAATGCTGTAAATATCCTGTCGTGAGTTCATATCATTAATTTGGATAATCTCATAAAATTTTTGGTTGATGATCTGTAACGAAGTACCACTGAAGAGGTTAAAACAAATAAGCAAGGATTACCATTAGACTGTTCATGGATTGTAAGAACAGCTCTTATCATCCTTTACATACCTTATCATAAGTTGCTATACTATTGTGGTCAATGTTGTGTCATAACACATCCTACTACCAGTGTCAAAAATATCCTACTACAGAAAACTATAGTCTGTTCAGCACAAGGGCCATATAGATACATAACACAGATCTCGTACTTTTTCAAAAATAAACTTGAAGAACCTATCAAATCATAAAAACATTCAAAAGAAGAAATTCTCAATAACAAAATATATACATTATCTAACAATTGATCATAAAAAAACATTCATCCCGTGATGGATACAATGACAAGAACAACAACTAAGCTTTTCCCACACTAGATGAGGCCAACTTCATGAATTCTTTGACGCCATAATGCTCGATTTGTGCCATTTCAATAGTTATCTCCAAAAAAGCTGGATCATGTTTGATAATGTTTGACAGTTTCCTTTGCAGTTTTCCTCTACCTCTTTTGTCTAATTTCTCACACCTTCTTATGGAAGCTCCCTTTAGTCACCTCTCTATATGTTCAAACCATCTTAAACATTTCAGTGTGTATAGCGCATAGGGCACTGGTACACTACCGTACAATACATATGCACTTTTTATATATTTCTTAGAAAACTATTAAAATATATAAAAATATCAGAAAAAGTACTGGATGATTTTGTAACATGCATCAGAAAAATGTCATGCATTACACACATGCACAAAAGATAATACTATCTTAATGAAAAAAGAAAACAAAACTAGATTAAAGTTTAAACTACTATAGATTGAGTCATAGATTCTCAAAGTTTAAACTTAAAAATGAATAAAACATTAGAAAAACTAACTATTTTCTTTACTCTTCTCCTTGTGTTACTCTTGTTCCTCCTACTCCTCGCACTCCAGGTTCTTTTCTTATCGCTTATATATCTTTTATTTCTTTTAGCATTTGTGCCTTGACTTGTAGAGGCACAGTAGACCAAGGACATACAATGGTTCTGGTTCTTGCTAAACGATGTCTTACACAACTAACTCCACTATGCATTATATGTCCACAAAAATTGCATACCACTGTTATTTCTTTGCGTTGTTCCCAAACTTTCTGGTTGTAGTAGTTCTCAATTGAATGGGAATCAGAATTGTCAGTTATTGATCGATGAAAAGAATCCAACACTTTAAGCTTTAAAGGAAAGAGCAAGGGTCCTCGTGGAAGGGAAAAGGGGTAGGGAGGCTGAATAAGGTGACCTTAGGGGGTTTAAAACAACCTAGACCTTGAAAGTTGAAAAATGTGGGGCTGTCTCGCAACCTATCATACGATAGGGTGCGATACATCATGGTAAATGGTGTATTGTGATTCAGGTACTGATACCCAATAAAATTATATCATATCGTAAGATACAATATGATTTTAATATCTTTGAGTCTTACTGTGTCTTTATGATATTTCTCTTTCAACTTTAGTGGTATCCTTTTATCATATAAATTACTTAAAGCACCTCTATATTTTAGGCAACCTTCATTGATTCTATATATAACATCTCTACCAGTTTTTCCGTCACTTTAAAGACTAACTCCATGTAATTAAAGTTGTTCTTATAATGGGTGCAGCTTACCAATTTAAATTGGTTCTGGGTGGAGGGCCATATCACGGATCATACACTATATCTGTATGACCATTTGTTGTACTGTATCTACAAGGTGCCTTAAGGTGCCCTTTTGTGTGGTCCTTCTTTGTCTGTGCTGGCACGTTAAATTACATCACCTAATATCTGCAAAATTTCAATACAATGTGTATCCATGGTGCATCATATGGATTGCAACAACTACTGTGGTTTTGAGATGTGTTGATCTCAGCAGCACACAGCTTGAGCAAATTATTCTTCCCTTCTCCTACTGGTGCTGAGTGATCTGATTGCAAAAACTACTGAAGGTTTCTATTTAAACATTGGTATGTTTACCTTCGCACCAAAAATGCTACCAGTAAGGGTTCGAGTTAGATTTTGAAAAACTATTTTTATAATCTTTTTAATGAAAATAAAGATGTTAGTATTAGTTTAGGAGATTTAGCCAAGTCAGAAAAGTATATAAACCACAATTTCTACTCACGTATTCAAAAGAATGAAGTCAAAGAGGCTCTTAAACATATGAAGAGTGGTAAATCGGTAGGACCAGATAATATTCCTATAGAAGTTTAGAAAATACTAGGAGAAATAGGAATCACTTGGCTCACAAGACTATTTAATGAAATATGGAAAAACCAAAAGATGCCCGAGCAATGGAGAGCAAGTACACTTATACCCGTATATAAGAACAAGGGAGACATTCAAAATTGTGTGAATTATCGAGGTATCAAGTTAATGAGTCATACTATGAAATTATGGGAAAGAATTATCGAACGTAGGTTAAGACAAGTATCAAGTACAACAGAGAACCAATTTGGATTTATGCCAGGTAGATCTACTATTGAAGCGATTCACCTTTTGAGACGTCTTATGGAACATTTTAGAGCAAAAAAGAAAGACCTTCACATGATATTTATTGATCTAGAAAAAGCTTATGATAGGGCACCGAGGGAGGTTCTTTGGAGAACTTTGGAAAAAAGAGGTATCCCATTGACATATATTAACCTTATAAGAGACATGTATGTTGGTGCAAAAACATGTGTGAGGACTCATGAAGAAACGACAGACTTCTTTGAAGTTAATATTGGGTTACATCAAGGATCAACTTTAAGTCCATACTTATTTATAATGGTGATGGATGAGTTAACAAAACATATTCAAGATGAAGTACCTTGGTGTATGTTATTTGCAGATGACATTGTATTAGTGGAGGAGTCTAAGGAAAAAGTTAATAGAAAATTGGAACTATGGAGAGAAACATTAGAAAGCAAAGGCCTCCGACTTAGTAGAACAAAGACAGAATATATGGAATGTAAGTTTGACCATTTGGCTACTTCAGAGGACATAGAAATTAAAATTGACACACATTGCATTCCCCAAAAGAAAAGTTTTAAATACCTAGGGTCAATTTTTCAAAGTGATGGAAGAATTGATGGAGATGTTACACATAGAATTAATACTGGTTGGGTAAAATGGAAAGGAGCATCAAGTATTCTTTGTGATAAGAAGATACCATTAAAATTAAAAGGTAAATATTATAGAGCAGCAATTAGGCCTGCCATGTTTTATGGTTTTGAGTGTTGGGTCATCAACATGTACAAAAGATGTCTATGACAGAAATGAAGATGTTGAGATGGATGAGTGGTCATACAAGAAAAGACTGTATACATAATGAGGTTATTAGAAACAAATTAGGAGTGACACCAATAGAGGATAAAATGAGAGAACATCGTTTAAGATGGTTTGGACATATAGAAAGAAGATCAAAAGAAGAACCTGTAAAAAGGTTAGAAAAACTAAATTTGGAAAGTATTAAAAGAGGTAGAGGACGACCACAAAAGTGTTGGAAAGAAACAATAAAGAATGATCTAGCTTATTGGGAGTTAATTGCTAACATGGCACACGATAGGGATCTGTGGAAACAAAGAATCCATGTAGCCGACCCCGTCTAGTATGGGAAAAGGCTTAGTTGTTGTTGTTGTTGTGAGGTTGTGTTCCAATACCAATCATTATGCTACAACCAATGCTGTAGTGTGAAAGAATGAAATAATTTTGTTCGTGTTGTTAGAGAAAATCTCAATACAAGCTTAGTTACAGGGATATATAGGAGGAGAGAAGAGGGAAGTCAACAGCTAATAAACTATCCATTGGAAGGATTAAATGGCTGCTTGAACTAGCCTTTTAGATCCTTCAACGGCTAATTACAAATTTACAAGGACTACAGAAAAAAAAAAGATTTACATAAAACAAGAAAATATTACAGGAAAAAACACTATTGCCTTTTTATTTTCTAACAGGATAAGCTTGTATTGAATTTCAGGATGTTGAGATAGTTAGTATATTAATACTAGGTTGTATCAATTGAAAAAAAATGCTTGTGTTGATGATGGTCTGTAATGATTGTCCTTTCTTGAGTGACTTGAAGCAACACAGTTTCATTCTTGAGGCAGGGAGTATGGAAGTTTCCTTCTGTTCTTTCCAGATAATCGCTCTTGGGATGATGAGAAGACAGTCGGATACCTATCCTTTCTTCAATTCTGTAACCTTGAAAGGGTTAGAGCCTGTCTTGCAAAGTATCCAATACTCTTTTTACTCTGAAGTTAGAACGAATTAATGGTTTTTTTTTTTGTCAGATCATTTTGTATATTGAACAATTATTTGACTGTAGTTACTCTCTCTACTTTGGCAGCAGAACATGATATGTGACTCAGCATTCAGAGATACCTGTCTACTTCAAATGACCACATCCAACCAGGGATTTCATGCCTTTGAATCCTGTGACCTGCGACTGAAGACTGCTGACATAGATTTGATTAGAGTTCTAAGCTGGATATGCTATTGTCCTAGTCAACATTTAGCGTATACATAACCTTACACCTGATTTTTGATCATCTGTTTGTCTAGTCTTCATTCATTTGGCATGCTTTTGGTTATCCTTGCTCGATAAATTAGTGCTGCTTTTTTATGACTATTCACTATCCAGAACTGGTTACACACTTAGTTCAATATGTGGGAAATTAGTGCCTTCTGTGTTAGACGAACCCAATCTATTTGGTTCAGTGGAGCCTGTCTATTTAAATCATGCTTATCTGCTGTTTACTTTATGCTACAACCTATAAAATTTATTAACTTTTTATGGAAATTTAGCATTATAGACTACCTCATGAAAAGTGAGTATGCGGTAATAGAGCGTTCTGTCTGTGGAGTTGCTTTTCTCCTAGAGCTTTATCGAAGGCGTTATATTGTATAGAGGAAATGTATATTTTTCTACTGTATTCTTAATCGTCCTAGTTTTGAGGACGTGTAGTTCTTGATGCTTTAGCGTTGGGTGGTCTACCGATGTGGTGTAGCCCTTACCAGTGACCTCTTCCATGCAGTTGTACTACGTGTTTTCATTTGTTCTGTCTCGTTGCATTCTCTTTCCTTTTCTAAAAATGAGTGTCATTAAAATAAGAAAGCAATACAAAACATTCGCAATGATCAACTGAATGGGAAAATGGATAGGAAAAGAAAGGTGAAGAAAAACCAAGGACTAAAAAATGGTGAACAGGACCATAAGTTTTGATTACCAAATCGAACGAGCCACCTTTGATCCGATTAGTTGACATAAGAGTGTCTACATGCTTTTTGTGATATGAAGAGATCTGTCATGTGAACACGTAGTCATTGTAGCTTCTGGAAGCTTTTGATGCACAATGAGGCAGTTTGTAGGTACATTTTTATAAGTGGCGTTTGGATTCTCACAGACTCTGACAGGAGCTTAATCAAATGGTTGATATTGATGTTTAGCATATGATATGATTCGTTGTCTGTAAATATGGCATGTTTTGACTGCTGTGACTATAGAAGATGATAACAAATGGTTGATATGAACGTAAGAATTGGTTTCAATATAGTGTAGATCAATAAGGCACACACTCCCATTGCACTTCCACATTCCTTCCATCCCATTCTATCAAGCGATGTTATCTATGTACCACGGGACCAAGTGGAGCGTGACCACTGAGAATGTTAAGGTTACAAGACATACACAATAAAATGATGGAACACCACAATATACTCTTGAAATGTAAAAACCGACTTGGTTTATGACAATTATTTTAACTCCAATTTTGTTAAGTTTATCGTGTATATAGAGAATGATACTACTTTAAATCTCATCGTTCAATCAGCCACCATCATATCATTTTGCAACCTGGTTTTGCGAAAACTCTCTGTGATTCCGAAGTTCGTAATTAAGATTTGCAGAAAAATTTTGTCATACTAAGAGTACCAATTTATCAAAGACTTAATTGCTTTAGTGCGAATAGAATCAAGAGCTCTTCAATGTATCTTTAAGGCAATTCCCAATGTCCTTTTCTTTCGATACATAGCGTGAAATGTAAGCCTAAAGGTTAGTGTAGTCTGCGTATTTGAATGTACTGATTATTAGAATTAATGTTAATTAATAATTGAATTAATTAAACTCATGTGTATTAATTGTATTTAGTTCTTGTTACGTATCTTTAAATTTTTATTTGATGCATTTTTTATATATGAGAAAGTTGATGACCAAAAGATAAGGTTTAATCTTATATTGAAGGATGAGAGAAACGATGGTATCTTATAAACTTTAGTTCAAAGTGCTTGGGGAGGGCGTGTATGATCGCACATGTGTGTCTCAGACCGGGGTTTGGGTTTGGGATGTTTATGATTTTCTTTACATCTGTGGCTATTGATGAAATCGGCATGTTTATGATTGTTATATATCTTTTATTTATGCATGTAATTCTATGGTTACTTCCAACACTGATGAACCATACTGTAACACCAAGGTGCTGGTGTTGAGCTCTCAAGAACAAAACAAAGAAGTCCACTTCTCCAAAGTCCCAACATCAACAATAGAATCATGAACATTCAATCGCCACCACACATCATGCCATATCTTGATTCCTTTAGAAATTAGATGAGATGATGAATATTAGTTAGATGAGATGATGGATATTAGTGGGTTCACCTTAAGTGGATGGTTCCTAGATCTAATGGCTATAATATGTATTCTAACAACTTCCATTCAACATGGTCATTTCCGAATGGCTAGTAATTCTTGATTTAGCTTACAGGCCGAGGTATAGGTGCATCTTAAGATACAATGTGAATGTTTTGAATGGCCTTGACAATTCGGCTTCGAAATCAAAGTCGAGACAACAACAAAGAACTGATCTAGCCTTTCATGGTGTCTTCCTCTTTCATCCTTGATCTAGACCATTTGAAGTTGAGTTGCTCCATGGGTTCTTGGCTGCCAATTAGTTTTACATGGCTTATGAATCAACGGCCATGATCTTCTCTCAAAGATCTTTGGTGAGCTTTTTGGTACATCATGCCATTTACAGGAATTATTAAAAGACTAAACTTACTTTGTACAAGAGTTGTCTACTACAAGAATAGCCTGGTTCAAAACCAGCATGGTGGTTGAAATCAGAACATAACTGGGCTAGGAACCGACCTGAACCGGTGAAACTAAACCACAAACTGAGAAACTGGACTACAAACTGAGTACAGCAAGGTTCAGTTTCATTTCTACCTTCCATGAAACCGAAATTGGACAGAAACTGGAGCATGTGGTTCTAAACTGCTGATTGGACAGTTTAAGCCTCAAATGGGAACTGGTTTTTTTTTGGAACCCTAACCAAAACCGACCTTAGGCCGATTCGGTTTTAATTCCGGGTTTTATGCTAATCAAAACCGGCTATGTCTAGATGTGATCATGGTCTTCGTGTGTATTGTATAGCTTCGTCCCCGGATGAATTGAACTTGCTTAACCTTGAAACACAAGTCTCTAAAGCATTTTTTCTTTATCCTCCTGTGCTTCATTTCATGAACCTGTGCTTGGAAAAGCGGGCCGTAACATGCAAGTTTCTTCTTGCTTCAATCACTTTGCTGTAGCTGAGATGGACACCCAAAAGAAGCCACCCCTTAGCTGGAAATCTATCCTTCACCGAGCGAGTACGAGAATCGTTTCTTAGCCTCGACTGCAGTAAGAAACCCACTGGTGTATTTTATAAACACCAAAGTAATTGATATATATATATATATATATATGTGTGTGTGTGTGTGTGTGTGTGTGTGTGTGTGTGTAATTCTCATTTATCACCACAGGAATTGGTTTGTGCAAGAACTGATCTTCAGCTCTTCCCGACATTGCTATTCTTTTTAATGATGAATAATTCCGCTGGTACTTTGCAAACATTGACAATCAGAAACCACATCTTAAGCTTCTTTCTTTATTTTTATTTTTTTTGTTACAAGAAGAGGCCAAAGCCTAAGACACACACCCATACATGCACCCTTGGGAGTCGAACTCCCTACCAGCAGCAACGGTGCTAGAGCACCCTGCTGTGGAGATAACGCTCTGGGTGCACATCTTCAACTTCTTAAATGAGGTTGTGATCTATCTTGTCCCATTATTTCTGTTAATCTGAATAAGAAACATTCGGAGAAAAAAAAACTATACCAAGCTTTGAATTTCATATGCAATATCTCACATAATCTATTGACCAAAAGCCAACGTATATAAAAAAGAGATCTCTTACACATTTTCTTTTTGGGGGTGGGGAGAGGTGGTTTCTATTCTATGCAGAAAATTTATCAAATATAAGAAAATTAACAACCATAACCATATTGGGAAATTTATTAATTTGTGACTAAAATTAGAAAGTACATAACAAATGAAGTTAACGTTCTACTGTGCTATCTAGAGCAGTAGCTCAATGGCAGGATGCTCTAATGCTGTTGGTGAGGAGTTTGACTCCCAAAGGGTTCATGTCTGGGTGTGTGTTAGGCTTTGGCCTCCTCTTGTGTGTGTTAAGGTGGTGGGACATAACTGAGAATTTCTAAAATCATTCAGGAAACCTTTTGAAGTCGATGAAGCTGGCAAGCTCCTCTTCTTGAATCTTGAGAAGACAGACTTTACCGGTGGTTTTTTTTCTTCCTTTTTTAATCCAAAGTTACATAACTTGGATATTTTGATCCTAGATATAATTGAATGTTGTACTGTTTCTTGTTTTCTTCTGTAAAAGCTAAGCGGGGCTTAGGCAGACTCCTACCAAACTCATGATATTTGACTTTGAACGTTCTTTTGGGTCGACCCACGAAGCCGAGAGACCTGTATATTTACTATAAAATAAGCATTTTAAAATTCACCAACGATATTGAAATATTCTCATTTTTCTAAACTTCGTTTTGTATGGTTGGAAAAGAAATCCAAATCTTTGCCGCCCATGTTTACTCGACGTCTTAGAGATGTAGTGATTGAGCAGTTGTTTTGAGATGGCATGGCCGTCACACATAGTCAGAGAGAGAGAGAGGGGGAGGGAGGGAGGGGGGGGGGGCATTGTTATTGTATCGGTGTATTATCTTACCTTATCTGTCGATAGACATGTTCGATTCAGGATTGCCTCAAACTGAATCGGTTCAGGAGTGATTTGAGTCTCAAATCTAGAATCATCCCGAAACCATTATATTTTTTTTTGAAAAGAAGGTAAATGTTTTCTCTGAGAGTCGAACTCCCCACTGAAGTTGTGTTATTAAATATTAAAACATCATTTAACGACAGTTTGATTCGATTCTAAGCTGGTTTTCAAAAATCACGAATCATAACCAAATTAGAGGTTACTAATTCTGGGGCCGATTCAGTTTTGGTTCGAACCGCCAAGCCGGTTCCAAACAAGCTACGTCTATATGGTAGCAAAGCCTACTTGATTTATGTGTTAAAGCTAACAATTCAACCTTCATGAATTGTGAACCTCTGCTTCTTCGAAAATCTGTGCCAGTGCATTGAACTTGTTAAAGCATTCTAAAGAAACACTGTAAAATGCATATCCGTTCATGTTTTATAGTGTTGACCCAAAGAATATTCGTAAGATCACTGTAAAAAAAAAAATTCGGTACTTCTTGAAACCTCTATCTTTTTTTTTCCAAAATCACATCCGTTCATGTTTCTCTCTCTCCTCCGCAGACCATTTTCTAAAAAAAAAAGATGCATCCACATCATACATCACAATTCAAATTAACAGCAATGTGCTAGGCACATCTATCTTTGAAACATAATGCACCTTAAGTACATCTCTTCATTGATCGTGAAGAGTGATGTGGCTCAGTCGTTCAATCTTTTAGACAAAGACGCACCCACCATATACTGCTCTTCAAATGGTGGCAATGTTTGTTCTTCAAATAAAACACCTTTTATGTATGTCTTGTCGTCAATTATCGATTTTTTCTTTTGCCTGAGATGTTACTTTTTAGAATACTATTTTGTATGAATTTTTTGTGAGATTCATCTTGGGATCGAGATAGAGGTTGAGAGTAATAGAGAAAGAGGTACAAAAGAAATCGAGAGAGATTGATAAAAGGACAAAACACCTACTCGAGAAAGTTTTGAAAAAAAGAGTTGAAGAGAATGAAATTTAGAGAGAAATCAAATGATTAAGAGAGAACGAGATTAAAAGAAATTGCATGAGAGAAGATCATGAAGATCGTTGGAGAAAATGAGAAACCAACATCATGCACATGAAAAGAAAAACCAGTGCATAAAAAAGAGAGGAGACAAAATATGCAGGTGTGGTAGGTTGGTAACTTTTGTAAAAAGAGGTGGATGTTAAGTAAATTGAGGTGTATGAATAACAATTATCAAATTTTATGATCTTAGGATTTCTTTTGTCAACTTTAATGCATTACAAATTAATGTGATTGTTAAAATGAGCAAATAAAATCCATCTTAAAAGAAAAGGTTCCTTTAAAACTGCATCTGCTTTTTGTGAGTGAGTGAATTCATAAATATATTGATTGAACGTTGCTACAGATAATCCAGTGACTAGGTTTTGGATTTTCTTAGTGATTGATATAAACACATATGTTTATTGGTGGGGCGAACTCCCTTCTCGACTATTTTTGAGATGGGAAAGGGTGAATTATGTAGAATAGGCCCCACCTTAAATTCAGAAAACCATTGAGATTGAATTCATCGCTATTATACATAGTTCATCCCATTTAATATTAAATTCATGACTATTATACATAGTTCACCCCCACCTTAAATGGTCAAATAGGCACTTCGGAATTTCAGGCGGGGTACATTTCTCATATGCCTACATTCATGATTGCTTACCTAGAACTTTTTGTGGGGTGAGAGTGAAATGTCTATTGTGGTAGAAACGATCGCTCAACATATTTAATGTCGCTGAACTTCGTTATAATAGTCATGAATTCAATCATACCTCATAAGTTTTCTCTGAATTTGAGGTGAGGCAGTCACCCTACCTCGCCTGAAGTAGATCCGCCGGTCAATCATATGTTATGTTTTTTATTGGTTTTTCGAATTTGACGTGGAACAGCCACCCTACCTTGTCATAATGTAGATCCATCACAGTTGTGCTCTTACCCACACCACTCTTGGCACCTACTAGGTAGGTAACATGGCTTCTCATCTCTGTCTTCCATAAACGTAGGTCCTTCCTTTTGATTGGGTGCAAGTTCATCCTTTACTTACCATTATTGCTCAAACCAAGTCAAACAGTATAAGCTAGCGTTGAATCTTTTGAGAACCTTTTTTCTTTTCAATCGTCAAACATTGATAGAACCACTATTTAATTTGTTACAATGGGTATGATGTGGATGCATAGATGGTAGTGCCATGCATATCATATTTTCCACTAACACCTCACTTATTCAAGCATCAATATCTTCTTCTTTTAGTGAAAAGAAAGGAACCACCCTTTGCCAATGGTTGAACAAGCTTAAGCAATACACACAAAATGTCAACCTTTGCATCCCTTTCGGCCTAACCAAACTCAAGGGCAAGCAAGAATTTTATTCGTCATCAACATATCAATCAAAATTTAAGTCAATGGCAAATAAGCACATCTGTCGAAGCTCATCGGGCACAGTATGATTGGTGACGTAAACAGTAGAGAAATACGTAGGGAATGCATGATGACATACGGTAAAACTATGGAGAAGTTTTTCACGAGATTTTGAATTTGGAAGTGTAAAGCTTAATTGTTCGAAGCAACACATAAAGAATAAAGTGTTCTTTTTGTTTTAATATCACCAAGAATTCAACTAATAAGGAGTTAGAGCAACCCACCAATAAAACTAGAACTATTTGGAAGATCCAAAGGTTCATTTTTTATCATTTATGTAAGTTGGCAAACTACCACCTGGTAGGGTGGTATATGAATGAACCGAGAAGCTAATAGTTCAGCACAAGGCGGCACGGCTGTGGCTTGTCAGTATTCGATTTGTTAGGCGACGTCAACTGAACTTCAACATGGTATGCTCAGATGGGTTCAGTTTAAAATGACGACATTTTTCATTTAAAGTAATTGCATTTAGGTATTTAAGGTAAAGAAGGTTCTTTAGAGGAAAAAAAGACCACCTTTGAGAAAGGAAAACTTTTGGAAAATAATAAAGAGCCACTTATGGAAATCTCTTTTCATTCGGTTATGAATATTTTGAAATTAAAACCAAACCGAATACCGAATTTATAAAATTTATTGAACCGATCTCAAACCGATTCTTACTGTGATGAAACCGGATTGAAAATTCTGGGTATAGGTATACTGCTCTTTGTGAGTTAGATTAGGTGAGATATGAGGGAGGATAATCATATCTTCATTAAAGTAGATATAGTGAGGAGTTGTTATAGAAAAGTAAATATTTTTATCCACGGTTAAGTTAGGTCTTGCTTCTTTTTTTAAGTATAGAGACACGGTTTCCTCGATGAGATATAATAAGGGATGATTCCTTAGATTCATATCCAGAGTTTTGCTTTTTGAACTGGTTATGAATTTGAATCTTGGGCTTGTGTTTGGTACGTTTGATTTTAAGAAATACATCGAATCGGTTTTAAAAGAATTAGAATTATGCTCACATAATTTCAGAATTTCAGAAATTATGCTGACCCGTGTTTCATTCCCTTCCTGCCTCACACTTCTCAATCTCTTTGCAGCACTTGAGGCTTCTCAACCGTGTCTCACTTAACATCCACCTCGCTTCTCATGTGCTTGGTCCACTACTTCTCTCTCATTCTTTAGCGTTTCCTTTAGTATAACGAATAAACTTATATTCAATGAAGCTTATTTTTGTGATCGTGGTTGGTTTTATTGCTTTTCCAATTAATTGTTCATGTTGTCCTTTACTGATCATTTCGAGACCTCCTCCACACACATAACTTCTTAATCTCCATCATTTTTATGGCTCGCGCGCATAGCTTCTCGTATCCAGTCAGCTTCAAGGTAAACACGAGGACCACAAATCTCAATCATAAGGGAAATTTTATGATGGGTTAAACTTGTGGTAATTTTGACGAGATTCTATTGTATTTCAGAGTGGGATTAGCAATCAACTGTAAACGGATATGCAATAAAAAGTTGGTCCTACCGGTGTTGACGGAAAGAGGATGATGATGATGAAGTTCTTCCTTCGCACGTAAAAACCAGGCAGGGTGAAACTGAGAGCGCAGTAGCAGGAAATAATCTACAAGGATGCTGCAGAAACAACAAGCAAAGTGTTGGTGGTGTCTTTTGGACGTTTTGATGAAACCCAAAATGAATAAAGAAAAGGGGAAGATGGGCGTAGCTGACGAGTCGTGGAAGATAAAGAAATGAGACGGAATTCAATGCTATAAAGGGAACGCCGCGGGTGAGGTCACGTACACATGCTCATTCATGCCTTAGTGCAATTGTTTGCTTCCTCCTTTCTTTTACGAATCCTTGTTCATACTGACAGGACGCGATAGCGCACGCGTGGTGAATTGACGAAGGCACCTCTCTCTCTCTCTCTCTCACACACACACAGTTGAATTCTTCACTTTGGCCCTGGTGGTAGCAAGATGCCAATGTGTCGTGTGGTTACTGCCCTGTTGTTTCTATAATTAGAAGAGCCCTCACTATCCTATTTACACACTTTTCTCATATCTTTGCTTCTTTGCACATGAATGCTGCTCGTCTTTCTCTATTTGGAGGTCTTTGTTGGTGGAAATCTTGCTTTCCTTCTTTGGGAAGGAAGCAGTTTCCACGGTTTGACGATGATAGTACTACCTTTTACCGTTTCAATAAATGGTTGGAAAAGTGGGTGCTGGGAAAAGTTGTTACTAGCTGCGAGAATCGATGAGCAATTACTTGGGAAAGTTGTTCAAGGTCTGACACTGTGACTGCTTTCCCAAGAATGGGATTCTCACACTTTTTCAGGTGCCGCACTTGAGGTAGCTGAAAAAGGATATCTTCGTCTTTGTTTTATTTCAAAAAGGTTCCTTACCTTTTAGTTGGGGATACTTGGATTTATTGGAATAGATTCTGTACATGTCCTTTTTTTCAAAAGCGGGAAATTGAATCCCATTCAGTTAAAGACCAGTGAGTTCAACTTTGATTTCTGATCAATGGTTTTGATTACGATCGAATTGCCATGCATCTGTCTTCTTCATGAATTTGAAGTCTGCTGCAGGAACTTTTTATCTTGTGGAATGCTTTTTTGGTAATTGAGAAACAAAATTCCCTTCATTTGCTTAGGTTGATTCTACAATGAGTTGCCTAACATACTTTCATTGCCTTTGGAGTACACTGATTTTGTTTGGAAGAAACAGGAACTTCCATTTAGAAGCTATCAACAGCTTTCCAAATATCAGATGTTTTAAAAATACACACGTTTTTAATCCTTATATCTTAAATGAATATGCCTTGATGATTTATTATGCCCTCGTTTTATGGCTGTTCGTGCAAATGCTATACTTCATTTTGATGGTCGTGACCCAAAAATTGAGCTTCAATTGAAGTGCGAATTCAATTATTTGAAAGCTAAGCTTTCTGTTGTGATTGTGGTCAGGCTAAGGGGCACTTTTCAGAACTGTATTGCTGATTCCAGGATATGAAGAAGAGAAGTTAAGAAGTTGTGCTACTTCCATTCAGATCAGCGCTATGTGATTTCACCATCGGCTCATATGGTACGCTTGATTTCTAGCTTTCTACATCCAGCTCTCTGTTTATTTGCACACCACAATTTTACAGGTTTGCCGTGAGAGAGTATGGGGTTTCACTTTTCCTTATCTGTTCCCTTTCTTTTCTTTTTGAACCTCCAATCCAGCTATTTAATTTAAACCAGACATCCTGCCAGAGTCCTCTCGTTCTGAAATTTATCTGGTAGAGTCCCAAAATGTTTGATTACCATAGGATGAAATGTTGGCTTCAGGTGCTGGCCACACAATTTAGTGTCTTCTCTTTCTATAATACTGTATAATCTTCTGCATACTGCATTGGAAATCTGAATGCTGTACAATGATCTAAAATATATACTGAGATGGATCAGCCTATTCAGAATCCCCTAGGAAGTAACAATGAGTCTCCAACTGGATATTTTTTGGTGTAACAATGCATGTAGCAACAGTTCTTGTTCTTTTACTTAGTTGCATCTTCCTTTGATAATGTGAAAATTATGTGAGCTTCTTGAACTACTTAATTAGGGTTTTGCTTTGCTTTCTCTGGCTTGAGTTTCTCTGATTTCAGGATTCAGTGTTCGCTCTCAAACTGGGAGTTTGCTGAAAAATAAGATACAATATTTACCTTAGATTGCAACAGTTGCAAATAAGCACGCCTATTAATACAAGTCAAAATAGGACATGCACTGGTCTATATTTTAATAAGCACAATTCCTATGATCGGCCTGTATAGTTTATTCTGGCACATTTATTAAACTGACTAGGCGGTTCTGTCAACTAATGAGACCAAGAAACGGTGTAGCAGCTGGAACTTCTTGTAAACACTTGATTACCTGCTTTATGAACCCCATATAAATTAAGGTGGAATTCTTACTTTCATTGTTATGGTAATCAACCTTGTCCTCAATGCGTGGAATCTACATCAGTGAAGCTGAAAAACAACGTTTATTGCATTTTGCCTATTCACTCTCCATCAAATTTATTATTGCCATCAGTCATCTATTTCTTTGTAACCCATTGAGTTCTATTGTGTCAGTTTCACTATTAGATATTAGGAATGATATATCTGATATTGTTCTTCTTTTCCACATGTCCATATTCTTCATTTACTCTTTTTATGAAGGAAGATTTGTTCATGTTTTCTTTTTATTTCAGAGTATCAACCTTTGAATTTGTGTAATCATTAAATGGATGGCCAATGTTGCCTGGTTTTCTGGTCTTTGTTGGAGGTCCTTATTCAACTACATCACTTGCGGAGACTGCTAGCACTCGTCATCTTGGCAAACCTCCTCCAGTCATCTACAGATTTTATCTCCGCAAAACCACATAATGTACTTGTGGATACTGACTTGGACACAGATGACTTTTTTGGTATCCTGTATCTCCTAAAGCAGAACAGATCAGAAATCAACTTAAAGGTTGGTGTAGTATATGCTCATTCTTCTAATGCTTTTTACGACATGAGAGTCATTCTTGAAATCTATGAACCTAATCTCGTTATTCATGATATGGTAGTTCATGTTTATCATGTAAATCTTTTATGTCAGGGTCAAGGTCAAGACTCATATGGATATGGATTTTTGTGTTTTTACGAAATGTCATTATAGCAGGCGATTACTATCAGTTCAAATGCTTGGACTGATGCCGGACATGCTGTCAATCAATTATATGACATTCTTTACATGATGGATCGTGATGACATTGCTGTTGGGGTAGGAGGTGATGGTGGAATATTGCCAAATGGTACAGTACTTCCAAATGTTGGAGGATATCTGCCCCTTATTGAACAGGCAAGAGATGAATTAACATTCTTTTATACCTTAAGAAATTGTGGTGGAAAAATATTTGGATTTGTACTTGTGCATTCCACTATTGCTTCTGAAAAGGTGAACTTCATGCTATAGCTATCACTGATTCCTTGCAATCATTCTTTTCCTGTCATCATGCACACATGTGTAATGTTCATGGAGTATATGTGTGTGTGCATGCACATGGATGTGTGGGAACACATATATGCCATATATTATTAATAACATTCATGCTCCTTAAATTATTTTTGTTGATATGTCTTAATATTTTTTCTTTGTTAGAGCAGGACATATCAACTGTTGGTGGCTGCCGATATAGACAAGCAATACCTCCAGGATTTGGAGGCCGGCTAGATGTTAGTACAAATTTTGGTATTAAAAGAGCTTTTCTTCCACAGGTACAAAGTCACAAGTTTGTTACTCTATTGCCCTGATTTAACAGATTTCTCTTGCACGGATGACAGCTGTTAGAATGTTCAAAGAGTCTCTTGTAGCAATATTAAGCTAGACAATACATGGACATGTTGGTAATACAAATTAAATATCCTCTGTGAATCAAATAATTTAGCAATGGAGAAGCATAAAGCAACGTGGTAAATAGCATATCGGACCACATCTCACATGATTAACAGTATGAAATACAAAAAGCATATACATTATTGAATAATTACATAAAAAGTACCGTAAAAATGTAAAAAAATTATAGAAAGTTAAATAGTTTGCTGAAATATAAGAGGACGACATATGCATAAGAAAATCATCAAAAGTTCACATTATTATTCTTCATCAATCATCACATAGTCTCCAAATCAAAAGTATGTTGACCAAAAGAATATTATCGTGATTCTTCTTTAGTTCACATTATCATCATAATTTTTCTCTAAAACTTCATTATCATTCATCCCTTTTTCTTTGTCTTTGTATTTTTCTTATAAATCAAAGCTTGAAGTGTTTTGTATATAATTAGATTGTTTGTTCTAGTACCCATTGGACTTGGCTTCACATCCTTTTTTCATCCCGCAAAATGATTCTTTATAGTATATTCCTTTATGGAGAAACCACCCATAATGATTGTATTTTTCATGTAAATCAAATCTTGAAATGTTTCGTATATAATTAGATTGTTGGTTCTAGCACCCATTGGACTTGGCTTCACATCCTTTCTCATCACACAAAATGATTCTTTATAGTATATTCCTTCATGGAGAAACCACCCATAATGATTGTATTTTTCTTATAAGTCAAAGCTTGAAATGTTTCATATATAATTAAATTGTTGGTTCTAGCACCCATTGGACTTGGCTTCACATCCTTTCTCATCCCAAAAAATGATTCTTTATAGTATATTCCTTCATGGAGAAACCACCCATAATGATTTTGTTCTCTTGATGAATGGACATGCTGCATTTGCAAACTAAATAGCTATTAGAGGCTATTGATGCTTTGGACTTGGAAGAGGGGCTTCATTTCACAAACTCCCTGAATTTTAAGGTTGTTTCGTGAAATAAAAAGCAAGGAGGTGTGTTTGGGGAGAAGTTGAGTGAGAAAGGAGGCTTGAACTAAACAATCAAAATCAATTTGGAAAGGCATGGTATAGGCATTTTTGGTTTAATCTACACCAGTACACATGTTTAATATTGAACTACTATTTAACTGCATTACAAACACATCTAAACATGGGGAAATACCTCATTTAGGTAATTGTTCTACTAAGGAATTGCATAAAGTACATATATAATTTTAGATTAAGCAAATGTGCATCAATCTGCATTTGCAGACTATTACAAAATTTGCAGTGTCTGGAAATAGTGGAATAAGTTGATTATGTTTTGAAAATAGCAGTTAGTCTCCAGGTATTATATATCATTATATATCATCTAAGTATACATGCACATACACACACATATACACTATGTCACACGGGTGCGGGTGCGGGTGCGGGATACGGCAAATTTCAAAAATTTTGGGTGCGGCAACACGGCTAGGGTATATAATATTATATATTATATATAATATTCAACCTAAATAAATCAATCATAATACAACTAGTATTTGCTAATTTTGGGTGCACATAGGTATCAATTAGCAAGTTCTCACATAATGATCTGAAACATACAATGATTTTATGAGCTACAAAATATCGAAGTTATGGATTCAAAGAGTTTCGAGATCTTTAGAAGGATATAACATATACTAGTATTTGTGCTAAGATCCACTAGTGATGTCATACTCTTCTGGTCTATTGATCAGGTAATGTTTTTGGTCTTTAAATGTGTTTGGTGACAAAGATTATTCTGTGCAAAGGCATACAGTATGGAGTCAAGAATCCAATCACATTGAGCAATAAGAAACCAATTGTTCGCACCCAAAATCATTGAAGTTAATATGATATACAACTACAATAGCAAGTACACAACTTTATAAGTTTATATTAAAGCAAAACATATAAATGGTAAACAACTACTAATTTCATCATAATACACAAATCAATCTTCATTATCCGGACCCATTTAACCTTGAGTTACAAAAAAAAAAAAATTGCAAAATTTTTTTTTTTGCAAAATTTTTTTTTTGCCATGCCGCACCCGACACGGTGTCGGTGTCGGTGTCGCACCCGTGTCGAGGTCGACACTCCACCCCTTAGAAGTGTCTGTGTGACTTAGCATATACATACATACATGTATGTATGTATATACATGTATGTTTGTATGTATGCTGAGGTAAAAGTAAAATAAAGACTGAAGTGTATTGCATAATATGATATCACATGATAAAGTCTCCTGTCATATGACACCTCTTGATGCACACAATATATTGCTTAAAGCAGTACCTGTTGAAGAATTGTATTGATTCAATAACAATACATGGTAATATCCTATGGGGTATTATGAGATACAATTTTTTGCAGTAAGTACTTTGTGAAACATTACTTACTGTTGTAAGAAGCTGGAGAACACAATTCCCACTCATTCACTATAAGCAAGAGTTCAACTGTTTGCTGTGAAGAAACTTTCATTTTCTGAATTTGATCTATGCTGTCATGAAATGACACCAGTTATATTCAGTCATAAGTTCAAGAGCTAGTGGTTGATCTTGATGAAGATTTTACATGTCATAATGATTAATAGTATTATATCTACCAATGTCTTCTTTATAAACTCGAATATGGAAGAGTTTGGGATAAAAGCAATTGTGGTTCTTTAGCTTGCATTTTATAAGAAATTCTGAATATGTTGTGAGCAACTTAGAGATGCAATAATTTCATTTATCGGCTAGTGTAGTTGATAAAGAGTTCATGACATGTCAAGATCTGCAAAATGATTAACCATTCGTTTTGTTTTTGGGGTTCTATTGGTTGCCTAAAGTATTGCAATATGGTCATAATATATTCAAAATCATAATCAGTATTTACGTATACTTTTAACGGCAGATTTTTTGGCTTCTCCTTTCTTTTTGTGAGTCGCCTTTTCCGTTGACATTTAGAATTTAATGTATGGTTGTATAACAGGGAAACAGGGAATATTCACCTCTGAAGCAACCTACCGTACAACAAGTGATGATCAAAACACTGTCCAGTGGTCCAACTACGGTGATTATGATTGGTTCTCATACCAACTTAGCTGTCTTTCTTATGACACACCCTCATCTGAAGAAGAATGTTGAACGCATATATATTATGGGTGGTGGGATTAGATCAAAAAATCCTGATGGGTGTTGTCCTAAGAATTCCAAATCTATCTGCAGGATTGGACAATGTGGTGATCGTGGCAATTTGTTCACAGGGTACACTAGTAACCCATATGCAGAATTCAACATCTTTGTAGATCCTTTTGCTGCATATCAGGTACTCCTTTGAATTTTAAATGTGCATGTTGTGATGACACCCACAGTGCCATGATGCAAACAGAGAATAGCATGATCACGTCTTTATCTTTTAGAATTTGAATCATCATGTTCCATTTATAATAAATAAGGAGATGGGTTATGTTGCCAGGCTACGAGAAGTTTGATATGTATGTTCCTTAAAAGAGCCCAACATATTTGAAGGAACATCCTGATTACAAGAGCTTGTGTCATAAGTCTCAATTTGATGTTGTTCTTGTTGTAAAGGGATTGGTACTTTTGATATTCCCAACTGAACTGCCATAGAGGTTTAACTTGTTTCCAAGGAAGGATGAATAAGATGCTTAGCTGAAGGTGCACCCACTCAAATCCGAGATGGCACTGATATGTCCATGGCGTTTCCTGGTGGGGCATAAAGGCATTGTGGCCATGTCCTCTACCATGGTTTACCCAGCTGGCCCAGTAATGGATCCTTGGTGTTGGTTCCTTGCAGAAAAGGAAAAATGACAGATACTTCCATGTTGAGACTTGAGAATTTCATGGGCTAAATCCCTTGTTAATTATGTCATGGAGTTGTTTTTTCTTTGTTTCACAAATGGATTCCACTGATATCAGTTGCACCGTGTTTGTAGGTTTTCCATTCTGGCATTCCTATAACGTTGGTTCCACTTGATGCAACAAACACGATACCTATCACCAAGGAATTCTTTGTGGAATTCCAACGGAGGCAGGCCACATATGAAGCACAGTACTGCTTCAAATGCCTAAAAATGGCCCGTGACACATGGTTTAATAATGAGTTTTACACAGTATGGTTCATTCACTATGCCACTAAACTCTGTCAAATCTTTTAAAAAGATTTAATGTAGCATTTGGATTGGTTAATGGAGTTAACTGGAGACATTTTTTCTGCAGAGCTACTTCATGTGGGATTCTTTCATATGTGGCGTTGCTGCTTCTATCATGCGAAATAGATTTAGTCACAATGGAGAGAATGAGTTTGCTGAGATGGAGTACCGGAACATTACAGTGGTAACTTCAAACAGACCTTATGGGACCTCAGATGGTTCAAACCCTTTTTTCAATGGACGTAAAGTTCCTAAATTTAACCTGCAAAAGGGTGGATTGCATAGTGGGCATGTTCAAAAAGGGCTTCTAGATCCATATTGCCTTGTACGTAATGGAAAGGGAAAATGTCAGGTAGTATCGCAATTCTTCCTTTACTGTTGGTCCCCACTTCTCAATGCAGTATGGGATAGCCAAACTTCACAAACATTCCTGTATGCAAAATATAGTTCCTGTATGCATACATTTTCTTGAGTGAGTTGAGAGCAAAGTACTACATTTCTAGTTGAAGGGAAACTAGTTTCAGCCAGTCTCATGAACTGGGACACAACTTGATGGCTTCGCAGCTGATGTGCTGTGGTAATCTTATATTTGGCCAAACTATTGTCATCCTCTTTCTTTGCCAAATGCAGTTGGACCCTTCTGATGGGAAACAATGGGGTTGATACATCCTGGTTGTCATATCTGGGTTTTGTTTTAGCAAATAAGGGTGATAACTAGTATTTAGCTAATGAGTTGAATGACACATACAGGATGGATACACAAAGGAAGTTACTGGCTCTGAAGCAGTGCAAGTACTTGTGGCAACGAGAGCTAAACAAAACAAAGACTCCACCAGTTTACTCGACAGAGAATTTTTCAAGGACTTTCTGGATGTAAGTTTCAGCACTTCATTGAAGTCATCAAGTATCATGCTTATTTGTATGGTATTCATAAGTTGAGAAAATCCCAATTTCTGCACAGTCTTCCTCTTGCTTGTCCCAGTTAGTTGTCCTGGGATCTTTATTTACTGAGAACAATTTCTGCAAATTTAAAGCATGATATAATGGTTAGGCATCTTAAGTACCCGCTGGGCACCAAGGGGCTTCAGCATGAAACATGAACAAGATTTTGCTCTTTGGATGAAGGATTTCAAGGGTCATTCTGGTCAATCTGTATGTTTTTAAGACATGCTAGGAAATGCAGCATCAGGGTTTACTCTTCTCCTCTTCTCTTGTGCATGATAGTATTCCTTTCTAATCAATTTTTATGTCTTAAGACGATCTAGGAAATGCAAGGTTGGGATGACACTCTTGTCCTTTTCTCTTGTGAGTGATAGTACTCCCTCCTCATCATTTATATTGAAAGAAGTTTCAGATTCTGCCTGAAATAGCACCAACACCTCTCTCTCTCTATCTGCTGTCATACTTGAACAGAACTTTTTATCTTCTTCACTAATTTAGAATGTTCTCCATTCTGTATCTGTCAGACTGGCATTATATGTTTACATACTTTTTGCAGGTTCTCTCTTCCCCTCAACAATCTGGCAGATTCAACCTGACATCTCAATATCCCTATTACAAGGAAGTTCTTTATATTCCAAATTTTGAGAGTATAACAAGGGGGAGACCTGTGGTTTTTGACATGGATATGAGCGCTGGAGATTTTGTGTCTCTCTTTTACCTATTGAAAGTTCCAGTGGATGTCATCGACCTTAAGGTAGGTTGCTTTTCTGTATTATTTCTAAATCGCTGTAAGTGGAGCCACTGCATGGAATCCAGTTGGCTTCAACGCTTGATGATTAAGACTACATTTGTTTAGCTTTGAGTCTAGCCCTTTCAAGTAATGTCCGCATAAGAGATTTTATGTCTTTGATACGAATGATCTCATTCAATGAATGCATCCTCAGGGAATACTAGTAAGTAGTAATGGCTGGGCAAATGCAGCAACAATAGATGTGATCTATGATTTACTGCACATGATGGGTCGTGATGACATACCAGTTGGCCTTGGAAGCTTCTTTGCATTGGGGCAAGCAAATCCACTGGTCTCTGATGTTGGAGACTGCAAATACAGGAAGGCTGTTCCAAATGGTAGCGGTGGGTTTCTTGACTCGGATACTCTTTATGGTTTATCTCGGACATTGCCACGAAGCCCAAGAAGGTGATAAAGTTGGGATAAGTAAGATTCTTGTGCATATTCTTTTAGTGATGATGATAATAATGCATATTATTTGATGATGATGATGATATTAATAATGCGAATTGCCTGCACTTTTGTTGGTCCTTTTAACTGAGTTCATATTCCTTTATAGTTTCCTTTTAGGTCAGCACAGACAAAACTTTCTGCCTGTAAATGTTGTTAATAGACATGGCAAAGGAAACTTTGGTTATTGGTGCATGAAAGACTGCCATCTTCTTGCTCTAGAAATTTGATCCAAGATAGTTGCAATAGTTATTGGAATTCTGAGTTCCTCAGGATGAGATATGGAATTCAATCTCCTTTATTACTAAATGAAGCCCCAATTATCTAGGTAGGTCATATGCATGTATTGGAATACAAAAGAAAGATATATGAAGGTTTCTGTCTGGTCATCTATCATGCATCAATAGATATCTATTATACATCAAGATGCATAAATTAACAAAGAAAATTAATATGCGGTAGTGACTGAAAATGTTGAAAATTCCTTTTTTTTTAATAGATACCATGATTAAAATTGCTACTTTGTGGACATCCATTATATATAAAAAATGATAAAACTATGAAGAAACAATATGGAGAAGTGACTGAAAAAACCTTAAGTGTCATGGATGCCAATAGTTACCTTGATCTTCAAACAAGGCACTTCTAGTAAGGGCCTCATGTAGAGAAAACCACTGATGAGACCTAATTCGAGATGTTTAATTGCCGATTATTTTCATTTTCACTAGGCAGGATATGCCAAAGCAAGGTGACCTTGATGAACCATCAATTAGTTTATAAGGTAGTTGAAAGCAAAAGATTTCTGAAGAATCCAGCACAAACACTCGCAAAAATAGAGGATGTAGATGGTTCAGTTTCATGCCAAATTGGAGATTACTAAGTACGTCCAGTCAATTATTGGCTAATGGGATCGAGAATTGATGAAAGACTTGTTTTTGGCGTTATCTATAATCTTCTGTCTTATTCTGCTGTGCATCTCCTAATAGCAGCAGGTTAATCTCAAGTTATCTTCACAATTCTGAAATATTCACCAAGTTGGGGTGACCATGTTAGTGACTGCTGAATTCAACCCTAAGTTGTAAATTCTGACAAAAAATATAGTTACAACTTTTACTTGAGAATTTCCTGATGCCACATTCATTGTAGTCATCACGGACCTGAATTAGCACTTCTGGAGAATACTGTCATTACGTAAGCAATTGCTGTTCACACTTATTTAAATCAGGAGGTGAAGAATTTCTGTGTGAAAGGAGAGGTTTTCCTCCATTTTCATCAACCTTTTCAGTGAGGTCACAGTTGGGTGGAGCAGAAATTCTTTTACTGAGGAGGCATATAGAAAGAACATCTTGATTCTCTCTTGAGGAATGACCCTGAAAATATGTTCTCGTTTGCATGACAAGCTAAAAAGCACATGAAAGAATTGAGTTCAACAAATTTGTATTAATAGTCAAAATTCTCGGAAAGTATAGTTTATAAAAGGCCTTCACTTAGAGAGGAGAAGGAACATCAAGGAAGAAGGCGGGACTACCCCCACTGAGCTCTCTCAATAAAAATGAAAACGGAAAATAAAAAATAAAAATCCAATTTCAACAGTCTCTTGCTGCTGTAAAATACGTCTTTTTATCTTAATCGTAGTATCCACTATCCCCATTAGCTTGCTAGGTAAATGATGAACACTGTATGTATCATTAATCTTATATTTTGAACTTTCCTCCTTACCTCCCGCATACTTCCACACTTAAAATATAGGGACACCTTCCTCCATTTTCACTACATTCAGGTGTGTTTTTAATGGGACTAGCTTAATTGCCTAATCCACCAATGATATGGGTACCCTTTCTACAGTTTATTTGCTACACCAAAACAGTGAGGTAGAGACCTTTGCTTATATTTCACTTCATTCAGGTATTCCCATGCATTGCTAAGAAAAGATGCCTAAATGAGACTTAACTGCCAAAATCTGCTGTACAGATCAGGATTTCACACTGGATGTCAGCTACCTAAGCAACCATCTTCTTTTATTCTGACCTTGGACAAAGTCATTCGCCATAAAAAGGATCTGTTTTAGTACTACCATTATTCTGAAGTTTATGAGACCCCACACTTGTACGTGCATGTGTAATTTTCCCTTCAAACAAGTGCACACGCACATGCACATCTCTCTCTCTCTCTCTCTCTCTCTCTCTCTCTCTATCTATATATATATATATATATATATATATATATATATATATATATAGAGAGAGAGAGAGAGAGAGAGAGAGAGATTCTCCCTGGTATGCATTATTCTCATCTTTGGAAGTTTATATGTAATGATATATATGACCAAGATGTTTCCTATCTCATAAAAGAAAGTAAAAAGACTGAAAAATAAGCTTCCCGTTTACTTACTTTTTGTGCTTCATTTAAATTCCATCGATTGATGTTGTATATTTTCACATTCTCTGTGGAAGTCAGCTATTATTCACAATGGAATAGTTAGTCTGCTACGATTATCCAGGTGCCATATTTATGAAGAAAATTATTTTTTCAGGTATACGGCTGAAAACTCGGTAAAATTTGGTGCTCCACGGGATACTAGACACCCTGAGCTAAGACAACCATTAGCTTTAGAAGTTTGGGAATACATATCCAGGACATTGTCTCCAGGACACAAGGTCACAATATTGACAACTGGACCTTTGACGAACTTAGCAAGCATCTTAATTACAAGGAACAGTACAATCTCAATTATTGAGGTAAGGCGTTAGTATTTTCTGATTGATTTCTGCAGCTATTAGCTGTGCTTGAAAAGGGGGAGATTTCACATAACATTGGGCCATTATTGTTCACAGTCCTTTTTCACGTTTGTTTATAAAGCTTGGTCCTTTTCTTGATGCAGTCTCCTGCAATAGCTTGTTTGCGAAGAGTGATACGCTTTGAAAGTTTCAGAAACCTTGTTTTGCTTAATGTTTTCTTTATGTTTCTCATGTACTTTTTGTACCATTCCTTGAATGCTAGCTTTGTATGGGAAAGTTTTACTTTGAATGTTTCATAGGAATCTGGCTTCTCTTAACTTTTTTCTATCTTTTGCTTCTCATGTATTTTAGTGTCCCCTTTTATGCATTATGCTCAGGCATTTTTCATATAGTGGTTGTCAACGCACTGGAAAGATAGGTCCAGATTGAAGTATACTATTTTTAAGTTCACTTTTAAGGTTATACTCTTTAAAGTATTCAGAAAAGATACTATGCTTTAAGTGCTTAAAAGACCATCTGATTTTACTTATCATTCTAGATTCTAGCTCCTTTTTTACTTCACCGAGTTCAATTCACTTTTTTTTTTCTTGATTCTATCTTCAACTTGGCAATTTCGAATTTTATCTCTTAACCGCTGAGTTTTAGTTTAATTATCTCTCTCTCTCTCTCTCTCTCTCTCTCTCTCTCTCTCTCTCTCTCTCTCTACCTTCAATTAAATTTCACGTTTTTATTCCTTGACTGCCAACTTCTGTACACCTTTCAATCATCTCACTGGCTTGAACATCACTGTGTAAATTGACTTGCAATCTCCACATGCTTCCTAATGACAGGTCGCTGAAATTCAGACATTTCTTCAAAGTGGTTACGTATATCACTGGCACTGACAACTACATTTAAAAAACTAACATGTTATCTTCCAAAATTTTAAGAATGGAAACCTTATCATGATAGCAGTGGATCTTCTATATCTTAGCGCTTCCACTTTCTGGTTGTTGTTTACGGTGGATTTGTTTGAAGTATGAAATTATGAATCACTACTTCAAATCTGAGGATAACTACAGAATGACAAAAAATTTCAATTGGAGGTGATACTTTTTGGCAACGGATTGAGGTTTATTTCCAAGAAAGGCTATCTCCATGGGAGAACATTCATGTTCATATGTATTCGGTTCTTGTGGAATTGATAGATAATGTTATCCATATTAAAGCAGAAGACTAAGTGATATGGTTAAAGGCATCATTGTCATTTTTCTTTCTCATTCTCGAAATAACAACTTTGAAATGTTTCCTCTTTCTACTTTTGAGTCAGGACGTCTATATAGTTGGTGGATACATCAATTATACGAAGACAGAAAGGGGAAATCTTTTCTCTGTCCCTAACAATAAAGACGCAGAGTTCAATATATTTCTTGATCCTTTGGGAGCCAAGAAGGTGATTGAATCAACACTTAAAGTGGTGCTTGTGCCCCTTAACGTCCAAAGAAAAGTATCTTCGTTCGACTCTACTTTGCAAAATCTGAAGGAAGAAAAGACACCAGAAGCAATGTTTGTCCATCGCCTGCTGTCGAGGTTGTATCACTTACAGTTGAAGCATAAAAGCTATCATCACATGGTAAACTTACTCTCTGAAAGTTTCATGTTAATCTGCTAATTGATTTTACTCAACAAAAACTTCTGAAGTTTCATTTACTTCACAGGATATGTTCTTAGGAGAAGTACTCGGTGCTGTAACATTAGTCGGTGATCCTATAATAAAAGCAAGGATGAAGGTTGTGCGTGCCACTGTCTTGGCAAACGGTGACTTGTCCACAGATGGCCAAATTGTTACAGGTACGAAGGCAGGCCATTTGATCAAGATTTTGTCTAATTTGGAGGAGGATGCGTATTATGATCACCTTGCAAAGACACTGGGTAGCAAAAATCAATCTGCTACTGTTAGCAGCTTCAGAGAACAGAAAAGAAGTTGGAACATGCCAAGTACTAGTACTACCAATTCGAATTGATTGGAAGCTAAGCTTTTGGCATACCAAAATGTTCTTTTCAGTTAGCAATAAATTTCTGTTCGTCTTCTGTTTTCCCTCAAGTAGCCGACACGTTTATTCATGAGGAAGCATTTACATGCGGTTACTGTTGCTGAATTCCCCGTTCAGGCCATCATCCAACAAACCCTAAAAATTTCAGTCCGAAATTCCCTATTCCCTAAGTCCACCTACATGGTTAGCATTCAACACGAGTATTATTTGAATTAGGTATTTGGTTATAATGGAATACATGTTAATCTCATGATGGTATACGATGAGCATTCGGTTATGCTATGCTATGCTCGAAGTACACTGTTGATGTCAAAATTACTCATCAGCGATACCCAAGTCAATATTTGGTGTATGTGTTGACCAAATGATTATAGGACAGAGGATTTCGGCATTTGGTGATGCAATGCCCAATGGCCACCGTATGTCTTACCAAGAAACAAATCCACAACTCTATGATTGGGTATACGTTGAGGAAACACTGACATTGTTTTCTTCTTTTGTGATTGACCAAGCATCAAACTACTTTGGCATTTGGCATAGTTTATATGCATTTCAACTGTTCGGTTTTAGAATATGAAATGCTTTACGCTAACTCCGTAAGGGATCACCCTTACATGGCCGGTCCCAAGCCCATATAAAGAAGGAGGGTTGTGTTAGACTTCTGACAATCAGTGTAAAACTTTGTTGGATTTTTATACCATGGATTATACAAATTATGAGCATTGTGTTGGAGCGTCTCTTCTTAGTGATGTACAACAAAGCTCGAATGTAGTGAAAAGTAAGTAAGGGTCTCTACATTTTTGCCCGGATATAGTGAATCAATTGCATAGAAGATTCCCTATTCATGGACGAGTGTGGGTAAAGAAGTTAGTTCCGGTACATTATCGCCCGAATGTAGTGAATAAATTACAAAGAGGGTCTTTGCATTTTCTGCATAGACGGATACATGTGATAAGTTAGTCCTACATAATAAGATTCATATTGGTTCATCGAATATCGGACATTGTTCAATAAGTCGATAGAGGTGGTATATATTATTATTCGTAGAAAGATTCTTATCTATGTTTACAAGAGACAAAGTGGGTTGGAGAATAACAAAGGAGATTGAGGATAAATGTTTTAAATGATGGTACTTAAGAAAGGAAAAGACTCGAAATAGAACTGTATTATCATAAATAAATATTTAAAGGATAGTTTAATAGACATACAATGATATGATGTTGAAATTAGTGTTAAGAGTAGAGGTTTTGAATATAGTTTGTGCTTATGCACCCCAAGTTGGACTAGAAGATAGTATAAAGACGGTTCTTTTAAAAGAGTCATATAAGGTGATTTAAAGAATTTCATAAAGGAAGATGATTTCTTTAGGAGGAGACATAAATGAACATGTCACTAAAGAGGGATTAGGATATCAAGATATTCATAGAAACTTTGGTTTTGGGATATAAATGAGGAAGGTAGAGAGATTTTAAATTTTGCTATGGCATTTGATCTCTTTATAGTCACCACAATCTTCAAAAAACGAGATGAACATTTAATTACTTATAAGAGTAGCTTATCACAAACACAAATTGATTACTTTATTTGTAGAAAAAAAAAGATAAAGCGTGTTGTAAAGATTGCAAGGTAATTACAGGAGAAAGCTTAACCACCAACATCGACTTTTAGTTGTGGATTTACAAATAAAAAAATGGACAAAGAAGAAAAGAGTGCATCGAGCTATTCACACTAAATGGTGGAACCTCAAAAGCGAGAAAGAAGATATATTTAAACTGAAAGTCCTTCAAGGAGATGTTTAGAATTATGTTGGTACGTCCTGTGATATGTGGAACAATATGGCTATACATATTAGGAAAGTGGTGAAAGATGTGTTAGGTTAATCTAAGAGAGGTGTAACAACACAAAAGGAATCTTGGTGGTGGAGTAAAGTAGTGCAAAATAAAATCAAGGCAAAGAGGGCATGTTACAAATTATATTATGCAAAGAAAACTAGTGAAACTTTAGAGAGTTATAAGAAAGCAAAGAAATAAGCGAAAAATGCCATAAGTGAAGGAAAAACTAAAATTTGAGATGATTTATATAAAAAAACTCAATTGAAAAGAGGGTGAAAGAGATATTTTTAAGATAGCTAGAGTTAGAGATAAGAAAAGTAAAGATCTTAATTATGCTATATGCATCAAAGACGAGGATGAAAAAATTATAGTGGCAAATGATGGTATATAAAATAGATGAAAAAACTATTTTTATAAGCTTTTTAATAAAAATAAAGATGTTAGTATTAGCTTAGGAGAGCTACCCAAATCAAAAAAGTATATAAAGCACAATTTCTATCGTCATATTCAAAAGAATGAAGTCAAAGAAACTCTTAAACATAAGAAGAGTAGTAAATCGGTATGACCAGACAATATTCCTATAGAAGTTTGGAAAATCCTAAGAGAAACATAAATTGCTTGGCTCACAAGACTATTTAATGAAATATGGAGAAACCAAAAGATTCATGAGGAATGGAGAGCGAGTACACTTATACCCATATACAAGAACAAGGGAGACATTTAGAATTGTGCGAATTATTGGGGTATTAAGTTAATGAGCCATACTATGAAATTATGGGAAAGATTTATCAAATGTAGGTTAAGATAAGTATCGAGTACAACAAAGAACCAATTTGGATTCATGTTAGGCAGATCTACTGTTAAAGAGATTTACTTTTTGAGATGTCTTATGGAACATTTTAGAGCAAAAAAGAAAGACCTTCACATGATATTTATTGATGTAGAAAAAACTTATGATAGGGTACCGAGGGAGGTTCTTTGGAGAACCTTGAAAAGAAGAGGTATCCCATTGACAAACATAAATATTGTAAGAGACATGCACGATTATGTAAAAACATATGTGATGACTCATGAAAAAATGAAATACTTCTTTGAAGTTAATATTGGATTACGTCAAGGATCAACTTTAAGTTCCATACTTATTTATAATGGTGATTGATGAGTTAACAAAATATATTCAAGATGAAGTACCTTGGTGTATGTTATTTATAGATGACATTGTGTTAGTGGAGGAGTTTAAGAAAAAAGTTAATAGAAAATTGGAATTGTAGAGAGAAACATTAGAAAGTAAAGGCTTCTGACTTAGTAGAACAAAGATTAAATATATAGAATATAAGTTTGATTATTTGGCTACTTTAGAAGACATAGAAATTAAAATTGGCACACATTGCATCCTCCAAAAGAAAAGTTTTAAATACCTAGCGTCCATTTTTCAAAGTGATAGAAAAATTGATGGAGATGTTATATATAAAATTAATACTGGTTTGTTAAAATGGAGAGGAGCATTATGTATTCTTTGTGATAAGAAGATACCATTAAAGTTAAAAGGTAAATATTATAGAGAAACAATTAGACCAGTCATGTTTTATGATTTTGAGTATTGGGTAGTTAATTATCGATAGAAATGAAGATGTTGAGATGAATGAGTGGTTATACAAGAAAAGATTATATACATAATAAGGTTATTAGAAACAAATTAGGAGTGACACCAATTGAGGATAAAATGAGAAAATATCGTTTAAGATGGTTTGGACATATAAAAAGAAGATCAAAAGAAGGACCTATAGGAAGATATGAAAAACTTGATTTTGAAAGTATTAAAAGAGGTAGAGGACAAAAACAAAAGTGTTGGAAAAAAATAATAAAGAATAATCTAACTTATTGTGAGTTAATTGCTAATATAGCACATGATAGGGCTATGTGGAAACAAAGAATCCATATAGCCCACCCCATCTAGTATGGAAAAAAGCTTAGTTGTTGTTGAAATGCTTTACGCTAGCTTACCATTGCAAAGCCCAATAACAACCCACATTTGCTAATGAGAGACAAAGATGGGGGTGTTCACGGTTCAGCTTGGTTTGGTTCTAGCCTCAACCTTGAACCAAACTGCTCCTTGTGGAGCCTAATAATTTGAGAATCGAACCAAGCCATGGCATGATTAGAACCAAACCAAGGGTTCCAATTTGGTTCGATTTTGAATCACTGTCATGGGCAATACCCTCCTTTCAAGAGAAATTAATCTAATATCATGTGGTCAATAACCACATATTAGATATTATTTTGATAAGAACGTGTAGTATAGTCAAAATGCCAAGAAAGGTATGTTATGTTTAAAGCTTTACCACCCATTTTGGCATGTACCTCTTACTCCACTTACATCTTAGATATGGTATTAAACATTTTGTTTCTTAAAAGCTTTTATGTGGGTGGTTTGGTTCAGTTCTCATGGAGACGAACCACCTATGATTTCTTCTCTTAGAACCGAACATAACCAAACCGTTCTACCTCTAAAACCGAACCCAACTAGCAGCTCGGTTTGGTTCCAGCAATTCCTTGAGCAGCTCTAGATAAACATTAGGCATTTGGTTTTTCATTATATATCTATACATACACATACATGTGCGTGCGTGTATGTGTGTGTGCATGTGTTTGTGTACTAAATCATCATTGTATTATAATGCATTCTCATCATCGAACAAGAGTCAGAATCCAACGTGCATGTAAATATGTATTTATGTATGATACTAAAGCATCCTTGTATCATACATTCTCATCAATCCTAGACCCAGGACCAACCCAAAGGTTGAGGCAAACACTTCATATTGAAAAGGTGGAATGACTTGTTTCACAGACCCATAGTAAGATAAGAAAGGACTTATTTTGTATTATAAACTAAGTGGAATAAGTTAAGATTGAGATCCATGTTATGACATTAAGAGCTGTCTTAGAGTGACAATTGTGCTCATTAACGGCACTGTTACATGAAAAAATAGCCATAAAGTTGTGTGATTAACACATAACACGTTAATCGGTTCTTATGGCTATTCACATGAATTGCATCTACACCACATTTATATATAGTGTGGGGCTGCCGGAAAGATTTTGTCCATCTTTTCCCCTCCCTGTGCGAACTTCTGTACTCACTTAAAGAATTGTGTCCATCCAATTTAATGCTAGTTATCAAGGTCCATTACATCCAGTAATTTGGTAGTGGAGAATAACGTAAAAGTTAACGTCTATTGCATCGTGAGAAATAGTGCATTCTCTAAATATCCTTTTAGGGTGCCAAATTCAATCTCTCAGGTGCAAATGTCTGAAGATGCTGAGCAATCTCTAAGAAGAACTGGACACCAACAATTACAACTGGAACTTGCTAGTTTCAAACCATATTTTGGTTAATCCCACTTTTATTAAGTATTTTGCTCATATAAACTGGAACCAAAGGTGAAACAGACCTAAAATCAGATGGGAAACGGAACGGGTCTGGTAAGGTTCAGATGGAACCAAAAACGGTGATTTCAAACCACCCATCCTGGTTTCCTCAGAACCCGCCCGGAATACGCCTGCCTAACAACCAGATTGACCCAAATTTGAATTCAATTATCCTAAACCAGTAGTCCACAAGATCTTGTTGTATTTAGATTTCATTTAATTATGCAGCTTCTCGTTCTACAACAACAATTTTCTCATACTAAATGGGGTTGGCTACATGGATTCTTTGGTTCCATAGAGCTTGATTGTATACCATGCTAACATTTAACTTACATAAGCTAAATAATTCTTTATTGTTAACTTCCAACACTTTTGTAGTTTTTCTCTTCTTCTTGTATCATTTTTACCATCCCATGCTTTCTTACCAGAGCTTACTTTGATCGTCTTCCCATGTGTCCAAACCATCCTATCCAAATCCAATTTCCACTCTAAAACGTTTAACTAATCTGTTCTGATGTCAACATATCAGAACTATCTGATTAGCTATTGAGATCTTTACACAGCTATGCGATTCTTTTTCCAACCTTGAGTAGAACTCCACCAGTCTACAAATCTGACTTAGGGTTTGTAAACTCACTTTTTATTGAAGCATTCAAAAACAAATGTGAAATGTTTGTTGTACAGATTCGCAAGTGACCGAAATGAAAATTCGATGTTGTTTATGGTGTCAAAAATGTTTACAACATCACTTGCAAATGCTCTGCTTATCAGATTGGCATTGCACCTTTTCATGTTTCTGCATGCCTGAATTCAATCAAGCACCTGAATGTTGAGTGACAGACTAATAGGGTGAAACATAATCTCTTTTGAAGAAGGAATCCAATATCTAACATCTGAACCAGACTTGGTAGTTTTATTGCCACTCTCCCGAACTGATCATAATGATCATCCTACAAGAAGTTGGATTGATCTTGACGTGAGAGGCAAGAATGGTGACGAAAATTCATATATATATATATATATAGAGAGAGAGAGAGAGACTGGTATATGTAGCATTCTTAGGTGCTAATAAATTCAAACAAATCTCAACTATTCTTCTTTGGTGATGAATGATTAAGATATGAAATTTAAAAAGTAAAAGTGCTCATATAAATAAAGTATACATAGTTGAGATTTGTTTAAATTTATTGTCACTTAAAGGTACTAATATATATAATTTGTGGTGAGAAGGCCGCTTCACTTCACAGGAAATGGAGATGAGAAAATGAACCTAGAAAATGTAAAAGATAAACCCGCCACCAATTTCATTTGCCATAAATGAATACCAAACATTGGAAGGCGAAATTCACTTTCTCTATGCATTTTAATTCCAAATTGCATGACAATTCTTATGATTTATCCAAAACTAATCCAAATTGTGGGACTAAATCGAATTAAATAACACCTACGTCCTGATCTGACCTGCAACCTGGGCACCACGCATACACTTCATCAAGGACATGAGCAGCAACTTGCTTGACCCAGATCCAGCCAACTTGCGGACCGGCCGTCGTCGGTAGAGTACACGGTACATGGAGATAGGGGCCCGTTAATGTAGGCATTTGCAAAGCTTGGGCTTTGCAAGAAGCAAGTTTCGAAACATGAGAAAGAGGTCCTGCGCTCCTTAAATTCACATGGCTCTCTCCCCGGCATTTTCTTCAGAATGATGGCTTCTACTATCTCATGTGGCTTGCGTTCAATTTGGATGCGGTGTGTGAGAAATGACAATGGAGAGAGAGAGAGAGAGAGAGAGAGATTTTCAAAACACTTTGTAATAGATTGACAACAACATACACAAAACAATGGAGAGAGATTTTGAAAACCCCGTAACACTACAACAACATACATAATACAATGAAGAGACAATAACAAGGATTGAGATTCTAAGCAAATGACAAGGATGACAGATTTTTGCTAACAAACGTTGCAGCTCCGACGACAAGCACCAGGGACATCCGGTGATCCAACCATGTAATTTGGGTTCTTGGTGCATTCGCCCAAGGCCGCCCACCTTGCACAATGCTCATTCGCATCCGTACAGTTCGCTGAATCTCGGTAAATCTTATCGAATGATGCCACATGTATCCACTTAGTTGCAGACCATTTCTCCCCTTGTATCACCGGGCAACCAGCATGCAGGCTGCTCTCATCCGTAGTTGCATCAGGATGAAGACTAAAGAACAGCAGAGCGTCCCCCCTTTTGGGCCTTACTGAAATTGGTCATAGTTTAACAAGAGAAAAAAACCAACTAAATAGAGTCGGCCATGATTATTACAAATGCAAGACATCTGCGTGCAGGTGTAGTGATGTATCTGGTTCAGATTTGGGTTAATCTTAATCTATCTAACCAGACACGCTGAACTTGGATACAAGGACTGAATGTGATGCAACTGAATTGAATGTGATATATCATTAACAGAAAAGAGCTTCCTTTACTGAATCCAATTGCGTTGGATTGAGATTGGAGCCTGTGCATGTGATATATATTGCTTGGATCTTGCCCATGTTGCCTACTTATGCTCGACCATTTTACTTTTCAAAGACATGAATGTAATAACATTGTCTTTCGAATATTTTAAAAGCCCATAAAATTTTAAATTATATTTATGTCACTGAAAACCGATAGCTGAGTATGAGTGGACATGTTAGAAGTGTGTAAGGTCTGGTTTATATATATACAACAACAACTAAACCTTTTCCTATACTAGACGGGGTTGGCTACGTGGATTCTTTGTTTCCACAAAGTCCTATCATGTGCCATGTTAGCGGTTAACTCACAATAAACTAGATCATTCTTTATTGTTTCTTTCCAACACTTTTGTGGTCGTCCTCTACCTCTTTTAATACTTTTCAAATTTAGTTTTACATACCTTCTTAAAGGTTCTTCTTTTGATATTCTTTCTATATGTCCAAACCATATTAAACGATATTCTCTCATTTTATCCTTTATTGGTGTTACTCCTAATTTGTTTCTAAAAACCTCATTAGGTATACGGTCTTTTCTTTTATAACCACTGATCCATTTCAACATCTTCCTTTCTGTCACCAACATCTTTTGTACATGCCCAACACTCATAACCACAAAACATGGTAGGTCTAATTGCTACTCTATAATATTTACCTTTTAACTTTAATGGTATCTTCTTATCACAAAGAATACCTAATGCTCCTCTCCATTTTAACCAACCAGCATTAATTCTAGATATTGTTGTAATTACGGAGAAACACAGCAGATAATAAACACTAAAATATATTAATAAAAAAAAAGAGTAACAATGGAGATCGGAGGAGGGGGCAGACCTCCAATGGAGGCCGCCACCCTCTTTCTCTCTCTTTCTTAATCTCAGCAACTCTACCCAAATACAACCTATCAACCCTTATATAAGGAGCTGTAAAACGTAAAATGACCAGAATACCCTTAGTATAAAAAATTACCAAAATGCCCTTATGACTTCAAACAATTACAATAATACCTTAAACATCAAATTTACTATCCTAAGACATCAAATGTACTAAAACTGACTCTAAACTTATATTCTTCAACACCCCCCCTCAAGTTGGGAGTGAGATACTTTGAACTCCAAACTTGCAAAGGATCATTTGTCTGCAACATTTTTCAACTCAACCTTCCTAACTGATCATTGTCTTCATCACTGGTCTAATCTTCAACAACTTCTTTAACTGTAACATCTTCAATTCAACATTTCTGGCTGATCATATCAAGCTAAATCTCTGGCTGCAATATAAACTTAGCATTCCTAGCTAATCATCTCAAGCAGCATCTATGGTTGCAACATCAACTCAGCCTTCCTGACTGATCATCTCAAGCGCATATCTGGCTGCAACATCAACTCAGCCTTCCAGACTGATCATATCAAACAGCATCTCTGGCTGCAATATAAACTTAGCCTTCCTCACTAATCATCTCAAGCAGCATATATGGCTGCAACATCAACTCAACCTTCCTGGCTGATCATCTCATGCAGCATCTCTGGCTGCATCATTACCTCTGCCTTCCTGGTTGATCATCAACATGACTTTCTTTACCACATGTGCACGAGCGATCTCTTCGAGGCTTTTGTAAAACATGACTTATCAAGAACATAAGGGTAACACACGATCCTTGTATTGGTATCGGTTGCTCCCTCTCTTTCTTCTTTTTCATAAAGTGATTCGGCAGCTACACTTCAAAAATCATGTTTTTATACTCTTGAGAAAGCTGATCTTTTGTAATAGTAGGTACTACTCCATCATACACACTTCACACGGCTTTTCCTGCGCCCCTTCACATGGTAATTGCAGCCACTTTTCCAGCCCTCTTGGCTATTTACTTTAGCAACTCAAGGTCTTAACTTTCACGATTCTCAGTGATTCTGCCACATTCTATATCAACAAATTCCTTTGGCTTGTTCAATGATTTAATTTTTAATGCATATGTAGTAAAAAATGATTTTCTGCTCTCTTTTTTTTTTTCAGCCCCTTAGCTGTCCATTTTCCAAGCAATCTTCTTTGTTGCAATACTTTGCCTTCTTAATTTTTTATTTCATGGCTGCAATAACTCTTCAATTTTGCCTTCATGACCGTCTTTTTCAACAGCTTTCATAGCTGCAAATTTCTGCAACTTCAATGGCTGCAAATATAATCATTACTGCAATCCTCATGACTGTCATCTTCCCACAATTGAATATTGGCGCCCCTGCACGGTTGCCTTCACTCTTCTGCTTTCTTCATTAGCTTAACTTATCATGTAGATTTTATCCATCGGATTTCATGTATACACTTTGAAATATCTTTGACCTTCCCTGCGTCATTTGCCACACAGAGAGTTTCCAAATTCAGACAGTTTGATAACGGTATCCCAACATTAAGAAACAATTTTGATGCCTACTTGATCATATCTGAAAGAATCTCATGCACTTTATCAATCGAAAATACTCTTTCAGCCTTAAAAACGTCTAAGGCTGCATCAACACCTGCAACTTGTCCCTGCCAAATCACATCTTGAGAACTAGAATTGGGCATATCATGCATACCCCAAAGTCTTTGCTTAGAACAGTTACACCACCAGGTTGCTGACAACCTGCGACTGTCATCAGCTTGACTCCTTTCCAGCAGTATCTCCAACGACTTTTTCTTCCTTGATATATATATATATATATATATATATATATATATATATATATATATATATATATATATATATCATTTTCTGTAATGCCAGGTGTTATTTCTCCCTTAAGTGTGACAGTCAAAGCAACAACTCTTATGCAAGTGTTGAAGAGCTTTCATGTATTCAACTTATTAGCATTAGGTATAAGATCTTGCAGAGAATAAATCTTCACTAAGGTGAGAACGTTTGAGGAGATCCTTTCCCAGCATTGCCACATTCATTGTCGTTGATGATTGTTTCCTATATCCTCATTTTCTTCTTCCATATTTCCACATTTTATCCAATCACTCCTTACACTGCACTCTCTGACCCATCTCTGAATTATACACACAAAGAGAGAATAACCTGAGGTCGACAATTTGCATATTCATTGTTAGCCTTTTCTAATATTATCTCATCAACCTTCCTCATCGACCCATACTCAATAACTGTGCAGCTTGTGTTTCCATTTTGTTTGCAGATGTATCTGTGCTTGAGCCTGTGCAGATACAGCTCCATCAAATCAACAACCATCTTGGCATTCTCTGTGAGAGCAGTTTTGAGTATCACGTACAAATTCATTTCACTGTGAGAGCAGTTTTGAGTCGCAAGCGACTATCTTTACCCTCCTAACATTCTTTTGGCATTCTTCATTCTTGAAAGTTGCATCCTGCAGGATGAATGTCCACACATTGTCACAGAATCGATATGTATGCAAATGGCCCTTAATTGTAACCTTGCCCTTCACCTGAGTCTCAAGAGCTTCTGTCATAGACTTGTCAAACTGCACCAGAACTTGAATTGCAAGTTCAGGAGTAAGAGTCCCATTTGTGACCATCTCATCGAGAGTCTCTGTCAAGCACATCCCAATAGTCGGCCTTCCTTTTTTTAGCACAACCCATAAACTCTGGGATGGACTATATTTTCTACCCTTTTTTTTTCCTGTAACAACTCTCTTTATCTAGATGATGGACAACTGTTGATGATTTCTTTCCTAAAATCATGTGTCCCTTTTTTTATCTTATCCTTTCCACCAAATCAGGAAATTAAGTTTCCATAACTATCTTTCTGGTTTACTTTCCACAAAATCAGGAAAAATTATTTGTAACTGTCATTTCCAGCCTTTGAAATTCAAAAGAAATGAACTTACCTTTTTAAAATGTTCTTTTCCAGGATTTTGTTGTAACCTCTCTTTTGGAAAAAATCTGGACTCTTTTGGAAAAAAATCTGGAACACCATCATCATCTTGGTAGTCAATTACTTTCCCTCCTTGTCATCTTCTTCTTCCTTTGAGAAACCCTTCGCCATATTACCATCGTATGTGGGAATGAAAACATCACTTTCTAATGAAACTAAATAATCAAGCGCAGCCATTTGTGAGAAATGGTTTCGGAAAGGCTTAAGATCTGAGGATCCTAACAGCATTTCTGTTCTAACGATATTAGGAAAAGAAGATGCCAGACTAGCCATCCAGCGTTCACCACCATATATTGCCCCAGCGTTAATATAAATTTGAATATTTCTATCAAAATCCAGAGCTCTTAGTACAAGGGCAGTTTCTTCTGGAATCAACGGACAGAGACCATCTTTTCTTTTCTGGTCTGAATCAATTACTTTCTCCTTCCACCATGGATATGTATACCGCATTTTCGTCAATTCATTCACTTCTTCATTGCTACAACTATAAGTACAACCAGAAAAAAAAAGATAACATGTATCTCATAACGAAGATGGAGGACCAAAAATAGGCCCTTTTGGTACAATTGCTTGATCACTCTTCTACCCAATTCTTCAATTTGAAGAGTAAACCGCAGAGCATGGTAATTCACTCGACATCTCAGCTTTTGAATTTCCATAGGTAAACCGTTATTAGCTAACCAAGCTTCAGTTCTGTTCAGGTGCACAACCTTGTGCTTCTTTATTAAAGGGCAAAATCTGATTTAGATAGTAAGAGATGTCGAACCAACTAATAGGGGGCATTTCATCAAACAGTTAGGATGCAGGTTAATAATCTGTTCTTGAGCATTTCAAACACCTTTTCCAACCGAGTTCTCTTCTCAAATAATGGTCGATTCTGAAAATTTGGTCTTCATGTAAGTACTTCATCAAGGATTTTGTGAGTGCTGCAGAAGATTCAGAGTCACGTCCAAAAAGGCTTCTCAACAATAACTCTTAGTCCACCCATTATCTGAAGAAGCTGATAGGCTAGCACATTTCACCGCATCTATGAATATATTTGGTGGAACAGATAGGTAAAATAAGCAGTTGGATATCCTTCCTTCCTCATGTTGTTTCAGCTTCTTGTCCAAATCTGAAAAGTTATCCAATGAATCATATTGCCCTGTATGGTAGAAACATCTTTTCAAGAATTGGTCAATCTTCTTGTTGCAGTTCTCCCCCTTATTTACTCTGCAAGTAAGCATGTTGCTAACCATTGCTCCAAGCTCTGCATCCGTCATCTTACTACGAGCATAGCCAAAGATCGTAAAATGCTCCAAAGGCTTAAGATGCAACACGCCATCACCATCGTTCGATTTTGACAAAGTCTTTTCTAAGCTCTGCAGTCAATCCTTCCTACGTGAACACATCACGAGAATATGGACCATTTACAGATCGAGTTTCTCTGATCTTGGACAAAACTGAAACGCGACCATAAGGAACGCCTGAAATCTTCGTCGCCCTCCTCCATTGCTTTCGTGAAGAAGACGAAGGAACACCACACAGAGACACTATTTCCACTCAGAAAATCTTTCTCCTTGCTCTGATACCATGTTGTAATTACGAAAAAACGCACCGAATAATAAACACTAGAATATATTAATAAAAAAAAAGAGTAACAATGGAGATCGGAGGAGGGGGCAGACCTCCAATGGAGGCCGCCACCCTCTTTCTCTCTCTTTCTTAATCTCAGCAACTCTACCCAAATACAACCTATCAGCCCTTATATAAGGAGTTGTAAAATGTAAAATGATCAAAATACCTATAGTATAGAAAATTACCAAAATGCCCTTATGACTTCAAACAATTACAATAATACCTAAAACATCAAATTTACTATCCTAAGACATCAAAATGTACTAAAACTGACTCTAAACTTATATTCTTCAACAGATATAACATCTCCATCAATTCCTCTATCACTTTGAAAATTTTACCCTAAGTATTTAAAACTTTCTTTTTGGGAGATGCAATGTGTGCCAATTTTAATCCAATTTTAATTTGTATGTCCTCTGAAGTAACCAAGTGACCAAACTTACATTTCATATATTGTCTTTATTCTACCAAGTCGGAGGCCTTTGCTTTCTAATGTTTCTTTCCATAGTTCCAATTTTCTATTAACTTTTTCCTTTGACTCCTCCACTAACACAACGTCATCTGCAAATAACATACACCAATGTACTTCATCTTGAATATATTTTGTTAACTCATCAATCACTATTATAAATAAGTGTGGACTTAAAGTTGATTCGAGCATCTTTTGGTTTCTCCATATTTCACTAAATAGTCTTTTGAATACGTCGATAGAAATTGTGGTTTATATACTTTTATGATTTGGCTAACTCTCCTAAGCTAATACTAACATATTTATTTTCATTAAAAAGCTTATAAAAATAGTTTTTCATCTATTTCTTATATCATCATTTGTCACTAGAATTTTTTCATCATTGTCTTTGATGCATCTAACAACATTAAGATCTTTAGTTTTCTTATCTCTAGCCCTACCTATCCTAAAAATATCTCTTTCACCCTCTTTTGAGCTGAGTTTTTTATATAAATCCTTCCAAATTTTAGCTTTTGCTTCACTCACCACCTTTCTCGCTTCCTTCTTTGCTTTCTATTAAGCCTCCAAAGTTTCACTAGTTTTCTTAGCATAATGTAATTTGTAACATGCCCTCTTTGCCTTGATTTGATTTTGCAATACTTCACTCCACCACCAAGCTTCTTTTTTATGCCGGTAGACCTCCCTTAGATTCACCTAACACATCTTTCGCCACTTTCCTAATATGTATAGCCATATTGTTCCATGTATCACAAGGTGTACCAACATAATTCCCAGCATCTCCTTGAAGGACTTTCTGTTTAAATATATCTTTGTTCTTGCTTTTGAGGTTCCATCATTTAGTCCAAATAGCTCGATGCACTCTTTTCTTCTTTGTCTATTTTTTTATTTGTAAATCCATAACTAAAAGTCGATGTTGAGCGGTTAAGCTTTCTCTTGGAATTACCTTACAATCTTTACAACACGTTCTATCTTTTTTTCTACAAATAAAGTAATCAATTTGTGTTTGTGATAAGCCACTCTTATAAGTAATTAAATGTTCATCTCGTTTTTTGAAAATTGTATTGACTATATAGAGATCAAATGCCATAGCAAAATTTAAAACCTCCCTAGCTTCCTTATTTATATCCCATAACCAAAGTTTTCATGAATACCATCTCCCTACCTTCCTTATTTATATCTTAGAACCAAAGTTTTCATGAATACCTTGATATCCTAATGCCTCTTTACCAACATGTCCATTTAGATCTCCTCTTAAACAAATCATCTCTGATTGTGGAATCCTTTGAATCACCTTATCTAACTCTTCCCAAAAAGTTGTCTTTATACTATCTTCTAGTACTACTTAGGGTGCGTAAGCACAAACAATATTAAAAACCTCTACTCCTAACACTAATTTCAACATCATGATTCGGTCACCATATCGTTGTATGTCTACTACACTATCCTTTAAATCTTTATTTATGATAATACCAACTCCGTTTCGAGCATTTTTCTTGCTTGAGTACCATAACTTAAAACCTTTATCCTCTATCTCCTTTGTTTTTTCTCCGAATCATAGTATCTATCACCTCCGTTAGCTTATTCTGATATTCCAAGAATCAATATGAATCATATTATTTAGGACTAGCTTCCTTATCCTCCACATCCGTCCATATTGAAAATGAGGAGACCATCTCTGTAAACTATTCACTACATTCGGGGGACAATGTAGCGAGACTAACTTCTTTACCCACACCCGTCCATGATGTGAGAACCCTCTCTACAATTGATTCACTACATCCAAACGAAAATATAGTGACCCTTACTTACTTATCACTGCATTCGGGCTCTACAGCGCGTCGCTAAGCAGAGACGCCTCAAAGCAATGCTTATAATTTGTGTAATCCATGGTATAAAAATCCGATAAAGTTTTACGCTGGCTATCAAAAGCCTAACACAACCCTCCTTTATCCGGGCTTGGAACCGACAATGCAAGGGTGATCCCTTACATGGGCGGAGTTGGTTTATATATATAAGAAAACTAGTATATGCTGATACACTTAAGTGCTAGCAGAAATTAGAAATTTAATAAGCAAAAGTGCCTATGTAAATAAGACCTATGTCACACGGGTGCGCACATGGGTGCAGGTGCAGGTATGAGATACGGTAAATTTCAAAATTTTTGAGTGCAGCGACACGACTAGGGTATATAATATTATATATTATATTATATAATATAGTATATGACACGACTAGTATATAATATTATATATTATATATAATATTCAAGCTATAACAAGTGAGACATCAATTAACATAAGTATATGACAATAGCAAGTACACAACTTTATATTAAAGCAAAACACATAAATGGTAAACAACAACTAATTTCATCATAATACACAAATCAATCTTCACTATCCGGACCCATTTATCTAAAAAGGCCCGAACTTCAAAATTGATACCAGATTTTGAAGCGTGGAATATCCACACAAAAGGAAGTGAAGAAGGTCTGCGTTGAGATATTTTTCTATGTTCATTGGTGGAGTTTCATGGGAGATGATGGAAGACAAGCTCAAGGAGCATTTTGGAAACTATGGTGAGGTAATTCATGTGGTCATCATGGGAGATAAGGTCATGAGTCGACTAAGAGTCTTCGGTTTCATCGTCTTCACGGATTACTCCCTCTTTGATCAGGTTCTGTAGGATAAATACACCATAGACGGCAGAACCGTGAGTTAAAAAAATTATGTTTTTTTTGCCATGCCGCACCGACACGGTGTCGGTGTCAGTGTCACACCCATGTCGAGGTCGACACTCCACCTCTTAGAAGTGTCTGTGTGACTTAGAATAAGACATACCTAAAAAAAGTATACACATATTCCTTTTCTTTTTAGATTTAAATTTAAACCATACATCATCTAATGAACGATTAAGATTTGTTTGGATTTACTAACACAACACATACCAGTTCCCTTCTCTCTCTCTCTCTCTCTCTCTCTCTCTCTCTCTCTCTCTCTCTATCTCTATATATATATATATATATATATATATATATATATATATATCGACACACGTCATGATACATCACTTTAATAGAAAATAGTTTCTTTTACTGAATCCAATTGCATTAGATTGAGATCGGAGTCTATGTGCATGTGAGTTTATATGTATATATATATATATATATATATATATATATATATATATATATATATAATTAACAACAACTAAGTCTTTTCTTATGCCGATGGAGTTGGATACATGGATTTTTTGTTTCCACAAAGCCTTATCAAGTGTCATGCTAGCAGTTAACTCACTAACACTTTTATGGTCTTTAGCTTTCTTTGGTCGTCTTTTGTCTAAACCATGTTAAATGATTTTTTTTCTCATTTTATCCTCTATTGATGCCACTCCCAATTTGTTTCTAATAACCTCATTATGTATACAGTCCTTGTGTGATCATTCATCCATCTTAGTAACTTCATTTCTGCCACAAACATCTTTTATACATGACGTTTTACTGTCCAATACTCAAAACCATAAAATATAGCAGATCTAATTGTTGCTCTATAATATTTACCTTTGATATCTTCTTGTCACATAGAATACCTCATATCCCTCTTCATTTTAACCAACATCCATTAATTCTAATGTAACCTCTCCGTCAATTTTTTTCATCACTCTAAAAAACTGATCCTAGGCATTTAAAACTTTTCTCATGAGGGATGCAATGTGTGTCAATCCGAACGTGTGTCAATCTTAATTTTTGTCCAGTATTTGTTTTACTAAGTCAAGCATTTGCTTTCTAATGTTTCTCTATAGTTCTAATTTCCTATTAATTTTTTCTTTGTCTCATCCACTAACACAATATCATCCGCAAATAACATACACCAAGATATTTTTTCTTCGATATGTTTTGTTAACTCATCAATGACCAATATAAATAAATATGGACTTAAGTTGATTATTAATGTAACCTAATATTAACTTCAAAGTTTATTATTCATTCATGAATACTCATATATGTTTTTGCACCACCATACATGTCTTACAAGATTTATTTATGTCAATAAAATATCTCTTTTTGAAGGTTCTCCAAAGAACATTTCTTGATACCTTATTGTAAGTTTTTCCTAGATTAATAATACCATGTGAAGGTTTTTTTTCCTCTAAAATATTCCATAAAATGTCTCAATAGGTGAATCACTTAAATAGTAGATTTGTTTGGCATGAATCCAAATTGGTTCTCTATTGTATTTGATTCTTGTCTTAACCTACATTCAATAATTTTTTCCCATAATTTGATAGTATGGATCATTAACTTTATACTCTCATAATTCACACAATTCTAGATCTCCCTTGTTCTTGTATATGGATATAAGTGCACTCATTTTTCATTTCTCGAGCATCTTTTGGTCTTTCCATATATATATATATATATATTGTATCTTACCCATTATTGATATTGTTCACTCATGCCTAACCGGTACTTTTTGGGGGCATGAGTGCATAATATTGTTCTTTTTGAAACCCTTAAATTTTTTAAATTACACTCATGCCACCGAAAAGCAATAGGTGGACATAAGTGAACATGTGAGAGAAAGACATGATCTCATTTTCATATATATATACACTTGGAATGAGATTGGAGTCTTAAGTGCATGTGAGTTTGCGTGTGCGCAGACACATAGAGAGATAGATAGGCACACACACATGCAGGCAGACACGGGTTTACATTATTCTACATGTGCTGCATGAGAAAATACTCACCGGCAATTCCCTTCTTAGCACAATCAGACAAACTATCATCCACAACATGGCCTCTCCGAGGGATATTTACCTGCAAGTGGTAAAAAGAACAGTAGTTTATGAAACACCAAAGCAGAACCAAACAAAGCCGTCTCCCACATTAAATGGGGTCGGCTCATATGCTCAAATCTCGAGCTTGTGTCATATTAGCAACTCCAAAAAACAATATCATGATTTGTTGTTTTTTCAATAATTTTCACTTTTAAAGTATTTGCCATCTGGTTTCTCTCAGCAGAGTTTCATCTTGCTGCCATGCCAAAATGTTCATGACATCTTAGGAGTCTCTCCTCTAACTTGCATTAACACACCAACTTTATCCTTAACAGCACCGTTCGGGATCCTCTCATTGCATAGCCAAACATCTACCTCGATTTTTCTGTTTCCTCACTGACATCTTCTTTCACGTCACGGTTGATTGCCCAACACTTGGCACGATAAACCATTGCTGGCCTTGCTGCTAGCCAAACATCTTACGGTGTTCTCAAGAAGAAGATACATCCAGTAATTTGGGGAACCAATTAAATTTATAGAAGCTTTTAAGCTGTCACCAAATAAATGACACAATCAACCTTACTCAATGCCTTCATCCTAGATAGGTCATGCATGATAGTATACATAAAAGCAAATCCCTTTCTCAATCTCGGCCAGGTTTCTCTTATGAGATATTTCAACAAGTTGTATTTCTTGAAAAAATCTATAGGGATCTTTTGAATGCCTCGAGAATATTTAACGAAAAAAATTGGAAACATAAGAAATGTGGTTGTTAAGACTATTTTTCTTATGAAAGAATGCATATAAAAACACTAAAATTGGTTTGATGAAGTCAAAGGCACAAAAAGAATAAAATGAAATCCCAATGAAAAATAATCAAATAAAATTGCAGGTTAAATTTGTGATATTATCACAAAATTTTCATCAGTACTGACAACCTCTAAATTGTCATAGGATATTTTAAAAATGTCACTGAAATCAGCATCTATGCTTTTAGGAGGTAAAGTTTAAGAGATAATATCCAACCTTTATAACCAGAAAAATAAAGCTTAGTAACTGACTTGCACAAAAGTACAAACCTGTGCTGATGGGAAAACCGTTTCACCACCTTTCTCTACATTGGTTAGGTACATAAGGACCGTTGCAATACGGTGTCCACCACGAGCAATGTTAACCTTGTCAGAAAAGTAATCGAAGTGTAGATCATATTTTTGGCCATGTTCATATCTCAACACTTGAATATCTTCTCCATTTTCTGAAGAAAACAAGTAAAGAAAGCAATGAGTAAAATGAATTTACAATTAAGCCATTACAAAATTAGTGTACGTCTATATATAGACGTACATACATACATTGTATGTATAGGTGGCAACTATAAATCCACCTAAATTTTTCCACAATAGAAAAAATCGAACAACAAAATGCTTGTAAATGTAAAAAAAGAAAGAGACATTAGTACAAAACCAAGCTCTTTCATTGACCAATATGATCATCTTGAACATCAATGAGTGGTGGCAAGTTCTCGAAGAGGAACTCCTACTTGAACCACATTGCTCTGAGCTGGAATGCAATTGACAGTTGGTAGAGGTATAGATTAGCATCTTATTGGCCACAAGGTGGCTCACGTTTATAGGAGCTGTGGCCTAACTCCGTTCATTTTACAATGACAGAGAAAGAAACTCAAACAACTTAATGCACTCTGATACACATCTATTGTGCCCTAGATGGCAAATCCTTCTGTTGTTGGTATGACCAGATCATATATGTCTACTCCAAGCCATGTGCAATAGGCAACACATACAAATCCTTTCCGCTGATTGAAAGAAAAACATTTAAAAGATAAATCAGTCCTTGTAAGAACATGTATGCAAGATCTTTTCAAACATATCTCATCAATTAACATATGTTGTCCGGTCTCACTTGAAACATATGCTTTGTTATGCATGAAGATAGTGTTCAACCCAGACTAACACCCCCGCGAAATTTCTGTTGCATATAACTTGGAGTCTTGGATATATCCTTTAGGCATAGAAGACACAATATACCATACTCAAAAACCTTTATCATCACCAGTGAATGTGTGCTCACTGCTCAGAGGACACAACATAACCATGCCTAAATCATTAACATTATCAAACTCGGGACCTTAAGAATCCAAGAAAACTATGTTGAAGATATTAATAGAAAATGTATAAGAGTTCAGACTTGAAGTTCTGAAATCGTACATAATTGGAAATCTAGTTTTTAAGATAACAGGAACAGGCATCAATAAATCAATAAGATTGTTAAGAAAGAAATTTCTAATGAAACTTCAATTTAATGGTCATGGAATCCTTCCCAGAAGCTTGCGTGAAGTGCATACAGAATAAAGTTCAATTGAAACTTAATTTCAGATTTTCATATGTTTCATTTATTGAAATGTACCATCTTCTATTCAAGTTAGCTGACCAACATTATAGAGGCTAATTAGTAACTTTAATTGCATAACCTAAATATTATGGAAAAAATAACAAATCAAAAGAAGCAATTGAATAGAAAGTATACTTTTCTAGAGTACACAGCAATCAATAGCTGATGATTATACCCATTATACTTGTGACTAAAAATCACAGATAATAGTTTCAAGAATACCAGGATAGAGCCAAGATGAGAGCACACAGAGATTTATCTCATCTGGCACGGCTCTCTGACTCCCACCATGCAGGTGGTGAGTTTGATTGCCTGGATGGGCATGCATGTGTGTGTGTGTGTGTTTTGTTAGGCTTCAGCCTCCTGTTGTAACCAAAATAAAAATATATTCAAGATGAACAAACAATTTCCAACGTGTCAAATGTACCTTATATTTCATTGTGTAAATCATTGACACTATTATCTTTCCATAGGTTACAGGATATCTGCATGCTATTATACATCATCCTTAATATGAGCAATATGTTGGAGGCACATGGGTTTACTTCAGAACGTAAGAAACTAAAAGTTGCACCAATATATCTCCTAAATATCCATTTATATTTTAATGATTTAAATTGTGTTGCTTCCAATTCTTCGTCTTGCATCTTTAAAACACTTTCACTTCAACTACAAGTAAATTAGTATATAGCACGATCTATTATACGTTCATAAATTATGTCAAGTGCTAGTACTTCTCTGGCATTTCTTCTACTCTCACTACACGAAACATGTTGCCCAATGTCACTTGAGGATTCATTTTGCCATGTACCCATCTTTTTCTTGTGTCCATGTGATAAGAGATAAAACCCATGATCGAATTCAGAAGTCTGATTTCTCTAAAAGAATTACACTATGTTCATAGAATTGCAGAAACTAAGTAGCAAGGATAATATACCTTTTGGTAGAAAAGTCCATGCAGCAATCTTGTCTTCTATCCTCATGACAATTGGATCCTACTCAGCATAATATTCAAGGCACGTTACACAAGACAGGATTACAACCAAAATTTGTATAGGTGATTAATGAAATGGAGAACTAGATAATGATTCACATTACTGCAGATAATGCTCTAAAATTTAAATCAGGGTGGCATGGTTTTCGATATTGACTGTCTTGCACATATTCTGGGCAGTCAGTACCCATAGTTTATAGTTTTCTCCAAAGTAAATTTAGTTCATCTACAAGGAAAAGCATCTGCTCGCTTTCCTATCAAATATGTGTTTGAATCACTGGAAAAGGCACATTTTATAATAGACAAATTAATCTGTAGCTGTCAAAAGCTGCCAAGACTTGCTATGTCATCATCATGATGAATAACTTGTTAGATTAATTTTGTCTGGATCAGTATGAATTAATTATTAGTCCAATCACATATATGATTAAGCAATTAATTTTGACCCTAATACTATACCCAGAATAGATCGGGTCTAAGTTAATTGTTGGTATTCTATGATAGATTGGATTATTCACAATGATCCCTTCTGATGGAGGCCGCAACTTGCAGCTCATTTTGTGGTTAGTTGGTTTTCCTGTCACATTGATGACCAAAGGAAAGAAATGGTGTGCAGTTAATCAATTAATTGTATCAACTAAGGAGCGGTAAATATTTAAGTTAACTAAGGTTACTATGGAGTTAGTGGGAGAGGTTATGTTGGGATAACCTGTATAATCTCTCTTTCTCTCTTTAAAAGAATCTATAATCTTCATATCACCCTCCTTGCGCTCTCCCTCTCGATATTCTCGTTTTTTCCATCTTCTTGGGCATCAAAAGTTGAATATTATACCTAGAATCAGTGTTAGCCGTATTAGTCTACATCCAGATAGCACCGTCTCCAAAGGAAAAATGAAATGATAAGGGACTTGTATCACAGAAGGCCCCTGTATTGGCATGTATCGCATCAAACAAGCCATGTCACCCATATTGTACGATACAAGCTATACACCCTAACTCTTGTAAGTTTTATTCTTGTTACATTTTTACCCTTGAACAGAAAGAAAGGCTTTTGTTTTACAAATGGTTACATTTGTCCTTTTCTTTTAATATAAAGATGGCAAGAACGGAGGGTCCAAAAGGGGTCCTTTCTGCCATCTTGTTTGGCACTGCTGCAGTGACACATCCTGATTTCAGAAACTCGGTCAGCATCCTATTTCTTCTCCATGATACCGCCTGCTCTCTACCCTCTCTGTCTGTCAAATCTGGTGTGCTACTAGTTGCTATTTTCTTCTTTTTCCTTCTTTTCTTGTTCCTCTTCTATTGTCCTTCTTCACGAATTTCAGCTAAAAGCCAGTTCATGAGTAAAAACTTGCAAAAAGCATTCCTAGTCATTGTACATTACCATATTACTGTTGTTCCGAATTTGTGTATCACAAATTTCAGATAAAGACTGATTAGTTCTCCTCTATATTGTTGTCAATAGAATGACTACAAAGTAGATGGATGTTTTAGTCTTTGCAAAGTTAAGATATTAATTTCTCAGTATATTATGAGATACATGCATGATAGAACGATTACATATAGCATTATTTGAAATTATAAATGTTCTGTTACTCTCTATTATGTATATTACAACTACACCAATAGAACAGCGGAAGATATGATTGATAAATTTTAGCTTGCTGTACTTATGAGTCATGATTATCAATTTGCAATGGAGCAGAGTTTATGAATCATTCATTTATCTTTCATGTGATTACACTCTTAGCTTAGTATAGAGAGTTTTCTTGATTTTCCATATTTTTTTGGACTTTTTATAGTTTTTCTTTAATTTAGATATGTTATAATATGATATAGCTTGTGTTAGGCTTGCATTGCCAGTCCCAAGCCCCAATAAAGGAGGAGGGTCGTGTTAGGCTTCCGACAGCCAGCGTAAAACTTAGTCGGATTTTTATAACATGGATTACAAAAATTATGAGCATTGCTTTGGGGCATCCCCGCCTAGCGATGTGCTGCTGAACCCGAATGCAGTAAGAAGTAAGCAAGGGCCACTACAATTTAGCCCGAATGTAGTGAATCAATTGCAGACAGGGTTCCCACATCATGGACGGGTGTGGGTAAAGAAGTTAGTCCCGCTAAATTACTGCCCGAATGTAGTGAAAATTTTTCAGAGAGGGTCTCCGCATTTTGATTATGGACGGATGTGGGGGGTATGGAAGCTAGTCCTAGATAATAAGATTCGTATTGGTTCTTGGAATATCGGAACATTATCGGGTAAGCTAATGGAGGTGGTAGATACTATGATTCGGAGAAAGATTCATATTCTATGTTTACAAGAGACAAAATGGGTTGGAGAAAAAGCAAAGGAGATAGAGGATACAGGTTTTAAATTATGGTACTCAGGTAAAGAAAAGACTTGAAACGGAGTTGGTATTATCATAAATAAAGATTTAAAGGAGAGTGTAGTAGACATACAACGATATGGTGACCGAATCAAGACGTTGAAATTAGTGTTAGGAGCAAAGGTTTTGAATATAGTTTGTGCTTACGCACCCCAAGTAGGACTAGAAGATAGTATAAATGCAGTTTTTTGGGAAGAGTTAGATAAGGTGTTTCAAAAGATTTCACAAAGGGAGATGATTTGTTTAGGAGGAGATTTAAATGGACATGTCGGTAAAGAGGTATTAGGATATCAAGGGATTCATAGAAACTTTGGTTTTGGGGATATAAACGAGGAAGGTAGGGAGATTTTAAATTTTGCTATGGCATTTGATCTCTTTATAGTCAATACAATCTTCAAAAAACGAGATGAACATTTAATTACTTATAAGAGTGGCGTATCACAAACACAAATTGATTACTTTATTTGTAGAAAAAAGAATAGAGCGTGTTGTAAAGATTGTAAGGTAATTCTAGGAGAAAGCTTAACCACCCAACATCAACTTTTAGTTATGGATTTACAAATAAAAAAATAGACAAAGAAGAAAAGAGTGCATCGAGCTATTCGGACTAAATGATGGAACCTCAAAAGCGAGAAAGAAGATATATTTAAACAGAAAGTCCTTCAAGGAGATGTTTGGAATTATGTTGGCACACCCTATGATATGTGGAACAATATGGCTATACATATTAGGAAAGTGGCGAAAGATGTGTTAGGGGTATCTAAGGGAGGTGTACCGGCATAAAAAGAAGCTTGGTGGTGGAGTGAAGTAATACAAAATAAAATCAAGGCAAAGAGGGCATGTTACAAATTACATTATGCTAAGAAAACTAGTGAAACTTTAGAAGCTTATAAGAAAGCAAAGAAGGAAGCGAAAAAGGCCGTTAGTGAAGCAAAAGCTAAGATTTGGGAGGACTTATATAAAAAACTCAACTCAAAAGAGGGTGAAAGAGATATTTTTAGGATAGCTAGGGCTAGAGATAAGAAAACTAAAGATCTTAATTATGTTAGATGCATAAAAGACGAGGATGAAAAAATTCTAGTGGCAAATGATGATATAAGAAATAGATGGAAAAACTATTTTTATAAGCTTTTTAACGAAAATAAAGATGTTAGTATTAACTTAGGAGAGTTAGCCAAATCAGAAAAGTATATAAACCACAATTTCTACCGACGTATTCAAAAGAATGAAGTCAAAGAGGCTCTTAAACATGTGAAGGGTGGTAAATCGGTAGGACCAGACAATATTCCTATAGAAGTTTGGAAATTACTAGGAGAAATAGGAATCACTTGGCTCACAAGATTATTTAATGAAATATGGAAAAACCAAAAGATGCCCGAGGAATGGAGAGCAAGTACACTTATACCCATATACAAGAACAAGGGAGACATTCAAAATTGTGCGAATTATTGAGGTATCAAGTTAATGAGTCATACTATGAAATTATGGGAAAGAATTATCGAATGTAGGTTAAGACAAGTATCAAGTACAACAGAGAACCAATTTGGATTCATGCCAGACAGATCTACTATTGAAGCGATTCACCTTTTGAGACGTGTTATGGAACATTTTAGAGTAAAAAAGAAAGACCTTCACATGATATTTACTGATCTAGAAAAAGCTTATGATAGGGTATCAAGGGAGGTTCTTTGGAGAACTTTGAAAAAAAGAGGTATCCCATTGACATATATTAACCTTATAAGAGACATGTATGATGGTGCAAAAACATGTGTGAGGACTCATGAAGGAATGACAGACTTCTTTGAAGTTAATATTGGGTTACATCAAGGATCAACTTTAAGTCCATACTTATTTATAATGGTGATGGATGAGTTAACAAAACATATTCAAGATGAAGTACCTTGGTGTATGTTATTTGCAGATGACATTGTATTAGTGGAGGAGTCTAAGGAAAAAGTTAATAGAAAATTGGAACTATGGAGAGAAACATTAGAAAACAAAGGCCTCCGACTTAGTAGAACAAAGACAGAATATATGGAATGTAAGTTTAATCATTTGGCTATTTCAGAGGACATAGAAATTAAAATTGGCACACATTGCATTCCCCAAAAGGAATGTTTTAAATATCTAGGGTCAATTTTTCAGAGTGATGGAAGAATTGATGGAGATGTTACACATAGAATTAATGCTGGTTGGTTAAAATGGAGAGGAGCATCAGGTATTCTTTGTGATAAGAAGATACCATTAAAGTTAAAAGGTAAATATTATAGAGCAGCAATTAGGCCTGCCATGTTTTATGGTTCTTGGGCAGTTAATCATCAACATGTACAAAAGATGTCTCTGACAGAAATGAAGATGTTGAGATAGATGAGTGGTCATACAAAAAAAGACCGTATACATAATGAGGTTATTAGAAACAAATTAGGAGTGGCACCAATAGAGGATAAAATGAGAGAACATCGTTTAAGATGGTTTGGATATATAGAAAGAAGATCAAAAGAAGAACCTGTAAGAAGGTTAGAAAAACTAAATTTGGAAAGTATTAAAAGAGGTAGAGGACGACCACAAAAGTGTTGGAAAGAAACAATAAAGAATGATCTAGCTTATTGGGAGTTAACTGCTAACATGGCACATGATAGGGATCTGTGGAAACAAAGAATCCATGTTGCCGACCCCGTCTAGTATGGGAAAAGGCTTAGTTGTTGTTGTTGTTGTATAATATGATATAGCTGTGCCGTGTCATGGCCAAAAACAACACATGCTATGATACGTTACTTACAACATTGAATAGAATCACATATCTTTTGTCTTAGGTTTTGATATCAAGTGCCTAAACAATGTTTTCTTCGGTTTAGTCAGAGGTGAATATAATTATCTGATGATTAATCTTTTGCTCTTCCAAGTTTATGTAATATTAAGTTCCCTCATAACCAAAACCAAGCCTTCTCTCATATTAAAGTTGGGATCATTATGACGAATAAAGTAAAAGTTATAGATTACAACTACGCTTTTCCCATACTAGATGGTGTAATAGGGTGGCACGGGCCATCAGGGCCCGTGCACCACTTGGATATGGCCCAGGGCCACTAGGGCCCAGGCCATAGCTGTTGGAAGCCCCAACGGCTAGTGCTGGCCAAGGCTAGCCGGCTAGCACTAGTCTCTAGTGCCTTCTTTTGTTTTTCTTTTATAGCTTCTCATGTACATATGTAACCTCTATAAATACCCTATCACACTATGAATAAAGTATGCAATCTAGCACTACTTTTGACTTGTTTTGTATGTGTTTCCGCTCTTGTTGATTATTCTTGAAGATCAACATTCGTGATTGAATGCCATTTGACTCTTGGCGACTTGGTGATCTTGATTCGTGCAACATCAATCTTCGTTCATTGACAAATATTTACATAGTATCAGAGCCTCAAATTGAAGATATTGAGCGCATTGGGAAGCATGCCAACTTTGAAAATTCTACAGTTCTTGGTTTTTGACATTTCAAAGTTCAAGGTAACTTTAGAAAATATGTTTATCTTGAAAATTGAAGGAAAATAATGAAATTCTTAATCGATTACGTTGTTTTCATGGAAATTTTGGAATAACAATGTGTTTGAAAATATAACTTTCTTAGAAATATATGATTATGGTTTTCTTGTATATATGCTTATGTTTTTGAAATTGAACTTTTAATTTTAACAAACGATTCTTTACTAAAGTAAATTTGTGGCTATGTTTGATATGTTCGAAATATTTGAAAACTTAGTTGTTGTTTATCAAAGACAATGTGGTAGTAATAATATTTTTGACATTCTCGTTTTTCAAAATATATATATATATATAGTATTTTATCATTGTCCTTTGTTATTGATTCATATCTTGCCCTTAATGAGTTTGAAGAAGACGATAGATTAGTTCATTTGCGTTGCATTATTTCTCAAATCTCATCTTCTCACCTTGTTTGTCCATGAACAATAGTCTTGTTACCCATATCTTCATTTTATGTAGAAATTTGCTTTCTTTTGCTATGAATATTAATAGTGGTTGTTACATGGTTTCTTAGTTCATGGTTGTTATAAGAACATTATGCGATCTATTTTTGGATTAAGGAAGGTTTATTAGTTTATCTCTCATTTCTTTGAAAAATCCTATGTTATTTCGGTGCAAATATGATCACTTAAGATTTCTTAAAGCATGTTTTTGAAATGGTCATTAAAAAATTACTTGGATTTTTGAAGAAATCACTGTGTTTTTTAGTGCTAATTGTCCATTGTTGGTTGCGACTATTTGTTTGTTGGTGTGTTTTCGGTATCTCTCTTTAGTTTCTCTTATGTAGTTCCGTTTGGGTTTTGGCATATGAGTGACTTGATAAGGGTTGAAATAGCTTTGCCCTTTTGTTCTTGAAAATTGGTTTAATAAAGATTGAGTACTTAATTAATCGTTGATTCTCTATATGTGGTCTTGTTTGGTTTGTTTACTTATCACGATATCAACTGCCATTCTTTGTTTGCCATGTGAATTCGGCTAGTCTTGCATTTCTTGTTATGGTGGTTGCTTTCAGAATTTCTTGGGTTCAATTTGTCTTGTGGTGATGGTTGGGATATGCAATATTCCAATAATATCAGTTTGTTTTTGTGAGAACCACTTTTTCTTATCCTTGATTTGAAAATATTAAGCTCTACGTGTTTTAGATGGACTTATTGATGAGAAACATGGGTTTAGTTTGATTATTGGAACATTTTAGTGGTTTATTGCATTCCCTTCTCATGAAAAACATGAATCTTTTCTGTTGCACTTAATATTATTGCATGTTTGTATAGTATTTGTATTGTTAAGTTAAATGAACAGATTTAGCTATTCGACCCGATTCCGCTGCGCATGGTATTCATACTTGAGCCCATCCAGGTGTGTTCCTTCCAACTTGGTTATATATAATCTTGATTATGTACTTACGGAGTTAAATCAAATTGTTTGATAGCATGTTTAGAAGAAAAATGTGTTGTGACAATTGAATGATTTCAAACTTGTTTATTGATAAGTTTGAAAATGTATTTGTTGAAAAACAATAAGGGATATCTTCTTGTATAATTGAGATCCATGTTGTTGGCCTTTTGTTGAAGACCTTTGTGATTAAGGTGCTTCATGTTGGTGGCCTTTTGTTGGAAATTAATTGATATTTTAAGATGCACTTATTGTTATTTGAAAATTTGATATGATTTCAAACTTGGCTATTGATAAGTTCGAAAATGTATTTGTTGGAAAACGATAAGGGATATCTTCTTGTGTAAATGAGATCCATGTTGTTGGCTTTTTGTTGAAGACCTTTGTGATTAAGGTGCTTCATGTTGGTGGCCTTTTGTTGTAAATCAATTAATGCTTGAAGATATACTTATTGTTGTTTGAGACACTTAGAAAAATGTTTGTTAACAATGAGTTGAATGTACTTGTACGACTAAGATTCATATTTTTGGCCTCTGGTTGGAAATTAATTGAAAACTGAAGATGCACTTATTTGAAGATTTGTGATCTTGATGACTTTAAGGTTGCTTTTCATGAGATTGTGATCTCTGTTTGTTGGCCTTTTGTTGGAAATCTTTGTGATTAAGATGTTCCATGTTGTTGGCCTTTTGGTTGGAGAGTAATCAATATTGAAAAAGACTTATAGTTATCTTGATTAACTTGTATGCGATAAAAGTGCTTTAACAAATCATTATTTGAAGATTTGTGATCTTGATAACTTTAAGGTTGTTTTTCTTATGAGATTATGATCTCCGTTTGTTGGCCTTTTGTTGGAAATCTTTGTGATTAAGATGTTCCATGTTGTTGGCCTTTTGGTTGGAGAGTAATCAATATTGAAAAAGACTTATAGTTATCTTGATGTTATGGTTTTAACAAACCTTGTGAAACCTTTTGAAAAGCATAAAGTTGATTCCTTGGACTTGTCTTGATCATTCAAATGGATTACCTTACTTTTGGAACCATATAATCACTTTTGAGTTTAAAGGATATTTAAGGGCCTTGGGAATGGTACGTTTGACTTGAAGGTTTTGAGCTTTGCCTTAAAAAGATTGTTTGGGTTCGAGTTTTTCCTCAAAACTCGGGTTTGAGCTTAGCCTTAAAGCTTGTTTGACTTGGTGGGTTTTGAGCTTAACCTTAAAAAGCTTGTTTGATCTGAAGGTTTTGAGGTTTGCCTTAAAAAGCTTGTTTGGGTTCGAGTTTTTCCTCAAAACTCGGGTTTAAGCTTAGCCTTAAAGCTTGTTTGACTTGACGGGTTTTGAGCTTAACCTTAAAAAGCTTGTTTGACTTGGTGGGTTTTGAGCTTAACCTTAAAAAGCTTGTTTGACTTGGCAGGTTTTGAGCTTAACCTTAAAAAGCTTGTTTGATTTGAAGGTTTTGAGCTTTGGCTTAAAAAGCTTGTTTGGGTTCAAGTTTGTCCTTAAAACTTGGGTTTTGAGCATGCTTGTTTGATATACCAAGGTCCCCTTATAATATCACAAGTTTGTAGTGATTTATGAATCTAGTTATTATAGACAATCCTATTTGAATGATATCAATGTTTTCTTTCAAATGAGTTTCTTGACAACATTAACTTCATGAACTTATTTGACTCATTTTTTTGTTTACTCTTTGGATTAGATATTATACATTGCCTTTGTGATTTCATTAAGATTGAGCAAATGTGTGTATTGATACTTCATTGATTTTCATGCAGGATGACAAATAAGTTGACACATTGATTATGGAACGATGATTTGGAGTTGTTTCAAAGGAAGCTGTGGCAACTTAGATACTAATTTTGTAGAAATTTTTGTAACAAGTTCGTTGAAAATCAAGTTGTATTTGATTTATGTTGGACAAACTTCCGTTGTATCCCCCGTAAGTTTGAGGGGTGGTGTTAATGTAAGAGGGTGGCACGGGCCATCAGGGCCCGTGCACCACTTGGATATAGCCCAGGGCCACTAGGGCCCTGGCGATAGCCATTGGAAGCCCCAACGACTAGTGCTGGCCAACGGCTATGCCTGGCCAACAACTAGCCGTTGGACTCCAACGGCTAGTGCTGGCCAAGGCTGGCCGGCCAACACTAGTCTCTAGTGTCTTCTTTTGTTCTTCTTTTATGGCTTCTCATCTACATATGTAACCTCTATAAATACCCTATCACACTATGAATAAAGTATGCAGTCTAGCACTACTTTTTGACTTGTTTTGTATGTGCTTCCGCTCTTGTTGATTATTCTTGAAGATCGGCATTCGTGATAGAATGCCATTTGACTCTTGACGACTTTGTGATCTTGATTCGTGCAACATCAATCTTCGTTCATTGACAAATATTTACATCGGGTACATGGACTTTTTGTTTCCATAGTGATCCTATGTTCAACAAAAGCTAGATCATTCTTTATTGTTTCCTTCCAACACTTTTGTGGTCTTCCTTTTCCTTTTTTAACACTTGTACTTTGAAAAAGTGTAGCAATTTGAAATCCTATGGCATTGAAGATAATGATATATCATGCAAAAGATATAGCAGATGAGTTATGGTGCACAAAATCTTCTACTTCCAAATGTTCAGACTCTGCATTGGGAATCACATATTATACACCATAAGGTCACCAAGTTCTAATTTTCCAAGGATGCAAACCAAATGAACATCTGTAGTTAACTAGTATGAACAATGACAATGGCAAACATTACAATTGCCAGAGAATAAGGATGAATCTGGGAACTGCCTCAGTGTTTTCTTTCAGAGTGCAGAGGGCCAGGAAGATGTTGATGGTATCAATATTAGATATGAAATGTCTTGGTCTGGAAAGTACTCATCTCAACAGCAAGGTGAGCACTAAATCCTACAAAACTTGGTGTGAGTCTGGGTGCAGCTAAGCGAGATACAACAAACAAACAACAACAACTAAGCCTTTTCCCATACTAGATGGGGTCGGCTACATGGATTCTTTGTTTCCACAGATCCCTATCGTGTGCCATGTTAGCAGTTAACTCCCAATAAGCTAGATCATTCTTTATTGTTTCTTTCTAACACTTTTGTGGTCGTCCTCTACCTCTTTTAATACTTTCCAAATTTAGTTTTTCTAACTGGTTCTTTTTTTATCTTCTTTCTATATGTCCAAACCATCTTAAACGATGTTCTCTCATTTTATCCTCTATTGGTGCCACTCCTAATTTGTTTCTAATAACCTCATTATGTATACGGTCTTTTTTTGTATGACCACTCATCTATCTCAACATCTTCATTTCTGTCAGAGACATCTTTTGTACATGTTGATGATTAACTGCCCAAGAACCATAAAACATGGCAGGCCTAATTGCTGCTCTATAATATTTACCTTTTAACTTTAATGGTATCTTCTTATCACAAAGAATACCTGATGCTCCTCTCCATTTTAACCAACCAGCATTAATTCTATGTGTAACATCTCCATCAATTCTTCCATCACTCTGAAAAATTGACCCTAGATATTTAAAACATTTCTTTTGGGGAATGCAATGTGTGCCAATTTTAATTTTCATGTCCTCTGAAGTAACCAAATGATCAAACTTACATTCCATATATTCTGTCTTTGTTCTACTAAGTCGGAGGCCTTTGCTTTCTAATGTTTCTCTCCATAGTTCCAATTTTCTATTAACTTTTTCCTTAGACTCCTCCACTAATACAATGACATCAGCAAATAACATACACCAAGGTACTTCATCTTGAATGTGTTTTGTTAACTCATCCATCACCATTATAAATAAGTATGGACTTAAAGTTGATCCTTGATGTAACCCAATATTAACTTCAAAGGACTTTCTGTTTAAATATATCTTCTTTCTCGCTTTTGAGGTTCCATCATTTAGTCCGAATAGCTCGATGCACTCTTTTCTTCTTTGTTTATTTTTTTATTTGTAAATCCATAACTAAAAGTTGATGTTGGGTGGTTAAGCTTTCTCCTAGAATTACCTTACAATCTTTACAACACGCTCTATCTTTTTTTCTACAAATAAAGTAATCAATTTGTGTTTGTGATACGCCACTCTTATAAGTAATTAAATGTTCATCTCGTTTTTTGAAGATTGTATTGACTATAAAGAGATCAAATGCCATAGAAAAATTTAAAATCTCCCTACCTTCCTCGTTTATATCCCCAAAACCAAAGTTTCCATGAATCCCTTGATATCCTAATGCCTCTTTACCAACATGTCCATTTAAATCTCCTACTAAACAAATCATCTCCCTTTGTGGAATTTTTTGAAACACCTTATTTAACTCTTCCCAAAAAACTGTATTTATACTATCTGTCCTACTTGGGGTGCTTAAGCACAAACTATATTAAAAACCTATGCTCCTAACACTAATTTCAACATCATGATTCGGTCACCATATCGTTGTATGTCTACTACACTCTCCTTTAAATCTTTATTTATGATAATACCAACTCCGTTTCGAGCCTTTTCTTTACCTGAGTACCATAATTTAAAACCTATATCCTCTATCTCCTTTGCTTTTTCTCCAACCCATTTAATCTCTTGTAAACATAGAATATGAATCTTTCTCCGAATCATAGTATCTACCACCTCCATTAGCTTACCCGATAATGTTCCGATATTCCAAGAACTAATACGAATCTTATTATCTAGGACTAGCTTCCTTACCCCCCGCATCCGTCCATAATCAAAATGCGGAAACCCTCTCAGAAAAATTTTCACTACATTCGGGCAGTAATGTAGCGGGACTAACTTCTTTACCCACACCCGTCCATGATGTGGGAACCCTCTCTGCAATTGATTCACTACATTCGGGCGAAAATGTAGTGGCCCTTGCTTACTTCTTACTGCATTCGGGCTCTGCAGCACGTCGTTAGGCGGGGACGCCCCAAAGCAATGCTCATAATTTTTGTAATCCATGTTATAAAAATCCGACGAAGTTTTATGCTGGTTGTCGGAAGCCTAACACAACCCTCCTCTTTTATCCGGGCTTGAGACCGGCAATGCAAGGGTGATCCCTTATATGGGCGGAGTTAGCTAAGGGAGATAACAATTTTAAAAAGTTTAGGTGTGGGGATGCGGCTCTCTCTATGTCTCTATATATGTATATATTACTTTTATTACTTTTTTCCATATTTTAATATATATCTTTTATTTCCCCACGGCAACCCCCCTTCCCCCTTTGTCTATTTGGACTTGCCACAAGCTGCAAGAAGCTCCGCGTGAACAATGTTGTATAAATTGTATCAGGTCTCGGAAGAGGGACCCATACATGATAATCGTATTGTATCATACAATACATACCTATTTTATTTAGTTAAAGAAAATATTTTAAAATCACTACTTTTAACTTTTTTTGTTAAAAAATGATGTATATTAATATATTAAGCTATATTTTCGAAATTCTTACTTTTTTATAAGATGACAGGGACCTTGCTTGTATAATATAAAGTATAAACATCTAGTACACTGTTGAAGTACTACTACTGTACAATAGGCCTAATGAGCCTAGTTGCAGCAACTGTACCCTCAACTATGCACTCTACTTACTGAGTACTACTACTGTACTGTATGTATAATAGACCTATGAGCGTAGTTGCAGCAATTGTACACTCTACTGAGTATTGCTACTGTAGAATAGGAGTAATGAGCCTAGTTGCAGCAACTGTACACTCTACTATTAACCAGCATAGCTAAGATAATGACTTGTAGTACTTATAGATAGTTGCCAGGTATAATAAATATAGCACAATGTTTATATATTATTCTAATATACGATATTGATACGATACATACCGTATTGCAATGATACAGTACGATATGCAAGTGATATGCAGGATATAGAATGATAAACGAACCCAACGATACAAATACATGGATCATATCGATCCAACTACCGATATACAATATTTATAACATTGCTCGTGAGTGAATGTGGCCCCAAAGGAGCAATGGTTACTCGTCATTTTGCAGCCAAATTGTTTATTTTTACTTCTACTCCTTATTTTTTCATATCGATGAAAATGGTCTTCATGCACATTGCGCTAATTTGTTTTTGGTCAAAATATGAACCTCAGCATGGTCAATAGACCAAGTGTTTACCACATTGGACGCCATATCCATGCTCACATATCGCACCGGTGCTTGAGCATATACCACACCATTGTGTCAAGTCTATGTGATAGGTTATTTGATAATATTTGAGAAGCGGGTAAAAACATATACGGCACCACTCAAATGCTTCTCCCTCATGGAACGCTGTAGCATGTGCCGTTGTGCAAGATGTATACCACTGGACTTTCAGTCTTGATAAGCCCACACTCGAAAAGACAAAGGGAGGAAGTAAGGTAACACTACAATGACTAAATGGTTGCAGCAGCCCCTATTTGCATAAGTGAGGGTGATAATGTCCCAAATCCAACCCTTGTTCATTTGACATTGTGTTGTTATAATGGCCCTTACCATGCATTCTTTATGAATTGAAATGCCATAAGTTTTACGTTTGGACAGTGGAACTCATATACCAAACTTCCAGCATAGTTAGCCGCGTTGAAATTCCACTTCCTATATGCCATCAAGGGCATAATAGTACCCAATATATCATACCACAACTCGGAAAACTATATAGCTATGAATGTAGCAGAATCAGACAGAGCAACAAGATACTTAATCTCGAAAGACAAGCACCGTCAACGGTATTTCTCTTTACATTCTCTAATTTGGCTCGGGTTTCTCTCAACCCAGCACGATTAAACCCAAAAAATTGCCACGGTTTGGGCATTTGTTTCAGCCTAAAATGAATGGAGAGGACCTGTTTTCATAATCATATGTGAGAAAAATGTGACAGAGTAGGGTTCGTGCACTAAATGCTCCTTCACTTTGCAAGGAAAGTATTTCCCGTTCCATTGAAGGTTGCATTTCAGGGGAAGTGGCTTCCCGTTTGCATTCATGAAACAAACATATTCCTTTTAAAAATAGTGTATAGGTGAGCGGACAAACCTTCGCCTTGGGAATGAACATACCCGAACTCGTCCGAACCTCACTTAGTTTGCTCTTACCGGAGACGTTATCCGCCACAGCCGATCGTTTCAGCTCGGATTTCGCCTGCACAACAGTCCAACTTAAACTGACCACGGATCCAACAATCAACCATCAGACAAAAAGAAAAAGAACGTATTGGTGAAATAAATCAAGTTTCAGGAGTAGTAGATTCAGGGATCTATATAAAGAAAAGAGAGAAGATTTTGAAGGGAAACCACTGACATTAAATTTGGTGAGCGTTGACTTACAATAGAGATGAGGTGGTCGCATTCCTCATTGGTGAGGAACCCAGAGTACACAAACGCCCTGTAAAATTCACATCACCAACAACATGAGTCACGAAATTATAATACCGAGGAAGAAAATTACATGGAAAGACAACAATCCAGAAGAGAATGCAAGAGAACAGAACGATAGATTCTTCAAACCTTGGTTTCCAAGAGATCTGCGTCACCCTGTCTGGATGAATGAGGGATTCCTCGTCGGAATGAATCCGACGAGACAAGAGAACCAAAACTGCAAAGACGAAGAAAAAAGCGTGAACTAGAAGATTCATCCTCGCCAATTGGGAGATTACGGCAACGCCAGAGAGAGAGAGAGAGAGAAGCTCCCACCAAGTAGGAGTTTTTCTTACCATGTCTTCGTTACCTTTATTTAATGTTGCCCTTAATTTGCAATCTCAACCCAATCAAAAGGTGCTTTTCTCAAATCCTTCCCTTTGCCCTTGTTTCAAAGTCGTTTGGTTTTGGGTCAATCTTCAAAACATTGTTTTGTTTTTGTGTTGATATGAGATCATCAGCCATTTTCATCCTGCTCATTTGGCAGCCAGTACCCATTAAGATCTTGCATCCTCTCATACATGTATACAAATATATACTTATGCTCAATCTTTATTTTGAAAGATTTGAATATAAGAGATATTTTTTATATTATATTTAGATTCCCTTAAAACCTTTTTCAATAATACTCATCTCATAAAACAAAAAAGTGAACATAAAAATCAAAAGTGAACTGTAAAAAATAAAGAGTGAACATGATTGTACATGTGCTAGAGATTGAGATTGAAAGATCTAGTCTTTCAACTTATTAAAACATCTCTACCTTGAGTTTTCTTGAGAAAACAAAAACCCGGTTATTATTTTTATATATATATATATATATATTTTTTTTTCAGGCATACTTTCGAAGTCCATCCTCTCCAGTACACTTTATTTTCTTTGCTCAAAGCTGAAATCAGGTGTGCATAACCCCTGTATTGAACTCAGGGCCTGCTTGTGACTCTCTAGCCAAGCGAGTTATTCCTCGACTTGGTACACCATCTTAATTTGATTATGATCTATTTTGAATAATCAACCAATACAAACTACTTTGAAGGCATCCTCATTTCTATCCTTGAAATGAACAATGATCTTCGTCAAAATACTTCAATCCTCAAAGTTCTCTCAAAACTGTACCATCTTAGTTAGCATAGTCTAAGTAATAATTTGTGAAAAGTTTGGGCATAATCCACATTTTTCTTGCTCAGATCATGCTATCGGTGCCTTGGCGGAAGAACCACCGAAGACAATATCAAGGAATTTCAGTCCTGAAATCAGGTCAATGGTGGCGGAGCACCAGTGGCTGCTTTCTCTCTTTTAGAGTTGTCAGCAAGTCATTCCACAAGTTACGAGCACCCGCAACGGCCTGTATGCAATCTTTGGATGCCCGACTTCTTCCACTCTTCTTCCAAAAGACAGAAGAATTTGTTTGTGCAGTGGGCTTGCAAGTTAGTTAGTTCGGGGTCCACAACGGCAAGCTCTTCCCTAAGAATCGCCACTTCTCGATCTGAGACATCATGTGTAGCGAAGACGACCATTTGAGCCTAAATGACTTCCTGACAACGATCAGCAAAAGAATCTTACCGTGAAAGGAAACAAGAGAAAGAACCGGCTTGTGGAGAAAATGTTAACGAATGTCACTGAAGCCAACGAAGAAAGATGAGGACCTGCAAGGTCCATAGATTGTGGTCAAGTTGGAAGAAGAGGCCGAATTTTTGCACCTAAGGACTCTGCTTCTGATGGATTGGCATTCTTTTGCGACTCTCTCATATTCACCAAGCAGAGGTTGTTACATTGAGATGGCCATTCTCGGCTCGGGTAACGGATGGACTAGCCATCTAATCGTTACCAAGAGAAGAGGCTTGATAAGTAACGGACAGCCGTTACCGACCATCCGTTACCTCTCCCAGATGAGGAAAGTCACGAGAGGAGAATGCCAGACGACAGGAGAGCGGATGCCTATAAAAGGACATCCATTCACAGAGATCAAAAGAAGAAAAATACAAATCTTTTTACAGAAGTGATATACAGAATACAGTCGTCTGAGAAAACCCTCGTGAGGAAACCTTGCGACGACGTCATCAACATCCGCTGCGAAACCTCCGGCAATCAGAGTACCGGAAAGGTAAGACTCGATTTTTCACTCCGTTAGTGGTATCAGAGCCAGGTTCCCTACAAAAAAAAAAAAAACACAGGAAACCAGAGGCAAGCCGGATCGGCAATCGGACAAGGAAGCAAAGGCAAGCCGGCGAGAAGCCTCAAAGACAAACCAGAGGCAAGCCGACGGGAAGCCCCAAAGGCAAACCAGAGGCTAGCCGACGGATAAAAGCCCCAAAGACAAACCAGAGGCAAGCCAGCAGAAAAGCCCCAAAAACAAACCAGAGGCAAGCCGGCGGAAAAGCCCTAAAAGCAAATCAGAGGCAAGCCTCAAAAGGCAAAACAACGGCAAGCCGGAAAACGCCCGAAGGCGAGACAGAAAAGAAAAACAAAGAACCCGGCTGAAGCAGAAAAACCATCGACGCCAAACGCCGACGGTTGAAACCCCTCCCTCTCTCTCTCTCTCTCTCTCTGGAAAAATCCACATACTGTACATTTTTTTATTTTTCGCTTTTATAGCAATAAAAAAAAAATCGCGGTTTTTTAGAAAACCGCGGCGAGAAAACCAACGGTTTTCAAAACCATCGATGGTTTCCCGAAAACCAACAGCGGTTTTTTGAAAGCGCCTCGAGTATTGAGAGAGAAAGATAAAATTGCCCCTGTCATTTTCTGATTATTTCAAAATTGCCACTGTAAAAGGACAGGTTTACCCCTTGGCCGTTTTTGAAAATTACAAAATACCAGGGGGCTGCTAATTTACGATATTATCCAACTCAGTTTGGAAAATATCAGTTCTGCCATTCAGTCAAAAGACAGGTTTACCCCTGTTCCTTTTGAAAAAATACAGATTCGCCTTGAGAGTTAAAATTACAATTTTAACCCCGATCAGTTGTGAATTTTACAAGAATACCAAATAGCGATTTTACGAGTTTGTCCTTGTAATTTTTCAAAAATTACAAAAAAAGGACAAATAAATAAAATCACAGATTTATACTTTGGTATTGGTTTAGAGGCAGAAAAACCCTTAAAATTATTAGATTTTTTGCATCAAGTTAACGTGTTTCTTGCTTTGTGTTTTTCTTTGTTTCCTTTAGAAAGAATAAGACCGCTTGCTTGATATTTTTGCCAAACAAAAATGAGTTCTAGGATATGTATATCCGAACTGGCAAAAACAGAAAAATTAAACGGTCTGAACTTCCAAACATGAAAGAGAAGAATCCCGTTAGCTCTAACACTGGAAGGTGTAGAGTATGTGTTAAAGGAAACAATGCGTCCTTCATCATCAGACTCAAGTCAACAACAGTTAGAAATGTATAAAATATTTCTAAAAGACGATACCATAGCAAGAACTGTAATGTTAACTTATATGGAGGATGACCTGATTAGGGTCTTTGAGAAATATGAGACTGCGAAAGAGTTGTTTGACTCTTTAACAGCTAAGTATGATACAACTGCAAAGTTGCATGTGCAGTTGTTACTACAAAAATACAACTTCTTTAGAATAAAAGAAGGGGAAAATGTAGTAGAACATGTAAATCATATGCTGGTAATGACTAGGGATTTAGCTGTAGCAAAATCAGTCATCCCCGAACCAATGCAGATATCAACTATACTGAACAGTCTACCTCCATCATGGAATATGGTCACCACTGCCTTAATGTTAGGGCCTGAAATCAACTTTTCAGAATTACCCCTAAAGCTAGCAATTGAGCAAGAACACATGCTCAAAAACAAAAGGGAAAAACTGCTAGTAGTTCAGGATGAGTTGGCATCTAGCTCCAAAACCAACCTGAAAAAGAAACCAAATAAAAAGTTTGGCAAGAATAACAAGAAAGGCGGTGAAGCTTTTAAGAAAACACAGGAAACCGCTTCCCAGATCAAGTGCTTCAACTGTGAAAAGATTGGACACTACAAGAGAGATTGCCGCAACAAGAAAGGTGGAGGAAACAACCCATAATGCGGACAATCGGATAAGCAAGACATAATCTGTGTAATTTTAGAATGCCTATACTTGGATCGCCCAGTTACAGGTTGGTGGATCGACTTAGGAGCTACGAGACACATCTCAAAAACCAAGGAAGGGGCAATTGATCTAAAGGAATATCAACCCGAACAACATCGTGTGTACATGGGAAACAATACTTTCTCAGATGTTATGGGTATTGGATACTTTAGGATATTTGTACATGGGAAACAATACTTTCTCAGATGTTATGGGTATTGGATCCTTTAGGATATTTGTACAAGGCAAACCAATTGTACTGACCGATATGTTAATTGTGCCATCTATAAGGCGCAATCTAGTTTCGGTTCCTGCCTTAGTAAAGAAAAGTTTTGAAGTAAGGTTTGTACCTAATAAGGTGACTGTGGGAAAACATGGGAGAATCTTGTTCTTGGGAGAATTTGATGTAGAACATTGACTGTTCAAGTTATCCGATCATCAATCTTCTGTTTATATTGAAAGTGTCTTTTCTGTTGATGTGAATATGTGGCATAAACGCCTATGGCATATAAGTTTGGAAAAGTTGAGAAAATTATCCAACTTTGACTTATTACCCGAATTTGAGGAAAAGACTTTCAACAAATGTGAAGCTTGTATACAAGAAAAAATGACAAGAAAAGTCTTTCCCAAGGAAATAAAAAGGGCAACAACCCTATTAGAGATTATTCATACAGATTTATGTGGACCTTTTAGAGTAAAGACACATCGAGGAAAGGGTTACTTTATAACCTTTATTGATGACTACTCTAGATATATGTATATATATCTTTTAGCACATAAATCAGAGGCACTTGAAGCATTTAAAGAATATAAATAAGAAGTGGAAAATCAATTGGGGCATACTATCAAAGTCTTGAGGTCAGACAGAGGAAGTGAGTATACCTCAGCAGAATTTTTAGAATTCTGTAAAGACTTTGGTATTACTAAACAAAATACAATGCCTAGAACACCTCAACAAAATGGTGTAGCTGAAAGGTACAATAGAACCTTATTGAATATGACAAGGTCTATGATTATTGATGCCTCTCTACGAAGGGTATTTTGGGGAGAAGCGGTAAGCACAACTGGTTACGTGCTCAACAGAATACCATGTAAAGTTGTGTTCACTACACCATATAAGATGTGGTTTGGGAGAAAACCCAACCTAGGTCATCTCAGGAGATGGGGATCAATTGCACATGTCAAGATCCTTGATTAGTCTAGAGATAAACTAGACAGTAGGTCCTTGAGGTGTATATTTATTGGATATCCAAAAGGTTCAAAAGGATATCGGTTCTATCATAAGGACCAAGGACTCATTGAAAGCAGAGATGTTGAATTCCTAGAAGATTCTAAGAATGACATCCTGGAAAACAATGAAGAGTATGTTGATGATTTGGTAGATTTTGACCAACCATCTTTTAAGCCCATAGAAGAACTTCCTGAAACTACCGATACCTTAATTGGACATAAGAGGTCAAGAGTCATTCCATCATATTTAAAGGATTATCACACTTACCTTTCAGAAGAAGTGTGTAATTCGGTAGATTTAGATGAATTGATTGATAACTTGACTTATCAACAAGCAATGAATTCATCAGAAACAACAGACTGGGAGAAAGCCATGGATGAGGAAATTGAATCCATTGAGAAAAACCAAGTCTGGGAATTGGCTGATTTGCCAAAAGAAAGAAAAGTCATAGGCTGTAAATGGGTTTTGAAAAAGAAATATAAGGTCAATGGTACAATCGACAAGTTTAAAGCGAGGTTGGTTGCAAAGGGTTTTTCGTAAAAGGAAGGGATAGACTATGTTGAGACATATTCCCCAGTTGTGAAATTTGCATCCATACGTATAATCCTGGCAATATCTGCATATTATGATTTGAATTTACATCAATTAGATGTGAAGACCGCCTTTCTAAATGGCGATCTAGAAGAAATCATATACATGCAGCAGCCCGAAGGATTTGTGATTGAAGGCCAAGAAGATAAAGTGTATAGGTTGAAAAAATCCCTATATGGCCTAAAACAGTGACCTCGCCAATGATATTTGACTTTTCAAAATGCCATTATAGAACTTGGGTTTGTGGCTAACAAACTTGATCACTGTGTTTATGTTTGGAACAGTGGGAGCCACTTTGTCATCTTATCTTTGTATGTCGATGACGTATTGTTGACTGGAAATAACAATGAAATGATTGTCAAAACCAAGTCATGGTTGAACTCCAAGTTCGAAATGAAAGATATGGGAGAAGCATCCTATATCCTGGGTATAAAGATCTCTCGAGATAGAGGATCTAGACTCTTATGCCTGAGTCAAAAGAGATATATAGACTATATCCTCAAGAAATTCAAAATAGGTGAATGCAAGTCTGCAGATACACCTGTTGCAAAAGGGGTGAAACTAAGTAAGGCCGATTGTCCCGATGAAGGAGACGATAAGCCTAATGTTCCTGATGCTCAAGCTGTTGGCAGCTTGATGTATGCTATGTTGTGTACAAGACCTGATATCAGCTTTGCTGTTGGTCTTGTCAGTAGATATCAAAGTAATCCAGGTTGGCAGCATTGGATAGCTGTAAAAAGGATTTTAAGATATCTGAAAAGAACAAAGGACTTGAAACTATGTTTTCAAGCAAATGAATTAGAAGTGGTAGGATACTCAGACGCTGACTTTGCTGGGAGCAAAGATGACAGCAAATCAACCTCATGATAAATATTCTTATTTGAAGGTGGTGTTGTTTATTGGGCATGTAAGAAACAGGGTTGTGTAGCATTGCATACACAGGAAACTGAGTATATTGCTTGTTGTATGGCTGCAACAAGTGCTGTCTGGATAAGCTGCTTCATACGTGATTTGAAGCTGGAAATATCAGATGAGCCAATGGTTATCTATTGTGATAACAATGCAGCAATTACTCTTATTAAGAGTGGAGCAGATTGCTCAAAAAGCAAGCATATAATGGTAAAATACCACTATGTTCATGATATGGTTATGAGAAAGGAAATATCCATCTCATACATGCCAACAGAAGATATGTTGGTAGACCTCTTAACCAAAGGCATAATGAAAGAACTCTTCTCAAAACATGTTAGAAACATGGGTTTGAGATATGTTGTTGTATAGGTAAATAACCATACAACGAATGATTTGTTGTGTAGGGAAATAATCACACAACAGGTTCTAACTTGCAATAGTAATCAGGGATCGACATAACTAGGGAAAACACTGAGAAAGTGGGAGGAAAAACCAGTATGTCGATACACTTGGCTCGAATGGCCAAGTGGGAGATGTTACATTGAGATGGTCATTCTTGGCTCGGGTAACGGATGGACTGGCCATCCAACCGTTACCAAGAGAAGAGGCCTGATAAGTAACGGATAGCCGTTACCGGATTTTCTGGTAACGTCCATCCGTTACCTCTCCCAGACAAAGGAAGCCACGAGAGGAGAATGCCAGACGACAGGGGAGCGGATGCCTATAAAAAGGAATCAATTCACAGACATCAAAAGAAGAAAAATACAGATATTCTTACAGAAGTGATATACAGTCGTATGAGAAAACCCTCATGAGGAAACAACCTCCGTACCGGAAAGGTAAGACTCGATTCTTCACTCCGTCAAAGGTTGTTGCGACGACTTTGAGAGTCACCTCGCTAGAGCGGAATCCGAAAATGGCAACTGTTAAGCCATAGTCGTTCGGTGAAGCCGACGAAGAAAGATGAGCGCCGGCCAGTATGCCACTTTTCTTGGCGCCGACCAATCTATAGTGGTTTTGCAACCACATGCCTGAAGGTGGAACACCTAGAAGCAGGTAAAGCAGACCATCATCATCTGCGTTCAACGGCCTGGAGTTGAGGAGTTCCCTTGACAAACAAACTTCTCTCATAACTTCCAATGAGTCCAACAGTAACTGGACCCAGAATGAAACCCTCACTCACCATCGCCGGAATGGATGAGGATATCGCCATGAGCGCCCGGATCTGATAAAGAAGAACTCCCCACTCCACGAATACGATGACCCGCCTGGACCGGCAGAAGCAGCAACAGGCTTGTCGGAATCCATGGCGGATAGTTTAGTAGATGACGAGGCATGCCAGCATGCCCTGGGAATGGCATTGCGCATCTACCTATCTTAACTAACGAAATGCGGGGTTAATGGAAACTGTAAAATCAAATAACAAAATCTCAAAGGAAGAAAGAAGGAACAAAACCAGAAAATAAGTTTCATTGTCTTCATAGAATCATTATCTTTATTACAATTGCAAAGATAAATATATTTCTCTAAAAAATTACTTAACAAAATTTATAATAATAAAATAAGTAATTTAAGGCAATATTCTCGGACGGTCTCTTTCATGTAATAAAAGTCCAATTAATTAACTTCCCTATATACCAAATCTCACAAAATAAGAAACTATTAACTCTTTAAAATTCTAAATATTCTAAATAAATCAAGTTTTATTTATCAACAATATAGTACTTTTAACTTATCCTATAAAGGATCTACCAGTGATGGTAGCTATTGCTTGAGTATTCAAGCACTCTGCTCCGGAATTTAGGTTTCATGTATGGATTTGAAAGGAATTTGAGGGAAGAAGTAAAATTCCTGTGATCTAACCTAAAGTCATTTCACATATAAACTAAGACTCTTGAATTCTCAATCCTTAAAATTCTACAATATGGATTTCTCACCTCCTCAGGTGGAAACTCCAAGCCTGAGACAAACAAAAAACTTGCACCATGATGACAATCTCATAACTTCTAAAAATTAGATATTCCAAGAGAGGAACATGTAGACCTGTTTGGTTCAGGCTAGACTGGGAACGTCGGTTCCTATACCACAAAAACTTGGAACCAAAATCAAACTAACCCCTCCAGCTCCATGTTCCGTTCTACCGGTTTTGTGTCTGGTTCTGGTTCTGCCTTCAGATCGAGTCTGGATCTGGCTTACTTCTATTTTCATTTAAAAAATAAAATAAAAGTCTAAAATCAGAATAAAGTACTTGAAACTAGTGGTCTTGAACCGTCAATACTGGTTTTGGTTCGGTTCTTCAATTGGTAGAATAAAAACAGAACTGTAGATATCTCCAGTTCCTGGTCCTCTTGTTCTAGTTCAAATTGGTTTCATAGGCGATCCGGTTATGGTTCAACCCGTCCGGCAGGACGGGAACCAGACAGGTCTAGAAACATGCATGACTGTCATCACTGCCTCTCCTTATACATGTATGCCATGGACACTTGATCAGTTGCCACACTTTCAAGTTTTCTTGTTGCTGAGCATGGACGATTCCTAACCGGCCTGAAGTTCTAACCGGAACCGAACGAGGTCGGGAACCGGACATGTCTACTTGATGAAGTGAAATAACACATGATCTAAGTCGTCCAGTGCATGCAGTAGTGTGGCCCTATCTCAATGGGCATGAAAGGTCATAAAATTTCGTTGCAATGGCCCCAATGAGAACTCGAACAATGGAATGTGGCTCGCAGAAACTTGGGTCGCTTCATGCAACGTAATGACATCGTCAAAGTAGTACCATTTCGTTTGACATTTCTCCTATCAACATATTCACAAATAAATAACTAATAATTACATATATTTAATATGAAATGAGCATGATGCCTCCTCGTCCGCAACAGATTGGTTGTAAATAGACATCAGCCATTTGAAATAACCAAAACCAACGAATTATTTGAATGTTGCAATCCGATGTGTATCTGTGATGGAAAACATAATTGCCTCATTTTATTAAACATATATCTCTTCTTACAAAAATCCTCAAACTATGTTGTTGCATATTCTTTATCCTCTCTTTTTTGTTCTATCAGCTTTTCCTCTCCCAACAACCCTTGTGAATGTCATCGGATTCTCTTTTCCTCCCAACGACCATTCTCGATCTCTCTTTCTTCGATAATCTCTTTTAATCTTGTTCTCTCTTAATTGTTCGATCTCTCTTTACATCTCACCCTCTTTTTTGAAACAAAGAAACATAGGCCAGCTAGGAGTTAAGTGCAAAAGAAAATCAACAGACAGATAAGAAAGGAGCCCAAGGGGAACCAAGCTCATGGTTTTAGATCTTGAGAACGATTGAACCTGAACCTTAAAAAAAGAAAGAACAGTGCTCAAAGATGTGACAAATACCGTCAAACATAGCAAACCATGGCGAACTGCTATCAAGGGGTTCTTTCCGAAGGTCAAAGTAACAAGGCCAACATATGAAGCTAAGGCAAGAAAAGAAGACGATATTCTTGGTCAGAATTACTCAATTTACAGGGGACAAGGCCTGAATTTACAGCTAGAAAGCTCCCATGCAAGACCATATGAATCAAGACATCATAAATGAGTGCAGTCACGCAGATTGAGGAGAATTCTCCCTTTTTCAAATTTTTTTTTGAATTGTTTCTTTTTATTTCTGTATCGATGTCTCTCTCTCGATCTATTTCCGACCTCTTTCTCTAACACCATAAACCTATATCTCGATATTAGGATGAATTTTAATGGGCGTTTAAGGCAAGTGAAGAAAACGATTCATTTGAGGCACATTTTATTTAAACGATAAACACAATACACCCCTATTTGGAACATGGGACGCCGTGGACGCGTCTTTATACAAAAGATGGCATGATTGAGCCATGTCACTCTTTATGATCGACATGAGATATGTGGTGGATGCATCTTTTTTTTAGAAGATGGTGCACGGAGAAAGAGTATGAAAGAAAGAGAAACGTAAATGAAAGTAATTTGGGAAAAAATGAAAGAAACTTATGTTTAGTAGAAAGTGGTGTATAAATAATAATTCTCTATCAAAAACCTTCTCCACAATAAAACTAAGAAACTAATTTTAGGAGGTAGAACTCATAATATCATGTCACACTCAACTTGAAACGTAGCCAGTGTTATTGGGCCCGGAGTGTTAGGCACGCATACATGGTGCACTGTGCACGTGTGTGGCATGCACACATAGTGCACGAAAAAGTTTACTTGTTTATTGTAGTTGCTTAACTCATATAATAAGCGGGTCACATGAGTGCCACTTTAGTTAGTATTGTTAGGGAGGTTTTCCACACACACCGGGAAGACAAGCAACAACAAGCAGGCCCATCGGCTTCAAAGAGGCTCACCAACAGGCAGTCTGGATTCAGTCTGAGGAGATTTACAGGAAGGTTTTTAGGGAGGTTTTCTCTAACACAGGTGCACCCAACCCGGTACTGACAGTTGTGGCCAGATCTATATGAGGGTATTGAGTATGTTTATGTGTGTTTGTTTATATATAGGTTGTGTCATGTTAGGGTCTTTAGGTGTTTTAGATCTAATGTAGGATGAGTTTAGGATGGGAGAGGGATCCATATCATGTTCCTTGTTAGGATCTATTGTACTGGTCCCTTAGTTTATAAAAGGGAGTTGGGTAGGTTGAACATTGAGAGTGTTTGAGAGAGAGAGGTGTAGAGAGAAGAGAGAGAATAAGGTGGGAGTGTGGGACTACATTGATGGTTGTATTCTTCCTCATCTATGTGTTGAAGGATAGAGTTGGATACCAAGTGGATTAGGGCGTCGGGTGGTGTCATTGTGGTATCGCGTGGACTCCTCTCTAAGCTTCTTGTATTTGATCGATCATAGATCAATAAAGGAACCTATTTTTAAGATTTTATATTCAATGTATTTATCGTTTATATGCTTTCGCTTGACCATTGAAAATCCTACGTTTGCATAGTATACTCTTGAGTGTTTGGACGAAGAGCTCGTTAGCACGGGGTGTTAACGCTGATCACCGGAACATATGGTGACAACTTGTCACACATGAAAAGTTACAAGCATATTCAAGTCCTTAGAATTTCCTTTTCTTTTTTTAGGACATGAACCAGTGTTTTTTCACTTTTTCCAATCTTAATGATTTTTATCAATCGATCAAGCATGAATTGCAGATACCATCTTCACACATACACCCATATTATATATATGTATTTTGTGGATCCTTCTCATATTGACATTCATATATTCATCTATTACTTTTGGATATCATGAGTTTTATAAAAATACCATTTATACTTTTTTAATTGCGTGCATGCTACTTAAAAGCAATGGGTAGACAGCGAAACCATTATAATGTTTATCATTAAAGGTGTGTTATGCCCGACCTCCTCTTTGCACCGCTCTCCAACCAATGACAGCTTTTTTTAAAAAAAGAAGGAAAATGTGGCTGACCTATATCGTCAAAGTACTACCATTTGCTATATAACACTTCTCAAAGATCCAATAGTTCACCTCCTCTAAAGTCAGACCATGACCAGACCTACATATTGATCCATGTGTTTGGAACTGACTTCCCTTGTTTTTTAACATACAATGGGAAATGAACCTTTTACTGGACTTGTGCCCCAAACTTCAACTTTGAATTTAATTAATAAAAAAAGATGGAGTGTTTTGACAAGTTAAAGCTGCTAACCAGCATGTAATAGATCTACGTATACTTGGATAAAGATGAATTCATTTTGGGCCACTCTTTTAACTATATAAACTCATTCTTTGTCTTCAATTGCCGCCAAGAACTCAAAGTTCCATTGCAAATATTTCTAGCAAATTAATTAACCAGTCTCCCTTTGGCCAATCACCATGACGAATTTCCTCGCCTTCGCGTTTCTTACTTCTTTTTGGATTATAGGCCTTGCTGAGAGCTTCCCATTTAACCCAAAGGATTTGGGTGACGATAAGAGCCTTTGGGATCTCTACCGCCGATGGAGCACAGTTTTATAACATCACGAGAAGCACCGGCGAGACGGCCAAACGGTTCTCGGTGTTCGTAGAGAACGTGAGGTACATTGATGCCTTCAACAAGAAGGGGTCGCTCCTTTACACTTGCACTCAACCCCTTTGGTGACCTCACCAGCAAAGAGTTCGTGTCGATGTATGCTGCGTTCGAACCCACTAAGCATGCTGCACCAACAACACCGTGTCCCTCAACGTAACTGCCTCCCCCCCAATCCATTGATGAGAGGTCTCTTGGTGCCGTTACTTCCTCAAGGACCAGGGACAGTCTGGTAAGTTTAACTATTATATAAACATAATTGCTATTTACACATTCATTTCACTAAGCATATAACTTTTTTACAAAAAAAATATCAGATACTTGTTATAGATTTTCTCTTCTCTCCTCCTTTTCATTGGTATCTCATTTCTGTTCATCGGTTTCTTTTTATTTCTGTGATCTTTATTCGTAGTGTCACCTTCTCCTTAATTTCAAAGGACCTTTCTCGATTTCTCTCTCCAGCGCTCTCTTTTAATGCCATTGTCTCTATCAATCATTTGATTTTTCTATAAATCTCACTCTCTGCAACTCTTTTTTTCGAAACTTTCTGGAATGGTTGTTTAAATTTTTGTCAATCTCTTTCATACTTCTTTCTTTATTATTCTCAATTTTTATCTCGATTTAAACATAAATCTCAAAAAAAAAAACTCTAAATCATTGTTCACGATTAATATTTTAGATGAGAGAAGAAATCGAAGATTGATGGATCAGACGTGCTTAAGACATACTTTAATTAAAAGACAAACGTGTCCATAATGGGCTACTATTTGAGGAGCAACATATTGTCTAAAGATGATGTGACTCAACGTGTTATTTTTCATAATCAATGATGAAACACGCTTAAAATGCATTATATAAAAATAACAGACGTGTTTTGGGTACGTTACTATTTGGAGGGGTTTTAGAAAATGATTCTATAACGAGAGGATTGAAAAGAAGGGGGAAAAAAGTTAATTTTGAGAAAATGATAAAAAAGATACATGTTTAGTAAAAAAATGTATATAAATAGCAGCACCTTTATATAAATACTCATGATATCAGTATTTGGTACTATGTATAAGGGCTATGGAGATTTGACAAAAAGCTTATGGTAAAGGTATTTGAGGTGAAAGGTAACATTAAGTATACATAATCTCTCATTTCATCTGGTTTTACCATTTTAACCAACCATTGCTCTTTACCGTCTTTCGCTGCTCCTCCATTTCTTAAAACCATCTTTTGCTAATTAAAACCGCATGCATAATATACTTTTGGGTTTTTTTAGATGGTTTTAACAGTGATTATGATGATTTTAATTCGTATAAAATAAATTAGTAAAGAATGATAGGACGGCTACAACCATTGAAGCAGTGAAACAACTTAAAATTGGAAATTATAAACTAATATGCACGGAATAAAATCATACATATAAGGCTACCTCTAAAAATATATCTCTAACATGCCACTCGTCTGATACAGGCTGCTGCTGGGAATTTGCAATGGTTGCAGCAGTTGAAGCCGTCAACAAGATTAAAAGAAAGAAGAAATTGGTCTCGCTATCTGTGTTTGGACAAAAATGTATGATCTAGAAATAAAGGATGGTAATTAAGTCCCATTTGCATTGTGATCTTGTGGTTTGTCTTTTCATCTACTACTTTGATCCAATATCTTCTCTTCATATTTTCTTCTTTTCATCTACTACTTAGCATGGTACCATTTGATTATTAAGATTCTTTCTTTTTTTGTTATAATGGGAAGCTGAAGCCCCAAAAATTGAAAGAGGAGGTATGGTGAATAGGTATTAGACCCTTGTCATTATATTAGGAACATGGTCTGTACTGAAATGTAAATTTTCCCTGTTTGTTGTTTGTACCCTGTTCCTCTATCCGATATATATATATATATATATAAAGTGAGAGAAAATGTATAGCAAATCCAAACAAATTTTAACAAAGATGGATGGTTGAAATTTAAATCTCTAAAAGTAAAAATATATATGTATACCTTTTTCAAGTTCACTTTATTCTCATAAATGCTTTTGTTTGTAAATGTTAAATCTTCACCTAAATGATTGGAATTTATTTGGATTTCTTAGTACATAAGCTACAAGCCTCACATATAAAAATAACTGAAATATGCCGGCTATGGTGTCACGGACTGAGGAGGAACTATGAGACTGTGACCTCTTTATATTTCAGAATCAATAGAAAAACATACCCCGAAGAATTACTCCGGTTCTTAATTAGACCAACCAGAAACTCGATCCCCATGACAGTTGGAAAAAAATTATATCGATTCTGTCCACAGAAATCCTCAAAAGAAGGCCCTATAAGTAGAGCAGCTTTAACTCATCTCCGACGACAACTACAGACTTCATAAAAGGCCCCCAAACCAGGCTCAATTTTGCACGTTTCAGCCATTCGCTACGATCTCATGGATAGCATCACTAACCTCTTGAGATTCAGACCTCACTGCAAGCTTCATGGCAATCTGCTTCGGTCCATCCATGCCAAACGACAACCTCACCAAGACTTTAACATTGCCTATGTATGCTCCAGACAGGAGACATGTATGGGATCTCGAATTATTGGGGACAACTTCAGTGCCCTGTCAAAGAGAAAAGAAATCCATATAATTGAGAACTCCATTTACAAATATTCAACGGCCTTTCATTTCTGCACATTTGGGTGCGGGGCACATATCTGACCATGTGCTACTGATGTAACTAGCATATTACAATGTGGATCGTTCTCAAGCAATTTTGTAATTAAAAAAAAAATCCTACACAATCAGGTTTATAATTCATCCTGCAAAGTACCCTTTTGACTATTCAACAAAACTACAGTATCATATGCTGGGCCTAACTAAAACATTCTGAAAAGGAAAACCATATGGAGATGCATGACAAAAAGTGGCGAACTTACAATACTAAATAATTCAACCATTTAATTCCAAAATAAAGCAAATTAATAGATTTTTTACCTCAAATAACAACTAAGCCCTTTCCCATACTAGACGGGGTCGGCTACATGGATTCTTTGTTTCCACAGAGCCCTATCATGTGCCATGTTAGCAGTTAGCTCACAATAAGCTAGATCATTCTTTATTGTTTCTTTCCAACACTTTTGTGGTCATCCTCTACCTCTTTTAATACTTTCCAAATTTAGTTTTTCATACCTTCTTAGAGATTCTTCTTATGATCTTCTTTCTGTATGTTCAAACCATCTTAAACAATATTCTCTCATTTTATACTCTATTGGTGCCACTCCTAATTTGTTTCTAATAACCTCATTATGTATACGGTCTTTTCTTGTATGACTACTCCAAACCATCTCAACATTTTTTACCTCAAATACATCCTTGAAATCGAGAAAAAAGCAAAAGTGTGCTCCTTCAACACAAAAGTGTGGAAGCTATGACTCAGCACACAAAACCACTCAAAATAGCAACCAGAAAACAGAAGAAAGATTTGGTTTCTCTCTTCGTGTTGCTTGAGGCCTGGATGAAGGGGGTGAGCGAGCTCTTATAGATAAGAAAAAAAAAATCTGCTTTTTCAGTCTGCCTAGACTGAGGTACGATATAGCACTGTATCATATGACAGCCACTAAAAATATGGCACAGGTTGACATTTACGAAATGCCTGCCAGAGACCCATAAATCTCAGTAGCTAAGTTACATATTTGGCTATATTGATATTGGTCCATTCTGTATGATGAACCAATAGAATGCTGGTGTGCGCATTTATTTTTGTGTATGATGAGGATTTCACTGGGAGAGTGGACCGACACCAAGATGCTGGTTCATGTCACGAGCAAGTTTAATCCCAAGAGGAACTGAAGTCAAGAATGCTAGAGGAATCCCAACCATTGCATCTAAAAACACCATACTAATCACATCCCTTATTCACGATATTTCACAAAATATAACAACGTTATGAATGAGAAGTAACGGGACAGTTCTTTTCTTCTCCAGTTGGTTTTCTCACAATTCCTCTTGCACAAAGAAAAAAAGACAAACTCCAAGCAGTTACAGAGCGGAGTGGCATAAAATGAATATACCTCACAGGTTTGCATGCCAAGAATATTGATAACAGCACTCACAGCCTCTGCCAAACTCTCCCTGACACCGAGTCCATATTCATCTACACGCTCAAAATCTGCACCCATGCTTTCCCATGCATTCCTGAAATTGGAAACTCCAACCTTTAAAATGTAATCTGCTGGAACAACCTCCAGATCTTCCAACTGATACTCATCTTCAACACCCTCATCCCCTGGTTCTCCAGTGGCTGGATCAACCTGAACCATCTCAGACAAGTCAAAATTTTCAATCTACATGATGATATACCAGTTGTATTAATGCAGAAAAAATATTACTGCTACATTTAAAAGAAAAGCTCCAAATCAATCTTGTCTGTTGAAAATCTACATGTTCACATAACAATGTCTGTGTGTTTGCATGTCAAAGTGCTGGAGATAGCAGATCCTAGTTATGAGTCTACTCAAAGTCTATACAAGTCCGCAACCATCATCCTCAATCCTTTAGACCGTTGGACCTGTTTCAGACGCTCTACTACCTGACACTGGTACTTCTTGCCATGTTCAACCACGCACTAAATACTTTGGAAATTTCTAAACAAAATTTCTACCTTAGAGATAGTATAATGCTATTATCAGTTTATTACTTTATAAGTGAATAACTTACAAAAACTGGCACCTAACTATAGTTTAGTTAGATATCATCAATTACAAGAAATATTAGTATATTTATACACACGCGTATACATATATATATACGCGACATATATATGTACATACATACATACCTGAATGCATACATATATATAATATCGTACCCCAGATTTTTAAATTGTTGTATCCCGTATTCACAAGTAACTGCACCTGTGTCTCCCGCTCGCATCAGTGTGGCATAGGTTCAATACGTCTTAGGAAGTTCAAGCTTTTTCAGCACTAATATGTTTTCTTTTTTCAATTGGCAAGCTGGGTCAGGCACACCCTTAGTAAATCCTTTCTGTGGGTGTAAAACTCACGACCTGTAGGTTAGATGCCAAATCCCTAGCCAGAAAGGTTATGAGCTTAGGGCTTAACCCTTAAGTCCAAAATTCAAACGTGTAAGGTAAAAAAAGGATGGGAAAAAAGACCAAATTCCATGTGCAACTGCAAAGTATTTTACCTCTCTATAGATGAACTTTAACATGTTCGAGAACTTCCCCACAGCTGGGTGGCCTTCAGGCTTTTCAAAGGCAACAAAGGTCTGCCCTGGTGAGTCATAAGGCAGGGACCTCAAAGGTAGGGAAGCAACTTCCGCAAACTCTTCAGCATCAGAGGCATCTACATCAACGGTAACCTGAGAAAATCCAGAATCAGAAAATACCACCTAGTCTCCCTGTCAACATATAGTAAGATTTTAAGCGGTTCATTTGCATTTAAACTTACATTCTCCAAAAGTAGTTCAGGTACCGTGTTTGTACAATTGTACTGAAATACAACATGATTATCAAAGATGTGCTTGACAACATTAACTGAGTACTCAGTTTCTGCTTCTGTCAACTCCACAGGAGCTGAACACTGGGAAAGAAAACAAACAATGAGGATAATTTTCCAAAATTCTGAATATAACTAAGAAAGGAACAGAAAAAAAAAAGGAAACCTTGAAAAGTTTTCCGAAGTTGGAGAACTCAGGAATGGAGGAAAGCAATTTCTCATAGGCATCGACAGCAGATGTTGGTGCAGGAGGTGCAGTAGAGCCTGTTGGTTTTTTGCCTGGAGCTTTCTTTTCAGCAAGAGGCTGAGATTTGACCTCTTTTGGCACGGAATTGATATCAAAAGGTTCTTCAGAAGCCTCCTGAAACAAGAAGGGGAAAAGGTGAGTGAGAAGTAATACATTTGCGTGCAAGTTCAGGTTGCCCAAGAGCATACATAATTCCGCAGGCTTGTCTCCAAGTTGGAAAGAGGCAAATCCAGGGTACCAAAAAGGAGTTCTTTCACATATTTGTCAGTTTCGCTCAGTGATCCACCATCTCCAAGATAACTCAGGTATAGTGTTGCCCGATCCCGAACCTGTTACAGATAAGCTAAGTATTATATACATGTTAGTCATTGAAATATAGATGCAGCAATTGCTAAACCTGGAAGCATCAAGGGATGAGTTACACTTAAACCTCCAAGATAAACTAAAATATGCTATGTTCTTTTGTTTGCTGTGTGTAATGGGCAGGGCGTGGGTGCGAGTCAAGCAGGTAGAGATGAACGGTTTTCAAAAGACATGGAGAATCTAATCATTGATATTCAATCATCAATAAAAGAATTTAGTACATAAATTTGACATAGATATGGAGGTACATCTACGTGTGCATAACCTAGGTTTATTTGACCTAAGTTGGAAGAAAAACTTAGTAAACCCATTTTGGTTCAATCACAGAGTCGGGCATCATTTTTATTCAGTTGATGCAAAAGACTTCCAGAACTAGACGGACAAGACGAACCTAAGTTGGATACTTCTTGCTGTCATATCATTATGCAATACACAAACTGGATAAAACATGGTGTCCCTCACCACACTCGTGTCAGGTCTGTAAAATTGCCATGCTTATGCTGAGAATCATGCATCTACCTTACCAAAGTGCATATTCTAAATTAATCAAGTACAATGAGGACAACAAGACCAAAACGAAGTTAATACCAATTAAAAGAATAAAAGCAAAAAGCTTTTGAAACAATATTGTCAAAAGCAGACTCCCTAGAAGCTTAAATAAGGGACAGCAGCTGAAAACCAACATCAAAAAATAACTGCAAGGAACATGTACTGATACATGTTCATGAATATAAATCAATCTAAACACAGAAAGAACAATCACCCACACACAATTCAGAAAGAGTTATGAAACGGAAACACCATTAAGTACGGACATTCACATACAATGTACAAATGCATACATCATACAAACAGCATTTAGATGTACAATATATACGCCATATACGGCGCATCCCTTGTACACAGGAAGAAAAGATGGGAGACAAAGAGGAAATGGAAGAATCAAAAGAAGAAAAAAAGAGAAGTAGAAAAGCAAGACAAGGAGAAGATGAGGAAGAAGTGATATAATGGTAATTGCGTTACCTGTATGAATTTCTTTTCAGAAAAATTGTACTTAAAAGTGTATCAGACAAGTAACTACAAGCCTGCTAAAGTGGACTGGTTAGTCATCCTATCTCGCCTAGACACCAGGGACAGTGCCAGAGACATTTCCCATGACATAGTTTTCCATAATATAGGGCTCTCTAGTCCTATCTCACCTACACACCTGACCAAGTGTGTAAGGCATTTGAGAAAATACAGATTTTAAGGTAGTCATTTTTGCTGGATATCATTAAATTAGAACAGATTTTGATGCAATAAGAAATGCCTTAAAAGTTATATTACCTAAAGTTCCTTACACACTTGACAGGGTGTGTAGGTGACATAGGACTAGAGAACATCCAAAGTGCCTTACTCACTTGGCTGGGTGTGTAGGTGACATAGGACTAGTGAACCTAATATTATGAAAAAACATTGAGCCTAATATTATGAAAAAACTATGTTACCGGAAATAGGCACAGACACTGTCTTGGTGTCGATGCAAGATACAATGATTAAGGGATCACCTCACATGGTAGGTTTCAAGCCTGGATTAAAAAGGAGGGTTGCGTTAGGTAGATGATAACTAGCATAAAACTTTGTTGGATCTCAAGGGGTGTGTCATTTCCAGCATGAGTGCACCAGATCCCATCAGAATTCCAAAGTTAAGCATCCTTGGGATCTAGATACTAGGACTGGTGACCTGCTAGGAAGTCCTCGTGTTGCACCCTAAAGGCTTAGGTAAGTTCAGATCATCATGTTAGAACAGAATTTGATGTAGCATCAGGCTGTGGAGAAACTGGTGAAATAGATACCATTAAGAAGCTAGATCAGAAGACTCATTGACTTTGTTTTGTTCTTTGACGAACTGTACAACATAACTTTTATTTGGGTTCCAGGATGAAGCATTCCCTTTGATACTGACTTGCACATATGATGCAACCTGCTAAGTCTTTCAATTATTGAGCTGATGTCCACGACAATGTACCTAAATAAGTGATGCCATCTTACAACTTTACTTGCCAAAACTATTGTCTTTATTTGTCACATCATTCATCGTTACATACTAATTCATGTTATACTTGAAGATTCATTTGGTGTGGCTTTTGCTCATAGAACATCATTCAAACAATGGCAATACCCTTTCTTTTGTGTCAAATCACAAATCTCTTTCCTATGGATTTCACAGAAGATGCAGTGAATGGACTTCTGCTATATATTATTAGTCTGCCTTCTATAGGATGAAAACCTTCTATACTGCTTCCAGCATCTCTTTAGGTGCAAACAGAAGATCATAGATTCCATAACGGTCAGGCACCATTAAGATTAGGGTCAGTAATGAGCCTAAAGGTCAACTTGGTTTGTTTTGACCCAATAATACTCTGAGCTTGCTCATCGAGCTAGAGCCAGCATGCCTTGTCAAGGGCTTCAGCTTATCTTAAAGTACCATTTGAATTCATGATTCATGGAATGTGTATGCAGAGAACCAGCACTTATTCAGTTCCAGCATATTATTGAGACAAATCGAGATAAGTTCAAATGTTCTGCTTATCCACCACACCTATTTAATAATACCATCCCCTCAAAGAGAAAGCCAAAAGTAATTAGCTCAGTCTTGAGCCAACCTGGAATATCTATGTAACCCTGGAAGCAAGCAAGGAGTTGGAACAAACTAACTAATTGTTTAAATTCACTTGAATAAAAAATAGATAACAAAATGAAGGCATAAGGTGAATTAGCTACATATGGACAAAGTTTAGACCAACAATCCATACGAAAGTGAAACAACATAACTGGTCGAAGCATGGCTGAAGGACCTCATAAGACATATACATAAAGAACGAAGAAAACTAGACCATGTAAACAACAGCCAAATCAAATAAAAAGGGAAAATTTTTCTTCCTAACATGGTTAACATTAAAAAGAAAATTAACTATAATGCAGCTTTTCATGAGATGATATGCATATCTTCATTTACCTCATCATCAGTATCATACAGACAACGCCTCAGTAGAACAGAAATCCGGGGCTGCATAAGATGATAGTTGTGTTTTACAGGGCATTAGTAAAGAAACATTAAGCATAACCACTGTAAGAGAAATTCAATCTGATCATATATACCTTCAACGATTCAACCATTGCACCAAACTTTGCCAAGGTACTTACAGCACTTGCCCTAACAGTTGCATTTTCAAGTATGACCCGATTATATATGTGGCGAATATACTTGCTAGGGTCTGAGGTCCTGGGTCCTTCATTACCCAAGAAATGAAGAATCTACAATAGCACAGGAACATATAAAATATACATAAGTTTTAGGAAATCAACTTGCAAATGGTCTCTACTTCTTGTACATGTTGACTCAAAACCCAAAGAAGCAAAGAACCAATGAAGAGCGGCTTATGAATACAATGGACCATGACTGAAAGAAGACCAATAAGCAAAAACATTGAAATTAAAATCATAATGGAGACATGAAAGTTCCAAAAAACTAGGGTTTGTGCATGATATGATATCTGAAACAATTATCAACAAAAAGAATAAGGATCTTATATTAACCAAGACAGGCCTCTACATTAACCTTTTTTTTCCATTTTGCCTATAGCAAGGAAGCCTACTTAGCATCTGCCTTTATTAAGTAATCCTTTAAAAGCAAATTTCGGTCTGGGACTTCCTGTTCAGATAAGGATGGCTGTAATCAAGATAAGACATAAAACAAAATGAGCACGAAAGAAAGGAGATGAATGACAAGCACTGCACATCATCAATTGCATATTGAGACAATTAGCTGTGATGGATGCACAGAAGTTTCCGTTTACCTGAGCTGAAAGATATGTAAATTCACAGTCCTCAATAAATTCACAGAGATGAGACAATCCACTTTCTTTAGCATCTGGAATTTCTCTAATTAGAATAAGAATTGAGTCAACAATGGCCTTCTTGTACTCAAAACCTCCTTCTTCTCTGAGAATGGTGCTTAAGAAGTTCATCCTGTATCAATAACAAGAAGCATCAGAACATGTAACCTTTGACACTGTTAAATATTGCATTCCCATGATGAACACAAGATGGACATGAACAGACAACTCACAATGCACGGTATTTGAGGGGAAACTTAATACACAAAGATCGAATAGCTTCCACAACAACAATCTTGAACTCATCTGCAATATCAGACATAAAATTTGTGATCTGTTTCATCAGTCGATCAACACTTGACTCATTGCCTGTTTTTAGGAGAGTAGTAATCGCAAGAGTGGCAATGCTCCTGTTTTGATCTGATATTAGACTTTCCATGTCTATATTGCAATTTGTAACCGCCAAAGGATGGGACATGGCAACCTGAAAGAATTTTGTGATATTGAGACCAGAGTAACACAGAGAAGTGAAAACACTACAATGAAGAAGCAAGAAATGTTGTGAACCCTTGAGTGTTCACATGGCACAAGGGCTCTGAATTATGGTTGATATTAACAAGTCACAGTAGCAGCAAGAAGTACGGAACAGGCCTAACTCCAAACATCTGAAGTAACCAGTTCTACTTGATGTATCCATGTCACCCAGGAAATCCTCTAAAACCATTCATGTCAAGCAAAAGAAATTGAAGAAAATATGACTACATGAATTATGGTTGATATTAACAAGTCACAGTAGCAGCAAGAAGTACGGAACAGGCCTAACTCCAAACATCTGAAGTAACCAGTTCTACTTGATGTATCCATGTCACCCTGGAAATCCTATAAAACTATTCATGTCAAGCAAAAGGAATTGTAGAAAATATGACTACATGAATTATGTAATCCATGTTATAAAAATCCGACGAAGTTTTACGCTGGCTGTCGGAAGCCTAACACAACCCTCCTCCTTTATCTGGGCTTGGGACCGGCAATGCAAGGGTGATCCCTTACATGGGCCGACCCCGTCTAGTATGGGAAAAGGCTTAGTTGTTGTTGTTGTTTATGACTACATGAATTATGGTTGATATTAACAAGTCACAGTAGCAGCAAGAAGTACAGAACAGGCCTAACTCCAAACATCTGAAGTAACCAGTTCTACTTGATGTATCCATGTGACCCAGGAAATCCTATAAAACCATTCATGTCAAGCAAAAGAAATTGTAGAAAATATGACTACATGAGAAAACCTGCCTTATTTAGAGTACGGACAGCAGCAAATCTAAGAACTGGTTTAGAGGAGCTCAAAAATAACTGCAGCACTGTGATAGCTGGTGTTAATTCTCGGCTAGTCACACCACTGAGCTCAGTTATAGCTTGGGCAGCTTCAAATATCACCATTTCTGCTTTGTGGCGTAGACAGCCTTCAAGGTAGTCATAGAATGGACGATCTCCTGTTTGGATATTTAGAATTGACTCTCTTATTACCTGTGCACAATTGCAGACACTTGATTTATACTCAAGGCTACCTACATAATGTATACAAATATTTCTGCAAAGTTCAAGCAATGAAGATCAGTTACGTAAGAACCTGAGCTGTGTAGCGAATCAAAAGGCATTGTGCCAATGGTGAGCGAACAGTTCCTCTTGTCAAAGTAGTCACAAGTTTACTAACGGCCAGCCGGTCATTTTGCCGAATCTGCATGTTTAGCAAAGTTAACATTTATTTCATAGTGAATATTCCTAAAAATTACTTCAAGCAAGGAAATATCATACCTGATGAAGTAGAGCTAAAGCATGGAATTGTACAAGGGCAGCCCTTGACTGAACAGCTTCTTGTACCTCATTGCTCCACCTCTTAACAATATCTGGATTTGCCTAATCAGAAACAGTAAGCCTCCAAAGTCAACTCAATAGAGAATAACACCCAAGGGAAGATTTTGAAGAACATAAAAGTAGGAGTCAGCTACAATACCTGGAGAAGATGCACACCACTGACAAGAGCAGCACTGGCAACAACTGGATTTTTGTCAACAATTGCCTGCTTGAGGTACCTCTCAATTTGGCCCAGAAGGGTGCCATCAGTAATTCTACACAAAACCCTTATAGCATTTGCCCTGTACATATCAGTCTTGCTATTCATATCTTTCATCAACGAACTAGTAACTATGATAACCTGGCATGGGACTAACAAAATTTATTAGGCATGACACACAAGAATTTAGATGCAAAATTATAAGTTCATCTTACAAGAGTGTCCCAATCACCTCATCTGCCGATGGAGAAAGCTCTTTAATCATCAGATAGACCATTCTCCGCAACCTAGCATCCTTGGACTGAAAAAGTTTTGTAACCGCAAAGAATACTTCGGTGGCTTCAACCTGAATTTAGATAAAATTCAGATGCATAAGCAATATTACATCAAAACACAATATATGGTAAGGGTACCAGGTCCCAGACCCAAATAAAGGAGAAGGGTCACGGTAGGTAGCCGATTGTCCACGTAACACTTAGTTGAATCTTTTGCCGGCACTAATGCAATATTAAGCCCAAGAGGACTCCAAAGTTAAGTGATTATGGGTGAGAAAGTACTTGGACAAGTCATCTACTAAGAAGTGCTCCTGTTATATCCTCTAGCCGATCCCCAAAGGTTTGGTTAGCGTTAAGAGTAAGGAATCGATATTACGTCAAAAGAGAGGCAAAAAGAAAATGAGAAGAAAAAGTGGAGAAGAAACTTGCCTTTGTGAATGTCTCTCCTTGGTTGAGTAAGTACAGGAGTTTCGTGATCACCTACAACATAAAGACCGGAAAGCAGCGACTATTAGATACTCGATGCATACACAAACTTACTTCATCAAAGGCAGCAGAAAATACAATTAATCAAGAACCTGAGAGCATCTCCTGGAGTCAAGTTGAGGATCATTAAAAACTCTAGCCTCCTGAAGCACGGCTCCCTTCTCGATCCCAAGAAATGGAGAGTAATCCGCTAGAGAATAAAAAAAAAACATGATTAAGAAACATCGTTCTCAGTCTCCGTGGTGCCTTAGCATCAAACAAAGAGGAATTACAGTAGAGGAATTCGAAAAGGGATCCTGGTCAAGCAAATTTCCAAATTCAACGGAGAGGTGCACACAGAAATCACACCAAATCTATAACAACAGCAACGAACAGAGAAACAGCACCAGAAACCTAAATCCGATGATTTTTTAAGAATATTATCGCAGATCCCATGACAGAAAACTAGAGAAGAATGCAAAAGGTCGAGAATGCATAGGGGAATCTGGGGGGTTTGAGATCCGTACCTTCATCATCCCTGTCGTCGTCCTTCTTTACGAGGGGCTGCGCCATCAGGAGTCCCTCAGCCGCGATCCGCAGAGATCTGTAACTCAAGTCTCAAGCGTCAAAATCACCGTTCTCCCACACGAGCGAGAGAGAGAGAGAGAGAGAGAGAGAGAGAGAGCTCCATTTGTCAAGGAGGGGGTACGAGATCTGTGTCCGGGGGACGATGGGTCAGACCTGATATAGGTCAGGTGAGAACGGAACCCGAATTAGGATGCATCTATCCTCCGACAGCTCACCCGATTAATCGCATACAAATTCAGAAAACAGAATTCATAGGCGCGCACCGGTTTTACTGTACGCCTTTTTGCCGATTTTTGCTAATTACGAAGATAACCTTCTTTTCTTTCCTCGCGAGTGAATCTCCTTTCCTCGCTTCCTACTATTCGATTTACATTTATTTCCAACAAAAAAAATCTAAATTCATTGAAAAAATAAAAAATAAAGAATCAAAATAAAAAAATTTATTCGTAGAGGATTCATCTATTTATTAATGTATTGATTTGGTTTTATTTTTATGTTTTTTAGTTAGTTTGATTGATTTTTATTTATTTCTCGACCGAAATTGAAAATCAAAAACTAAGCCCTTCTCACAAAAGAGACGCGAGTCAGGTACTTCTTTCTCATTAGGGAAGATACACTCGAGCAGCGTCTCTTCCGATGGAACACCCTAGTTTTTTATTTTTTATATGTTTTTTTATTCTCTTTTTGTTTTCTTTTGTTCTTAATTCTCATGGTCACATCTCTTCTTTCTATTGATTTTTATTTTATATTTTCTTTTTCCTTCTTTGTTATATCTTTTTGTCAAAGAAATTCATAAAAATATACACTAAACTGTGAACAAGGCCAAGTGAAACCTCTGGTGTCCGAGAAAAAAAAGATTCGGCCAAATATATTTTTACTCACATTGAGTGCGAGCAGAGAGAAAATTGTTGGGATGAAGAATAATTTTAGTATTTAATCGAAAAAAAGTAGGCGGATATTAAAAAGTGTGTAGATAGTAATACAGACACAATCGATTACCAGTAGCCTGTGACCTGAAAACGCAACAGTGTCTAAAGTTCGTTTCGCCTTTGGTTTCAGAACCGTTAGTTTCGATTGAAGTCTTAAACCATTTCGAACTGGTAAAACATTAACAAAAGTTAAAAGAAAATTTTTAAAAATATATCACAACCAACAGTTTGAAACTGTAAGGTGGAATTAGAAGCGAATCGAGTTGAATGGTTCCCAGTCCTTGATCTTGTTTCACCGGTTCCACTTTCAGTCAATTCTCGGCCCGGTTCGGTTCTTGTTAGAACTAATAGAACGGTTTCAATTGGCCATACCTAACCATGTCCGATGAATCAACGGATCGGATGTGATTTCATACAACCGGATATCGTATCTGGGTTTGACAAATGGGCTTTCAACTCATCGGATCCAGTACCAAGTTCAATTCCAGGGATGTGCAGACCTGGCTTTGGCCTCCCTGTCCTAACGAAAGGAAAAAGTTGATCCTCTTACCAACTCTATATGCCAGTATCGTATCCATATTTGGGTCCTATTAGATCAGTCATAATAAAAATCATACGCACACTTAAATGATCCCCAACCAGATCATACGGCCCAAGTATGAAGTAAAAGCCCAGTTTAAACATACTGAAACTGAATTTTATTTGATTCAACTAATCTGAACCAGAACCATTTCCCTCTCAACCCATTTAAAAATTAGAAACAAATCATTTTCATCCATAACCGGCCCTAATTTTGATCCATGTTGGCCAAGTATGAATAACCCGATGCTCGACCTAGTTAGGTTCCAATTCCAGATAGCAAGGGTCACTGAGATATGCCCAACCCCCTCGGGAGGACTCTCTCAGACGAGGGATATGAGCTCTCTCCTAGGGATGGCAATCACGCTCCGCCCCATGGGTACCTGTTTCGTATGGAATGGGGCGTGTTTTCAGGTCTCAAAACCCGTCCTGCAGCGGGAGGGGAACGGGTTCAGGGTAGACCCGTCTCACCCGGAAATATGTATAATAAGTATTTATATGTAAACATATAAATAAGATTTTGTTTAATTTACTTTAATAATATAAGATATCATCAACAAATTGTATATTTTATATAAAATATATTAGACAACTTTTTAAAAAAATTATTTTTATTAGGTGAAGTCGGACTAGCGGAGCAGGGTCGGATTGATCCAATTCTGTGTGGAATGAGTGCGGATCTGATTTCTCAAGACTTGTGGGGGCGGCGCGAGCTGAGAGAATAGGGTTATGGTGTGGAGCGAGTGCGGTTTGAATGAATTAATTGTCATCTCTCGCTCTTCCGATCAATTAATCAATTACCCAAAAAAGAATCTTGGATAATTCAACACTTTACCCAAAAAAAGAACCTAAGATAATTCAAATGATCTTTTTACGGGTAATTTGTTGATCAGTGAGGGAGCGAAATTACATGGTATTGGTGTATGAAATATTGGAGATCACCATATATATATATGTATATATGTATATATGTATGTATGTATATATATATGTATGTATATATATATGTATATATGTATGTATGTATATATGTATATATATGTATATATGTATATATGTATATATATATATGTGTGTGTGTGTGTGTATATATATATGTATATATATATATATATATATGTGTGTGTGTGTATATATATGTGTGTGTGTGTGTGTATATATATATATATATATATATATATATATATATATATATATATATATATATATGTATATATATATATGTGTGTGTGTGTGTGTGTGTATATATGAATATGTGTGTGTGTGTGTGTGTATACACACATGTTTACGTGTGCGCAAGCTGTTAAGTGCTAAAAATGATGAATTACCCACAAATTCTTTTAGCAGCATGATCATAGGAAAGTTCTTTTGAAACAAGTCGATACCGACCGAACATCCCTGCTATTGGATCACAGTGTCCAATATTTAAAATTTTAGAGCAATAATGAACCAAAGAACTAATAGAAAAGTTCTTAGATATTGTGCAAGGATGCGCTAATAGAAATAAATTAGAACATCCTTTTGGACAGCTATAAAATTCGACGGTTCAAACCCGTCGACAAAATCCAGTTTCGATATTTAATTGTCAAAATCTTACAACAAAATAGTGTCATTGGATAGTAGATCGTAGAAATACATTTTTAGTTGACCACTTAAGCCATAAATGTTTATTTGCAGCGGCTAAAATGGGAGATTCATGGAAGTTTAAAATTTCTCATAAGAAATTTTTTTCTTGTGTAAGTGAAGAAGGCGCATGTACCCATACGTACTCATAGCGGGGCATTGATTTCTCTAAGGGAAGCCCGCAAATGCGACTCACATAGATAAATTTCTGATTTGTGCTTCTACTTTTGTTTTTCGTATGACTTGATTAAGGTTTATTTTGGATTTATGGCTATTGTTTATAATTGGAGCATGTTTACATTTGTTGCATATTATTTTATTATGTATGTATATCTACGGTTCATTCCAACAATCTTAGAGAATTTATTTTTTATCATAGTAAACATGTTTACATCTACTACCCTCCTACCTAAGGTCGACTTAACCTTAATGCCGAAAAAGTTTGTAGATCCACATTTTAAATATTGATAGCAACGTATGAGAATTTGGTTAACCATATTAGGGCTGCATCTATATATCGAATCAGATTATTCCCAACCCGATGATACTAACCCTAAAGGCTCGGATAAAATCGTCGAGTAGAAGAAGGACATCATTTGTCGGTGTTGTATTTTATCACACTATCAAATATTTTATTTGATGTACATAATTCTTTTTCTTGCACAAGAGCAAAAGATCTTTGATTACCTTAAATCGGAAATACAATACTGCACACTAATATTTGTGAGTTCAATGGAATGACTATGAGAGATAACAAAAAATATTTTATTATATTTATTGATTAATATAATAGATACTGTTATATTTACTTACTTAAAAGTAAAGATAAAGCTTTAGAAAAGTTTCAAATATTTATAAATGAAGTATAAACTCAAACAAGCAAAGTATGGTATGATAGAGAATGAGAGTATACTTCAAACATTTTCCAAGTATACTATCAAAACAATGATATTGTTCATGAGGTTACTGTTCAATACTCTCCTCAGTCTAATGAGACAACTGAACAAAAGAATAGAACCATGATATGGTTAATGTTTTATTTCAATGTTCTGGGTTACCTACCTACATGTGGGGAGAAGATTTGAATATGGCTTGTCATATTCTCACTAGAGTTCCTCATAAGCATTAGAAAAGTAGTTTATTTGAACTTTAGAATTATCGAAAGACCAGTCTTAAATATCTCAAAGTGTGGGGTGTCTTGTGAAAATATTCATCCCTAAACACAAGAAAATAAATTGGGATCTAAAACAATTAATGTTATATTTCTGGGTTACGTGGAAACAAATTATGCATAAAAATTCTTGGTCATCAAATCTAATATTTCTAGCATACACGTCAACATAATTGTTGAGCTCCGTGATGCAACATTATTTGAGAATGTCTTTCCAATGAAAACTGAAGTTCCTAAAAATGTATGTTTTAGATATTTTGATCCTACTATTGGTTTTATTCTTCATCATTGTAAACATGAAAATTTTTACTCCCAGTTATGAGACTAGAAGTGAACCTTTTCGTGCCTACGCTTTGTGCGAGCGTGCCAGCTAGCTTACTCAAACTAGCGAAACTTTTTAAAATATTTCTGACTTTTTGGCGATTATGGGAAAGCGGGATCTTCTCGCTTAAACCTTCTTCAACCGACGCTCAAGGGTCAATTTAAACGCTTAGAAATTTTGATTTTCCAAACAAATAACAACTTCGTATGATAAGTGTTTCGAACGAATTCGATTCGTATACTCTTTTCAATTTTTATTACGAGGCTGGACGTCCCTACTTTTCTTGCAAGTTTTATCTGTTTAGGCCTGATGTGTGTGCAATGTGTGGCCTAATTTCCGCGTGGTTTGAGCGATTTGTTTGAGGGCTTTTTGGAAGAGAGCGAATGCAGGGATGTTGAAATCCTTTTTGGTTTTTCGAGAGTGATGATGCGAACTCACCCAAATTGAAATTGCAACTCACTTGACTAAAAGTAAACCCACCCAAATTGAAGTGCAACTCTACTTTCTAAAAAGTAAACCCACACAAATTGAAATGCGACTCTACTTTCACCAAAAATAAACTCACACAAATTAAAGTGCAACTCTACTTTCACAAAAAAGTAAACTCACACAATTTAAAGTGCAACTCTACTTTCACAAAAAGTAAACTCACACAAATTTAAATGCAACGCTACTTTCACAAAAAGTAAACTCACACGACTTGAAATATATATATATATATAAATATATATATATATATATAGGTTTATCCTAAGGGCGGAAAGGCTCGAGTGCGCGTGGGTGTACTTGTGTGGAATTTAAATTGTAACTCACACAACTTGAAAGTAAATCCACCTGAATGTAATTGCAACTCACATGACTTTCACGAAGTAAATTTACCCGAATTGAAATATATATATTTAGCTTAAGAGCGAGAAGGCTCGAGTGCACATGAGTGTGATCGTGTGCAAATTAAGAGCGAGAAGGCTCAAGTGCACGTGGGTGTACTCGTGTACAGTTTAAGAGTGGGAAGGCTCGAGTGCTCGTGGGTGCGATTTCTCGATTTTCACAAAAGTAAACTCACACGAATTTAAATGACAACTTACTCTACTTTCTCAAAAGTAAATTCACCCGAATGTAAGTGCAACTCACACTGCTTTCACAAATTAAATTTACCCAAATTGAAGTATGTATACTTGCTTAAGAAAAGATGGGGTTCGAAGTATAGAATTTCTATAATTGTATATTGGGACAGAGAGCGGAAAGGCTCAAGTGCATGTGTGTGTAAAGAGCGAAAAGGCTCAAGTACACATGTGTGTGATTGTGTTCATCCACCAGATAAGAGCGGAAAGGCTCAAGTGCTCGTGGGTGCGATCGTGTGCATGCACAAATATTACAAAAAGGGGGGAGGCTTCGCTCCGTTACTACAACCCTGTTACGAATTGAATTGAAAGGAAAAGCAATTTGAAATATAGTTTGAAAGACTTACACTTTTCCTAACTCGAGTTCGGGATTCAACTAGGTCAAGTCCACCCCAGCCCCAATGTGGTTCAGCTCCAAGGTTCAACCCTAAATACTCGGTGCTTGGTTGCAGCTTGGTAGGTGTAGCCGGCCCAAGTGATGCCGCCCAAGTAGGTTCGAGTGGTGCAGCCAAGGTAATGGGCTAGGTTGATTTAGATGGGCGTGGGATGGTGTAGGTGCAACCCAAACTAGGTCGGTTAGGGGTTGGTTTAGTGGGTTTAGGGCAAGTTGAGCCAAGGCTCAATCAACCTTGGTTCGGCCAAGGTGCAAGGTGGCTCAAGATGGGTTTTTGTAATATTATAACTGCAAGCTTAAACTATATATATAGTCATGGTCTTAAAGAACCATGGCTTTATCTTTTATTTGTAAGTGATCGTAATGGTTGAGTTTTTGTAAGACAATGTTGTAACATAAGACAATGTGGATGAGCATGCAGTGGTGGATCTACGTAGAAGGTGTTGGAATGAATCGTAGATATACATGCATAATAAAATAATATGCAACAAATTTAATCATGCTCCAATCATAACAAATCTAAATAAGTCACAATCAAGTTGTACGAAAAACAAAAGCAGAAGGAGAAATAAGAAACTTATATGTGTGAGTCGCCCTTGCGGACTTGCTTTAGAGAAATTAGTGCCCCACTATGAGATGTAGGATACTTGTGCCTTCCTTCGAGGATAAAACACACACAACTCGAAAGACACATACCTAGCTTTGAGTCGACCTCGAACACGACTCAGTCGCCTTTGATTGGAGCACAAAGAGTCTAACCACTAGCACAATGACTGGAGCAACACCACAAATACACAAAACCAGGAGACGGGAAGAGAGAGTGGGTGAGAGAGAGAAAACTGTGTGTTTAGGGAGGACCCCTAATTACCTATTTATAGGGTGCACATATAGTATAGTGTATCCTTTCTAAGCTTTTTGAACTAAGGTTCATGAGATACTAACTATATAAAAGGACATATGGGTTTATCACATTATTCAATATGGGACTAAATAGTCTCTTTTTTGTCCGCATGCACAAATCCCTCATATGTTACTTTTTATACTTTAGTATTTTCACTTATATCATTTAAATATTTAGGGATATCAACATGAATTAAATGTCATTAATGCACATTAAATCTAACAATCGCCCATAAAGTCCTTAAGTGTAAAAGTAGGCCTTAACCCAACCATCATATTATGCTTTCAATAATTGTACCATCCGATTTGAACCGTTACATGAGTTATGCAATATTATCCTTATAGGAACTAGGTGAACATAGTATTAAACCTTAACCTTAGGTGTAAAGGTGTATATTGGTAACAACATAATAAAAGGTTACGGCGTGATTTATACAGGTGATGCATTAATGATCATGCATCCATATCTTATATTATGATTGTCTTAAGGGAACAACCCAATTCCCTTATTACGGCTACACAATGTCAATCACTTAACTGGGTATCTCAAAGGATGTACTACTATCATCATGACCTACGACTTGATTCTATTAAGAGAATAATCTCATGCTAAACTTGCAGTCATGACACTTTAGGTTTACAAGAAACAGACACACAAATACTGAATATATCACATAATACAAAGTGTCATCCTATGCACCCAACAACTTGTTACTATTACATTGAACCTATTTCGTGTGATCTCTACTTAGGTAAGTTGGGTTACTACTGCTTGTGAACAAATCGTGGGTTTCAGTCTCATCCCCAATCTGGATTGCTCAACTAAAGCTACTGATAGACCCTTAGTCAAAAGATCAATTGTGTTATCTTTTAATCTACAATATAACTTTATCAAAAATTACCAGAAGTGACTTATTTATCATAAATAAACTGAATATAAGTCCCTTAAGCCATTCAACTTCAATCTAGTCTCATACAAAGTATATAATTCTGCCTCAATGTAAAACGAGAAAAAATAGTTTGTTTATTAGATTTCTAGGTAATAGCGTTACTACCTAGAAGAAACATATATCTACTGACCCCATTACTCCTAAAATTCTTTGTTATTCAACTAGTATCACTAAGTCCTTAAAAAACCGAATGATGTTTAATGTAATGTAGTTGAAGGGATAATTGGTGTATCTACTCAACTTACACACAACAAATACAATATTTGGTCGTATACAATTGATTAAATACATCAAACTATTGATAATATGAGAATATCATAGTTGAGATATAAGAATACTACTTTCATTTTAATACAAAGCCTTAAATGAATCATATGAGGTCTTAATAGGTATACAATTTGTATATCAAAATCTCTTTAAAACTTTCTCAACATAGTGAGACTGAGAGATTACTATACCATTAGTAGACCTTGTAATTTTAAAAGCTAAAATCACATCAGTCACAACCATGTCTTTCATCTAAAACTTACTATATAAGAATGACTTAGTCTCATTTACTATTCTCATATTTGAACCAAACAATAATATATCATCTACGTATATGTAAATAATGACGAAAACATTATTAACTGACTTGTAGTAATACACTTATCATAATCATTAGAAACAAAACCAAAAGATGATATCACATCATCAAACTTTTCGTGTTATTGTTTAGGAGTTTGTTTCAAACCATATAATGATTTAACAAGCTTAGATATCTTAGATTCATTTCCACAAGCCACAAATCTCTCTAGTTGATCCATATATTTTTTTTTATGGAGGTCACCATGTAGAAAAGCACTCTTCACATCCATCTGATGGATTGTGAGGTCATGTACGAAGGCTAGTGCTATAAGCACTCGAATGGTGGTCATTCGGGAAATTAGAGAATAGGTATTAAAGTAATCTATTCATTCCTTTTATGTGTATCCCTTGACAACTAACATGGCCTTCTACTTATTGATTGTTTTGTCTACATTTAGTTTGTTTTTAAAGATCTACTTGCAACCCACAATAAAACAATCAGGTGACAAATTCACCAATTCTCAAGTATCATTGACGAGAATTGACTGGATTTCATCATTAACGGCTTCCTTCTAAAATTTAACCTCGGGTTAAAGCTTGCTGAAAGGTGATAGGATCATCTTCGACATTGAAAGTAACAACGTCACTTTAAAAGTCCTTTGATATCTTACGTCGTTTACTTCTTCTTCGTTCTGTTATTTCCATAAAGTCATCTGATTTGAAAACAAAACAATTAGGGTCACCCCACATTTGTCATTCTTTCTATATAATTGTAAACACCCCAAAATGAGAATGTTTTCAAACAAACGCCTGAATTTCGAAAATCAGCTCACAACCTTGTCTTCAACTTTTAAAACCCTGAAGTTTTGAAGTTTAAACTTTTTTTTTCAGAAAATATTTCAAAATAAATGTTTTCAAACCCAAGCCAAAACCCAAGTTTTTGTAAAGCAACTCAAACAAGCAGGTGAAACCTGATCCAAAAGCAGCTCAAGATCGGGTCAAAAAGTAAAGAAAAAGCTCAGCCTGTTCGGATGAAAACAAGGCAGAAAATCAAAACTGGCATCCGCACAAAAATCAGAATTCCTCTCCGAAATACAAAAGAAGAAGCCAAGACCCCGATGAAGCCATCAGAGATCAAGCACCAGGCTTGTAAAAATGAAAATCAGAAATTCATAGAGAAATCTGAGATTGACCTCATCAAATGGAAACTCCAAACAGGACCAGATGGATTAAAACCAAACGAAAAACAGTCTACAAAGTGAGAAATTGACCAGTCAAAAGGACTGGAAAAAACTCAGCCTTAAATCGGGTCACTGACGAAACTGGGGCCAGCTCAAAACCGCCCGTTTCAAACACCAAAGAATGATTGAAGAAAGAAATTTTGGATTGGATCTGAACAAAAAAATTTATATCCAGATCCATTTGGATTGGGTTGGATCCAAACTCAAATCCAAGACCCACCCTTGGCCTATAAATAGGGCCAAGGGGGGGGAGAAAGTTCACGTGAATTCCATTTTGGACATATGGGAGGTTGGGAAAAAGTAAGAGAGAGAGAGTGGGTGTAAGTCAACAAAAGGGGCTTGACCTTGTTTGACTTGACCTAGGGTTAAGTGGGCTTGAACCATGTTGGCTTGACCTAGGGTTGGGCTGCAACAAGAAGGTGTTTGACTAAGGCTAAGTGACTGCATCAAGTGATGGACTAACTGCATCAAATGGTGGACATGGGCTGCACCAAGAGGTAAGCCTTAACCCTTGAACCTAACCGAGCTCACCCCAAAATGCTGCCTCACTTCAACCTAGCTCACCACCTTGCTACGCCCAATGCAACCACACCCTAACCTGGCCAACTCCATTTTCTGCACCCCTTGGAATCTGCCAACCGAAACCACCAAACACCCTCCCGGCTACACCCTTAAACTTTGACCTAACCCCACCTAAACCAACCTTGGTTGCTCAAACAAAATACACCCGACCTAACAGAGACAATTCAGTCAATATACTCAAGCTTGATTGCCGTTCAGAATTGATCAACCCGTACGGGGAAATCCAGATAGTTTGACTGAAAAGGAAGGAAGACCATTGCCTACCTACACTGGAAAGAAGAGTGAAGTCTGCTGCAGACTGTTGTTTGATAAGTAATCTACACATAGATGAGGAAGCATGACTCCCAATTCTTAAGCAAACGCACCAGAACAATGCCGAAAGAGATTACTACAACGGATTTCCCACTAAAATGAAAAGGAAGATCGGAAGTGAGGTCTTTTATGCTCAAATGCTCTCGGCCAAAAAATCAGAGGACTGGAACTACGAATGTTTTGAGAAACAAGTCTTTGAGTTATCATCATCGAAACATAACAAAAACATGAATAATCAAACTAGTGACCATTAATAGCAACTCCAAATACCAAGAATTGTGTTTGTTAAAATGATTAAAAGAAAGAATGATCCAAAACAAAATACTCAACGAGAGAAGAGAGAGACCGAAAGATAGGGCACCACATGAAAGAGACGTGCCTGCTGGTTAAGAAGCATCAAAGCCGCGCCTCTTCTGTCGAGATGTCTTAGTTTTTTAATCATCATTAAGATATCGATTAAAAATAAATCAAAACAACTAAAACAAAATCAAAACTAAATCAACAACACGATAAATCTCTCTAAACCATTTTTACCATTTTTTTAATTTTTATTTTCCTAATTATTTTTATTTTTGACTTATTTTTATCTATTTTTTTTGTTGAAAACTGTATAGATTAAGTAATAAGTTTTTGAAATGAGTAAGGAATGATAGGAAGGAAGCTGGTATAAGAGGAGAGAAGATGTCTCATTTTTTTATTTGAAGAATATTTTTATAATTACTGATCAAGAATATTTAGAAAAAGAATTTATATATAATAAAAAAATGTGCGATTATCAATTCTTTCAAAATGAAGGGAATAAGGGACCTCAGACCTCAATCTTCTTCTTTTCCCGTCTTCTCATACGATAAGGAGAGAGAAACTGATAGGAACGAAGGAAGAAAAAAAGAAAGAAAGGAAATTCTCACCATGGGTGGCTTCTTTTGACCATCCATCTCCTCTCTTATAAAGATCTTCCTCTCTCCTCTCTTCTAAAGAATACGACTTGTCTTCCTCTGCATCATCTTCCCGTTTCCTACACAGGAAGACAAATTTTCTTCTTCTTTATAGAAACCGTCTCTCTCTCTCTCTCTCTGACGCGTAATTGGTGAAGCCATGGGAACGGAAGTATTACGGCCACAGGATTTCCTCAATAAGGGTCTTGGGGTACCAGCCGAATTTTCCCGCCGGAGATGCGCTTTGCAGGCCGGCAACCCTCCAAGACCGGCCCGCAAGCTTGCCGATGTAGCCACCCACCAAAAGAAGCAAGCACCTAGAAGATCGACAGAAGATGCTGGAAAACAGCCGAGAAGAAAAGGCGTCGCCAACAATCCAGCGATGGGGATGGATCAGTTGACCCTCTCGAAGCGTGGTCTATCCCTTGACTCCGGTAAAGATCGGCGATCGTCGCCTAGGCCGGAGTACGCTGGACCAGCGTTCTCCCTCTCGCCCTCCCCGAGCTCTCTTCCCCTCCCAACCTTCTCCGTCAAGAAATGCTTTGAAGATTCCGCCACCAAAGACCTCCGTCGCCTTCTCCGTCTGGATTAGACCTCATCTGTTCCTCCCCTTCATTTTTCACCAAAGACACTAACCATCTCGCCTTTCCCTGCATCCTCTCGTTCTGTTATTCTTGCTCGCAATGGGAGGGTTCAGGAAACGATTAATGGCCTCATAATAGTCACAACCATTTAAAAGTTTAGCCTTTTCTTCTTTGTTCAGCTAACAATAGACACAACAGGTTGCAATCTCTCTCTCTCGCAGAGAAATGAGAAACTGAGGTGCTTCCCTCTCCTTGTGGAAACCACGTTAGAGAGGAAGTAATGTGCAAGCTTGACGGTGAAGAAATGAGAGAAGGCTCGTCCGTGGCGTTCGGCATTACACCCCGAACCAATTCGAGCCAGGGGTTCTTGTCACGTGTGTAATGGGTTCCATTGATCGTTGTTTATAATAAAACATTAATAATGGGATGACGAAAATGTTTTAGTTGTTGTATCTATTAAGTATTCAATTTAATAGTTTAATTAATTAAGAAACTATATAATAAACATAATAATATTATAAATTAGCAAACAATTTAACTATTAGTTACTAATTTAGACATTAACTAAAATAACCTGTTTTCATTAATTAATAAATGATTTTAAATCAATACAACTCTTTTCTGACACGTAGGTTGAATTGTGACACGGGTAGGTTTCAATAGCGTTAAACAATTTTCCTCCAACCGAATGCCAAAACCTCAAGGCGCTATAGTGGGGTGTTTGTTTAAAGGAACTGAAATCGTTGTAGCCCCAGCCTCATCATCAAACGTGAATCCCGTTATTATGGTCCCACTTTTTACTTTTTTATGAGGCCTATCAATAGTTCATCTCGTGTATGCAACGTCCCATTATTATGATCTCACTTTTTACTCGTTTACGAGGCCTATCAATAGTCCACCTCGTGGGCTATTGAAACTGGGTCTGCAATGACAGTTATATAGACCCAGCTTCGTAATAAAACACCCCTTTAAAAATTTCAATTCAAAGAATAGTTCAGTTTCTACAGTAAATTAAATGTGATAAACCACGGTTCAGAACCAAACCGAAACCGATGGTTTTGTTTCGTTTAGTGCCATGTATTATAATGGGTTAGTATTGTTCTCTAAGATGGACAATCAACTGATTTGGTTTAAGGTTGAGCCTAGAACCAAACCAATCCAGATCACGAACACTCAGGAGATCTTTCCTCGTGTTGCTGTGTGTCCATCTCAAACTGGTTGGTGCACAACCCATTGATGGACAGACCGAGGACTTCCAGAATTGTTGGTCCGACTGCTGTTTATAATAATTAATTGCAGAGTGCTTGTAGGAAAGCCCATCAGCAGAATTATTTTACCATTCATAGACGCTCTCACAAAAGAATGAGTCAACAGTGATTGTGATCCCTCCAATGCTTTTTTCTTTCTTTCTTTTAGTGGTTAGGAATCACAAAAACGGACACATTCCTCACCTCCTTATTTCTTGCTCTGATTCATCACCACTCTTACTTCTTATGTAACACAACCGGATTTAGCCATTTTCGGCAGTGAATCCATGAAAACGGAAGACATGTTATCTCCCCCTTTTCATGGATACCTTACATATAAACATATACATTACAGATAAACGTATACAGATAATGTCTTGTAACGGAAAGCCCAGGTAAGAAAATACATAAAGACGTAGCCGGAATCCCTCTATAAATACTGAATGGGATTACACAAAAAAATACATGAGAGTACAGTGAGAAAAAAAAGATTGTATTCCCTGGAAAATCCGCCTAAGAGTAACCGTTAACCCAATCCACCTTCTCTTCTGATCGTCTTCATCTTTGTATTTGTTTCAGCCCTCCTTCATTCTGATGCATCACTACTACCGCGACAATAAACCTACGAAGAAGAAATCAAGCCTTCAGTGCTATCAGGGCCTACGATTCGTCTAAAACCTATAATAACACATAAATATAATAAAATAATAAATGGGGTAGAGAGAAAGATATGAGACGTTTTTCTCGCAAGAGGATCAGAAAGCCAGAAATCAGCAAGAACGACCAGAAGGCCAAAAATCGGGAACGAGGATCAGAGAGGCCAAGGCAGAGTGGCAGAACAGAGAGAGGAGAGAGGCCAAGGCAGAGAGGTGGAGTAGAGGCCAAGATGGAGTGGCAGAGTAGAGACTAAGCATATCACAACCTCTCTCTCTCCTCCCCCTCTTTCTCCTTGTGTCTCCCTTTTCTTTGTCTCCCTCTATCTCTCTCTCCCTCTCTCACGGTTTTTACGAAAAATAAAAATCGCTTTCCACCGTGGTTTTTGAAAAATCGTCTCGTGCTATAGACTAAAAATTTGATTTGCCCTTCGCTATTTTTTATATTTACAAAACTGCTACTTATTCAAATTACTAAAAAGTCTAGATATTTTAAAGTAAAACGATGGTTTTTTCCTTAATGGATGAAAGGACAAAACTATCCTCTGCTAGTTTATGAAAATTACAAAATACCAATATGTTAAATTACACACTTGCTCTTAAACGTGCGAAAATTCATAGGTTTGGCACTGAGCAAAACGATAATTTTGCCCTCCAACTTTAGGCAAAATTACAATTTTGAACTAAGGGTCAAAATTATTATCTTATCCCTGATCAATTTCAAAAATTATTGAAAATATATTGCATAATTTTATGGTTTTATCCTTGCTCTTTTTTAATTATCAAACCGGACATACAGATAAAATTACTCATTTACCCCTAAAACTTTAGGGAAATTATAGTGGCTACAAATAAGACAAATTTACAATGGGATTGCTACAACAAGAAATGCGGTTAACATTTTAAGAATCGCAAGAAATCATTTATCAGGTCAAGTGCTTCAACTGTGAAAAAATGAGGCACTAGAAGAGGGATTGCCGCAACAAAAAGCGATGGAAACACCAAGAACCACAAACAATTAGAGAAGCAAGACATAATCTACGTGGTTTAATAATGCTTCTACATATACTACCCAATATCTGGTTGGTGGATTGATTTAGGAGCAACGAGACATATGTAAGAGTAAGGAAGGGGCTATGGGCCTAAAGGAATATAAGACAGGAGAACATTAGGTATATATGAGAAATAACACTTTCTCAAATGTTCTATTTAAAATACATATACGAGGTATACTGGTTGTACTGACTGATGTATTAATTGTGTCATCAATAAGGCGCAATTTGGTTTTGTTTCTTTTCTTAATTAAGAAAGGTTTTGAAGTCAGATTTATCCCTCACAAGGTAATGGTGGGGAAGCATCGAATGGTAGCATTTTTTGGATAGTTTGATGTTGAACTAGAACTGTTCAAGCTCAATATTAATGAAAACGATAGTTTTTCTACTTATATTAATAGTGTCTTATGTGTAAATGTAAATGTGTGGCATAAACGCCTAGTGTACATAAGTCTAGAAAAGTTTAAGAAGTTATCTAACTTTAACTTATTGCATAGTTTTCATAAAAACACTTTTTATAAGTATCAAGCCTATATACAAGGGAAAATGACAAGAAAAATATTTCTCAAAGACATAACAAGAGCAACAACATTATTAAAAAGCATTCATATTGATTTATGTGAACCCTTTATGGTAAAATCTCATCATGAGAAGGTATATTTTATAATCTTTATCGATAATTATCCAATATATATATATATATATATATATATATATATATATATATATATATATATATATATATATATATATATATATATATATATATATATAACAACACATAAATCTGAAACACTTAAAGTATTCAAAGAATATAAGTACGAAGTTGAGAACCAACTAGGACATACAATCAAAGTCTTAAGATTTGATTGAGGTGGGGTGTATAACACAAACAACAACAACAACAACTAAGCCTTTTCTCATACTAAACGGGGACGGCTACATGGATTCATTGTTACCACAAAGCCCTATCATGTGTCATGTTAGCAATTAACTCACAATAAGCTAAATCATTCTTTATTATTTCTTTTCAACACTTTTGTGGTCGTCCTCTACCTCTTTTAATACCTTTAGAATCTAGTTTTGCATACCTTCTTAAAGGTTCTTCTTTTGATCTTCTTTCTAAATGTTCAAAGTACCTTAAATGACATTCTCTCATTTTATCCTTTATTTGTGTCACACATAATTTATTTCTAATAACCTCCTTATCTATACAGTCTTTTCTTATATAACCACGCATCTATCTCAATATCTTCATTTCTATCATAGACATCTTTTGTACATGTTGATGATTAACTACCCAACACTCAGAACCATAAAACATGACAGGTTTAATTGATGCTCTATAATATTTACCTTTTACCTTTAATGGTATCTTCTTATCACAAAGAATACTTGATGCTCCTCTTCATTTTTAGAAACCATCATTAATTATATGCATAACATCTTTATCAATTCTTTCATGACTCTGAAAAATTGACCTTAGTAATTTAAAACTTTCCTTTTAGGGGATGCAATGTGTGTCAATTTTAATTTTCGTGTCATCTGAATTAACCAAATGATCAAACTTACATTCCATATATTACGTCTTTGTTCTACTAAGTCAAAAGCCTTTACTTTCCAATGTTTGTCTCCATAGTTCCAATTTTCTATTAACTTTTTCTTAGACTCTTTCACTAACACAATGTCATCTGCAAATAACATACACCAAGGTACTTCATCTTGAATATGCTTTGTTAACTCATCAATCACCATTATAAATAAGTATGGACTTAAAGTTGATCCTTGATGTAACCCAATATTAACTTCAAACAAGTCTGTCATTCTTTTATGAGTCCTCACACATGTTTTTGCACCATCGTACATGTCTCTTATAAGGTTAATGTATGTCATTGGGATACTTCTTTTTTCCAAGGTTCTTCAAAGAACCTCCCTCGGTACCCTATCATAAGATTTTTCAACATCAATAAATATCATGTGAAGGTCTTTCTTTTTTGCTCTAAAATGTTTCACAAGATGTCTCAAAAGGTGAATCACTTCAATAGCAGATATGCCTAGCTTGAATTCAAATTGGTTTTCTATTGTACTTGATAATTGTCGTAACCTATGTTCGATAATTCTTTCCCATAATTTCATAGTATGACTCATTAACTTGATATCTCGATAATTCACACACTTCTCAATACCTCCCTTGTTCTTATATATGGGTATATGTGTACTCACTCTTCATTTCTTGGGCATCTTTTGGTTTATCCATATTTCATTAAATTGTCTTGTGAACCAACTGATTCATGTTTCTCCTAGGATTTTTCAAACTTTTATAGGAATATTGTCTGGTCGTATTGATTTACCACTCTTCATATATTTAAGAGCCTCTATGACTTCATTCTTTTGAATACGTCAGTAGAAATTGTGGTTTATATACTTTTTTGATGTGGCTAACTCTCTTAAGCTAATACTAACATCTTTATTTTCATTAAAAAGCTTATAAAAATAGTTTTTCTATCTATTTCTTATATCATCATTTACCACTATAATTTTTTCATACTCGTCTTTGATGCATCTAACAGAATTAAGATATTTAGTTTTCTTATCTCCAGTTGTAGCTATATTAAAAATATCTCTTTCACTCTTTTTTAAGTTGAGTTTTCTTATATAAATCCTCCCAAATTTTAGTATTTTGCTTTACTGACGGCCTTTTTCGCATCCTTCTTTGCTTTCTTATAAGCATCTAAAGTTTCACTAGTTTCCTTAGCATAATGTAATTTGTAGCATGCCCTCTTTGCCTTGATTTTATTTTGCACTACTTCACTCCACCACCAAGCTTCTTTGTGTACCAGTACACCTCCCTTAGATTCACCTAACACATCTTTCGTCACTTTTCTAATATGTATAGCCATATTGTTTCACATATCACAAGGTGTACCAACATAATTTCAAGCATCTCCTTAAAGGACTTTCTATTTAAATATATCTTTTTTCTTTCTTTTGAGCTTCCACCATTTAGTCTGAATAACACGATGCACTCTTTTCTTCTTTGTCTATTTTTTTATTTGTAAATCCATAACTAAAAGTCGATATTGGGTGGTTAAGCTTTCTCCTTCAATTACTTTGTAATCTTTACAACTCGCTCTATCTTTTTTTCTACAAATAAAGTAATCAATTTGTGTTTATGATAAACCACTCTTATAAGTAATTAAATGTTCATCTCATTTTCTAAAGATTGTATTGACTATAAAGAGATCAAATGTCATAGCAAAATTTAAAATCTTCCTACCTTCCTCATTTATATCTCCAAAACCAAAGTTTTCATGATTACCTTGATATCCTAATGCCTCTTTATCGACATGTCCATTTAAGTCTCCTCCTAAACAAATCATCTTCCTTTGTGGAATTCTTTGAATCACCTTATCTATCTCTTCCCAAAAAGCTATTTTTATACTATTTTCTAGTCCTACTTGGGATGCGTAAGCACAAACTATATTCAAAACATCTGCTCTTAACACTAATTTCAATATCTTGATTGAGTCCCCATATCATTGTATGTCTACTACACTATCCTTGAAATCTTTATTTATAATAATATCAACTCTGTTTCGAGCCTTTTACTTACCTGACTACCATAATTTAAAACTTTTATCCTCAATCTGCTTTGCTTTTTCTCAAACCTACTTTGTCTCTTGTAAACAAAGAATATGAATCTTTCTCCGAATCATAGTATCTACCACCTACGTCAGCTTATCGGACAATGTTCTGATATTCTATGAACTAATACAAATCTTATTATCTAGGACTAGTTTCCTTACCCTCCACATTCGTTCATATTGAAAATACGGAGATCCTCTTTGTAATTTATTCACTACATTTGGGTGGTAATGTAGTGGGACTAACTTCTTTACTGATACCCATCCATGATGTGGGAACCCTCTCTGAAATTGATTCATTATATCCGGGCAAAAATATAGTAGTTCTTGCTTACTTTTCACTACATTCAGGTTCTGTAATACGTCGCTAGGCAGGAATACCCTAAAGGAATGCATATAATTTGTGTAATCCATGGTATGAGGTGGAGAGTATACCTATACAAAATTTTTAGAATTTTACATAGACTTTAGTATTTCAAAACAAAATACAATGTCCAAAATATTTCAACAAAATGGTCTAGGAAAAAGATATAATAGGACCTTACTGAATATGATAAGGTTTATATTATTAGATGCCTCTCTATCAAGGGTATTTTGGGGAGAAGCAATAAATACAACCATATATATACTAAATAGAGTTTCACATAAGGTTGTATTCTCTATACCATATGAGATGTGGTTTGGAAGAAAACCAAAACCTTGGTCATCTTAGTAGGTGGGATCTATCGTACATGTAAAAATCCTTGATCAGTATAGATATAAGCCAAACAACAAGTCCTTGAGATGTGTATTTATTGGATATCTTAAAGGTTCCAAAGGATATCAATTTTATCATAAGGACTATGGATTAATAGAAAACAAGGATGTTGAATTCTTATAGGATACTAAGAATGACATCCTTGAGAATGATGATAATTGTATTAATGGTCTAGTAAATATTGATCTATGATCATTTGAACCCATAAATAAAGATGATCTCCCTCAACAAACCAAAAAATTAAAATCATAAAAGACTTAGGGTCACACTGTCTTAAAGGATTATGACACTTACCTTGCAGAGTAAGTGTGCAATTCAGTGGATTTAAATGAGTTGATTGATAACTTAACATATCAACATATTATTGACTCATTTGAATCGTCATACTAGAAAAAGGCTATTGATGAGTAAATTGAATCCATTGAGAAAAACTAAGTCTAAGAATTGATTGATTTATCAAAAAAAATGAAAGTCATAGGCTATAAATAGGATATGAAAAAGAAATATATAGTTGATGGGTGTATCGATAAGTTTAAAACAAGGTTGCTTATAAAGAGTTTTTTTGCAAAAGGAGAGATAAATTATATTGAGACATTTTCTTGTTGCTAAATTTGTATCAATAAGGATAATCCTGATAATTTTAGCATATTATGATTTAAATTTATAATAATTAGATGTTAAAACTTCTTTTTTAAATCAAGATTTAGATAAAATTATATATATGCAACAACCCGAAGGATAAAGAGTTAAAGGCAAAGAAGATAAAGTATATAGGTTGAGAAAATCCCTATATGGCCTTAAACAGTCACCTCATCAATGGCATTTGACTTTTCGTAATAACATTCTAGAACTTGGGGTTGTGGCTAATGAACTCGACCACTGTGTATATGTTTAGAACAGTGAGAGTTACTTTGTCATACTATCGTTATATGTAGATGACATATTATTGACTAGGAATGACAATGAGATGATTGTCAAAACTAAGTCATGGTTAAACTCAAGATTCGAAATGAAGGATATGTGAGAGGCATCCTATGTTCTAGGAATAAAGATTTTTATAAACAAAGAATCTAAACTCTTATGCCTAAATCAATAGAGATATATAGGTTATATCCTCAAGAAGTTTAAAATGGGTGAATATTAATCTGCATCTACACTCGTTACAATAGGGTTAAAATTGAGTAAGGTTGATTGTTCCGATGAGGCGGATAACTAGCCTAATGTTCTTTATGCACAAATTATTGGTAGCTTGATGTATACTATGTTGTGTACAAGATCTTATATCAATTTTGTTGTTGGTCTTGTAAGTAGATATCAAAGTAATCTTGGTTGGCAACATTAAATAGTTGTGAAAAGGATTCTAAGATATCTTAAATAAACAAAAGACTTGAAACTATGTTTTCAAGCAGATAAACTAAATGTGGTAGGATACTCATATGCTAACTTTGTTGGGAGCAAAGATAACAACAAATTAGCTTTTGAACAAATATTTTTATTTGGAGGTAGAGTTGTTTTTTGGGCTTATAAGAGACAGGGTTGTGTAACATTGCATACATAAGAAGCCGAGTCTATTGCTTGCATTATGGATAAAACGAGTACCGTTTGGATAAGTCGTTTCATATGTGATTTGAAGTTAGACATAGCTAATGAGTCTGTTGTCATTTATTGTTGCAGCAATTACTCTAATTAAGAGTGGAGATGATAACTTAAAAAGAAAATATATAATGGTTAAGTACCATTATGTTCATGATATGGTTAAGAGAAATGAAATATCCATATCATATATGCCAACTACTGATATATTGGCAGACCACTTGACAAAAGAAATAACGAAAGATCTTTTCTCAAAGTATATTACAAATATGGGTTTGAGATATGTTTAAAGTGTATTAATTTACATGATAATTATTGTTGTGTAGGTAAGAATGTATGGTATACAAAAAACCACACAATAGGCAGAAAACCAAATAGGTATCAATTGCAACTACATTTGTAATCTTAGCTTATGGTATACAAAAAACCACACAATAGGTATCAATTGCAACTACATTTGTAATCATAGTTGGCATGACTTAGGAAAACTCACAAAAGAGGGAGGTAAAACCAGTGTGTCATAAACCTTGACTCAAATGGCAAAGTGGGAGATATATTGCAACCTGATTTGGCCATTTTTTGTAGTGAATCTATGAAAACGGAAGATAGGCCATCTTCCGGTTTTCATGGATACATTACATATAAACGTATATGTTATAAATAAATATATATAGATAACGGCTTGTAACAGAAAGCCCAGACAAGAAAATACAGGAAGAGTAGTCGGAATCCCTCTATAAATACTTAAGGGATTACATAGAAAAATACATGAGAGTACAATGAGAAAAAGAAAGAAATCAAGCCTTCACCTCCTCTTCTAATCTTCTTCATCCTTGTATATGTTTCGGCCCTCCTTCATTCTGATGCATTACTGCTACTGCCAGCAATGAACCTATGGAGAAGAAATCAAGCCTTCACCTTATGGGTGTGCCTTATTTCACAAGAACAAAGGCTACTGATCATGTGATTCTCACAAATATCAATTGTTTCATGAGGTTTAAAATTCAGTCGCAAGTGTCATAAAATCACCATTGCATATGAGACTATGATCATGCAAAACCGAGTTTTCACTAAACCAACCGCGCCAAACAGGATTAGTATTGCTTGGTTGCTGGAGAAACCATTGAGAACCCCCATACTTTAGAACATCATTTTTGTGAACTTAGCAGAGAATGTCAACAGTTGAAAACTTCTTATTTTACAACACAATATGACTTTGCCTAATGAGATGGGTGCATCATTTTCTCAAGCATGAATAGACCCAATTATTGTGGCATCTATTAGGGAACCCAACTTGCGCATGTGAACTTGCAGAAAAAGCAACACACACATAGTATTGCAATGGAAAGTAATCATAACAGATATAAACAGAGGAAGAGAAGAAAAGCAATTGGCACGAATGAATTTACAATCTTGAAACAAATATTATGAGGGAAAGGAAATCGCACACTAAGCACTTATCTCATTGATATGAAAACCACAATGTGAAGCAAATACAAAATGAGAAATATACTTCAACAGAAGCTACTTGTTGTAGAATTTGGTTCAGGAGGCTTATGATTGAATATATTTTGTTTTGCGCCAGAAGAACCTTCTGCAAGGAGGCATGGTGTGTCTAATATATGCAAAACAATTATACAATCAATTTAATGGTAGCTTTTAACGAATGAAACAAATCTCAAGAAGAAATATAGACAAAATTCTCACGTTGGGGTGTTTCATAGTTGTGGGCCTAATGCTCAAATAATATTGTTTCATGATGGATGAAGATTGTGCTTTGGTTCGTTGTCGGCGATGTCAGTGATGTATGAGAATGATGATCGGGCCAGAAATAGGTTCTTCACCTCAGTGACATTGGAAAAGAGAAGAAGATGGATGGATTTCATGGTTACCCACAAACCGCTTTTCGAGGGAAGATTCTAACTCTTTCTCTTTGAATCAATTCATTATGTATTCTCATGTACAATGTATACCTCATAGAAATTTATTTCATGTACAAAAATGTCTGTGACAGAAATGAAGATGTTGAGATGGATGAGTGGTCATACAAGAAAAACCGTATACATAATGAGGTTATTAGAAACAAATTATGAGTGGCACCAATAGAGGATAAAATGAGAGAATATTATTTAAGATAGTTTGTACATACAGAAGAAGAACCTTTAAGAAGGTATGAAAACTAAATTTGAAAAGTATTAAAAGAGGTAGAGGATGACAACAAAAGTGTTGGAAAGAAACAATAAAGAATGATCTAGCTTATTGTGAGTTAATTGCTAATATGATACATAATAGAGTTATGTGAAAACAAAGAATCCATGTAGTTGACCCCGTCTAGTATGGAAAAAGGCTTAGTTGTTGTTGTTGTTATTGTAACGTATACGTTTTCTATGTGTCTACTGCTTTACAACCGAGAATGACAACAATTTAGCGTTACATTTTTCACTTGGCCATTCGAGCCAAGCAATCTGACATGCTTGTTTTTACCTCCCACTTTTATGGCGTTTTCCAAGTTATGTCATCTATGATTGTTGTTACAATCATTACCGTTGTGTGGTTTCTTACCTATACAACAATTACCTTTTAAACATATCTCAAACCCAAATTTGTAAATGCTTTGAGAAAAGATTCTCTATTATACCTTTTGTCAAGGGTCTGCCAACATATGAGATGAATATTTCCTTTCTCATAACCATATCATGAATATAGTGGTATTTAACCATTATATGCTTGCTTTTTAAATTATCAACTCCTCTCTTAATCAGAACAATTGCTGCATTGTTGTCACAATAAATGTCAATTGACTCGTTGGCTATATCCAACTTCAAATCACGAATGAAGTGGCTAATCCAAACGACACTTGTTATAACCATACATCAAGCTACATACTCAACTTCCTATGTATGTAATGCTACACAACCTTGATCATTGATGAGGTGATTTTTTAAGATCATATAGAGATTTTTTCAACCTATATACTTTATCTTTTAGACCTTTAACTCTATATCCTTCGGGTTATTGCATATATATGATTTCATCTAAATCTCAATCTATAAAAGTAGTCTTTATATCTAACTAATGTAAATCCAAATCATAATATACTGATATTGATAGTTTATCCTTATGGATGCAAATTTCACAACTGAACAATATATCTCAACATAATTTATTCTCTCTTTTAGTGAAAATTCCTTTGCAACCAACCTCGCCTTAAACTTGTCGATAGACTCATTGACTTTTTTTTTTCAAAACATATTTACAACATATGACTTTTCTTTCTTTTGACAAATCAGTCAATTCTCAAACTTGGTTTTTCTCAATTTATTCAATTTCCTCATCCATCGCTTTTTCCCACTATGTTGATTCAAATGAGTCAACAGTCAATTGGTATGTCAAGTTATCAATCAGCATATCTAAATCCACTAAGTTACACACTTCCTCTACAAAGTAAGTATGATAATCCTTTAAGTAGGATGATTTGAACATAGGTCTTTTATGTCCACTTAATATTTTAGTTTGATTAAGAAGATCATCTATAGGTTCAAATGATGATAGATTTAGATATATTAGATCACCAACATATTCATCATCATTCTCAATGATGTCATTCTTAGTGTCTTTTAAGAATTTAGCATCATTGCTTTCTACTCCATCGTCCTTATGATAAAACTGATATCCTTTACATCATTTACGATATCGAATAAATATACATCTTAAAGACCTACTATCTACCTTGTCCCTACACTGGTAAAAGATCTTTACATGAGTGATAAATCCCTACCTCTTGAGATGACCTAGGTTTAGTTTTCTTTCAAACAACATCTCATATAGTTTAGATAATATAATTTTACAAGGTACTCTATTGAGTATATATACAACTGTACTTTTTGCTTCTCTCCAAAATACCCTTTGAAGTGAAGCATCTATTAATATAGACTTTGTTATATTCAGTAAGGTCATGTTATATCTTTCTACTACGCCATTCTACTGAGGTTACATGAGCATTATATTTTGCTTTGCTATACCAAAATCTTTACAAAATTCTAAAAATTCAACACAAGTGTATTTTCTACCTCCATCTGATCTCAAGATTTTAGTTGTATGTTCAAGTTGATTTTCAACATCCTGCTTCTATTTTTTGAATACTTTAAGTGCCTTAGATATATTTATATATATCTCAAGTAATAATCTATAAAGGTTATAAAATAAACATTTTCTTGATGCGATCTTACTCTAAAAGGTCCACATAAATACGTGTAAATGATTTTGAACAAGGTTGTTACCTTTGTTATTTCCTTAGAAAATGCTTTCCTTGTCATTTTACTTGTATACAAGCTACATACTTACTAAAAATATTTTCTCAAAATTCTCGCAATAAGTTAAAGTCAGATATCTTTCTCAACTTTTTTAGACTTATATGCATTAGGTGTTTATGTCACACATTTACATCAACATAAAAGACACTATCAATATAAGCACAAGAATCATCATTTGTATTCAATTTGAACAATCTTTGTTCATCATTGAACAATCTAAAAAATGCTACCCTTCCATGCTGCCTCATGATTACCTTACGAGGGACAAGTCTTACTTTAAAACCTTCTTGACAAAGGTAGAACTGAAACCAAATTGTGCTTTATTAATGACATAATTAATACATCAGTTAGCACAACCGGTATGCCTTCTAGATATATTCTGAGAACATCTAAGAAGCGGATTCTTATGATTTCTTAAAAGTTTGACCCATTTTTCTACAATTGAAGCACTTGACCTTAGAAGTGGTTTTTGACGATTTCTTAAAAGTTTGACCGACTTTCTTTTTATTCTTGTCAAACTTCTTGTTTGGTTTATTCTTTCTCTTATTTGGTTTGGAGCTTCGTCGTATCTCAGCTTTAGCTATTAGCATTTTATTCTTCTTGTTTCTATTCATGTGCTCTTGTTCAATTGTTAGTTTAAGGAGTAACTTAGAAAGGTTTGGTTCAACTCCTAATCTAAGGGTTGTGGCAATCATGTTTCATGACGATAGAAGATTGTTTAATCTAGTGGATATTTGTATAGCCTCAAAGATTATCGATTTTGTTACAGTTAAGTCTTTTGCCATTACTAACATTTAGTTCACATTTCTACAACATTATCTCCTTTCATTTTATAGAAGTTGTACTTTTGTAGTAACACTTGAACATGTAACTTTGACATAGTATCATATGTAGTTGTTATTGAATCAAACAATTCTTTGACAAATATCCTAATGAGATCATCCTCCATATATGTCACCATTATGGTTCTTGCTTTTGTATCATCTCTAAGAAATATTTTTTACATCTCCTTTTCTTCTTCTACTGCATTGGGAGTAGGCGAAAGGATTGTTTCCCTTAATACACTTCCTTTTCTTCTCTTGTTGCATTTGATGTAGGGAGTAGAACTTTTTCTATTAGAATATAATTTACACCTTCATGTGTAAGTGCCAAAGGGATACGTCTTTTCTTTATTTGGAAATTTAAACCGTTTAACTTTTTTATTTTTGTCAACTCCGATACACAAATTCTTGAGTTCATTTCGTATTTGTTTGGCAAAAATAACAAGATGGTATAGAAAAAAGAAACTACCAACATTCAACAAAGATATTAGATAACGAATAGCTGACCAATGAACGCAATTTACAAAATATCCAGGTATTGAACTAGAAATATCCCTAGGTACCTTAAAGTGATTTCAATTTATACTTAGATATCAATTGAAAATACTCTTAATTTGATTTTGTTATTTCATAATCAACCTACGGACAAAACTATAATTTTTTCCTTATATCTTGTCATTGTAATTTCCGAAAAAATTTAGGGGTAAACTATGAATTTTTTCCTTCTATCCATTTTTACAATTTTTCAAAAAGACTTGGGCAAAATAGTAAAATGGCACATAGTTTTTCTATAAGATTCGCAACTGATCAAGGGCAATATAATAATTTTATCCCTTAATTTATTCTTAAACATAGGGATAATATTGTCTTTTTATAAATTGGCATACCTGTGAAATTATGCTCTTCTAGAGGCAACAATGTAATTTCAAAGGTCAATATTTCATAATTTTCGTAAACTGCTAGTGGACAATTTTGTCTTTTTGTCTATAAAGGGAAAACCCATCTTTTTACTTTAAAATATCTAGACTCTTTTGTAATTTTGGTAGTGACAATTTTGTAAAAAATAAAAAAGACTAAGGGCATAACAAACTTTTCAGTCCATTGCCCGAGGCGGTTTTCTTAAAATTGCCGACGGTTTTAGAAAACCCTATTTTTACTGCTCATGATTTTCAGAAACTGTTGGGCAGTTTTCAAACCTTCATGTAGAGAGAGAAAAGAGGCCTTTTTTTGTGCCTTTTGAGCCTCTTTAGGAAAGAGAGAGATACAACGGGAGAGTAAGAGAGGAGAAGAGAGGTACAACGGGAGAGAGGAAGAGAGAGGGAGAAGAAGAGGAGGATTCTTTGCTCCATCACTCCGGTGTTCTACCTTTGGGCCTTTCTAACCGCCTTTGGGCTTCTTTATTTTTCGCCTTTAGGCTTCTCCCTATTTTTCTCTTTTTGGGCCTCTGGCTTCTCTACTCTTTGCCTTTTGGGTTGTTGGCTTCTCTATTCTCCGCCTTTTAGGCCTCTATGTTTTTCACCTTTGGCTTCTCTATTCTTTGCTTTTTGGGCCTCTTTGCTTATATTGCCTTGCCTTGATCTATCTCACCATTTTTCTATCCTATTTGCCAAAAAAAATGTACGACGACCTCTCTCCTCTGCCCTATATTATTTTTTTATGATGTATTATTTTACATGTTTTCGTAGGTTACTATAGATGTAAAAATTTACTCCAAAGTCTATGTAGAGACTTAAAATAATCTTTCACACACTATGTTGTGCGTGAGCATGCCACTAGTTTCACTTAAACTAACAAAGTTGTATTTTTTAACTTCGTGTAGCGATTGTGGGGAAGCGAGATCTTTTCGTCTTAGGCTTTCTTGAACCGACACTGAAGGGTTAGCCTACACACTTTGAATATTAATTTGAATAAGGTGTGTATTTCCAAAATTCACTTTAGAGAGAATTTGAATAAACCAAAACGTGCACTTTATCTAAGAAAGGAAAACTTTCCAAGTTTTGAAAAATAGAAACTGGTTCTGTTTCTAGAGCTTATTTTCAGATTTATTTTAAACAGTTTTGCGATCTCCAAAGATCTCGGAGTTATTTTTATTTTATTTTTGTGTTTTGTGATTATAAAGAATTAAATCTAAGAAGTGACTTTACTTAAGCATTCGAAACTAATTTGTTACAGAAATATAAAGGTTTAAAGAAACATTTGTATTTCAGTGTACAAAGTCTGAATTTTATGAATTTAGTCTTGTTAGAAAGATATGGATGTTAGCTTTTCAATGAGACTAGTTTCAATAGATTTGGTTCACTGCAAACAAATTTATGGGATAATTACCTAACCTCTATTGCAGAAAACACAGATTGGACAAACTTGGTTTTGAATTTGTCCGATCTTCCCCAATTTTAATTACGTGGCTGCATGACCCTAAAATTCATGAAACTTTTATCATATGTGGGCTTGTGTGTGAGGATTCAGTGAGATTTTAGATTATTTGGAGGAGAGAGACGGAAATGAAAAATAAAATATCAGACATATGCAGTATGTTGAAAACAGATTTCTGTGCTTTAAAACATACGTGAATGCATTCGTCCGAAATTAAAAGACTAATCACATCAAATTTAAAGTAAATGACTGAAGGAAAATGAATTGAAATATGTTTATAGCTTAAGTATAGAGGGGATTAGAAGATATGAGAGGATATATCATATAGAGAGGTAGGAGAAACTTGAAATCAAACATGTAGAATGAGTGAATGTAAGATAATGAAATGGACAACATTACTACACTATTACATCATGGGGGGAGACAAATGCTCCATTAATGCAACCCCTTTGAATTGAATGGGAATAAGGAGAGATTGAAGTAAGTAAGATTGAGAATAAAACCTTGCAATTGGCCCTTAGTGGGCGTCGGCTCCTTTCTTCCTTCTCTCATTTTTCTTCCTCTCTCTCTCTCTTTCTTTCCCTCTCTTCCTCTCTCTCTTACTACAGCTCTCCCTCTTTCTCCTAGACTCTCTCCACTCTTCCTTCAATGCTTAAAAACAACCCCCAAGGTACCTTTTTATAGGTTTTGGTGGATCTCGAATTAGTTCTTTAGTTGGGTCTTTTTGGAGCCTAAGTCTTGATCCAATCTCTTGGCTGGCCACATGGCTTCATGTGGGACTCTTGGTGGTCTCTCTTGGTCAAAGTAAGCCTAGCCCTATGTGGCTAGGTCATCCAAGTGGTTTGGTCTAGCATGATATGGTAAAGTGCCTTTGAATATGGTACAGCTAAGCTTGATTTGGTGCAACCAACTACTTTCAATTTGGGGCAGTCTTTTGTGTCATATTTGATGGAGTCGTGGCTTCGCTTGATCCATGTCTTTGGTCCTCATTTGATGGATGAGATCGGTCCTTTCACTCTTGTTTTGTTTTGAGATCGAATTGGGATGCTTCACTCGATTTCACTTTGATTTGATTCGTAGTTTTCTTCTTCAATTGGACTTGAATCCTGTGCTTGATTTCAGATTCATGATTTTAAATATTTCTTTTGATTATTTAAAACCATTTCATTTAAGATATATTTGAAAACATTGAGTTTTATCGAAATCTTCAAATATTTTTTTTGAAAACGACTGAGTTACATTCTTAGTGTTTGTTTGTACGGGTAACATACTTTCACTCCGTGAGTTAATCTTTACCGTTTCAACCACTTTAACCCTTTGTTGGGTGTAGGGTGTCGGACCACTTTAACCTTTTCGATAGGTGTAGGGTTTCGAACCTCTTTAACCCTTGGGTGTATGATTTCGAACCGCTTTAACCCTTTGATGGGTGTAGGGTCCCGAAGTAGGACTATCCTTAATCAGGCGAGTTTTTTATGCCTGATTTGAATTTGATTTGAATTTTAAAGGTTTTTGGTAAATTTGACATTTTGCAAACATTTTTGGGTTTGGTTCCCAATGTCTTATTTTCATTTATTTCTTTGAAGAAAATTATTTGAAACCATCATTTCTTTAAAGGAAATCATTTGAAAATGCAGTCATGCCAATTTGGGCTTGAGGGCAAAGTAGTTATTTTTTTAGCTCTTTGTCAAAATTAGATTTTTTTGAGAGGGCTACCATTTATACTTATTTTGAGGCTGCCACGAAATTTTTGTGCATAAATGAGTTCGTTTAAGGTATCTTTATTTGAAAAACCCTTAAAAGACTCAAAACCATAATTTTTTCTTGAAAAGGCAAAATTTCTAAATTCAAATGTTTTAAGAAAAATTTTGGGTGTTTACAATTACAAATGAACCTGACCTGGTTCGTTGTCGGCGATATTAGTGATGCAGTAGAACGATGATCGGGACATAAATAGGTTTCTCACCTCACTCAGATTGGGAAAGAGAAGAATATGGATGGCTTTCACTGTTACCCATAGACGACTTCTTACAACGCGTATATTTTCTTTGCGTGTACATATTTACAACCGAGAATAGCTACAATTTGACATTACATTTGAGACGAATCAGACCTCGATGTAAAATAATTGAAGCTCTAAGCCTCCTTAGCAAGGCTTCTCTATGGGAAAGAAGAGCTTGTTTCAAAGTCAAACACAGCAGGATCATCTCTAAGACCTACGCAAGCCAAATACCTCAACAATTTGTTTCACTGCATGATGTGACAAAAGGTGTTTTGTAGAAAATAAAATTAGTTCCTGGTAAGCGCACGGAAAAGTTCAAAAGCTTTACAACTTTGTTGTTTTCATCATGGCATCTATCATTTATTGAAGTAATCAGAGCATTAGCTCAGCAGTAGGGCTCTCTGACACCCACTCACAGGTGGCGAGTTGGAGGTGCCAAACATGCTGTGTATGCGCGTGTGCACGTGCGTGTTAGGCCTTGGCCTCCCCTTGTAGCCCAAAGATGACAAAAAGAGTAAAATTTTAGAACATCTGCTATAATCTATGGACAAAGAGACAACTAATTTTCTTTTCAAACGACAAACATAAGTTAGGCAGAAACCCCAGCCCAATGTCAACTGCGGCACCCAATTCATGACCTTCAACTCAAAAGCTTTTGAAAGAACTACATAACCAGGTGAGACACCCCTTGGGGCAACATGAATGCCAACTAGCATACGTCACAGAGAACTTTGAAACCTAAAGCAAGAATCCTTTTCTACAGTGAAGAAGCTGAGTAGCAGAAAATAAGCAACTCGTAGATATGACCTTAAGAACAAGCTCATCAAAGCACTGTTCTACGTTAATCATTGTTTTCGCGCTACATTCAAGAAAGAGGCATCCATGTTCCCTTGCAAACTCGACCGCTTCTTTGTTAGTCACGACCCTTTCACTTTCCTGTGGAGCAAGAAATTTTTTGGATCAGCAAGATCTGCTGCATGGGTTCAAGGCAAAATATGAAGTAGAACTGTTATGTACCCAAAACATTAAATAAGCTTTCCTGTTGGTATGGATGTGAAGATGCAAGCAAAATTCGAAAGAGAAAAGGTTTTACGAATGACAGATTGATAATATCTCATAATATTAAAATAAAATGACAGCTTTCACGCGACAATGATGTGACCTGCCGAATGTCTCCTTGACTCAATCCGGACCAGCCACCTGCTAGCGGATTTCTTGAAGATCAAGGTGATGTCCACATACCACCTTGCAAAACGGATCCGAAGGAGGACCAGTTGGGAATGACTCTGACCCAAATGCGATCTGTCCTGAAGATGTGGGTCAACGATGAATTGGTTTGTTGACATGGTGTCCCGAGAGCTGGTCTGTCCCCCCATTGGATGCTTTGCGATCAGTTCATGTTTTGATTCCGGTTTATTTATGAAATTGTTTTCTTTGTTCTCTCTCTCTCTCTCTCTCTCTCTCTCTCTCTCTCTCTCTCTCTCTCTCTTATCAATTGAAAACCTAATTTCTTCACAACCACCATAGCCACTGCTCAGCTGGTTGTTACCGCCACATTTGGCCATTTCAATCAACCATCTCGCCACCGCTAGAAGCTGCAAATCATCGTATTCAAGCACCGGCCCGAGCCCGTCCCGTCCAATATCACATTCCTTGTGTGTTCGTATCCACGAATACATGCATATATTGGTCAAGGTTTTCCCGGACTGATCAAGCATAATCTTCGAACATCAAAGATCGATTTTTTATGCGTCAGCCTCAAAATGTATTACCTGATATGACAACAGATTTGATCAAGGTGTCTTCTTAACTTTTGAGAGATACTGATTTTTAGAAGCCTCTATAGAATTATTTGCAGTTGTGTTCTCCTTTAATCCCGGTATTGAGGCAATGCCAAGAATGTTTGGATACTGTGCTATGTTGTGTTTTATTTTGTTATAAGATCCTGCAAATGGAAGTTTCCATATGAGATGTAAATTTTGTTGGGTACGATACAAAAGCCATTACTCCTGAATCTGTAAGTAATCAAGGTGGCAACTTTCAGCCCTGATAACATATAAAACCATTTTCAAAACAATGTCTTTTCTTTATTAAAAAGGACAAAAATCCCGCAACCATTTTTGTATAGGCTAAAACGGAAAGACCAAAAAAACTTAAGAAAATATTTTAAAAAAACGATTTGTTTCTTTATGTGTGTCACAACATTACACAAATACTTCCCTCCATTCGACTACTTCAATCGTTTTCATAATCATGTAAAATAATGGCTGAGCATAAAAGATTAATGTCATACAAAATGTATGATCTCTGAGGGTGAATTCCGTTGCTTCTGAGAGATGTTAGATGGATTTCAATTTATTTGGGTATCATTAAATGACTTACAATACCATAAGATGACTATTCAAAGTAATGCCGATGAATATATTTGGATAAGAAAGCTTCTAAACAAAATCTTCAACCAAGTCTTCATCTACCATATCAACAAAGACACCCCATCGTCCAAGATCGACCAGTACAACCTTAGGTAGCTTTTCAGCAGGTGAAGATGCATGACCTATTAGAATGCTGCAAGAACATTCTTAACAAATTGCTCATCAATCAGGATGTCCATGATAGCTGACCCTAGTTTTGAGAAAACCATAAAGTATTCTGTGTTGCTCCAAAACATCCGAAAATGATGAAAGATTTGCTTCTTTAGTTTCCCATGGTTTAAGAAGCATTAAAAAGAGAGTTTTCTACAAGGAGATATGCCCCCAAAGCCGACCATGTCAAGGAGATTCAGAACCAAACCAGGCTGTTGATAGACTCATGCTGGTGAAGAAAATTCCATGAAAAATCATGGAAGATGCCAAAAGTTCTGAAAGCTCTGCAGAAAGAAGCCTCTACATGCGATGACCAGAAAATAACTTGATTTCCAAGGTATCAGAAATTCTTGTAGAACTTGAGAAAGTTTCAGGATCCTACTTGACAAAAATCTCCACCCAAATGAGGAATTAAACGAGCCTAAAAGATTTAACTAGGGAAATTACATAAAGTCGAGAGACCGTGACAATCGAAATCATGAATTTTGGAATTATGGTTGAGGAGCACAATCATGCAGTCTTTGCAGAAAATGCTGAAAACATGATTATATTGTTGAAAGTTTCTCTCTTCTCCAGCTGATTTTTCTCATGAAATTTCATGAGAAGCACTTTCTAAATTTCAAAGGAATATTTTTTCAAGATTTTACATCTTCAGCATGATATAATAATCAAAGTATCCCACTGTCCTGGAATTTTATGTGCAGAAAGTTTTCAATTGAAGTTCATATATAAATGTGATCATGATTACCTCATGCCATGATCCATTCTAGTAACTATAAACTATTTCGATATTAAGAAGCATACGATTTATCATGAGTCAAAATCCTCTTGATATGAACAACTCACGATAGACAAAGTGAAACCAACTGGAGTAGAATTTTTTGTAGGTGAAATTTTTTCTAGAAGTAAACTTGACCCATGTGGGGAAAAATTTCCCATATATTCTATCTAAAAATTCTGAAATTTCACAACCAGATATCCCATCAAATAAGCTCTCTAATGCAACCAAAATGTCGTCAATTAGAGATTAAAACAATGAGATATGACAAATTACTCTCGAGGGGTCAAGCAATCTTCTAACATAAACTTGGACAATAAAATCAAAACTCAAAAGTTTCACTCACATGATTTGGAGGGTATCTTGCATTTAGTGCTTATACATCTTGTCTATAGGTCCTAAAATGTATTGAACAAGTTGTTAGTACGATGAAATTAATTCAGCGAGACTATCTACTGAAGCCCGACCATGATGTTGAAGCTTTCCTATTTTGCCCTTATTATAGCCAAATATATGACCCCATACATCAAATGATTCTTCATTAATTTAACTTAACCTATGTTGCAGATCACATGCAAATTGTGATGTCTGCATTTAGATATTCTATACGCACGAGTTTTAAGGCAATATCATATACTTCAATTTAGGCACATGATTTTGAGTGGTTGGATCCAGCTTATCTGAAGGGTTAATGGTGATTGAAGTGCACGCAAAAGGATCCAGTAATGCATATGATATACACAGACACATAGTTGACCATCTAACAACTACAAAATCATGGCTATGCACTCCAAGGATTTATGCAAAATAAAGAAAAACCAAATAAAAAAGAGTAGATGATGCACATAACAGCCAATATGCAACACAGACAAAAATTTCAAGTATGTGTACATCTAATACCTGCATAATCTTAAGCACTCCACAGATTTAAACAGAAGAAGGGGAAAAGCAGAAAATGAAAAGGATAGATACACATGATGACCAAAAGTATTCTTTTCCTTCTCATCACTATTACCAATGTCAACATTGTTTCCAACAAGCATATTGATTATATTGATTAGTATATGTTGGCATTACGTGGCAGAAGATCAAAAGTCTCAAAGAGAAGAGACACCTGTCTCTTAAAGGGATGAGACGAGCCCATATATCTGAAAGGTCTGTAAATGTTTCACGCGTTGTGACATCATGAAGCAGTAAATTTTTAAAAAAGAGTACAACAGGAATTTAGAAATAACTCGATCCGATGAATAAGGCTTGCATTGATAATCCGTGAACTGATACGAATAAGTGGTTTATAAAGCGTTTTTAAATGTAGTAAGGTTCTGCTTGGGATCCCTGCAACAGGAAAACAGCAAATCAGATGCTTTTACGAGAAACCTAAATCCTTGTTTTGGTAACAGCTACCTCCCATTGATGATCCTAGCGACTCGGGACTAAGTCTCATGTTCTATCATGAAAAACATGGCCATCCAATATTCTATCTAAAATTTATCCAGTAACAGAATTTTCAATTAAATAGTCATTTATGTATGTCACAAGGCTGTGGCGTCGTGATTTCCAAAAATTTTGAGTACAGGGGCATGGCTTTATATTGTAAATGTGTAATGTCTTTCGGTACATCAATAATTGATGCGATAATATATTAAATGTAAAATATAAAAGATAGAGATATTTACGAAAGATTATGTACCCAAAGATGCATTAAAGAAAAATATATTATAAATAAAATGTTTCATTGTACTTTAAATATTTTATTAGTATATAAGAAAGAAAAAGTCAGAGCTTAAAAGTTTAAACCAGAAAAGAGTGGTTATTTTTTCGCTCTCTTGTCCTTTACCTAATTTCCCTTCTTCTTCTTGACTCTGGTTTACTTTTTTATCAGACAGTCGGTTCTTAACTGGAACCCAACCAGATTAGAAACTGTTTGGACCCAGAACCGAGTTCTACCCGGTCCTATTCTGGTTTCACCCTTTAGCAAATTGGAAACAGATCCAAACCGAAATTGACGGTTTCAAGCCACTGGTTTTGGTATTCTTAAACAAAACACAAATTTCTTTAATAAAATTTTCGGTTTTGAACAGTTACAGTTCCAGGTTATGGGTGAACCGGAACTGATAGTTTAGAGATATCAAGTCTTATCTGTCCCACCTACCCTCTCTCTTCACTGGTCCCTCATCTCTCTCTCTCTCTCTCTCTCTCTCTCTCTCTCTCTCTCTCTCTCTCTCTCTCTCCTGTAGTCATCTATAGGATGGCTATCAACAGCGTTCTCAATGAGCGACCAACTTTGCCGTGCCGGACGCTGCACTGCACCCACACCACAGTTGCACCCGTCTCTTGAGATACAGCCCCTCTTTGCTGTGTCTATGTGACAAGGTCATTTAAGCTAGAAATGTAGCAGCAAATGTTGATTCACTGTTAGGCATGTGTACATAACATAGACACAGAGAAATGGTTAGACAGTGCCATAAGCTGACACAGGTGTGACACGAGTGAAGATGGGCATACGTGTCTAACATGGCAAAAATCAATGGTCTATGGTCTATCGTAATAAAAAAACATATATGGCATTATAATTTATATATTATATTCTATGTATTCTAATACACATATATAAATATATCCCTGCAACCAAGTCTTTCTAGATTCTAGATTCAACTTCATGCAACCAACCTAATTGCAAAATTGCAACTTCATGCTTTCACGTACTTCACCTCAATTTGCCTGGATTCCAATAGGTTCATGTTAAACCTCGTTATCCAAGCAAGGCATAAACAAAGATGAGGTTATTTCTGGATTCTCAGGTAATTTACAAGATCTTTTTTATGATTTCTTTTTATTGTTTGCACACTTCTTGCTTTCACATATTCTATCTCAGTTCAACTATATTCTTGCTTTCCAGCATTTCAGCATGTTTTATAGTCATAGTTTTATATGCACCAAATGTTTCGGAGCACCACCATTTGAAACAATTCAGATTCATTTAGGCTCATGTCGTATTAACCTGTTCAGTATAATTAATATAATTTTGGCTTGAAATATCCAATACAATAGGATATGAAGTTCGATGCAAAAATGCATGATAAGATCACCGTAAGAACTTATAGCCATATCTTATTTTCTTATCATACATCAGGGGTTGCAATTTTAGACACAACAAGATAACAAAATGAAGACAACCTCTACCATTTGGTGCAAACGTGCAATTTGAGTAACCAAAGTCCTTAAATTATGATTAACACCAACAACTAAAAGTTTCTTAAATTTTACTATTTTGGCTTCTGACATCATTTTCATGAGTTTTCATCGTCAACAACTAAGCCTTTTCCAATACATAAGCTAGATATTTTTTTATTATTTCCTTCCAATACTTTTATGGTCTTCCTTTTCTTATTTTAACATTTTCACAATCTATTGTTATACCTTCTTACCGAAGCTTCCTTTTATCACCTTTCTACGTGTATAAATCATCTTAAATGATTTTCCCTCATTTTATTATGTATTGGTGTTACTCTCAACTTATTTCTAATAACCTTATTATATATACGGTCTTTCTTTTTGTGATCACTCATCCATCTCATAACCATATAACATAGCGGGTTTAATTGTTCTTCCATAATATTTACCTTTAAACTTTAATCGTATCTTAATACGTGATGTACCTCTTCATTTTAATCAGCATCCACTAATTTTATACATAACATCTCCATAATTTTTTCCATCGATATGAAAAGTGACCGAGGTAATTAAAACTTTTCTTATGAAAGATGAATGTATGCTTTGTGTCTTTCACAAGTCTTAATGCTATAATTAAAAGATTAAATAGGCATATTTTTCTTGAAATTACTCTTTTGTTTGTTGTATACGTAGACAATGTAAATTGAATATTTTTTGCTTAAAAACTTAATATCAAAAGTTTACTACGAAAATGATAATCAAGACCTTTCAACAGTAGGAACCGATTCTAAACGGAGAAGCAAGACCTTTCTAATTTGAAAATGATAATCAAGGATATGTCAATAGAAAGACAAAAATATAATGATAAGCGAACACATAGTTAAACAGGATACAAAGAGAATTGACCTAAAAACTGAGCATGAAGCAGCTAGATAGAGAAGGAATTATAATATGAAATATATTGAAAATAAGTATGAAATAGTATTCTAAGTAATTAAATGTGTTATCTTTGATATAAAAGTTTACAAATCATAGTTTAAATTAAATGTAAGGCAGAATAATAGAAAATTAGAATAAGAGGATGGAGAAAACAATGTAAGAGACAGAAAGAACCAATTTCTTGCAATGTCAACAATCGGGAAATTTACCTTTCAACAGTGGTCTCTACAAAATTGATTAGTTTGTTGGCTTGCTTGCTTTTGGGTCCCCAAATGAGATATGCATCTTCGTCCCGTCAAGGTTAAGCCTCAACCCCTTTTCGTCCACCAATTAAGGCAACATTTATTCAACAGAGAACGCTCATGAATTCAAAACTAAAGAAACTCAAAACAAGAACCAAATTGGGACCAAAGAACCTCAAACTAGTTTTATCCAAACATGTTTGATTACAGATAAACCAATTAAAACTTATGGTTCCAATTAAACTAGAAACTAGAACCATAATTGTAAACACCCAGAAATTTTCTAAAAAAAATTGATCTTTTAGAATTTCTGTCTTTTTGAACAAAATTCATTTTATATCTTATTCTAAAAGATCAATTTTTTTTAGAAAATTTCTGGGTGTTTACAATTATGGTTCTAGTTTCTAGTTTAATTGGAACCATAAGTTTTAATTGGTTTATCTGTAATCAAACATGTTTGGATAAAACTAGTTTGAGGTTCTTTGGTCCCAATTTGGTTCTTGTTTTGAGTTTCTTTAGTTTTGAATTCATGAGATCAATTTGACAATTATGACAAATTGACAAGATTTCATAACAGCTTCAAAATAAGGATATATTGCATCCTTCTAAAAAAAATCCAATTTGACAAAAGCTTAAAAAACTAACTACTTTGCCCTCAAGAACAAATTGACAAGATTCTGTTTTTTCAAATGATTGCTCTCAAAGAAAGAATGGTTTCAAACAATTTTTCAAGAAAACAAATGAAAATGAGACATTGGGAACCAAACCCACAAAGTTTGCAAAATGTCAAAATTACAAAAACCTTTGAAATTCAAAAACAAATCAAATCCAAATCAGACCTCAAAAACTCGCTTGATTGAAAATAATCCTATTCCGGGACCCTACACTCATCAAAAGGTTAAAGCGGTCTGAGACTCTACACCCAAGGGTTAAAGTACTTCGAGACCCTACACCCATCAAAAATGTTAAAGTGGTCTGACACCCTACATCTAACAAATGGTTAAAGTGGTTGAAATAGTAAAGACTAACTCACGGAAAGAAAGAAGGTCACACATGCAAACAAACACTGGTAATGAGACTCAGTTGTTTTCTAAAAAGAATATTTGAAGATTTCGTTAAAACTCAATATTTTCAAATATATCTCAAATGAAAAAGTTTCAAATTAACAAAAAAAAAGATATTTGAAACCATAAATCTTAACTAAAAAGAGAATCAAGCAAAGCAGAATTCCTAAAAGCTAAGATGAAAATAGGAGAGCCTTGAAGAAATGAAGGTCCTCCAACAAATGGATCAAATTAAATCCAACTCAAGTCAAATTGGACGACACATGAAACTAGTCCACACCCAAAAACAAGTGAAATGCAAATTTAATAAGTCAAAGGGTACACCAAACCGACCAACACATATCAAGATCAAGGTCGAGTCAAAAGTTGCACCAAGAAGGACAAGTGATCAAGTCACGGGCTACATCAAGCTAAGAAGAGTCAAAGTCAAAGCTAAAAGGGCTAAGTCAAAGGCCCATTCATGCATCGAGTAGTAGGTTGCAAGCCACACCAAGCACCAACCAAATCGAGCCAAGCAAAGGGGAATGATGCATCACTCCTAGCTAAGGGTAAGCCATCAAACCGCACCAAGCTTGGGTGGGTTGCATCAAGGCTCATCCTTAACCAAAATGGGGATCATCCACGTGCTCTCGTGTGAGTCATGTAACCAGCACATTTTCAAAGTGGATTTCGATCAAAATTGAGCCAAACTACTTCTAAGCTCCAACCCATAGAAGGCCCTAGAGGTCGCTCTCGAAATCTATAAATAAGGGTCTTAGGGGGGCTGGTGTAGGAGAGGCAAAGTGAGGAAAACCCAAAGAAAAATTAAAGAAGAAAATTCTCAACAAAGAGAGAGAGAGGAGAGAAAGAAGGAGGAGTTCCCCAAGAGTGGAGGTGTTGCTCCCAAGACGTCGGTCTCCAAGCCATCTCAAGGTCTTCAATCATGGTTGATTTTCTTCTCTTCTCTTTTTTTTCTTCAATTCAATTTAATTCATGTTGCAATTAAGGAGCATTTGCCTCCAAATCATTGTAATATTTGAGGAAAGGTGTTGCAAAATTTTATCTAAGAGCAAAGGTAAAATCACCTATCAATTGTTTGATTTGTAGTTACATCTATCTCAATATACATTATATACCTTATACTATCTAATCTCTTCTATATTTAAGCTATATGATAATTTCCTTTAATTATTGCACTTCCTCTCTTATAAAATAAATTTTTTAACCAAAAATTTCTTTGGATGATCATGTAAACTATTAAAGATCAATCAGATGCATTCATTAGACTCTTAAAACAGAAAACTTTGTTTTTAGCATTTTGTATCCTTCTGATCATTGATTTTTTTAGACCGAATCCGTAAACATAAAATTTTTAAAATCGGTACATAGTTCAATCACACATAGGTAAAATTTTTAAAAAATTTAGACGTGAGTAAAGTCATGAATAAAATTAGAAAAACTGAACAAGAATCGAGACAAAACCTGTCTACACTGTACATCTTACAACAAAGCTTAGGTAAAGTCTCTTAACTCTCTCTATAGTGATCCAAAATCTCTGAAAATAGTCTTGTTAGAAATCTTATTTATATAGCTTTCCAACGAGATCACTTTCATAAAATTTCAACACATACGCACAGAGATACAGGTGTTTCTTTAGGCATCTATATTTCTATCATACAGTTTATCTTGAGTTTTAAGATCGGAACATTAACGGATTTAATTATGTTCATCCTTAAAAAGAATCCCAATAAACTCCACGCATGAACCTATCTTAGCTAAAATTTTCAAGATTTTTAAAGATGTAAAAAATACTAAAAAAATTAGAAACATCTGTTGTTGGAAAAAGAACTATTTCTGTTTTTCAGATTTCAACCTAAAACTTTATTAATGGAAAACATCACACGATTTTGAAAAGGCTTTTTTATTCAAGATTTATTTTGAAAACTTACCGGAATCATAACACAATTTTCCAAGCGTCTAGGCTGACCCTTGAGCATCGGTTCAAGAAAGCTTATGTTGAAAAGAACTCACTTACCCGCAATCATTGTATAAGTTAGAAATCATCTTTGCTACTTTAAGTAAACTAGCTAGTACGCTCACGCACGACGTAGTTTGTGGATTTGATTTCAAGTCTATATAAACTTCAGAGTAAAATTTCACATTTACTATAATGAAACCGGTTTGAGGCAGTTTGAGGTTATGATTTTCAACCAACTAGTTCCGGAGTGGTTTTAGTTTGAGTCAGGAATTGATACTTTATTAAAAAACTTAAAATTAAAAAAAAAACTTTAAAATGTCAGAACTGACATTTGAAACTATCATTTTTAGTTTTATAAGAGGTAAAACTTGAACCTTACCAAGTGGTATGCAGTTTTGGACCCAGTTTTGGTTTCATCAGGTTATATATTCAATCAGCTCCTAACCTAGTTCGATTCTGATTGAAACCGTAGGATTATTTAAGAACTAATCATATCTAGTTTTACCTATTGGTAGGGTGTTTATAATTCAGTTTTATCCCTAATATCAAAGCATGTCAATAAAGGCAAAACTTAGTTTTTATAGAAGTAAATCAAACAATTTAGTTTATTAAACCAAATCAAATAAAGTCATCGATTTCTCTTTAGTATTTATTTTTCTTTCAAACCATAATTATATATATTTTATATTATAAATTAATATGTAAGTGTTGTATTTTATAACTAATAACAAAAAACAAACAACACCATGTCAAAATAGACAAATTGACAAAGTTACATAAAGTGTAAACAAAAAGTAATTTTAAATTGCTTTAGTATTTTCAAAGAAAAACGTAAAGGTTTATAAAGTATGACATGATTTAAACTTGTTTTATAAATCTTATTTTGGAGAAAGCCTTACGCATAAGGTTTACGTGTTTGTAATTTAAATTATTTTTATTATTATAATTTAAAACTTTGCTCTGATACCTTACAGTTTTTATATGTGATGACGGTAGTATTATTGAATATACTTTTTATTATCAAAAAATATATATTATCATTAATATAAAAATTATACTTTTTTTCTTTATCATTCGTACTCAATGAGATATTTCACATATATCTCTTACATATAGGATACGCAATAAGGTATGTGTCTTATACTCCTAAGGCATGTGTCTCCCCTACATAGGAGATACACTTATAATGTGTCTCTTCTGCAAAAGAAATGCACCGAAACGTTTTATCTCTTCTTCTTTTTTATAAAAATAAAAAAAAATCACAAAGAAACTGATAGGGAAGTGAGACAATGACGAGCTTCGATGGTATGAAAGAGCAGAAAGAGTGAGGAGAGATGGTAGGGGGAAAAGATGGGGATAACGACAAACGAATATTGATGGCAAGAGAGGAGAAAAAGGTGGTGGGCTTTGCGTCGATCAGATTTAATTTGATTTAGAGTTATGTGAATTTAAATTCAAATTAATTGGAATCTACATTAATATCAATTAATATAAAGGCATCATATTTGGTGTGTCCAAGAAAGATTATGCTCACAAGGATTGAGCTAGCAACCCTTCTGTAAACACCCAAAAATCTCACGATTTTCTCAAATATGCCTGGTTTCACAAAAGCAGCATCAAAGGGCTATTTTGAGTCTGCAAACCTAGGAGCCTTCTAGACAACCCTGTACATATTTTGAACCTGTATATATGTTTTAAAACTTTATACATATAGTTTTAGACTTTAAAAAGTGTTTTGAAACCACGAAAGCCTCCTTGCCTCACAAAAGCAAGACCGAAAAGGCAAAGGAGAGCCCAGACCCGAAGCATACTTCAAGCTTGGTACATCAACTCTCGTATCAAAAGCATCCCCAAATTCTCAGATATCCAAGCCTCAAATATCAGAAAAATGATCAAAATGAACTCCTGAAGGTGAGAAGAAGACCGGACGACAATGTTGGCGAAGACCCAACGCAAGACGGAGTACTGATGAAGTGAGACCCCACACAAACAGTCCGTTTCGAAATGCCATGAAGGAATAAAAAAAATCAGATTTTGGTCGGATCTGGACCATATATATCCAAATCTAAACCCAACATGTATTTGGAAGGCTTGGGTAGAGAGAGAAAGGGGGTCATAAAGTATGAGTGAGAAAGTTGGTAGGCTTGACTTTTAGTCAAAAGTGGGTTAGCCTTGTGGGCTTAACCAAGAGTGTGGGTTTAAGCTTGTATGCACCTACACTTGACCTAAGGCTGCACCAACTTGGACATGGCTATAACTAAGGCAATGGACCGGCGCCAAGGGATAGTTCATAAACTTAGCCCTAAGCTAGCTCATCTCACCTAGCCATTTTCCCTAAAACCTAACTCAAACCTGACCTAAACCTAACCCTTCTCACCCAAAACCGCCCTAACCACACCTAACTAGACCACCTAGACCCTAACCAACTAAGCCTAAACTAAACCTAACTAAGTCCCTAACCACTATGTCCCAACCCACCTAACCGACTTACCCCAAACCATGTCCCAAACCACCAAATGAAAATATCTAGCCCACAACCCACCAACCGACCTAGCTCTCAATCCAAGCCTATAAAAGCCCCACCCCACACCTGCAGGCAGGATCTCTTCCCTCTCTCCAGGCTCTTGGGACCCTGCCAGCACCACTCTTCACCCCTTTCACTCCCAACCGAACACCACCTGCCCTTCCCTCCACCTTCGGCGAGGAGCTCCACCCGACCACCTTCCATCCACCGGCCTCCTCCTTCCCAGCTGCCACTCCATCACCTTTACCATCCGGCCACCACTCCAACACCACCAGCAGCTCCACCTTCCCAGTTAGTACCACCTCCCCTTTCACCTCCCGAAACTCCTCTCTTCACCCTCTTCTTCCCAATCGAGCACCACCCAAACCTTGCCCATCCACCTGTTGTACCCGCCACCTCCTTCCACTCGACCAACACCTGGACACTCCACCACCCGGCCAGCACCTAGACACTCCACCATCCGGCTAACACCCCTACCTGCCACAACCATCTACCCAAGGGACTCCCCTTGGCTGCCCAAGGCGACTCATTAAGGCCAAGTCCATGCAAGTTGAACGTGGACCAGCTACATGTAAGTGCCTAAACTCGGTCCATTATATAAACTTGCTTTATAATTCAATTAAATTTTGATATGGGGTTATAATAATGGAGCGTAGTCTCCCCCTAAGATGTAATAACGTGGTTTGACACACAAGCACCCACGTGCACTTGAGCCTTTCCGCTCTTAGCTGCACACCTTTTTGCACACACACGGGCCTTGACAGCCCCTAAGATATAATTGTATTTATATAAGTTCAGCTGCGTGGGTTTTCCTTTAAGTCGTGGGTGTTATCTTTCAATTCCACACACACACGCATTGAGCTTTCGCTCTTACTCCCAAGACCCTAATAAGGGCCATATTGCAATTTAATTTGGGGTTTTCATTCAAGTTGTGTGCGTGGTCTTTCAATTCTACACTCACACATTGAGCTTTCGCACTTACTCCCAAGACCCTAATAAGGGCCATATTGTAATTCTATTTGGGTTTTACAATACAAGTCGTGTGAGTTGTCTTTACATATACACACAACACCCACGCACACGTTGGCGACTTCGGGCCCATATATATATAGTTGTATTTCCCTTCCGCTATGTCTTTAAGATTTGGGTTTTAAGGTTCAGTTGTGTGAGGAGTCTTTCCATATATACACGACACACACTTACACAATTGAGCCTTTTCGCTCTTAAGATATAGCCATATTTCCCTTTAGCAATTTCCCTTTTGCAATTTACATTACGCAATTTCCCTTAAACATTGTCTTTCAATTTCGGGTTTTTCCTTGGAGTTGTGTGAGTTTGCATTGCATATTCACCATACCACGAACTATGTCGCATATTGCATCAAAGCAAACCCCATACTCCTGTGCAAAAATCGCCCAACTTAGGTCACTTGCGCACACACCTAGTTGGCCTAAATAGCATAAAATTGAAAGACATAGGCACGTGCAAATTCCACGTGAAATAAAACTTGTAACCATACAAAACAAAACCCAAACACTTCGGGTATTTTCAAAGAGGTTACTTGTTCAAAATCGACTTTGCTAAGCGTACAGACTGACCCTTGCGCATCGGTACAAGAAGGTCTACGACGAAAAGAGCTTACTTGCTCACAGTCGCCCCAAACGAGTCAGATTTTCAAAACTTACTTCGCTAGCTTGAGTAAGCTAGCTGGCGCGCCCTCTTCTTATAAAAACGACTTAGACATACGAAAAGGCTTACTTCGGGCCTAAGAACCAGAAGTGAGAATTTTACGTGTCTACAGGATTGGCACGCCCGGTGGGACCTATGCCTTGTGCAAAGTCAGTTCATATAGAAAAACCTCACAAAAATTTTTCAAAGAAAGTTTTTTAACTTTGTTTGTTGCATTTCATACTTAGGATTTTTGAAAGCATTTGAAGCATGTCGAGTCCAGGCTCTCAAGAAGTGTCTAGCCACAGCTCATGCGTATCAAGTTCTCACTCTAGGAGGTTTTCGAAAAAACAAAACAAACTAGAAGAGATTGAGGACTTAGAAGGGATTTTGAGGCCAAAATCGCTGCTCTTAGCCAAGAGGCTGAAGCAACTGACTCATGTCCGTCAAATGGCGAACCAAAGGCCAAGAAAAAGTTTGAAAAACCTCGCAAACATAAAGAGACTTCCGCCATGGAAGGCAACCAATACCATGAGTCCTTCACACATAAGGACCGTAAAACCCTACAACAGTTGTTGAGAGGGCAAAATAAAGAGAAAATGAGTTACGCCCTGTCTGATTTCTTGCCTGTAGACTATGAAACAGACAGTGATGATGAAATACCGAACTTCCATCGGTATGATGGCATGGGAGACCCTAGGTCTCACTTGCAACTTTTCTCTCGTCGAGCCTATAAGAAAAAGGACTTGATGAAATGGGTGTATTGGTTCTCTTTGTCCCTCAAAGGCACAGTTGCCAAATGGCTAGCTTCCTACAACCTTAGCCAGTTCGCAACTTTTGAAGAGTTAGCGAACTGCTTTATGCAAAGATTCTCGCATAACGTAGAAGTCACGTCGACTTTAAACACCTTGAGGGATATAAAACAAGGTGTGAATGAAGACGTATATACGTTCATCGTTCGTTAGAGGTCGCTCCTAGGACAAGTGCGAGAGCCAATATCCGAAGGATGCGCAGTCATGCTCATCCTAGGTAATTTCAAAAACGAGTTGAAAACCCTTCTCTCGCTGCACGAGATATCAACTTTCCATAAGTTGATAAAAAAAGCATCCCTTTTCGAAACAAATTTAAAAAAAGGGATTTATGATCATCTATGGAAAGGAAGCGTGGTTTCGAAAACCCGCTTGGAGAAGCCCAACACTTATGGGCTACCCACCATGGACAAAGGGGAAAAGCCCCACAAAATCTCCAATGTCCGGGTGGATCCAAGCCTAGCAAGTGCTTCAAAATTTTTTGAAAAACTAGAAAATAAAAGGGAGAAAAGTTTTCAAAAACCCTTTGAAAGATGGGAGTACACTCCACTGGGGCAACCTGTATCGGAGGTCCTAAACGTCCTACTCGCCCAGGGTATGATTGAACTGCCCGAGATTCTCGAGAGAGTCACTTCCAAAGGGGGATTTTTAAACCGATTTTGTAAGTATCATCGGCTCAATGGCCATGATACAAAGCGGTGTTTCTCCCTATTAAATAAAATCGAGAACTTGATAGCAGAAGGCCGGCTCCAGGTCATTGAGGAACCTAAGCCTGCCCAAGCTATCTTCAAAGAACCCTTCCCCAAGCACGCAAGTACCATGGGAAGGGAAAAGAGGTATATGCTCTCACGATTTCGAAGAGTCTAGCGCATGCATATGAGTCTGGTTTGTCTACTTGTACATCTACTCTCATACTTTACAGAAAACCCGCCCAAGTAGTTATCCGGGGACCACCAAGAGTTCCATCCCCGGTTAAACCAATTTTGAAAATTCAAGGTACTCCAAATCTTTCGATTAGAGCCATGATAGGTGCGAACCCTAGGTTGATCGTGGGGGAGGTGACAAGATCCGGGAGGATCTATCAACCCCCACATCTGCAAAGTGCTAAAAAGGTGGTCAGTGTACCTGGCCCCTCAAAAGCATGTATTCCTAGAGTTCCACTGAAAGCGATCAAAGGAAATGTCGTGTTAAAGGTATATGATTTCGAAAACCATCTTTCAAAGATTCCTATCAACATGTTCATCCTAGAGCTAATACAAACTTCGCCTAGGCATAGACTCGTGTTAGAAAAAATTTTAGAAAGAGTAAAGGTTAGTTCGAACATAAGCCCAGAATCCTTGTCCAATCAAGTGGCATCCATAGGAGTGAAAATGCCCATCGTATTATCGGAAGATGATGTAGAAAGACCCTACGAGTCCCATAACCAGGCCTTACATATCGAGGTGGTTCTGAATAACCTCTCTCTAGATAGGTGCCTAGTCGATGGGAGAGGAGGGCTCAACATCCTTCCACTTCATGTAGCGAACCAAATCGGAGTCATCTTGACATCCGTAAACCCAAGCCCCATCGTCATCACCGGATACGATGAGAATGCATCTAAACCACTAGGATCCATCGAACTCCCCATGGAAACGGGAGGGATAGCACACATGGGGGTGTTCCATGTCCTAGACATTCACCTCCATTATAACCTGTTGTTGGGAAGGCCTTGGATACACAGCTTGTATGTTGTGCCATCCACCTTCCACAAGTGTGTCAAAATCCCTTTTAGGGACCAAGTCGTAGTGATCCTAGGTGAGAGTCATTCTCGGCTTCAAGGGGTCATAAATTCCCCTTGCTTGTCGAGTTCCCAGACCCATGAGGTAAAACTGGGGCAGACCTTGCTCGAGCCACCAAGGCTCACATTGAAAAACCCTAGGAAAGTCGTATATGTGAAGGGGCTACCCAAGGCTGGCCCCCTCAAAGTTCTGACCATCCCCGAAAAACCCAAAAATCTCCTATTTCCACTTATTAAGATAGATGTAAAGTAAGATGTCTCATAACTCTTACCCTTATAGTCAAAGGAAATAATGGATAGATTAAGTGAATCGTGATTGTCGTTGATATAAAATGTTATGGAAAAGAAGAAGATGAAATGAGACAGGGAATGTGTATCACTATCACATTTAACGAACAACATTGGTATGCTAAGTTAGGACTACTACTATGCAAAATAGAAAAAGCTTTACGAATAAAAAGAGTTATAATGTGATTGATTCATATGTTCTTCAATATTACAATTGTTATTTATTTACCTTCCTCGAGGTGGCGACAATTGAACTACTCTTTTTTGTTCATGATTTTCAATAATCCTCACTCGCCTCATAGATGTTGTCTTTATATCACAATGTTTGGTATGGTTTTCCAGCTACCATCACTATTACTTTGTGTCTTGAGACTCATATACATCATGGGTCTCAATTGATACCCCTCTCTTTTTAGGCCTTCAAGAGCTTGCTATGTACTCTCAATTTTTTGGTGTAAATAACTTGATTGTGGTAATAAAATTATATTAAATGATAACTAATTAATGCATGTCTAAAACACTTTTACAAGTATAACTCAATGCTTGAAAAAGAAACCAAAACCTTATTTTTTGGTGGTCCGTAATAAATCTTGATAGTGTTAACGAGGTTGTTAACTTGAACCTAATTATTCTTGATTAAGAACCCAATATTCTTAATTGAGAACTTTAAGCCTTTAACAAGCCTTATTAAATCTTTTAGACATTTTGAATTATAACCAAAATTAATTGATTAGATCTTAAGAATATAATAAGGAAAAAAAGATGGGTGTGGAAAATAAGGGTCCACCTAAGAAAGAGAAGTAAATCAACAATTAGAGGTTTGTTCCTTTTATTTGTTGTTTGTGAGATTAATTCTATTGATTCATATAAGTACCTTTTTATAATAAGTGTATCAATGATAATATAAATATCTAATTATCTTATAATTGAGGATTACATTTAATTGCTTAATTTATTTTAGTTATTGTAAAATACCTAAAAATCAAATGTAAGACCTTATCTTAATGAGAATAATGAAATTTTTAACAGACTCTTAGTGTATGGTACATTGTATTATGAGTTATTGTTAAACTAACTTCTTAAAGGCATTTAAGCATGAGTTCAACCACGAGATTATACATACCTGCTCCTACTACAATCTCCTATGTTATAAGGTACATTGTATTATAAGACGTCAGAAAGGCACTACTAGTGCTCACACGTAATCCATATGATGCATGTATTTGGATTTGGAGGAATGGTTGATTTGGTTTATAGTTATTTACAAAATAGTTTAGATAGTATATTAGATTTTGATTTATATTAGTTGTAATGAAATAATACTTAGTGTTTATATCAAGTATATTTTTTTCTATTACTATTGTATCATAGTATCCATGTGATTAAGCCTTTTTTTATTTTTACCCCTAAATTATATGAAGGTCTTGGTTCTTATTATAAGAAGATTATGCTATAATTTATGTTTAAAATTTTCTTTTACTTTTCATTAAAATTGAGAGAATTAGTAACAAAGGAGACAATCTTGAATAGTTCTTCTATGAGATGTTTTTCAACTGATTCAACACGTGATCTGGCAAGACCCTCATGGATCAAGCGAATGGTGCTTCTATGCCGTTTTCAAGATTGTCAAAGTTTGATTCATGACAATTAGAATTAGAACTAGGTTCGTAAAATTGTGGTGCTTTTGAGAGCAAGAAAGATTTGAGTTTAGTTCTAGCAATGTACGTGTAGATTGGCAAATTAGAGGCTCAAATAGTTAGTTTGTAAAACAGGGTAGTATTGCATCAATTCAGTCTGTATCCTTCTTGAGCATAGAGATGTTGCTGACACTTTTTAGAGTAATTGTTAAGAAAAAAACTACTATTGTTACTCGTCCTCTCAAAGTCTCTAAGTCAAAGAGTTTTGAAAACAATTGAGATAACATAGTTTTGTGCAACTTCATTTGTAAAATCGAGTAGTATTTTGAAGCTACTATTGCTACTCGTCCTCTCAAAGTCTCTTAAGTCAAAGAGTTTTGAAAACAATTGAGAAACATAGTTTTGTGGAACTTCATTTGTAAAATCGAGTAGTATTTTGAAGCTGTCAAGATCTTAGAAATATACGAGATTATCACATCACTTTATTTTAATGGGTGAATATATAGTTGCATGTTAAGGAGCAAGCTAGAAATAAAGACAGGAGATTGTTGGTCACACATCGTTATATTTTAGAGGAGTATTCTCGATAGTTCATGTTAAGCTTTGCGAGTTGACAGGCATGCGAGAATCTGTTAGGTTGAAGCATACATGTCATGTGAGAGAGTGCGTGTAATAATTTATTTAACATGATTGTCCTTGATGTACATGATATGAAAAAGCAAACAAGTCATTCTAATTTATTTAGAATCTGTAACGGTAGACACATGTGAAGATATATCGATATCTGCTATGAGATATTCATGCATGATGACTTGTGGAGAGAGTTTCATGGATTTATGAGTCTTTCAAAGAGAGAATGACTCTATAAGTTTGAAAAGAAATGAGTGTACCCAAGGGTGACACTTAATTCAATGATAATGTTCGATCAAACTCATTTGATTGGGGTGTATGACAGTTCAATTCTCATGTCACGACAATAGATCCGTGTAACTGATTGGAGATACTAGGTGCAGACCTCACATGAGGACCCTAGAAGCGGTACGAGGTCGTACTACATGAAGAATTATCCAAAGTACAAGAAGATGAATATCGTGTCATGCTAGTTGAGGATAGCAGTAGTTTGCTTACTTTCGATGGCATCCAAAGTACACGAGGTCGTATTGTCCAAAGTATGAGGTCGAACACTATGTGGTGTGAGTTTTGATGGACAATGACATCATGAACTCCATTATGTCAACGACTTGTATGAGACATTAGGCATAAGGCTCACTGCCTTTATAAGAAGACTAGAGAAGGTATAAGGATAGCAGTAGTTTGCTTACTTTCAGTGCAATGTTGGAGAGTCACTCTTGACTTTATAGTAACAATTATGACATGTATCTTGGGTGTGATTTTCTGATACAAATGCATGCCATGGTAGCACTTATATTAAAAGTCGTTATTATTGATGTGACCCAACATGCTTAATTAGATATGACCCAAACCAGGTTACTAAGAGATCAAAGTGACCTCGAAAGAGAATGATTGTGATATACTTGTGAGCCTTTAAGTTGTAGAATGGAGCAATTGAGCATAGGCCTATAGAGGAAGTAGTTGAACATAAATAGATGACCCAAAGTGATTGTGGTGTTGATATCAGTTGAGGAACATGTAATATTCAATAGTATGAGAGATGAGTTACGTCGTACATGAGCACAACCAAGATGCATATAGTAGTCGGGAGTTGTCCCACAATTTACAACGATGAGAAAAAGTGACCATTGACAAAAAAGAAGGTGAGATCTTGTCGACACGAAGTTGTAGATTTGAAACGTGGAGTGTATCAACGACTTTCCACAACTTCGCAAATGACGTCAAGCTTCAGCGGGATAGATTTGTCATGTGATTCATATGATGCATGGATTTGGCCTGAAAGGTATCTTAGTTTATTTGGATTTAATTTGACTTAGAGTTATTTGAATCATACTTTAGGTAGTAAATTTAAATCCAAATTATTTGATTTAGAGTTATTTAAAGCCTAACATACACACACCCATACATGCACCCGCACATGCCCCACTTGTACAAGAGTCAAACTCATAATAAGCTCCTATTAAACACCAGTCCTAGGAAACTACTCTTTTGCACGAAACCAAGGGTCATCATCTGTAAGAGAACGTGGGTACGCGAGACACCAACTACATCCACGCAACACACAACGGACCCACATTTTCCATGTCATAGCATTCATCAATCACAAATTGTGGAATTTCTTGCCCACGGAAAAGCCACAACCCCTTCACCTTAAATGGCGGCTCTGATCCAATCACAAGCATCTTTCCAAAAGCATACTTGCGAGCCAGATCCATCCGCTGAAGAAATCCACCAACTTTGTTCAATGTCACAAAGGAAACAGTGTTCTCATCATTGTATTTGTAATCACAGAACCAGAGAGAATATCCCTCTGGATCATACATGTCCCAAAATCCTGCAAGTTAAAAGGAGGATTTAAAATGATAAGACCTCTGTATCTCATATCAGAAAATCTTGACATCCTTTGCTACAATATTCATAATAAAAAGCAATGAGCTTCTGAAAACATAGCATAATAGTGTATTTCTATTTCTAACAGATATAACCAACAATCATATTCCTACAAGTTACAAAAATTTAAAATATAGAAACCACAAGTGATACAATCACAATACCTTTGATTGCAACCTCCCGGAAGTTGGTCTTAGTGTTTGAGGATTCTTGGGCTTGGGCTTGGGTGCCTCTTCTTCTTCTTCTTCTTTGGGCTTTTCTAGCTCTTGTTTAGCCACTTTCTTTGGTTCATCCTTAGCCTTGGTTTTAGTTTCCTTGGGCTGGGAAGGCTTCTTTGCAGATGGAATAGGAGGAATAGCTTCAGTCTGCTTAACCTGACCTAATATCTTTCGGAAGTTTGGCTGATTGACCAAGGTCCAAAAGTATCTCTCAACATGAGGAAACTCTGAGGTGAAGCTCTTGACTAGGAGCTGAGTAAAACCTAGATACAAAGTGCATGTTGTTATGATGTCAGCGAGGGTCACGGAATGCCCAATCAGGTAAGTATTGAAGGCAAGGTGAGTGTTCAAAGCTCCCAATGCTCTCTTCAATGCAGATGTTGCAGCCTCCTCAACCTTCATTCAGACACACATTTTAAATGAGGAAAAAAATATATCAGGAAAATGGGAAGTGAACAGGGATTACAAAAAAAAATTGATACAAAAAAAAATTGATGAAGAACACAATGTATCAACTTTGAGTCTTTGACGTTAAGAATTGCACATGCATCCATTATTAATTACCTAATCAATTGATTTCAGAAAAACCTCCCATTACTCATGAAGAGTTACCACCAACTCACAAATATTATATATCATTGCTATCAAGTCTCCACCTTACAAACTTCAAACCAATTTAAAATGCAAATTAATATTTAAAAATCTCTGCACACAACTTACTGGAGGAAGGTACGGGGCAATTCCAAGTCTTGGTAGGTACAAAGTCGTAAGATTAGCATCAATCTCTGATGATGAAAAATCAATCCACTGATCAATCTGGGCCTGAAACATCAAAACATTAATGATAAAGCACAAAAGAAAATAGCAAATACAAATTGCCACTTTCAAGAAGTCACATACATAAGAACATGTATATTCCTTCCAACAAAGAAGAATAACATGAGAATTGAAAAAGTCACTACTAAAAAGCTTACTTCATCAATGCGAGAAGATCCATACAAAGTGTTGTCACGCTTCAATCGAGCAACTGCAGCAAGCGAGGACACCCAATTAAAAAAAGAAAAATAACAAGAATCCACATAAAAACTTATATGTCCAATGCATGAACAAATCGTATAAGTAAACTTACCGTAACGAGCAATGGCATTGCTCTCAAATACCGGACCATCTGGCGTTTCCAACACAGGAACCTGGAAGGATAATGATATATTCAAAGTAAGCTCAAATGAAATCGAACTTTTGTCTAAGGTAGAAAAAGGGATAAAATAGGAAACCTTTCCAAGAGGATTCATCTTGAGAAATTGGGGAGTTTTATTAGAGACACCCATCTCAAACAAACAAACCAATATCTTAGGTATATATAAACTATTTGAGAGACTGCAGTAATACTCAGAACCAAATTCCAACCTATTTCAATATAATGGCATATAATGAAAGAAGAATTAGAAGGTATAATTGGAAGAAAGTGATAATTGATTTTCCTTCCTCCCTATGGCATTCATGTCAAATGACTGCATATGCCACAACTTCAAAATTATATCCAAATTCTTCCACATACAACATATTTCTTAAGATCACCTCAGATTCATGCAAACGCAGATCCCAACTTTGAAGTCAATTTCGTGTCTCAATCCTGGTCTTGCACGTTGTGTGGCCATGACATCCTTACTATGCTAACATTGATAAAATAAATATGGGATGATCACACAACACAGTAGGATTGGCGACAACTATGCCCTCGTGAAAACATAAATTTAGACCAGACTTAGAAGCTCAATTACCACAGGATGCACCAGACTAACAGAACTTAATACAGCCTTTTACTTTAAAATATTCACAGGAAGGTGAATGAAATTAATCAGTGTACTTCATGAACGTCTGTTTGGTTGTACAGTCACCTGTATCATTCCTGTGATATCTCAGCAAAGAAAACTCTCTGATATGGCAGGCCTTTGATTATTGATACACTCAATTCTCCATCTTCAAAAGCAGAAATGGAATCATTGCATGATTGAACTTACCACCATCTCACTCTTTTGGCATTTATTGATTATAACCTGGTTACAGAAATATGGGATACATTCAAACTAGCAAGGGTACTAAAACCTACTAGTGCTACAACCATTTGTTCCACGAGAGAGGCTACAATTTCAGATATTCCGAAGCAGAAATTAATCCTTCAGTCAAAGACCAGTGATAAATATTACAGATGACAAGGGTATAACAGAAGTTTTAAGGATAGGGGTGACAGGCATTTACGGTTCACTGAACCCAGAATTACAAGGACTACCCATATCAGCAGTCAAATAACAAGTTATGAATGGTAAGACAACAAATCTAATCCAGACAGAATCTTGGCCAACTCGTACCTACATTTAATATCTATCCTCCTGTTTGTAGTTTTAAACAACTCATTTTCAACTCTTGATTGCCCAAAACTCAATGACTAAAAGGTCGACGCCTAATCTAAATGCTAAAAGCTACAAAATCAGAAAATGATGTCCGCTCCCAGTAATGCGATGTGCAGTGTACATATTCTGCAAACAGGCTACAACTTCCATGGGTTCAAATCTCAACCCAAAAAGGATAAGCCCCCCGGATACATGATACAGGCTTTTCCATGACTCCCTGCGGATTTTACATGTCTCCGGAGAAGCCTACAAGCTCCATGAATTCAATATCGAAGAACAAAAGGAGCTCAACTATAAAGTCAAATTGGCACGATTAGTCGACGCCCAACATCCTACAGAGGATGTCCTCTGTCTCACTTTTCGTCATCAAAATGCTAGCTACGATACGGTTGGTATTATACGACATTCTAACATCAAATTGGGAAGACAAGCAACAGCCAAGCCAGACCTTGACGAAGACATAACACTTTGGATAGGAAACGGACGAAGAAAATGAGAATGTCACAAATTCCAAGGAAACTTACCAGAGCCATAGCTAGAGGAACAAGACCGCCACCAAATCAAGTTCCTCCGACCCGAATAGAGATCTGATCAAGAAATCAACGGAACTGAGATAGATGTCAAGAAATGCAACAAGACAACGAACTAAAAAACAATCAAAACAGAAATTCCCCTTCAGGACCTGGTCGAAAAGTGAAAAGGAAAAGAATCAAGACAAAGATCTGACAAGGGAAGAGAGAACAACGATCGAAAATCCGCAAAAGAGAACAGGAGCTTACCGACAATAGCGAGGGAGCAAGCACGGCAAAGGGCGCCTGAAACCCTAGAAACCCCTAGACTTCAAGAGGCGCGCTGGAGGTGAAGACCCAAAGAGAAGTCGGAGAAGTGGCGGCGATTGGGTTTCACTTTACCTGGGGTTGTTTATATTTGCGCCTAGCCACCTCATTGTGGACGTTATGACTTCTGCACCCTTCCATTTACATTTTTCTCATGGAGCTGACTCCCCTCTTGCTTAACATTTCCTTTTACTCCCTCTAATTCAATAGGATAGGTCGTACCAAATTATGCCCTGGTCACATATTTCACTTGACACTGATTTTCCAGTTTTTGAGTTCATTTCTACTGACATTTCGATTAATATCAGGCATCTTTTCCACCAGTTATCGAGCTAAGTCAGCCAAGTTTTATCACCATTTTGAGTTCATCTACTAATGCATGGCAAGGTTTAAAATTAGTCCATGCACACATCCATTCATGCTTAAAACATTCTCAAATATTTCAACCGTTCAATGGTAAAACGATGGTTGAAATTCAAATTTTAAGAAAAAATAACTTGATACTTTTTGCAAGTGTATTAAATATACCCGGTATTATTTTCTTTTTTGCTTCAAAGATCCCAAAGATAAAACAGTTGAGATCTTAATAAGGTTAAAGTATGAATGAGTGTGCTCATGAACTATGTTCTCTCTATATAATATGTGTGTGTATAACACACACACACATATGACCCATTTTTGTCCACTACTCATCACGAAAAAGAAAACCCAAAACCTGTTCCCACTCCATTAAGGTTGGGTCGAGGCCAGGTATAGTTATACTCCTTCCTGACCCCGCCCCATTGCCATCCCTAGAAAGGGTATTTAAACTTTAGTAAATGGAACTTGGACCATGAAATGCTGGTTCCATGCAAAATCAAGTTTCCTGATATGGGGCATAAATTGACCTGCATTTGTGAGTGAGAATGCACCCACGTACAATTGGGGACCTTATAAGTATTGACTATTTGGAGTTGCTATTTGACAAGCATGTATATATGGGTGTGATTTTCCACCTTGTAAGATGACCTCTCAATAGGTGAGCTGCCGAGACCATTTCTTCCTGTCTCACACCTAGTGGCGGATCCACATTGTATTGGCTCCCACTTAAAATTCTGAAAATTTTCAACTATGTATTAAAATTTTCAAAAAATGAATTTTTTAAAAAACCCCATCCCCCACCCACCAGAAGATGAAGTCCACTCTACCTAAAAAAATATCTGGATCTGCCACTGCTCATACCCAAAGAACTTCAACGATGAGGGATCTCATCTTCGAAGCACCAAGCTAGACATGGACAAACAGGCAAGCACACCCAGGGAATATGGAAGAGAGAATCGATTAGATTATGTGCAAATGAAAGGTGGTGTGATATGTTCTCAGCGGTGAAAGTACATTAGCACACACCAGATCACTGCCCTCTAACGTTGTGGATCACAAAAGAAGGCCCAAAGCAAAGAGTCGGAAAAAAAATTTCTGGATTGAAGAGGTTCAAACATAAGGAAGTAGAAGAAACAATGTCGAACAGCGACTATCATTACGCGCCCGATCTCTAGCAGCTTGGGGTGGACAGCATAGCACGAAGTGTTGAACAAGCACTGTGCCACCTTAAAGCTTTGAAGAATAGCAAACCTTTCTTCATACACGAAGTGGAGAACCCAAATCAAAACCATCCAAGACGATATAGGCAGGACTCTAACAAATGAGATATAACCAACACCATAAAGTACTTCATTAGCATGAGCTTGCAATCATGGTTACGAAAAACTGTGGGTGAGTGATACCAATAATTGGGGTTTCATGTGAGATGGATAATAACATTAAAGAGAAGGAAATACTTGGGTTTTCAAGTAAAACCCTAGGTCTAGATCTTATGGCCCACTTCTTCCAATACCATAGTTTTTTATTCAAATTAGGCTTGTAGAACTATAATTCTACATCAACAATGGATTCTGCATTATGATATGCAAAAATCAAGATCCAAATTCTCTGAAATCTTGTATGAAACACACTCTTAATGACTCTTTAAATCTTAAAACATGGAGCATCTTGAGACGGCAACTGAGGGTATCAAGGATAGAGCCACTGCAGCTATCCACACCACTCTTGAGAAAGAGTTCACAGGAGAAGAGGTCGAAGCAGCCTTAAACCAATGAAGGCACCTAATTCAAACGGCTCCCCCACGTTACTCATGATTACCAAAGTGCCTTTCCGCCCCGTGGAGTCACGTTTTAAGGTTTTCCATCATACGAGATTGTCAAAATGCAAGCAGGAGCACCTATTAATTTGAGAAATTGAATTTCTGGACTTTTGTAACACCGCAGATATGCTCACGCTCTACGAAGAATAATATTACTCCTAGCCGTCATTTAACACTCCTCCCTCTCTGTTTATATATATCCACCACAGACACTACCTACTCATACCCGAACATTATTTTTTAAGATTATAATATTATATAATTATATATATATATATATGTCCATCACTATCACTACAGATTCATACCCAATCATTATTTTTTGAAAGTATAATATTATCCTTAAACCTTTTAAATTACTCGTGTCATCGAAAAGTAATGAATGTACATATCACGATCCAATTTTTCAATATATGTGTGAAGATCTATTTTATGAAAACTATATCTGATTGTGACCAATGTACCTTCCTAACGGTTGGGCTTACCCAACCATAAAAAGAGTTTGTGATACAGTCACCATGTCTATAAAATATATATTTATGAATTCAGAAAATCGATTTATACCAAATTTGGATTATGTACTTGGAAGAACGGGATAAGAACATGTATATCAAGTAACCATACTAAAATCACACGATTGTACCATTCAACAAGTCAATTCAATATGTTGACTATTTGGTGCCATTTCAACAACCTGAGTTGTCAAAAAGGGAATCCAGTCGTTGGATTCCACAAGGAAACAACACACATGAATGCTTTAATTTTAACTTTGTTTCTTTTATAGACTGACTCATTGGCTTCGTAAATCCTAAGAAAACATGTCAAATGCTCGAATCCAGAAGAAAGAAATGAATGTGTACTGACATAAAAAGAAAGTTGGGCTTCTAGGCTCAAGCTGATAGGGATGGCAAAGAGATGAAATGAATGTGTACTGACATAAAAAGAAAGTTGGGTTGTTATATATATATATATATATATAGAGAGAGAGAGAGAGAGATTGGATCCTACCACTGCCGAATGGACAGGATTCAATTTTCACATATATATATATATATATATATATATATATATATATATATATATATATATATATATATATATATATATATATATATATATATATATATATATATATATAGATAGATAGATAGATAGATAGATAGATAGATAGAAGGGGAATAGCCCATGCGCACACATATGTGCTTAAATATACTTAAAATCCCAACCGCCCCATGGGTTGGAATCCTCAAGTCAAAAGTACCTCACACTAATGAATTAAAGATCTCAACCTCGGATCTTGTTGATCTGACGGTTGAGATCTTGAAATTTGAAATTTTTAAGCATCTAACTATGTGAGCATGTACTAATTATGTGTGTGTGTTGAGGGAGGGCGGGGGGGGGGGGGGGGGTGAGGGGTCGGGTTGGGTCCAAAAAACCACATTACGTTGAGTTGAATCTTACACCAAGAAGCGTGAGCTCAACATGGTCCCTTGGAGGGAAAAGATTTGTGATTGAAATCTGATGTTCTAACCAATGATACCCATTTGATGGTTAGGTGTCCTCCAGCAAAAATATTTTTATATTGTTTCATTTTTCTAATCTGACGCAAAAATGCATTTATAATGGTCAACTTATTCAATCCGATGGTTCAGTACCGTAAAATCATGAACCTTCAGAAGATCAAGATTGCGATGGTTAACAGATACAAGTAGCGAACCTTCAGCATAAAGAGCAACTCAGAAAAGAGAAAATAGAGAACAATATCAAAGATCATACTGCAAAATATTCCAGAACCAAAAAATTACCATATACCACCCCGTATATCAATACAAATATTTACATTGAAATGGTATTCAGATTTCTTTGTCATAAATGCCTTTCTTCTCTGTGGTAGCATATTTTATTGAACACAACCAAGGCAAACTGAGATTTAGTGAAGAAAAGAAAAAAAGAGTAAATCACAGCTGCCTTTATGGCAAAACAATTACCTGCTTTGAGCTACAAGTCCAAAAAGAATTTGTATTCGTAAATAATAAATCTCAAGAAGCCAATCTTGTCAGCCCCTGCAAATCAATAAATTGGTGTCTTATCATCACCTTCTTGCAGCAAAGATAAGAACAGATAGGAAAGAAGGACAACATGCAATTTTAAGAGCACGAGAAGTCATACAAGAATAAACAAGATATTCTACGAGCAAATTCATAACATCCAAACGTTGAAAAACCAAGGCAGTAACAATTTAAGCTTCGCTTCTTTCCTTTTAATTATAGGCAAGATAAGTCAAATTGATGTGTTGGCAGACAATTTCAGATTATCCTGTGACTCGTCTATAAATGTCGCGGTGCTACTAGTTTGCGATAGAAGGTATGCAATCAGATCTTTGCTCAGGTTCCTTTGAACAATAACAAGTTTGTTTCTGTTCCATAAGTGCTCCGCCTAGATTGCCTGCCAAAATATCTGGGAGCTTTCCTCCCAATGTGACAATCCAGGTTAAATAAGATCAAACAATAGGTTACAGTGAAAAAGATTTTGAGGAAGAGTCTCATTCTTGGAGCAAATCTTCTAATGACTTTGCAAGACAATACCATGGAAAGTTCGGAACTTTATCGAATTTGGAACCAGTACTATTTTATCAATAGTTGATGATGAACTCGAGTGTAGGTGTGTTAAAAAACCATGAATAGGTGTTGAATACATCCGATAATGAAAAATAAAAGACTCATGCAGTCGAAAGCATACCACCCTTCACAATGTAGCACCCAAACATAAACTATTTGACCAACAACAACAACTAAGCCTTTTCCCATATTAGACAGGATCGTCTACATGGATTCTGTGTTTCCACAGAACCCTATCATGCGCCATGTTAGCAGTTAACTTACAATAAGCTAGATCATTCTTTATTGTTTATTTCCAACACTTTTATGGTAGTCCTCTACCTCTTTTAATACTTTCAAAATCTAGTTTTTCATACCTTCTTATAGGTTCTTTTGATCTTCTTTCTATATGTCCAAAAATCTTAATCGTGCTACTCCTAATTTGTTTCTAATAACCTCATTATGTATATGATCTTTTCTTATATGACCACTCACCCATCTCAACATCTTTATTTCTGTCACAGACATCTTTTGTACAAACAGAAACTATTTGACCAACTTGTGATTTTTGCCATGATGAGCCTTCCACAAAATTGACGTTCTTTTGCTTTTGCAATCACTTCTGCATCCGACAGAAAGTTCTCCTTCTACAAGATGGTGTGCCAAGTATGACACCAAACTACTAATCACTACGCACTCAACAACATAAAGTCTTTTAGTAATCGTATCAAATGAAAAAATTAATCATACAAGTTACCCAAAAAAAAGCTCCAACCCTTAATTTTCCAGTCAATTTCATCAACAACATTCCAGCAAACAAAGGAAAATTCGATTTTCATCACCAAGAATGTAATTGCAAATCAAAGTACAGAGATCATCTTAAGCAAATGGACAAGTTCAATACCACCAAATACAACACAAAAACATATTTGCAGCTTGATTTGTTACTTACTTGAGATAAACCTCATTAGATAATTGCAGCAGCAACCACTACATGAATTACAATCCAGTAGATTACAAGTCCAAACCTCAAGGTGGGCTGCCTCATCAATATTCGTCCACCTGAAACCCTGGTTGATCAACAAAGGAATTAAACAGCGTACAGGAAAATACAAACGGTAGGAAAAGTTAGAAGTGGAAAATACTATCACTAATGAATATTTTCGTTATAAGACTACCATATTCCATCAATCCTGTCAGCTACAGGCCTTGTGATCCTTGGAACAAAGCTTGATGTGATAAGTGACTTGAAAAGATGACCTCCAAAATAAAAGTACCGTTAATAATCTAATCATTGACTTCCCTGATAGCATAAGAATTATAAAAGAAGTTCAGAAGAAAGAGCACAGCGGACCTTTATCATCATCTGCCATACTGCTGCCAGCCTCCATGTCAATAGCAACATGATCATTGCCAACCTTCTTCATATTTCGAGCATGAGGTACAATAGGGCGCAAGGTAACCATTTTTTTGTTTCTCTGTATCTAAAGACAAAAAAGAAGAGAAAAAGAGATCGAGTTTTCAGCACTAAAAGCTATAGCAACAAACAGACTTCACAGCAGCATCAAAAGCATTATCCACTGTACATCTCATAAAGTCATAGATCCACAGTCAAAGTTGGAAATCTACTAATTTTCATATTGATGGAGGCAAGGAGGTGATAGTGTGTCAAAGGAAAGCGAAATGTGATCCAATTCACTAGTTAAAGAATATAATAACAATTGAAACCACAACTGTTGTTACTAAAAACTGTTAGAAACTGGTCCAAATAATGGTATAAAATACAGGAAACAAATTGCAAAATATGCATCACCAAATTAAGGATAGGTTAACAATTTCAACAGATATGCATTATGAACATAAGATGCCTTCAGATCAAACCAGCAAAACTAAGAAAGAAGAAACATAAACCACAAAATTGACTTCTTTTATAGGTGAACTTTATAAATCGAACAAACTGTCATTGTTAATTTTAAAGATTTAAAAATTCAAATGTTATCCAAGAAAACACGTAAATAGTCCATTTCAGTTTATTGGATATGGAGTTTAAATTTTTATAGCTTTTTATGCTATCTAATATCATGACTAGTTATATGGTTTATCAACAAATTGGTTTTATAAGGGTTTACAAATCAAGGGACCTGGCTTATCGACTTTAAAAATAATAATAATAATAATTGATATATAACTCAAAATGATTCGTAAGTACAGGGTTCCACGTTTTTGTGACATTATGAACTTACTTGTATGTCCTTTTACTAGGGCACATCGAAGTCATGTGTGGTGTCCATGAATACATAAATCAACAAGAACCATACTGTGCAAGCTGTGCATGCTGACAGAAACAATCCACCTGATGGATCAACCTAAATTTGAGAAGTTATGTCACTCAACAAAGTCCTGCAGATCACCATGATTCAACCTCATTTGCTCAGTCAAAAAGTACTATATTCGCTTGGTCAACTCCACTGCTTCCGTCAACTCAAGCTTCCCTTATCCATGTCTTAGAAAGTATGCATATATTAGGTACACAAAAGCATTAACTCTCTTTCCATCTCCCAAAGGACACTTGACAGAGAAGCATATGGCCAAGCAATAATCAAGACAATTGAATAATTGGATGTATGATTACTTGGATGAGCTCAACGCTTCAAGAAGCAGATCACAAAGCAACATCACATTTTTATCAACAAAAAGTCCAGCTAAATCCATCCATATAATCATCCAAGCATTTGAGCATCAACTTCCAATCTTTCACATTTCTTTCCGACCACACGGACTACGATGCATAAATCAGTTATCTCCCTTGTCACCCTATTCTCCTCTTCAATTGAAAAACCATGTACTAGACAAATTCCTACAATAGTCAAACTAAAAGACTAATTTTTAGCACATCAGTGAGGTTAAGAGTATTAAGAAGAAAAAGATAGAGAACAAGGATTTCACAGTTATCCATGAGGTGAATCATAAAACATGGAATAGCTCTTTTCTTAAAGTTTCATGGTTTAAGATAAACAGCTTAGAAAATTCATAATCGAAATAGTCCTAAATTCAAAAAGAAGTGCAGAAAAGCTCTTTCAAAGACCAATATTACACAGGATAAAGGAGTAACATCAAGTATCCAAGAGAACATCATCACAAGAAGACTTGAACAAGAGTAATACAAGTATTTTCTATTTGGTGACGATTTAAAATTAAGTGGGAGAAAGATCATAAGTAGCAACAGCAGAAAAGGTTAAAGCTGACAGCCTGACAGCACCAAGGAATAGAAAAATTTAGCATACCATTGATTCAACCTCCAATGCTTCTGAGGTACTAGCACCTGCCAATTGTCCACACTCCATTGTTCCTGAGACTAGTTGTAATTGAGAGTCCTTTTCTCTTATGGAGTTCTCAAGTACTTCCACCTTCCGTTGTAGTTCCTCTGATTTATTCCTTTCACCTTGTAAAACAGAATCTCTGTTTCTCGCAGTAATTCTTAAACCTTCTAACTCGGAGATGATAGAGGAAACATGAGCATTCAATGACTCCATCCAAGCACGGATTGCCTGGTGCTTCATGTCATCGTGATGTTTGTCATGAAACCCAAGACGTGAAGCCATCATATCCAACCAAGTAGATATCTCATGAACCTCTGTTAAATTCCTTTTGTTATTCTCCTGTAACGTGAGGAGATCATTGGTGTACCTTGTCACCTCTTGGCGTAAAAATGAGATCTCCTCATCTCGACCCTGTAGTTGAACTTGGAAATTTTCAATTTCTGAAAGAAGGTTTTCTGAGAAATGGTGCAACTCATCGAACTTCCTTAATGTGGAAGACAGCTTGATGACAGCCTTTGCCCGTGAAGCTTCAAGGCTTTCCATGGCATGGTTCTTTTGTTGTATAATTTTTTCCAACTCTGCCAGTTTCTTTGCCATCTCTTCCATCTGTACCTCTTCCTCGTCGAGCGCTTGCATGAGATCCTCAATTTCTGCAAACATTAGATTCATGACAAAACTATCATACAAAAGATAGTAGTTTTTCAGACAAAAAGAAAAGTAACAATCTCAATTTTTTCATGCAATGAAAAACATAGCATACCTTGATCTTTTCTGAACAGAAGATCAGTCAAGGATTCAACTTTCTTCTGCAACTCTCTAGAAGAAGCCTCCCAAGCCATAAGATCATTCATCTGTGACAGCAGAACTTTTTGTGAATGCTCCAGCTCATTCACCTTTCCCTTCAAATCACGCTCTCTTGCTTTTATAGAATGGAGATCCATCAAATACTTATTAGCAGTTGCTTCAGCTTCCTTAATCTGAGACACAAGCTCTCCACAAATCCTATTGCTCTGGACTTCTTTTTCTTGTATTTCTTTCTGTAATCTGGAAACTGTTGCCTTCAATTCCTCTTGAGTTTCTTCTGCCTTCTCAAACCACTTCTTAGATGAGTTCTTAACAGTTGAGAGTAAAGTGTCGGCCATTGTCTTGACAGACTCCTCACTCAAAGAGAACCTATTTGCATATTCAGGTGGTTGGATTGTTCTTGTGTTAAGTGAATGCACTACAGAAGGTGATAGAGAATGCATACCAAAATCCAAGCCGAGCCCAGATGTCACATGTATATGGTTCTCAATTTCCAGAATTGAACTACTGCATGCTTCATATAGTAGCATAATGAGATTACCCATTGTACACAGTTCAGTGTCTTTCTCTTTTTCCCTGTCCTCTAGATCAGAAATGTAGAGCTTCAGAGAAGTCAAAGATTCTATGTAACTTTTGGTTCCTCTTTCATGATTCTCAACTATTTTGATTAGCCTTTTCATTCTGTGGCTAAAACCAGAGAACTGTTTCATCCATCTTTCACGCAAACAAGTTATTCTCTCCATGCATGTACAGAGGCCATGACTAACAAACTCAAATGGATCAAAAATATCAAGATCTTCATTGTGTTCTTTCAAACGAGGTTCTGATATTTCTGTATATGCAGAAGTTGCCTCCTGAAACAAACAAAGTAAGACATAAGCCGAGTAAGGCACAAGTTCTATACAGCTGTTAAAGGAACAAACAGTCTCTATGTCGATTGGTGAAAGAATGAAGGATAGAAATCAACAAAGAATCAAACTTCGATTAAATTTATCAAGAAGGAAAAAAGAAGCCTTGCATAGACAAAAAGTAATGATGATCAGCTTTAACAACAAAAAGGCACGCTTGCAACTTATTTAACAGAAAATGCAGAAATAACAGACATAACCAAGTTAGATGAAACCAGACAGATGGTTAGCAAGGCATGTACATAAAGATCTATTGTGGTCAGCAATGATGATGTCATACATACGGTCTATTTTTGTACTGCCACTAGCAGGTTTAAAAATTTTGTACGGAATACAGTATTTGAATTTTTAATACTATGAGTGACTCAGGGTTCATGAAAAGCACGCTTTCAAAAACATTTTACATTATGCTGTCAAAACCAAATTTAACTTATGAATGTAATAAATAAATGATTTTAATTAACCCAGTGGCAAGCTCTGAATCTGGTCACTGGATCAGTATAGATCAATGGCGTGTGCCAATATAAGTTAGTACTGAACCACCACAAAACTGCTCTCTCTCTCTTGATAAAATATTCTCATTAACAGAATGAATAAAACTCACAAGATTGGACAGATTGGGGAAATACATCCAATCTGTCCCAATACAAAATGAGACGACTTCCCTGGCTGCCGTCCATCCACACTTCTGTCACGTTATGATTAACCCTAATCTCTATTTAAAAGCTTTATAACTTGAATTACAAAAGTACCCCTAAGAAAGTTTAAATACTACCAAAAGAACATAACCTAATCTAAGACTCATAAACAACTAGTCTAGGACCCAAACACGATGTCTACTGTCATATACATAACTAGATAAACAGAACACTCTTCATGTCTTCAACACTCCCCCTCAAGTTGGGTGAAGATGTTAAGAATTCTCAACTTGATAAAGTGTCTCTTAGCTGTCTGCTGGTAGTAGCTTTAGTCAAGAAATCAGCCCTCTGTTTTGGTGATTGAACATACTCCAACTTGAATTCTTAATTATATATTTTCTCTCTGATGAAGTGGCAATCAATTTCTATATGTTTAGTTCTTTTGTGATATACAGGATTGGAGGCCATCTAGATTGTTGCACTGCTATCACAATATAATGGTATCGTCTGAATTGACGTAATTCCAAGTTCACATATTAATGAATATACCCACTTTTCTTCACACATGGCTTGTGCTATTGCTCTGTATTCTGCTTCAGCCGTAGATATGGCAACAACTGTCTGTTTTTTACTTTTTCACGAGATAATATTTTCACCAGGTAATGTAACATAACCTGTGGTCGATTTGCGATCATCATGTGATCCTGCCCAGTTTGCATCAGAATAAAGTTTAATACATAGATTGGAGGATTTAGTATAAAGTAGACCCATGCCAGATGTTGATTTGAGATATTGAAGAATTCTTTACACTGCATCCATATGGTTCTTGGTAGGAGAATGCATATATCTGCTTACAATACCAACTGCATAAGTGATATATGGACGAGTAATTGTAAGATATATAAGTTTCCCAACCAAAGTCTGATATTTGTGAATGTCTCTGAACTCTTCACTATCACCAATGAACAATTTTTTATTTACTTTCATATGAATGTCACTTGGTTTACAATCTATCATGTTTGTTTCTTAGAGAAGATCCATGATATATTTTCTCTTAGTCAAGAATAGTCCGCGGTTGGAATACAGCACCTCTATACCCAGGAAGTAATGAAGTCGGCCCAAATCCTTAAGATCAAATAGTCTATGAAGATTACTTTTCAACTTTGATATTTCTTCGAGGTCATCTCTTATAACAATGATGTCATCCATATAGACAGCAAGAATGGATAATTTTGTACCTTGTTTAAAGAAGATTGTATGGTCATTGAGGCTTCTTCTATATCCAAGATTGCATACTTCTTTACTAAATTTCTCAAATCAAACTCTAGGTATACTTTGAGTTCAGAGGTTTTGTACTCGTTCCTAGAGGTAGTTCCATGTATACTTCTTCATTCAAATCTCCTTGTAAGAAAGCATTCTTCACATCTAGCTGCCATAGGTCCCATTTCAAGTTAGTTGCCAAACCGAGGAGTATTCTTATGGAAGTGAGCTTAGCCACAGGTGCAAATGTTTTAGTGTAGTCAATTCCATATGATTGACTATATCCTTTAGCAACTAATCTTGCTTTGTATCTTTCTATGGTTTCGTATGCCTTATATTTAATCGTGAACATCCATTTGCATCCCACAATGTTCTTGTCAGGAGGTAGTTTTGTAATGGTCCTGGTGTTATTTTTCACAAGAGCCTTTAGTTCCTCCTCTATTGTCGATTTTCATAAAGGACACTTATATGCTTCTTCAAATGTTGTAGGAATTCTATATTTCTCAACATTCATAACAAACTGTCGATAATTCACAGAAGTATTTTCATATGATACACAATCTCACATAGGATATCTTGCACAAGTGCGTTTACCTTTGCGAATGACAATAAGAATCTCCAAGTCTTCTTCCACTTGAAATTGAGGATCTGAGTCAGGAGAAATATATTTAGTGAATGGCTCTTCTTGAGAGTAAACAATCTTTCTTGGTTCTTTCTTGTACATCAGGATCTCATCTGATTCTTGCGCCTCCTTTGATTCATGCTCTATTTCTCTATAGTCATCTGCTTTGTACTCCCCCTCACTAGGAACCAGTGGAAGGACAGAGGGAACAATAGGTTGAGAATAAGGAGACTCCCTTTGAGAAGAGTAATATGGAGTAGATTCTGAGAAGGTGAGATCCATGAAAGCATATAGTTTTTTACGAAGATGATCATAACACTTATACCCTTTTTGAGTATTTGAATAGCAAAGAAAAATATACTTCACTGATCTTGCATCAAGTTTATCACGTATATGGATATGCACAAAACAAGTACAACCAAAGATACGAGGAACTATATGAAAGGGCTTTGATTTCTTATCCAGAGATTGCACTGGACTTTCACCATGGATGTATTACTAGGCATTCTATTGATTAGATGAACAGCAGTAAGAACATCTTCTCTTCAGTAGAATTTAGGAACATTATTTTGAAGTAATAGAGTCCTAGCTACCTCCAGAATATGATGATTTTTCCTTTTCGCAATGCCATTTTGTTGAGGTGTATAGGGACAAGAGGCATGATGGATGATACCATTTAATCGTAGATATTCCTGTAACTGGTTACCAATGTATTCACCCCCATTATCTGATCGAAGAATTTTCACGGAAGCATTGAACTGAGTAAGAATAAATTTATACATAATGGGAAAGATAGAAGCAACTTCAGATTTTGTTTTTATTAAATAAACGATTGTAAGACGTGTACAATCATCGATACAACAACAACAACAACTAAGCCTTTTCCCATACTAGACAGGGTCGGCTACATGGATTCTTTGTTTCCACAGATCTCTATCGTGTGCCATGTTAGCAGTTAACTCCCAATAAGCTAGATCATTCTTTATTGTTTCTTTCCAACACTTTTGTGGTCGTCCTCTACCTCTTTTAATACTTTCCAAATTTAGTTTTTCTAACCTTCTTACATGTTCTTCTTTTGATCTTCTTTCTATATATCCAAACCATCTTAAACGATGTTCTCTCATTTTATCCTCTATTGGTGCCACTCCTAATTTGTTTCTAATAACCTCATTATGTATACGGTCTTTTCTTGTATGACCACTCATCCATCTCAACATCTTCATTTCTGTCATAGACATCTTTTGTACATGTTGATGATTAACTGCCCAACACTCAGAACCATAAAACATGGAAGGCCTAACTGCTGCTCTATAATATTTACCTTTTAATTTTAATGGTATCTTCTTATCACAAAGAATACCTGATGCTCCTCTCCATTTTAACCAACCAGCATTAATTCTATGTGTAACATCTCCATGAATTCTTCTATCACTTTGAAAAATTGACCCTAGGTATTTAAAACTTTCCTTTTGGGGAATGCAATGTGTGCCAATTTTAATTTCTATGTCCTCTGAAGTAGCCAAATGATCAAACTTACATTCCATATATTCTGTCTTTGTTCTACTAAGTCGGAGGCCTTTGTTTTCTAGTGTTTCTCTCCATAGTTCCAATTTTCTATTAACTTTTTCCTTAGACTCCTCCACTAATACAATGTCATCTGCAAATAACATACACCAAGGTACTTCATCTTGAATATGTTTTGTTATACTCATCCATCACCATTATAAATAAGTATGGACTTAAAGTTGATCCTTGATGTAACCCAATATTAACTTCAAAGAAGTCTATCGTTCCTTCATGAGTCCTCACACATGTTTTTGCACCATCATACACGTCTCTTATAAGGTTAATATATGTCAATGGGATACCTCTTTTTTCCAAAGTTCTCCAAAGAACCTCCCTCGATACCCTATCATAAGCTTTTTCTAGATCAATAAATATCATGTGAAGGTCTTTCTTTTTTGCTCTAAAATGTTTCATAAGACGTCTCAAAAGGTGAATCGCTTCAATAGTAGATCTACCTGGCATAAATCCAAATTGGTTCTGTGTTGTACTTGATACTTGTCTTAACCTACGTTCGATAATTCTTTCCCATAATTTCATAGTATGACTCATTAACTTGATACCTCGATAATTCGCACAATTTTGAATGTCTCCCTTGTTCTTATATACGGGTATAAGTGTACTTGCTCTCCATTCCTCGGGCATCTTTTAGTTTTTCCATATTTCATTAAATAGTCTTGTGAGCCAAGTGTACAATCATCGATAAAGGAGACAAAATATTTATGACCAAACAAAGAAGTAACAGGACTGGAACCCCATATATCAAAATGGAGAAGCTCAAAAGGTTGAGAACGCCGAGAGTCACTTAAAGGATAAGGAGCTCTCTGGTCTGGTGTTTCCCAAGTTGACAGACCTCATATTCAAACTGACACTTATTGGACTTGACTCTAAGATGAGGTATAATGTATTTAAGTTTTGAAACAGGTAGATGACCAAGACAACAATGCCAAAGGCGAATTTCTACATCCTGAACAATGGCGGTTGAAGCACTAGAAGAAGTTGTAGGTTGAGAGTGATCTTCCAGAACATATAGTCCCTTCTGTAGTTTATCATGACCAAAGATTTTCCCCATCTTCAGCACCTGAAATACACAGCCAGTAGGGTGGAAGATTACACAACAGTCCATAGTACGAGTTAAAGAACTGACTGAAAGAAGATTTATCGGGAAAGCAGGAACATGGTATACTGATTTTAAATCTGAGAAACAAGTGGGTACACTTCCCTGTCCAATCATATAAGAGCAAGAACCATCTGCCAACTTAATCGGCCTATTTTTTAAGAGTTATGTATTCTAAAAAATATGATAACTCGCCTACCATGTGGTCTGTAGCACATAAATCAATTATCCAAGTTTTTGAGTGAGAATGAGAAAAGGTGTTACCCTTCACAGTATGTGTAGCCTGAGCGACTGTAGCCTGAGATGAAGTTGAAGGTTGTTCGGATAATTTATGTTCGAGGCCCTCTATCCTTTTAATAATCTCTTGAATTCCTTCTGCACTGGGAGTTGAATTTTCTGTTGCATGAACTGAGTGATTGCGATTTCGATAATAATCTGGTTTGCCATGTAATTCCCAGCAATGTTCTCTAAAATGTCGTGATTTGCAACAATGTGAACAAACAATTTTCTCTTTTTCATCATAATGATATCTACCTCGTTCACGTCCACGACTCTGTTGTCTACCTCTTCCACGAAAGTATGAACTGTCTCCTCTTCCTTGAAGTGCTTATTGATCTGTAACAGGAACGTTATTCCTCTCAAGATTTCTGCGATCTTCTTCTCTGATTAAAAGAGAGTATTATGTGCCCAGTGTAGGAAGCTCTTCTCTGCCTAATATATTTAGTTTCACCGACTTAAATTCAGGATTTACACCCCACAATAGGTCAAATACTTTCTTCTTTTCACTTTCAACATTTCTTTCATTGTAACAAACAGAACACTTTATATTTGTATAATAAAGGAGTTCATCCCAGAGACCCCGAAGATCTGCATAATATTAGCTGATTGAACGAGTTCCTTGTTTACATTTTCTGATCTTTTCCAAAATCTCGTATTCTTTTGCCACATTCTTTTTTCTGGAGTAAGGTTCGGAGATGGCATACCAAATCTCATAAGCAGATTCAAGAAACATAAAGGTTTTTGCAATTGAGGGAATCAAAGATTGAAGGAGCCAGGATGATACGATGACATCTTCCCGTCGCCAAGTAGGATAGTGAGTATCATGTATTTCTGGACTAGGTGATTGACCCATGAGATGGGCCTATCTCCCCCTGGCTATAACAGCAGACCTAGACCACTCTAGATAGTTTCTTCCATCCAACTTCGTTGTGGTAATCTAAAAAGTTTCTCCTTTTTCATTCATGTCGTGTTATGATACCACAAAAGGAGTTTCAATTACTGTCTTGCCTTTGCTGGCCATAGAAATCTAACCTCAAGTAAGAATCTTCGTAGCAATCTGATTCTAGCAAAAAACCAGATTAGTCTTCTACACTATTTATGAGACTGCCTCGTTTTTCTGAATATGTCTGCGATATAGACAGATATATTTACTCTATATTGATCAATAGATCAATATGCAACAAGAAGTTTGTTTAATCCCTTTGTTCCAATAAAGTGGACTTGAAGGATACAACAACAACAACTAAGTCTTTTCCCATACTAGATAGGGTCGGCTACATGGATTCTTTGTTTCCACAGATCCCTATCGTGTGCCATGTTAGCAGTTAACTCCCAATAAGCTAGATCATTCTTTATTGTTTCTTTCCAACACTTTTGTGGTCGTCCTCTACCTCTTTTAATACTTTTCAAATTTAGTTTTTCTAACCTTCTTACATTTGATCTTCTTTCTCTATATCCAAACCATCTTAAACGATGTTCTCTCATTTTATCCTCTATTGGTGTCACTCCTAATTTGTTTCTAATAACCTCATTATGTATACGGTCTTTTCTTGTATGACCACTCATCCATCTCAACATCTTCATTTCTGTCATTTCTTGTATGACCACTCATCCATCTCAACATCTTCATTTCTGTCACAGACATCTTTTGTACATGTTGATGATTAACTGCCCAACACTCAGAACCATAAAACATGGAAGGCCTAACTGCTGCTCTATAATATTTACCTTTTAATTTTAATGGTATCTTCTTATCATAAAGAATACCTGATGCTCCTCTCCATTTTAACCAACGAGCATTAATTCTATGTGTAACATCTCCATGAATTCTTCCATCACTTTGAAAAATTGACCCTAGGTATTTAAAACTTTCCTTTTGGGGAATGCAATGTGTGCCAATTTTAATTTTCATGTCCTCTGAAGTAACCAAATGATCAAACTTACATTCCATATATTCTGTCTTTGTTCTACTAAGTCGGAGGCCTTTGCTTTCTAATGTTTCTCTCCATAGTTCCAATTTTCTATTAACTTTTTCCTTAGACTCCTCCACTAATACAATGTCATCTGCAAATAACATACACCAATGTACTTCATCTTGAATATGTTTGAAATCTTGGCAGTTCAAATCTTAGTCAAATCTTGGCAGACTTGAAGGATAACAGAAAATATAAGGTATGCTCACAATGTGCAGTTCAAATCTTGGCAGACGAACCACTAAACGCAACACGATGTATTGCTGAACAATATGAAGCCCTTCCGACGATGTATTGCTGAACAATATGAAGTCCCTCAGATTCCTTACCAACAAAAAGGATATCTTAGTTAACAAACGACAATAGGAGGAGGATCACGTATTTCAGATTCCTTGCCAACAACAAGAAAGTCTGCCCTGTTTCATCCCTTGTTTCATCACAATCTGTAGACTTATAACATGCACTATACCTCATAAGTCACCCCTACAATGAGTTGCAACTTGTCTTAGTCAACAAACGCCCAAGTACCAGCCACCGTGAGCAGATAGTTCCCTCATTTTTGATGAAAAAATTAGCAGTCCCAAATGACTTGCACAGGATATTAGCCTCTTCCAGAAAACACCTTTTTAATCTGAGATTTCAAGAAATGTTCTTCCCTGATATGAAGAGGATCTTCCCACAAACACAAATCTGAGTCTTTTAAACAAAAAACACGGATTTACCAGCCTTCTAGGCTTTGATAACATGATAAAATATTCTCATTAACAGAATCAATAAAACTCACAAGATTTGACAGATTGGAGAAATACATCCAATCTGTCCCAATACAAAATGAGACGACTAGTCTAGGACCCAAACACGATATGATTAACCCTAATCTCTATTTAAAAGCTTTATAACTTGAATGACTAAACTACCCCTAAGAAAGTTTAAATACTACCAAAAGAATATAACCTAATCTAAGACTCAGAAACGACTAGTCTAGGACCCAAACACGATGTCTACTGTCATATACATAACTAGATAAACACTCTTCATGTCTTCAACATCTCACGTTATAACTCTCTCTCTCTCTCTCCTCGTTTGCACACGATTTGAATACATAAATATGTGTATATGTATATGTGACATGCATACATACAGTTATATATATGCATGTGTATGTCTATGTACATATATGTAGAGATATATAGAATCATAGATACATATATGCATGTACATATACACACAACATATACACATGTGTGGTTGTAACTACACGTGCATGCATGCACCCATGTATATCTACATATATATGTATGTGTGTAATGTATAGGTATACATATATAATAAGTTTACATATACATATATGCATGTCTATATATAGACACACAGTATGTGTTTATGTGGGGTATAAGCAAGAAATCCCAACACCGCGAAAGCGTAACTGCTCATTTGCTACAGAAAAACGATAAATGATGTGACTAGCTTGAAAAACTCATTTGAAACTAACAGATGTTAAAAGAAAATCCTTATATGCTCAAGATGGCGAAGCTTACCTTATCTAACAGCTCATTTTTCGGTACAATGCTATCAACTTCAAAAATTGGAAGGCCGACAATTTCATCAAGACCTACATTCTTCAAAAGATATACCAAACTGGACTCAAAATTGTCAAGTACTTCTACTTCCTTATTGGAACCATCTACCAGCAAATTAGAAAAAGCATAGCATGCCTCACTTAGCTGTTCAATTCCAAGTTTTAGCTCCAGCTTCTTCTGCTGTTGATTATTTCTATCTTCTTGAATGCTCTTAACTGATTGCTCACTACGTAAAAGAGCTTCAGCTTTGGCAGCTTGAGCAGCATCTCTGTCTGCGGAGATAGTTGCAATTAGATTTTCTTTCTGAGCTAGTTCTTCTTGAAGATCATCAAATCTATCTTGCACATCATTGAGCTCAGATACAAGTAATTCTGCTGCTTGTTTTGATTTTCTTGTGTCCTCTTTATATGAAGCCTTTTGAGCTTCTAAATCATGAACAAGATTTACTAGCCACTCCATTTTCTTCACTGGATTCATGTTGCCAGACTCACCAGTTACACTAATAGCATCCATGGCAGTCAAGAGTGCATTCAAGATTCCAATTTTGCTCCGTAAGTTGTTCTCACTTTCTTGAAGGTGACTTCTTAGTACACCATTTTCATTTTCAAGTGTTTCAAACTTTTCTTGGTACCTTAGTAACTGCTCAACTTTCTGCTCATAGTCACCGACAACACTGTTTTGCTTCTGAATCTCAGCTTTTAACCTTTCTACCTCTGAGTTCGTCTCTTCAAGAATCTGTTTCAACTGGTCTCTCTGCTGCACCAATGCTTTCCCTTTTCTAACCGCAACACTAAGCTTTTCTCTTGCTGATGCAGATTTTTGCTCCTCTTGACTCAATTGCTCCTCCAAATGTGCTTTTTGCTCAGCAAGTGCTTGGAACTCAGTAACGAGAGACTTGTGCTGTTCAAGAGTTTGTTCTTGCTCTTTCTTCAGAAGGGATAAAGAAGACAAGGTTCCTTCAAGCTCACTCTTCAAAGCCTCATTGTCTTTCTCCACTGCTTCTGTTGCATCGGCAGTTTGCTCCACATATCTATCAGCCTGCTTGGAACCATTCTGCCTTTCATTTTCTCTTAAAACAGAATTCTCCAACGAGAGAGTTGCATAATTATCTATGAGTATTTTGACACATTCTCCTAAACACTTTATGTGGTTAGCACCAGAGGAAGTTCCTTTTATACCATGATCAAGCAACGCATCATTAACTGAAGATTTTAGTCTTTCAATCTCATCTTCCATAGCAGCACGGTGGTGTGCATGGACAGCATTTTGTTCATGCAATCTTTTAATCTCATCTTCCATAACAGCACAGTACTCTGCATGAGCAACGTTTTGTTCATGCACTTTTTCCTTCAGCGTCTCAATTTCCTTTACCATAGCAGAATGATATTCCTTGGCAACCACATGCTGTTCGTCAATTTTCTTCTGCAACATAATAATCTCTTTGCAAAAAATTTCCTTCTCCAGTTCATCTTGAATAGCTCTCTCCAGGAGTTGCCCCCGCTCATGAGAAAGTTCCTCCATGCGTCCCGAAAGAATTTCATTCTCATGTGTAACAGTTGCAAGGGCACTTTCGAGATTGGATATTTTATTTGTTGATTCTTCTAAATCAACCATGACTGCACCAGATGATTCAACAAGGCTTTCAATCTTCTGCCTGAAAGCATCTCGATCATGTTGAGCCTCCCAGAGAGAATTCCTTAACCATTCAATCTTATCTTCTGGCTCCAGTGACCTCAGATGCAGTGGCATATCTATTTTGCCTAAAACCTCTTCACATCTTTGCACAAGGTTGTTCCTTTCCATTAAAGACTGCTCCAACATATCATTTTGTTCAGCAAGGCCATAAAACTTGCTTTCCAGTTCCTCATACTTTCTTCTGAGATCTTCAACTGTAGTGTTCAAGCTCATTTGTGGATCTTCTTTCCAGGTATCAGAAGCCATAAATGCAGCCTCACCAACCGAGCTTTTCTGATCCCAATCCATCGAAACAGGATTTCCCGCAGTTGATCTGGCCAGCCATTCAATTTTTTCAGTTACATCACCAAAGTTAAAATGGTCAGGCAATTCCAGATCCTCCAAAATCTCTTCAATTCTTTGAAGAACTGAATCCTTCTGAAGAAATGACTCTCTAAGCATGTTGGCAGAATTTCTAATATATGACAGCTCAGATTCAAGGGCTTCAATTCGTTCTCCTGCTTCTGAATAAACTTGCAGCTTACTCTCAAGTTCTTGAATTGATGCAATCTTAGACTGCAACTCTTTCCAGCACTTCTCCAGGTCACTTGTTTTCTCTGCCAGCGACTGTTTCAGTGTATCACGCTGGACAATCAAACCTTTCCCTTTAGCTACAGCTATACTAAGTTTCTCCTTGACAGACGCCAGCCTTTGTTCTGACTGTTCCAGTTCAGCATCTTTGCTTCTTAATTCTGAATCCGCTTTTTCAAGGTCTACTTCCATCTTGGTCAAACCCTCATTGAGGTTATGCAATTCATCCTCCAGTTGAACTTTGGATGAGTTCAATTGATGGACCCTCTCATGCAGCTGCCTTAAACTAAGTGACTTCAACTCAAACTCTTCCCTAAGCATTACATGAAAAGGTACCACACCAGCGTCATCCAGAAGTTCTTGCCTAGAAGTAAATTCCCAAATGTACTTTTTTGACAGGTTCAATTGCTCAATAGTTTCTTTATATTTTCCAAGAACCAAGTAAACCAAAGATTCTATATACTCCAACGGCTGCTTATCAATACCAATTACCACCTCTGCAGATAAACCTTCATCTTCAAAAGATTTTAACAACTGCTTAACTAGTAAATTTGAATCTTCAAGAAACTGGGATCCGACGTCTGCAGTTCTCTCCGCCACATTTTCCAAACCATCAAATTTGTCACTGCCCTGGGTTTCAGTTCTGCCATTGTGAATATTTTGAGTTAAATCTTCAATTTCCTGAACTTTAGATAATAATGCTGACTCAAGATCAACTTTTGCAGAATGAAGGAAAGATTGTTCATTCAGAATGTTATCCAGCTGTGTAGCAAGGGTTTCACATGACTTCGGCAGGACATCTAGCAGTTCCTCAAATTTCAAATCCTTCTTGGCAGGCTGCTCAAGTTCACAAAGTACATTAAGCATCTTCATAATATCAGAATAGGTGCTACATAGCAGCAAAACAGATGACTGATTCCTCTCAAGCAACACAGAAAGTTTCTCATTGTGTTCTTCAAAAGAGTGACAAAAAACTACACCTTCTACATATGAAGAGAGAAGCCTTTCGTGCAGCTCATCTATTGCCTCTGAAACTGCAGAAACAGCCATAGCAAGATGGATGCCAACGGCAAAGTCATTGGACTCACCATACATACGGGGAACAGGAGTACTCAGCTCTCTAAGTTTTTCTACTGCATTGAAGATTTCTGCATAGATAAAGTTACTCTCTAGCTCCATTAGAGACATATTTTCCTCCAATTCTTTCTGCAGACTCTCAACTTGAGCAGATGCACAGTCAGCAGTATGGTAGAAACTGTGATGCAACTCATCCAAACGATACCAAAGATCAGAGGTCAAAGACTCATAACAAAGCAACTTTTTCATATTTTCCTGACAGGACTTCAGCAATGCTGTTGTCTTTGATTCAAGGTTACTCGTTTGCTGTTTTCGTACAATATCCTTAGCCTGAAGGTCCTTCAGAGCCGCAAGCACAGCAGCTTGGGATCTCTGCTCTTCTATGAAATGCTGGGAGACCTTTTCCACATCCAAATCCAACTGTTTCATAACAGCAATTAGCCTGCACGATTCTTCCTTGCTTAATTTTAAACAAGCAGCAAAGCTAGCATCCTGTGCTTGACTGACAACATTCCTTTTATCTACCTTTGTCAAAGAATCTTCTGCTGTAGATCTTTGTGCACTTTGTACCTCCTCTGTAAGGGTTTCTTCAGTGAGAGCCTTTGATTCAAAAGCTTGAATTATTTTTGAAACACCAGAGGAAGCTCTACTTGAAACCCTGATCAGAGGTGCATTTTCAGAACGCATGCCCTGGACTGACTTGTCGAGCCTCTGCATTATTTTTCGAGCATATTCCATATGCTCCTTCAGAGAAATTAATCCTTCACAATGGGCCCGATTTTCAAGTTGAACATGGTTGAGATTCACCTCATCATCAGAAGCAGCAACAGATACTTGCATCGTACTTCCAGATCCCTCACATAGTCCAAAGCTTGAAGGCATGTCTCCCGCTCCTTTTGTTAGGTATATGTCAAGGCTGCAGGAAAGGTAAAGATTTTGCTCTGTAAGTTGTTCAATGTACAACATTGCTTCTCCCATATCATCCTCTAGACAGGCCTGTCTCTCAAATGCCTCAACCAATCGTTCCTTGTGTCCATGCAACTCTGCCATGATTTTTGAGTTTTCATTCACAAGGTCATCTTCAGTTTTCTCTTTCTGAGTAAGTTCAAACTTATTCATGTCCAACTCCTCCCTGGCAGAAAGAAGGTCCGCAGCTAAATTTTCATTTTCTGCTTGTAATACTACCACAGCTTCTTTGCACTTGGACAAATTCAATGTCAGTTGACCTATCTCAGTATCAGACATCTCCAATCTACTTTGAAGCTGCTTATTATGATGACTCAGCTCCTCAAGTCTCTCCATTGCAGAGCATAATTGAGAGTGGAGCTCCTCTTTTCCAACATACATGTCTTTAAGCTCCTGGTCTACCTTTTTTTGGGAAAGTTCCAATTTGCTTTGCAACTCTATAGTTGTATTATCAAGCTCCGCAATTTTCCCCCTAGCTAAACGCAACTGAGTTTCAAGCTCCTCCTTTGCAGTAGCCATAACCAGGAGCTCCGCCCTGCATTGTGCAAATTCTTGAGTGATGCTTGCACTACTTCCATGGGCCACATTGAGCAAAGACCTGAGTTTGGATACCTCATCAAGAAGCTGCTCATCCGGTTCATGAGACTTGAACTGAATCAGAGTTTGTTCATGAAGTTGCGCCTGAAGAACATCTTCCATAACACTCCTCAGATAGAGTTCTTTAATAACCTCTGATGACATATCAGCTAAGCTGGAGTTTCTTACAGACTCATGTAATAAAACTGAAGACACTGATGCATCTTCCGCGGCAAACAAATTAGAGCTCATTGTGTCTGAATGTTCAGCCAAAGAACTTACAGCTTTCTCAGATAACTCGGATTCTGACGCAATACATTTTGTGAACTCATCTTGTTTTTCGTGAATAAGATGCAGTGACTCTGCACTCAACTCTGATGCAATACCCTTTCCAGAATAACTGTTGCTGTTCCAAATTCATTATCTGTCTATGATCATCTTCCATGGAATCCATCAAGAAACCTGGTTTACTCGTTTCCTCTCTTGGAGGTGTTCCTGCAAAGTTGAGCATCGTAGGATTCTTGTTATACGTCACCTTACCATCATCCTCTTGACACCTAGCACGTGCTGGAGACCTGATGTATCGGTTAACACAACAGGTTGTGCCCCTTCTTCATCCATATGCATTTGATCATTATCTTGAGAAGGTTTGGTGGCATTTCTTGGTCGTGCATTTTCACATCAGCATTGGTTCTACAATCATCTAAAATCCAAAGAGATGCATCTTCCACTGAAACTTCACTGCAAGATGCACTCTTTCCAGATTCTCCCTCTATGGGGTGCACCACTACACACTTCGCAACTAGTTTATCTTCCTGAATCGTTTCTGGTGTACATTCAAAAGTAGGTAAGGCCCCATATGCTCCCAGATCAGCCGTCTCTGCACCAACCATCATCTCCCTTCCATCATCGGAAACTAGCAAAACTCCAGAAGCCACCTCTGCATCCAGATCTTGATTGACACCTTGGCTCTCCACTGCTGTGCCTTTATCTAAAGGTTTCCCACAACCAACACCTTTGCTCTCCTTCATTTGCCAGAATTTTCACAGCTGAAAGGAATATTTTCGAAAAAAAAAAGAAAAATAAGTTGCAATATGAGAATGCCACTGGGAAAAAAAGGAGGGAAAAAATGCTCCCTCTAAAAGTGACAAGTTTGCCCATTGCATTTTTGCTCAGTGCATATTGTAAGTTCCAACTTACAATATGCGCAGACCTCTTCTTTTTTCCCTTGATACACCAAAGTGCAGCCCTATTAAGAAACCTGCTGAAGATGATAACGCTTCCCTTCAATTTCCGCTAATATACCAATACAACATAAACAAAAACAAACACCAACTTAGAATATGTGCAGAACTCCTTTTCCATTGCTATACCAACGTGCAACCCTATTAAGGAACCCACTGGAGATTATGATGCTTCCCTTCACTTTGAAGCACATAGAGCAATGCAACACAAACGAAAAACAGTCACAAAGTAAACATAGAGACTACGAAGTTTCCCATTAAGACAAGTTACATGACATTATGACACAAACTACACAACAAGAGGCCAGAGCTCAAACGATGGCCATCCTGGAACTGTCGGAGAGTAAATAACGGGTTGATAAAGAATGAATATAAAAGATTACATGTGACAGACTCCTTGAGCTCAAGTTGATCAATTTACCATTAAAATTTCATAAACCCCATAATTTCAAAACCATAACAAGATACAAACTTAACTAATTTATAGATTTTAATTCACAATTAGTAGAGAGATAAAACTCCATGCAAACACCCCAAGATGTTACGAAAATACAATAACAAAATCCTACTACAATTGAACGTTTCCCAAGTTATTGCATATGCTTCAATAAACAATATACGGTAAATATCACAAGGGACCTATGTCACATGGGTGCGGGTGCGGGTGCGGGATATGGCAAATTTCAAAAATTTTGGGTGCGGCGACACGGCTAGGTAATATAATATTATATATTATATATAATATTCAAGCTACATAAATCAATCAAAATACAACTAGTATTTGCTAATTTTGGGTGCACGTAGGTATCAATTAGCAAGTTCCCTCATAATGATATGAAACTTACAGTAATTTTACGAGCTGCAAAATATCTAAGTCAGTGTTGTCTGACGCGTATCGTATCATGTATCGCTGGGCTCCACGATACGGGCGTATCGTATCGTATCGTATCGTATCGTACTTTAATATTAAAATAATGTAAAAATAATTAAAAATTAATAAAAAATCAAAAAAAAATCGAAAAAAATCAAGAAAAAATCAGGAAAAATCTGATAATTGCTTTAAATTCATATAATGTAAGTTTAGTACAGATTGAGCATTCAACATTGAACAATTGCATCCAAATTTATATATTTTGAATCCAAAAAATAAAATACAGACATAGTTTACACTTTACAGTACACTACAGTTACATATAATGTTACATTTTACAAATTGTAATCAGGATCATCAACTAAATAATCTTCATCTTCTCCTTGTTGCAGATCCTCATCATCATCAGCCACGCCCACACCTTCTTCTTCAAAATCAAATTCTTCATCTCCATAATGTTGTTGCGCTCCTTCCAAATTAATCCAGGCAACGTCTTCTTCTGTTAGGAGGGCATTTTCTTCAGTGTCTTCCATAACCCAATCTTCTAATATATCAAAATTATCCAAACTTATTGGATCGAACTGACTTTCTTCTCTATTTACTTTTTTTAATTGCCTACGACACAAACAAAGATAAACAATTAGTAAGTAATATTAACAATTGAAAACTGAAGTTAAATAATATCGAATTGAAAATTTGAAAGTAATACAACATTACCTTTCACGAAGGCGCATGTTACAACGAATATAAACCAAATCATTAAGCCTTTTGTGTTCCAACCTGTTGCGCTTTTTTGTATGGATGTGTTCAAAAACACTCCAATTTCTTTCACAACCTGTTGCACTACAGGTTTGGCTTAAGACTCTAACTGCAAAATCTCTAAGGTTTGGACAATCACTTCCAAACCTGTTCCACCAAACATCTGTAAAGAAAATATAAACATTAGAGACATAATAATCCACAGTAATGTAAGATGGAACTTAAATATGAAAATAAACAATGTACCTGGACGCATCGTAGAGCGGTTGCGAATTGCAACAGGCAAACCCATCAAGTGAAGAGCATTATCATATATCTCCATCTCTCGATGTATCGCATCTACTATGCTCTCATCAGGGACTAATCTGTCGATGCATTCAATGATTCCTCGATTAACCTCACCGTCCCTTTTGAAGGTTGCTGAGTACCTCAATGATGGGTTTAGATAGTAGGCTGCTGCATGAATAGGCTGATGCAATTGTTTATTCCATCTACTATCAATTATTTTCCACACGGCCACATAATCTCTTTTTTTTCCATTAAAGTTATTTCTGATTGCTTCTTTTGCCCTGTCCATGGATTCATAAAGGTAGCCCATAGATGGTTTCTCCTCGCTGTCAGCCAATCTCAAAACTTTCACTAAAGGACAAGTAATTTTCAATAATCTGATACATGCATTCCAAAATGAACTTCTAAAAACCGTTTCTGCAATCTCATTTAACTTTCTGTTCCTTCTGTTTTGTGGCAACTCTGCAAATTGTTGCCACTCATCTGAGGAGAACATTCTCTTTAAAGCTTGCTTCTGTCTCACAATACTCTGTACAAATAAGAAGTTTGTTGCGAACCGAGTTGCAGCTGTGCGAAGAAGCTCTGCACCTTCTGTGTATCTCCTCATCATACATAAAACAAATGCATGGTTGTAAATAAATTTTGTAATATCTTGGCAACACTCAGTTGCTGCCTTTATTTCATCCATCTCACCGATGTCCTCGAGGATGAGATCTAAACAATGGGCTGCACATGGTGTCCAGTAGAAAGTCCCATAAATATCAGCTAACTCCTTTCCGGCTGCTTTGTAGTTAGCTGCATTATCTGTAATCAATTGGACTACATTTTCTAGCCCAACCTCTTGTATAACCTTATCAAATTCCTCTCGTAGGATCTCTGCAGTGTGCCTCTCCTCTGACATATCTAGAGATCTCAAAAACATGAGTCCTTTAGGACAATATACAAGAAAGTTTAGCAATGTCCTTCCTCGCCTATCGGTCCATCCATCTGCCATGATAGTGCATCCTGTTTCCTTCCACGATTGTCTCAAAGTCGAACAGTATTGCTGCACTTCAATCACGGTCTGATCTAATATCTTCCCTCTCAACTTCTGATAAGAGGGCATCCTGTATCCTGGACCAATGTTAGCAATTGCATCTGCCATTGCTTGAAAATGAAAACTGTTTGCTGCATTAAATGGAATGCATGTATCATAAAACCATCTGCCCACTGCAAGGTCTGCTTGATCGTGCAGTTGTTCTGAAGCCATAGCAGCACGAATTCCTGGCTGAGCACCAGGTGTAGTGGAAGGAGGAAAGAACGAATGTATGCTAGAAGAAGAAGCTCTTCCTCTACTCCTTCCTGAACTTCCTCTTCTGCCACCTCCAAAGTCTTCAGATGCAACCCTCTTTCCTCTGCTAGGTGCTCGCGAACTGCTACTACCAATATCTGTTCTAGCATCTGAAGGCAAACTATCAGTGAATCCAACTCCAGTGGCAGTAGCATCATCAGCTTCTTCACACATCTGGAAATCATCCTTTTGTTGTCTCCTTTCCTGTATGCTCTCAATCATCTGCAAGCATTGCCATTTAATACCTTCTGGCACACTTCTAACTCTGCCTGTGCATGGAGCAACTTCTTTCCTGGTTCCTGCTAGGTGGTGTTTCAACCTTGAAATTCCACCACTAACCACCTTTTCACAAAATAAACATCTGATTTTTAACCTTGAACCCTCAACTGGTATACCCCACTGCCATGCCGGATCATCAGACTTTGAATGAGAGTCTCTACCACCCCTTCCTGCCATCTCAATGGAGTACTTTAATTCAAACAAAAACCTGAAAATAAAAGCACTTCGTAAATCCCCCAATCTTCAAATAACACTCAAATCGAGTGTCTCCCACTTCATGAATGCAATAAAAATCGTATACACACACTTAATAACTTCATATTTTGTCATTCAAAAAAAAAAACCCGAAATAACACAAAAAACAATAAATATAAAGGAAAAAAAGGAAAAAAACATTAAAAATATACCTAAATCCGAGTTTGGAGGCTTGGACGGACACCGTAGGGCACGATTTTAGAGCTTTGAATACCAAGGAGGCGAAAACCGACTCTTAGGGAGCTTGAAGAACCCAAAAGGAGAGAGGAAACCCGCGAAAAATCGCGGGTTTCCCTCGGCCCGGGACCCTTTATAAGGGTCCCAGGGCGTATCGCCCGTATCGTACGATACGGGCGATACGCACCGTATCGTGCGATACGGGCCGTATCGCACGATACGGTGCGATACGCCCGCACCTGCGATACGGGGGCCCGTATCGTATCGTGGTGGCCCACGATACGATACGTATCGCACCGTATCGTACGATACGGTGCGATACGGACAACACTGATCTAAGTTATGGATTCAAAGAGTTTCAAGATCTTTTGTAGGATATAACATATACTAGTATTTGTGCTAGGATCCACTAGTGATGTCATACTCTTTTGTTCTATTAATCTGGCAATGTTCCTGGTCTTTAAATGTGTTTGGTGACAGAGATTATTCTGTGCAAAGGCATACAGTATGGAGTCCAATTGTTCGCACCCAAAATCATTCAAACAGCTTTATATTGTATAAAGCTATAATAGTAAGTACACAACTTTATATTAAAGCAAAACATATAAATGGTAAAAAACTACTAATTTCATCATAATACACAAATCAATCTTCATTATCCAGATTCATTTATCCGTGAGTTACAAAAAAAAAATTGCAATTTTTTTTTTTGCAAAATTTTTTTTTTTGGACATGCCGCACCGACACGGTATCGATGTCACACCAGTGTTGGGGTCGACACTCCACCCCTTAGAAGTGTTTGTGTGACTTAGCAAGGGACCCTATACTCCCATATCTTCATGAAATATACCCTAAAAGTATCGGAGTTTAGTGATTTACAATAGAATAGTGTTACAACTCTAGAAGCTCATGCACTCCATATTTGAAGCATAAAAGCATTTTCTGATTGAAGATGCCTTCTAATTTTGATCTAGAAGGTTATGAGTGAACCTTTTCCGGCCGGCAGCGAGCAAATCACTTTTCTTCTTACTATTCTCCATCACATCCACACTTCCTCGTACGACCTATCATGAGAATCAATCACGAATAAGAAACTAAAACACAAAAAATACCCACATTAAGTCATAAGTGAGAAACAGGCATAGTTGGTGGCCTCCGCCGACTTCGCTAGACAGGTTAGTCAAGCCGAGTTGATTCCTTCTAATTGGTAACCTTATTGAGTCATGACGATGGTTGAATCTTAGGTACTTTAGGATCCACATTAAGACTTATATTTAAATAAATAATTTGTAACAGACTAACACATCTTGGTATGTGTTTCATATGACTCTAAACTATGCCCACATTACGTAATATTAGGTAGTTCGGATCTAGACCTTTTTATATGCATCAAGGAGATTGTATCAGGATTTGGTTATGGTTTTGGGGCAGTTTGAGAGCCATTGATGTTCAATTATGCATCGTTGGAAGTACCAAACTTGTAGCTAAATGTTATATAATGCCATTATGATTTTATAGATATTTAGTGATTAGTTTAAAGTTAGTTTAGTAGAGAGATTTGGACCTAGGTGTCTTGAATAGGATCAAGTCGGAGCATTATTATGTAGGTTATTGTTTAACATTGATTTTATGTTTGAATAGGTTTAAAATATGATCAATTTTGGTTGGGTAGTTTGTGTCATACTGTCTTAATGAGCAACTTCGTAGTCTCCCTTTATTTATACTTTGTGACTGTTTTTCGTTTGTGTCGCATTGCTATATGTCCTTCAAAGTGAAGGAAAGCAAATTCCCTTGATAGGGTTGCGTGTTGGTATAATAATGGAAAAAAAGTTCTGCACATATTCTAAGTTGGTGCTTGTTTTCGTTTATGTTGTATTGCATATTAGCAGAAATTTAAGGGAAGCGTTATCATCTTTAGTAGGTTTATTAATAGGGCTGCACTTTGGCGTATCAATGAAAGAAAGAAGAGGTCTGTGCATATTGTAAGGAGCAAAAATGCAATGGGCAAACTTGCCATTTTATGAGGGAGCATTTTTCCATCCCTTTTTTCCCAGTGGCATTCTCATATTGTAACTTATTTTTCTTTTCTTTTTTCGAAGATATTCCTTTCAGCTGTAAAAATTCTGGCAAATGAAGGAGAGCAAAGGTGTTGGTCATGGGAAAACTTTAGATAAAAGCACAGCAGTGGAGAGCTAGGGTGTCAGTCAAGATACTAATGCAGAGGTGGCTTCTGAAGTTTTGCTAGTTTCCAATGATGGAAAGGAGATGAAGGTTGGTGCAGAGATGGCTGATCTGGGAGCATATGGGGCCTTAACTGCTTTTGAATGCAAGAAGATAAACGAGTTGAGAAGTGTGTCACCCCATAGAGGGAGAATCTGGAAAGACTTCTCAGGATAATGATCAAATGCATATGGATGAAGAAGGGGCACGACCTGTTGTGTTAACAGATACATCAAGTCTCCAGCACGTGCTAGGTGTTAGAGAGAATGATGGTAAGGTGACGTATTACAAGAATCCTACGATGATCAACTTTGCATTAACACCTCCAAGAGAGGAAACGAGTAAACCAGGTTTCTTGATGGATTCCATGGAAGATGATCATAGACATATAGATGAATTTGGAACAGCAACAGCTATTCTGGAAGGGGTATATCATGCAAAGGATATGAGGTTCCAAGGTTTTCAGTGTGAGCACCACACTGACGATAAAGTGGTCCCTGATGGTGAAGAACCGTTGGTTAATTTGGAAAACGTGCACGTGGAAGAAAATTTGATCTTACAGGATCCTCATCATGACCCTAATACAAGGGCAGGTTCCACTGGCACGCTTGTGGATATAAGGGTGGACCAAACTGCTAAAAGGTTTAATCTTGAAGAAGAAATATCATCTGGTTCGCAAGACACTGAGGGCTCAACCGAGAGGAAGGAAGATCAGTCCTGTTCAACCGCTTCCACATGACTGCGCTCTCAGGATACATGAACCGGGACAGTAGTACAAGCTTTTCCATGAAGCCCTGGGAATTTACACGTCTCCGGAGAAGCCTACAAGCTCCATTAATTCAATATCCAAGAACAAAAGGAGCTCAACTATAAAGTCAAATTGGCACGATTAGTCAACGCCCAACGTCCTACAGAGGATGTCCTCTGTCTCACTTTTCGTCATCAAAATGCTAGCTACGATACGGTTGGTATTATACATCATTCTAACATCAAATTGGGAAGACAAGCAACAGCCAAGCCAGATCTTGAGGAAGAGATAACACTTTGGATAGGAAACGGATGAAAAAAATGAGTGTCACAAATTCCAAGGAAACTTACCAGAGACATAGCTAGAGGAACTAAGACTGCCACCAAATCAAGTTCCTCCGACCCGAATAGAGATCTGATTAAGAAATCAACGGAACTGAAATAGATGTCAAAAAATGCAACAAGGCAACGAACTAAAAAACAATCAAAACAGAAATTCCCCTTCAGGACCTGGTCGAAAAGTGAAAAGGAAAAGAACCAAGACAAAGATCTGACAAGGGAAGAGATAACAACGATCGAAAATCCGCAAAAGAGAACAGAAGCTTACCGACAATAGCGAGGGAGCAAGTACGGCAAAGGGCGCCTGAAACCCTAGAAACCCCTAGACTTCAAGAGGCGCGCTGGAGATGAAGACCCAAAGAGAAATCCGAGAAGTGGCGCCGATTGGGTTTTGTTTTACTTGGCGTTGTTTATATTTGCGCCGATCGTATTTAATTTGATTTAGAGTTATGTGAATTTAAATTCAAATTAATCGGAATCTACATTAATATCAATTAATATAAAAGCATCATATTTGGTGTCAAAAAGAGATTATGGTGACAAGGATTGAGCCAGCAACCCTTCCCCATGATTTTCGAGATTACTAGGAGTTGTTGTCCATATAAAAGGAAGAATTATTTTTTAATAATATTAATGTGTTATTGAGAACTTTATTTTTTTCAATATTTAAGGGTTTGGTTTATTTTGAATTCACTTTTATATGAAAAAATTTAGCTATGTAAATAATAGAATAATGTAAATCTATTGAACGTTTTGAATTTAATGTTTACTTTATATGTAAGTTATAAAAGTATAATTAAATTTATATTATCATCAAACGTGATGACGTAGTTAAGGTAAAATTGGTGAAAACTCACTCATTAAGATGAGTTCTTATGAATTTGATTAAGTGAATCCTGATTGTCGATAGTATAAAACGTTTTGGAAAAGAAGACGATGAGATGAGACAGGCAAGGTGTGTCACTATCACATTTAACAAAGAATATTGGTATGCTAAGTTAGGATTACTATTATGCAAAATAGTGAATCCTCATAGATGTTGTCTTTATATCACAATGTTTTGTGTGATTTTTCAGCTACCATTACTATTACTTTGTGTCTTGAGACTTGTATACATCATGGGTCTCAATTGATGCCCCTTTCTTTTTAGGCCTTCAAGAGCTTGTTATGTATTCTCAATTTTTTGGTGTAAATAACTTGATTATGGTAACCAAATTATATTAAATAATAACTAATTAATGCATGTCTAAAACACTTTTACTAGTATAACTCAATGCTTGAAAAAGAAACCAAAGACCTTTATTTTTTGGTGATCCTTAATAAATCTTGATAGTGTTAATGAGGTTGTTAACTCGAACCTAATTATTCTTCATTAAGAACCCGATATTCTTAATTGAGAACTTTAAGCCTTCAAGAAGCCTTAATAAATCTTTTAGACGTTGTGAGTTATAACCTAAACTTAATTGATTAGATCCTTAAGAATATAATAAGGGAAAAAAGATGGGTGAGGAAAATAAGGGTTCACCTAAGAAAGAGAAGTAAATCAGCAATTAGAGGTTTGTTCCTTTTATTTGTTGTTTGTGAGATTAATTCTATTGATTCATATTGGTACTTTTTTTATAATAAGTACATCAATGATAATTTGAATATCTAATTATCTTATAATTGAGGATTACATTTAATTACTCAATTTATTTTAGTTATTGTAAAATACCTATAAGACCTTATCTTAATGAGAATAATGAATTTTTTTAACGGAATCTTAATGCTAAACTAATTTCTCAAAGGCATTTAAGCGTGAGTTAAACCACGACAGTATACATACCTGCTCCTGCTACAAGCCCCTATGTTGTAAGTACATTATATTATAAGACATCGGAAAGGCACTACTAGTGCTCGCACGTAATCCATATGATGCATGTATTTGGATTGGGAGGAATGACTGATTTTGTTTATAGTCATTTACAAAATAGTTTAGATAGTATATTAGATTTTGATTTATATTAGTTATAATGAAATAATATTTAGTGTTTATATCAAGTATATTTTTTTCTATTAGTATTGTATCATAGTATCCATGTGATTAAGCCTTTTTTTTGTTTTTACCCCTAAACTATATGAGGGTCTTGGTTAGAATCTATGTTTAAAATTTTCTTTTACTTTTCACTAAAATTGAGAGAATTAGTAACGAAGAAAACAATCTTGAATAGATCGAGCGGATGGTGCTTCTATGCGGTTTTCAAGATTGACAAAGCTTGATTTGTGACAATTAGTATCATAAAATTTGTGGGTGCTTTTGAGAGCAAGAGAGATTTGAGTTTAGTTTTAGCAGTGTAAGTGTAGATTAGCAAATTAGAGGCTCAAATAGCTAGTTTGTAAAATAGGGTAGTATTGCATCAACTAGTCTCTATCCCTCTTGAGCATAGAGATGTTGCAGGCATTTCTTAGAGTAATTGTTAAGAAAAAACTATTATTTTATTCGTCTTCTCAAAATCTCTAAGTTAAAGAGTTTTGAAAACAATCGATATAACATAGTTTTATGGAACTTCATTTGCAAAACCGAGTAGTATTTTGAAGTTGTCAAGATCTTAGAAATAGACCAGTTGATTATCACATCACTTTATTTTATTGGAGATGCGAAGATATAGCATCATGTTAAGGAGCAAGCTATAAATAAAGACAGGAGATTGTTGGTCACACATTGTTATATTTGAGAGAGGAGTATTCTCGATAGTTCATGTTAAGCTTTACGAGTTGACAGGCATGCGAGAATATGTTAGGTTGAGGCATTCATGTCATGTGAGAGAGTACGAGTAATAATTTAACATGATTGTCCTTGATGTACATGATATGAAAAAGAAAACAAGTCATTCTAATTTATTTAGAAACTATAACACTAGAACATGTGAAGATACATCGATATCTACTATGAGATATTTATGCATGATGACTTATGGAGAATTTCATAATTACGAGTCTTTCAAAGAGAGAATGACCCTATAAGTTTGAAAAGAAATGAGTGTAAACCCAAGGGTGACATTCAATTCAATGATAATGTTCAACCAAACTCATTTGATTGGGGTGTATGACAAGGTTCAATTCTCATGTCACAACAATAGATTCGTGTTACTGATTGGAGCTATTAGGTGTAGACCTTACATGAGGACCCTAGAAGCGGTAAGAGGTCGTACCACATGAAGAATTGTCCAAAGTACAAGAAGATGAATGTCGCGTCGTGATAGTTGAGGATCAAGTAGGACCGAGCATCCAGGAGTACTAAAGTGACTATTAACGTAAAAGAAGGTGAGATCTTGTCGACATGAAGTTGTACATTCGAAGCGCGGAGTGTATCAATGACTATCCACAACTCCGCAAATGACATCAAGCTTTGGCGGGATAGATTTGTCATGTGATTCATATGATGCATGGATTTGGACTCAAAGGTATCATAGCTTATTTGGATTTAATTTGATTTAGAGTTATTTGAATCATACTTAAGACAGTGAATTTAAATCCAAATTAGTTGGAATCTACATTAATATCAAGGCATCATATTTAGTGTGTCCAAGGAAGATTATGCTGACAAGTCGTAACTCTAACTGACCAAATGGTGTGGGACGTAACCACTGGAACTGATTCACGTTGGCAAACTACTAAAACCAAATCAACCTAAATGCCTCCGAATTCGGATCTTTCACGGTCTTTTAGCGACTTGGTCGATCACTAGTAACAAAGTCCCTTTTGGTTACAAGAGGCCGAAGCCTAACATACACACCCACACATGCATCCGCACAACATGCCACTTGTACAAGAGTTGAACTCATAATAAGCTCCTATTAATCACCAGTCCTAGGAAACCACTCTTTTCCACGAAACCAAGGGTCATGATCTGTTAGAGAACGTGGGTAACATCCACGCAACAAACGGACCCACGTTTTCAGAGGCGTCAAGGATAAATCAAAGAAGATTCTAATGCCACAGCCTTAAGAAACGGGCCACAGAAAATAAACAAATATGTGCAGCGGTCCCAACTGATCAAAATCAAATAACATAACTTACATTACTGAATCCGCGAGTATGAGTAAACTAGATCGGGTACAATTTTAGCCCATAATCAAAAGCTACATCTCACCCGTACACGAATCCTAGATATGAGACCAAAAGCTGTTCCATGAAACACACGACAACAAAATTAAGCTGAATGGCTAAAACAAAAATCCTCCAGGTGCATCCAACATGGTAGAGTATCTAAAGGTGAAGGATTAATAGGAAAAAAGACGAGCAGGATTGCCGAGATCACCAGCAGCTCACTTGAAGCACTTGGCATCCAGCAGCGGCTCTCCTTCGAATGGCTCTTGGTCTTCAATCATCGCGTTTACGCGTTCCTTCTGAACTTCGCTGTTGATGTCCACCTTAGCCCAGTCATAGAGTTCCACGTCATAGCATTCCTCCAATACAAACGGGGGGATCTCCTGCCCACGGAAAAGCCACACCCCCTTCACCTTGAAAGGTGGCTCCGAGCCGATAATCAGCATTTTTCCGAATGCATACTTGCGCGCGAGATCCATGCGCTGAAGGAAGCCGGTAACCTTGTTCAAGGTAACAAAGGATACGGTGTTCTCATCGTTGTATTTGTAATCACAGAACCACAGGGAGTAACCCTCAGGATCATACATATTCCAGAAACCTGCAAGCGACCAGATTGATTTTAAGTCCAGTAATGAACATGGGGGAAGAAATTGCTCTCGTCTCATCACACACGCAGAACGATCAAAAAGTGTGCAGGCCTGTGCTTCTACTTCAAAGTTTTCAAAGGGCACTTGGTAAAAAGATCAAACAAAGAATCAAGGAGTACCTTTAATAGCAACCTCACGGAAGTTGGTCTTGGTGTTTGAGTACAACCTCTTCCAGTCGTCCAGAACCATCTTGCTTGGTGGCAACAGATCAAGAGGATTTTTAGGCTTCGGTTTAGGAGCTTCCTCTTCTTCATCTGCATCCTCTACCACTTTGGGTTTCGGGGCTTCTTTCTTTGCTTCTTTCTTAGGCTCTTCCTTGGGTTTAGGTTTTGCTGCTTCCTTGGGTTGAGCAGGTTTCTTGAAAGACTGTACAGGAGGAACAGATGCGGCCTGCTTGACCTCACCCAAAATCTTCCGGAAGTTGGGCTGATTAACCAAAGTCCAGAAGTACCTCTCAACATGAGGGAATTCTGAAGTGAAACTTTTCGTCAATAGCCGTGTGAAGCCCATATACAAATTGCAAGTCATGACAATGTCAGCAAGTGTCACCGAGTGCCCAACTAGATAGGTATTCGACGCAAGGTAAGTATTCAAAGCACCGAGGGCCCTCTTTAAAGAAGAAACTGCAGCTTCCTCAGCCTTGAAATCAAACATAAGAGCAACAATGAGAAAACATCAGAAACAACCATCAAATGGAAACAAAAACGTAATCCTCAGCAAGTCAATAAAAATGAGACTAAAACATCAAGGAACAAAGTGCCCAAACCAAATCAACCTGAAGATGCCCACGCCATCTAACAACAGTTACAAGTAACCCTACAGTGAACTTTTTGACAAAGTAAAAAGAGCGCATGCATGAAATAAGAGTTGCCTGAGAAGGAATCAAACAAATCCTCTTCTCTCAATTAGATGAATCCTGCAATGTCTGCTCCAGTATTGCGTACAATCACTTGTTATAGAAGTTCCTCTTTTGTATCCAGGAGCAATTAACCTACCGGAGGAAGGTAGACAGCGAAGCCCATCCTTGGTCTCAACCACTGTAAAATATTTGCGTCAACCTCAAGTGAAGCAAAATCAATCCATTGCTCAACATGTCCCTGCATGGCAAAGTGGGCAACATTAAGAAACTGAACACACCAACATTTAAAACAAAGAATGTCAGCAGGGATAAGTACAAGATCGTACATAATCAATTACAGAAGAACCGTAAAGACCAGCATCACCCTTCAGCCGAGCAACTACAAAGAGAAATGGCATCAGGGAAGTCACAAAGAAATGGATCAAAAATAGTAAATATACAAGCTTCATGTTGTCACCATAGCGTGCAATCGCATTGCTTTCAAATATGGGGCCATCAGGTGTTTCAAGCACAGGAACCTGAATAAATATAAAAATTCAAAGCAGAGAATGGTCAGATTCAATGAATCAAGTGCAAGGACCAAGATCATGATATATGAAAGGAAAATTATTATACCTTTCCAATTGGGTTCATTTTGAAAAATTCAGGGGTCTTATTCGAGACGCCCATCTCAAAATTTCTGACGAGTTCCACTTTGGCTCCAGTATACTCAGCAGCAATCAGCGCCTTAAAACCATTCTTGTTTGTGCTGCCAGCGTGCAAGATCTGCCAAAATGAGACAGTGTAAGCATGATTTAAAAGCTAACATTCACTACTATATTGCGATCATAAGATTAAGGGTAGCACACATTCCAACCTATTTCAATATAATGGCATATAATGAAAGAAGAATTAGAAGGTATAATTGGAAGAAAGTGATAATTGATTTTCCTTCCTCCCTATGGCATTCATGTCAAATGACTGCATATGCCACAACTTCAAAATTATATATAAACTATTTGAGAGACTGCAGTAATACTCAGAACCAAATTCCAACCTATTTCAATATAATGGCATATAATGAAAGAAGAATTAGAAGGTATAATTGGAAGAAAGTGATAATTGATTTTCCTTCCTCCCTATGGCATTCATGTCAAATGACTGCATATGCCACAACTTCAAAATTATATCCAAATTCTTCCACATACAACATATTTCTTAAGATCACCTCAGATTCATGCAAACGCAGATCCCAACTTTGAAGTCAATTTCGTGTCTCAATCCTGGTCTTGCACGTTGTGTGGCCATGACATCCTTACTATGCTAACATTGATAAAATAAATATGGGATGATCACACAACACAGTAGGATTGGCGACAACTATGCCCTCATGAAAACATAAATTTAGACCAGACTTAGAAGCTCAATTACCACAGGATGCACCAGACTAACAGAACTTAATACAGCCTTTTACTTTAAAATATTCACAGGAAGGTGAATGAAATTAATCAGTGTACTTCATGAACGTCTGTTTGGTTGTACAGTCACCTGTACTAGTGCTACAACCATCATGATCGTCTGTTTGGTTGTACAGTCACCTGTACTACAGTACTAGTGCTACAACCATCTGTTCCACGAGAGAGGCTACAATTTCAGATATTCCGAAGCAGAAATTAATCCTTCAGTCAAAGACCAGTGATAAATATTACAGATGACAAGGGTATAACAGAAGTTTTAAGGATAGGGATGACAGTCATTTACGGTTCACTGAACCCAGAATTACAAGGACTACCCATATCAGCAGTCAAATAACAAGTTATGAATGGTAAGACAACAAATCTAATCCAGACAGAATCTTGGCCAACTCGTACCTAGATTTTATATCTATCCTCCTGTTTGTAGTTTTAAACAACTCATTTTCAACTCTTGATTGCCCAAAACTCAATGACTAAAAGGTCGACGCCTAAACTAAATGCTAAAAGCTACAAAATCAGAAAATGATGTCCGCTCCCAGTAATGCGATGTGCAGTGTACATATTCTGCAAACAGGCTACAACTTCCATGGGTTCAAATCTCAATCCAAAAAGGATAAGCCCCCCGGATACATGATACAGGCTTTTCCATGACTCCCTGCGGATTTTACATGTCTCCGGAGAAGCCTACAAGCTCCATGAATTCAATATCGAAGAACAAAAGGAGCTCAACTATAAAGTCAAATTGGCACGATTAGTCGACGCCTAACATCCTACAGAGGATGTCCTCTGTCTCACTTTTCGTTATCAAAATGCTAGCTACGATACGGTTGGTATTATACAACATTCTAACATCAAATTGGGAAGACAAGCAACAGCCAACACAGACCTTGACGAAGACATAACACTTTGGATAGGAAACGGACGAAGAAAATGAGAATGTCACAAATTCCAAGGAAACTTACCAGAGCCATAGCTAGAGGAACAAGACCGCCACCAAATCAAGTTCCTCCGACCCGAATAGAGATCTGATCAAGAAATCAACGGAACTGGGATAGATGTCAAGAAATGCAACAAGACAACGAACTAAAAAACAATCAAAACAGAAATTCCCCTTCAGGACCTGGTCGAAAAGTGAAAAGGAAAAGAACCAAGACAAAGATCTGACAAGGGAAGATAGAACAACGATCGAAAATCCGCAAAAGAGAACAGGAGCTTACCGACAATAGCGAGGGAGAAAGCACGGCAAAGGGCGCCTGAAACCCTAGAAACCCCTAGACTTCAAGAGGCGCGCTGGAGGTGAAGACCCAAAGAGAAGTAGGAGAAGTGGCAGCGATTGGGTTTTACTTTACCTGGGGTTGTTTATATTTGCGCCTAGCCACCTCATTGTGGACGTTATGACTTCTGCACCCTTCCATTTACATTTTTCTCACGGAGCTGACTCCCCTCTTGCTTAACATTTCCTTTTACTCCCTCAAATTCAATAGTATAGGTCGTACCAAATTGTGCCCTGGTCACATATTTCACTTAACACTGATTTTCCAGTTTTTGAGTTCATTTCTACTGACATTTCGAGCTAAGGTAGCCAAGTTTTATCACCATTTTGAGTTCATCTACTAATGCATGGTAAGGGTTACCCCTTATTCGGATAAGAGAATACCTGACTAGATCAAATTCGGGTTAGGGTACGAGGATCAGATGCCACAATCTATACCCAACCTGATACTTGTCTCGATGTGTATATATGTATATATATGTATATGTATATATATGTATATATATATATATATATATATATATATATATATATATATATATATATATAGAGAGAGAAACGTTGTGGATCATAAAAGAAGGCCCAAAGATAATAAAAAGACCTAACCCTACGTCTCACGTTAAATACCCTTTTTAACATAGAGACTCTTTGGATTGGATCGACCAAAACCACATAAATAAAAAGACCTAACCCTACCTCTCGCGTCTCTCACCTCTTGCATCCTCACCTCTCACGTCTGCCTCGCGTCTCTCGTGTCTCTCATCTCTCGCATTCTCACCTCTCGCGTCTCTCACCTCTCACATCTGCTCCCGCCTCTCGGATATGCTCCACTACCACGTAAGCTCTCCCTTTCTCTCTCTCTCCCTCTCTATTTCTTTCTCCGCCTCCTCCTCCATATATGTGTGTGTGCGTACATGTGTGTTTGTGAATGCAGTTCATCTTCATGATGAGATTCATGGTGCCTATACAAGTCGACAGTCCTTTTGTCCGAGGTTCTTTATAAGCCTGATTTCATTCATTATGGTTGATCACTTGTTACACCCAAGGCCTCTTCTGTCACTTCAATGTATAATGTGTTGAAAAATAAGAGTGTGCATGGCAAGCTAACCATAAAGTTTGTACTTTCCTTCTTTTTGAGGTTATGTGTTCTTTTAAATGCTATCTATATGTTGATCTTTTTGACTTGTCATTTTTTTTTCTTTTGTGCAAAGATTACTTGAAGGATATAAACAAGGATTTATCTCGGTCACATGATATATTCACACGTATATACTGAATGTGTGGCAAAATCCCAGATTGGCTAAGTTTCAAGAGTTCATTTTCAGGTCAGCCCCTCACAATTTGAAGCTCATGCTGGTTGGGCATCTCGTCGTAGACCATGAGTTCCTATTATATAGTTAGCTTATTTTAGTTTATAGTATATCATATGTTATTCTTATGCATTTAAGATGATTTATATTATACCTACACATCTACACATCATATGGGGTTTCTCTTCATGAGTTGGCAATTTCATTAAAAGGTCGGAAGAAATCTGCTAATGAGAATGACAACCTCTCTATTGTTGTTACTACTTGTCATTTGTTTTACTTCCCTTTTTTGCTCGACAATGTTATTCCAATTACAAACTAGATCCAAAATACTTGGATCTGAACTGAGTCTGATCCACTGACATTCTCGTATATTATAACATGCATAGGCATAACTGGGGGTACTTGTGAAATTATTATATACATGTTTTGAGCTGGGTGCTTCATGCCTTAGCTCATTCCATTGTGGCTCGTTTAAGCTTGGCTCATGGGATTGTCTAACAGAAACCTAGTATGAGGCAAGCTGAATAAATGAGGTAAAATGCCACAAAACTTTAACTTAGCTAATTTCATCAAATATTATATTATTAAGTTATATCTAGCTTTCTAAACTTCAAACATGTAAAAAGAAACCATTACAGATTGAGTAGATTATAAAGTTCTCTGCTTATGGCTTCAACCGCATACGAGGTGTTTATACAAGCCCGCTTTTTGTCTGTTTATGCCCACGAGCCGCCCATCCTTGAGAGTGAGTCAGTAGAACTGAAACTGTAATTCGAGTTCTGTAGTTCCGATCTCGCAATCAAACACCCCCGTGTACTCCACCGTCAAAACCTAAAACTGCCGACCCGAAGGACGAACTTCTTGTCTTGTTTAGCAGCTCCACGGCTAGAAAGGCCAGGCAGTCGCCGCACAGTGGCTAAGTACCTAGCGTCTTCCTTAATGAGACAATTATTGGCTGTGGGCCTTTCCGAGAACTGAGGTTTGTAATGTTTTATTTATTTATTACAACAGTGACCTTAAATTTCTGCGGCCTTACTATCAAACGGAGCGTTTTGCTTTCAGCCTGAACAAAGAAGAAGAAGCAAGATCGAATCCGAACAAAAAAGCGAAATCCACAAAAATGACGAGAGGGATGGAGCATCCTCTGTCATCAGTACACGATCATCAACGAAGATATGCTTGGTGGAATTGGAAAACCATCATTCATCTGATCGTTTATTTCGGTTTCCTGTTACTGTCTCTCACTCTTCTGCAATCCTTGATCGGGAGGTTGATCGTGGGGAATCACGTTGTTAAAATAAAAAGCCCGCCGGTCTCCCCCTTAGATTCCGCTATGATGGCACGTTTAAGATCCTACGTGTACTTTCTCTCTTGTGAAATTCGGTTGATTTGAATTGGTGTTGTTGTGCACATTGTCGATATGCTTTACGTGCATGACTCTATACCATGTTAGAAATCACGTAAGCTAGTAGAATTCATTTTATTGAAGAATGATATAATCCATATCCAATCAGCCAAGGTTTGGTATTTACAAGGTAAGTATTTATGGGGAGAAAAAAAGAAGAGGAAAAGCCAGCAGCATTCAGCTGCTGGTTGCTGAAGATAACTTAACAGCTACTAAAATAGCCGTCCTGCCGGTTGCCGAAGATAACAGCTAATAAAATAGCCATTGGGCCTCCTTGGTGGTAATGGGAGTCGGCTGAGACTTGATTACAAACGAAAACTTATAGGCCGTATTCATACTATTGCATACTCACGCTTAAATATTGACAACTGGGCCACCATACGAACTCCTTGATAGATATACCGCCTGCACTTGCATTCTTCCATATTCCAGTTCCTGAAGTTCGGAGCCTGTGGTACTCTGGCTTTGTGGGTCACTTTCAGGAGGGTGTCGCCTGTTTTTCTGTGAACTCTGGAGTGTTAAGTACACTGGTTGCAATGGAAGATGTGAAGGGAGTGTTTATGGGCGATGATCATACCAATGATTTCTGCAGGGTACTTGGTGGGATTTGGTTTTGCTATGGAGGTGGAGTTGGCTACCATGCTTATGGCAAAGCTGGTTGGTCGGCTACAGTCTCTTCATCTTCCTTTTGTTTTTTATATAACGAGGAGATGGAATACTGAACTTGGGAGCATACGGTTGGTGCCTGTCTTTCTGGCGTCTGGATTGTGGTCAGATGAAAGATGACATTGATGCCAAGAAACATCGGCAGGTTGGTGCAGTCAGTGCAGGTCTGAAATGTTCACTGTATGTGTGTTTGTGCAGAGTCAGTGCAGGTGTCTAAAATGTACACTTATGTGCATATTTGATTGTGCAAGCAGGAGAGAGAGAGAGAGAGAGAGAGAGAGAGAGAGAGAGAGAGAGAGAGAGAGAGAGAGAGAGAGAGAGAGAGAGAGAGAGAGAGAGAGAGAGAGAGTTCACTGCTGCTGCAGGGGAAACCACTCAAAAAAATTGAAGATAAATTTGCACTCTCAGAGGTTCGCACTGTGCGAGATCTTTCTATTCACGCATTTATATCGAATGATATAACTGCAGAAAGCCAAGATGATCAACGGTGCCTTCATGAGATGGAATGTTCATAGAATCTTATTCTGCTGTCAGATGTTGCTTGGCGCATTTGTCATGTAGCCTAATCTTGACGTAGTCAGGTAATGTGCCTCCTCTTTATAGTGTGGAAGTTTCTTCTTACGTTCTTAGGAAGTTGCATCTGTTTTTGTTTGTATACCAAAACTTATTCTGTTGTACAATACAATGTATTTGAAAAAGCATCTCCTCATATCCTGTTTAGAAAAGAGAAGGATTGTTGCCTCAGATGTGAGTCATATATTTGTATCTGCTTAAGGTGATAAATTTGTCCTCCTAATGTGGGATGTCGAAGATTAAAACTAAAATTCTTCAAGGATTCTTTACAATTTGATTCAAAAGGATTGCTATTAATCCATCTCTTCTACTTATAAGGGATAGGGTTAAGTCCCGCAATGAGATCAACCCTCCTCATGTTTAATTGAGTGGTAGCAGTAGCAGGTTAGGATTAAGGTGTCAGTGTGCACTTTTTTCTCAATCTACAAAATTGTGGTTAAGATGATTCAAGTGGCCTTTGTATTTGGATTTCGTTTAAGAAAATGACAATTGGGAACAATGTCATAAATATCGTACACTATGATACGATAATATCATATATTGGTATTTGGATCGATATGATCCGGTTCATTTATGTTTTGTATCGTGTGTATTGCTTGCATATCATACTATATCATTGTGATACGCATGTATCATTTCATATCATATAATATTTTTAAAACAATATATAAACATTTTTGCTACATTTACGCAACTTAAGTACTCTAGGCCATTATCTTAGGTTTGTTGTGCTTATTATAGAAGGAAAAATTAGGTTTTACACTGACAATAGTGTGTATAGTTGTTGCAGCTAGGCTCATTAAGCTTTGTAGCTTAATATATTAATATACAATATTTTTTAAAGTAAAAATTGATGATTTGCAAATTTGAGGTCATTTGTATATTAATGTATAGTATTGCAAACAAGGTTGTTGCACTCTTACACATGCACACTAGTATGCAGGAGAAAGGTCATTTGCAAATTTGAGGGGTGAGTAAAGCATACAAATCAACTCAATGTTTGCCCCTTAAAAGGGGTGCGCACTCATATGCATGTGTTAATTTATACATGAAAGCAATATTGTTTATAACGTATCGTATCGTGTATCATTTTGCTCCACGATATAGGTGCATCATATCATATAATATCGTAATTTTTTAAAAATAGTTTTAAAATTACCCAAAATAAAGAAAAATTAGAAAAAAATCACAAAAAATCAAGACATTTTAAAACAATTCTTATAATTTTAAAAGTTGAGTAAACATTCATTATTCACCGTTCAAATTTTTAATGTATAAGCATTTAAGTATTTACGAGTACATCTTTATATTTAACCAAGTAGTAAACTTACAACCTTCATAATTGAAAAAAAGAATTATATATTGTAATCCGGATCATCAACTAAATAATTTTCATCTTCTTCTCCTCATTGTTCAAGATATTCACTGCTTTAAGTAGCAAAATTAATATCATAGTTTCCTTGATATTGTTGCACTCCTTCCAAATTGATCTACTGGATGCCTTTTTCACTTAAGAGTATATTTTTTTCATCATCTTTCATAATCCACTCCTCCAAGATATCAAAATTATCAAGTCTAATTGATCATATTGGTTCTCATGCCTACTTGAGTTTAACTTTTTTAATTTCCTGCAAGAATGATAAGTAAATAAAATTAAAACTAAAAAATTCAAGATTAAAAACTTAATAAATTGAAGCATTCAATTGAATACTTAATTATTAAGTAATCCTTAATTACCTCTGTCGAAGTCGAATGTTAAAATACATGAAAACTAGGTTATTGAGTTGCTTATGTTCTAACCTATTGCATTTCTTTTGTGTGGATATGTTAAAAGACACTCCAATATCTTTTACAATAAGTTGCACTATAAGTTTGACTTAGAACCCTTATTGCAAAATCTATCAAGTTTGAGCAATTACTTTCAAACCTGATACACCAAATATCTAATAGAAAAAGACAAATATAAATATATATTTCACTATAAATATAAGATTTAAGAAATTTAAATATTAAGATAAACAATTTACTTAGACACATATTAGTACGGTTGTGAATGACTAGAAGCAAACCCATCAAATGAAGAGCTTTAAAATAGATCTCTATCTCGCAATATATAACGTCTACTCTACTCTTATTAGGCACCAATCTATGTATACAATCAATGATATCTTTATTAACCTTGTCATCCCTTTTAAAAGTTGCAGAATTTGAATTTAGGTATTAAGCTATTGTATGAATAGGTTGATGCAACTGTTTATTCTATGTATTATAAATAATCATTATCACGGTACATAATCACTCTTTCTTTCATTAAAATTGCTCTTGATAGCTTCTTAAACCTTATCCATGGCTTCATAAAGATAACCCATAGATAGATTCTCCTCATTGTCAGCCAATCTCCAAACTTTAACCAAAGGATATGAGATCCTTAATAATATAATATAGGAGTTCCAAAATGTATTACTAAATACCGTCTCTAAAATCTCTTTTAGTTTTCTATTTTTCTTATTTTGATCTAGCTATACAAACTACTACCACTCATTTCAGGTAAACATTCTCTTGAAAGATTGCTTTTATTTAATAAAGCATTGTATTGACAAAAAATTAGTTGCAAACCAAGTAATAGTCGTACGAAGAAGTTATGCATCATCTGTATATCTCCTCATCATACATAATACATAGTATCCAATAAAAAAAATCCCATAACTATTAGCTAACTCCTTTGTAGTTGTTTTATCTGTAATTAATTAAACTATATTTTCATGTCTAATATCTAATATCACCTTATCAAATCCTTCTCTTAAAACCTCTTTAGTATGACGATCTTCTCACATGTCTAGTGATCTAAAAAACAAAAATCCTTTAGAATAGTACACAAAGAAGTTTTAATAAAGTCCTTCATCGCCTATCTGTGATGATAGTGCATCATGCCTCCTTTTATGATCCTCTCATAGTCGAACAAAACTCTTGGACTTCAAAGACGGTCTTATCAAATAGTTTTCCTCTCAAATTATTATCAGATGACATCTTATACCATAGACCAATGTTAGTAATGACATTTGTCATTGCTTTAAAATAAAAAGGAATTTGCTACATTAAATTGAATGCATACATTATAAAATCATATCTCGTTCCAAATTTTGCTTGTTCATGCAATTGCTCTACACCATAGCAACACGAATTCTAAGTTGAGCATCAAGTGTAGTAATAGGAGAAAAAAAACAATTGTGTGCTATAATAAGATGTTCCTCTAACCCTTCCTCTTCTACCACTTGCAATCTCTTCAACAACCCTTTTTTTCCTATACGGTGGTCAAAAACTACTACCAATCTCTGTCCTAGCATCAGAAGGGATGCTATTATCATCACCACCACCAAACCAACATCCTCTTTCTCAAACGTCCTTGTATCTTCTTTTTCTTGCATATTCTTAACTATCAATCATTTGTAGACATTATCATTTAATGACTTCTTACACTCTCATAACTTTGTCTATACAAGAAGCAACCTTTTTTTAGTCTTTGCTTGGTGATGTTTCAATCAAGAAATTCCATCACTTATCACCATATCACAAAAATTATTTTTGATTTTTAATCTGTTTCCCTCAATTGAATTATCTCACTGTCATGTCAGATCATCATACCTTGATTTAGACTGTATAACACTAGTACCCCGTCTTGCTATCTTAATTTACCACTTAAATCTTAATAAACTTTAAAGTAAAATTACTTCATGAATCTCAAATCTTCACTTCATAAACCACCAAAACACTCACAGAGAGTGTCTCCCACTTCATAGATTTCCACAAATAAAACGAAAAGATATTCACTCACTTCATATATTGTCATTAAAAAAACATATTAAGATACAAAATACACATACAAAAAGAGGATAAAACCCTATAATACAACCACCAGATTGTCCTTGTCGCCGTCGAAATGATGGTATCGCTGTAATGGAGATCGTGGAGATGCTTCTCTCTAGCCGAAAGTTATCGTGGAGCAACTGAAGCCTGAAGCACTCTCAAACACAAGCCAAACCACACAAAAACGTGGGGTTATGTTTGGGTGAGGGTTTAAAAGAAATAGGGTGTCACAATACATGCCGATACACTATCAACCATGATGCAAGTTCTTGTATTGTATTGTGGTTTCCCATGGTACGGTACACTTTGTATCATACGATACGAGGCGATACGGATGACACAACATGAAAGGATCACCTTTAGAGTAGGAATAAAATAAGAAAAAGATACAAAATCAAAGAAACTCATACACTCATATATATATATATATATATATATATATATATATTATATATGAGAGAGAGAGAGAGAGAGAGAGAGAGGATGTGCACACCCATAGCTTTTGGATGGCATGAGTGTAATAAAAATACCTCTTACTTTTTTAAAACCTTTTAAAAATTTTGAAATTATACTCATGTCATCTAGAAACAATGAATGGGTATATTAGAGATTGACAAGATCCAATTTTCACACACACATATATATATATATATATATATATATATATATATATATATATATATATATATATATATAGTGGGGTTGTGAGCTAATATTAAGTTCAAAAGGAAAACAATAGCATACATAGAATTATTACCAATAATCATCAGTTTTGAAGATATGGTACGTGATCAGAGGAAAATAATGATATTCAAGATATATTGATGATGAGAAGGATATTCAAGATATATTGATGATGAGAAGTTTATGTCATCCTTGGTGTTTCACTAACTTCATTAAATTTGTTCGAATCCATTTGTTTGGTATATGTAGTGAATACATTATCTTTGTCTAAAAGGAATCCAAGTTGCACCAAGAGCGTTAGATGAAAGGCAGGGCGTTATAGTGTCGTTGCTGTTGGCAGGGAGTTCGACTCCCAGAGGGTGCGTGTGTGTTAGGCTTCGACCTCCTCTGGTAACACACACACAAACAAAAAGAATGTAAGTTTTCCTTTTTCTTCAGAATTAAAGCTTAATATTTATTAGTAGAAAGATCAAGCCTCCTTAGCAGATCTTGTGAATCATTATCAGTTTCTTTAATAAAAATATGCTCTCAGCAGGATCTTTGAGGAAGATCTCCAAGCAAATGATTCTTGCAAATAATAATCATGCCTTAAGCTTCCAGTACTAAAACTTAAGGATGACCGTCTACCCTGATTGACTCCTCCTTCAAGCCCAACATGAGAGAGGGGATCAGGAAGAAAAACAGATATTAAGGGAAGACTTCAACGGAAGGTGAAAAAGAGAGAAAGATATTATTCAATAAAGTGAGGAATTTATCAAAATATGAAAAATCTCCATAGTGGTGTCCCTTATTCATGGTTAACTTTATAATTAATAAATGTGTAGGCTTTTGGGGTTAATGTGGTAATTAAGAAACTAACTAATTGATAAACGTAGTGGTGTCCCTTGTTCAAATTTCATGATTCAAATTCATCTAGCCTAAATCCGATCCAATTGGAATTTCTAGTTTGAGCATTTAAACTGGGATCTTCAAAATTCAAGCTTTTGGGATTTCGATCTTCATTTGTCCTACGATGAAGATTTAGACTGCCTCCAAACAATACCTAATCTTGGTGATATTTGAGATCTAGTAGGATATAATATCATCTCCAACAGGCTAAGTTTAAGCTGGGCCCCGAGCTTAATGATGCCCATCGCAAAAATTGATCAAAATTCCATTGCACAAAAGTATCAGTGAGGGACTTAAAATGAAATCATAAAAGACATAAAGCAAACTGCTTAGTTATAATCAACTTAGCAACTACCTAGAAAATCAAAATCCGGATGTGCATGAAAAATAAATTTATTTTCCAAAAGTTATAAATATAGGGAAGTGTTGCTTCCTTTGAAGAATTATAAGTAATTAAAATCAAGAAGGTTGCAATCAGCAAGACTAATAGCTAACTTTACATTAATACCTAAATTGACTTAAACTGAAGAAAAATGGAGAAAGAAGAGAGGAACTACAAGGATCAAACTAGGAGAAGGAGATAGCAGCTAGACGAGATGGAGAATCAGGCGATCATAACGAGTAGGGAAAGAAAAAAGAGGAGAAAGAAAAGGAAAAAGAATTATGACGTTCCACTACATCGATGGAGGTAAATTAACACATGGTACTTACAAATACACAGAACCAATCACATATTTATTTAATTTGTAAATGTACTCTTATATATATATACACCATTGTATGCTTAATTTGATATGATATTTGGTATTGTAGGAACTATGTGAGATTAATGTCCATAAAGCATAAAGAAGTATAGCAATGATGTTCTTCATTTTCTCATGTATCCAGCAAAAGGTAGATAATATAACATTTTGAGATAATTACTATAAGCAGAAGTTTCATGCTATATTTCCATTGCCTTAGTCAAATCTTAAAACAAAAATGCTCATATACACCTTCTAATTTGGTGAGTAGGATTTGATAATGAATTAGAAGGACGTGTTGCATACCCTTAGCTTGTGGTGACATCGTCACACTCAAATAAAGGTATTAAAATGTGTAACATAGATCTTATGTAATAAAAGTATTACAAAGCCACATACCTTTATCATCAATCAATTGTTATTGGTGTCGTTTTAAGTGTTACTTGGGCCAATATTTGGTTTAACATGGTATGAAGAAAAAAGAGAAAGGGTACTCAAAACGCGTGCTAATAGGAAGGAATGCCTATCTATGGACAAGATAAGGAAGAATATGACCAAGTGAAATACAATCAAAATTTTCTTTTACACACTCCCAAGTAAATTCATAACACTAACTCTAATGCAACATCTCCTTTTATAGTTCCTCTTCCAAAATAAAAGCAAGATATAACTACAAAAGAGACTTTTCTTGCAACAATAAGTTTCCATATCGTTGGACTATACTTCTGCCCTCAGCGACCAATACAAACCTCTAGTTTTCATATTTGTTTCTTATCACACCGCAAGTTTTTTGGGTCAGGTCACTTTCATGTCAACACGAATTCAAGACTCATTAACTGATTAATACCTTCAACACTAAATCATTTATAACATATTTACCTTGTCAGATATACTTATAACTACTACTACTATAACTACAACTACAACCAAGCCTTTTCTCATACTAAATGGGTCAGCTAAATGGATTCTTTGTTTTTTTGTAGAATCCATGGTAAGTTCGACAAAGTTTTACGCTGGCTGTCGGAAGCCTAATGCAACTCTCCTCCTTTATCTGGGCTTGGGACCGGCCATGCAAGGATGATCCCTTACATGGGCGGAGTTGTGAGATATACTTATAACAATTTTTTTTATGAAATATGAACACGAGTTTCACTTGAGTAACTTCCACCTTTCTTTCTCAATGAGGTACAAATAAAATAAAGTTTGACAAAACCTAATTCACAGGTTCCTTATTTCATAGGTCTCACACACATATGTATGTGCATGTGTGTATACATAAAATATCCTTATTTTAGATGCAGATTTATTATATTTCTAATGCAATTGATTCTACATGATAGGTCATATAAATACCATATTAGTACATCACTAGTAACTCTCTAGGTGTATTATATCATGTCCATATTTCTATAGAAGCATATAGTTGGTTCTTGGTTCGGAGGCATGTGAGTTACAACCAAAGATCCACATCTTAAGTACCTCAAGAAGGATCAATCAATTTCCCACTCTTAGTGTGAAAGAGCCAGCATTGATCGATTGGAGAAATTTTGTTGTCATAAATTTATCATATGTACGTGTCTACCTTGTTTGTTAAAAATGACAAACTTATTTTGAAGATAGGAACCAGAAAGAGATTTGATATGATTTATTGAGAATCACAAAAGGTGAAGAAGAAAGTAGACGTGATGCAAACCATAAGAATTAAAGGGTCATAGCATTATAATCTTATTGCAATGGGTAATGGCCCCTCATTATTAATTGTGAATCTTCATTAGAGTGAGTGGGGCTAGACGCCCCAACAAAGTTTCTCAAGGTCCTTAGTAGGTATCTACAACAACAACAACAGCTACAACTAAGCCTTTTTCCACCGAGCTCCATCATGTGCCATGCTAGCAATTAACTCAATATAAACTAGATCATTCTTTATAGTTTCTTTCCAACACTTTTGATCACCCTCTTCCTCTTTTAACATTTTCACAATCTAATTTTTCATATCTTCTTACGGGAGAGTCCTTCGGTCATCTTTCTACATATCCAAACCATCTTAAACGATTTTTCCTCATTTTATCCTCTATTAGTGCTATCCCCAATTGGTTTCTAATAACCTCATTATATATATAGTCTTTCCTTATGTGACCACTCATCCATCTCAATATCTTTATTTCTGCTACATACATCTTTTGCACATGTTGATGATTAACTACTCAACACTCAGAACCATAAAACATAGAAGATCTAATTGTTGCCCTATAATATTTACCTTTCAACTTCAATGGTATTTCTTATCACATAGAATACCTAATGCCCCTCTCTATTTTAAACAACCAACATTAATTCTATGCGTAGCATCTCCATCAATTTTTCTATCACTTTGAAAAATTGACCCTAGGTATTTAATACTTTCCTTGTGAGGGATGCAACGTGTGTCAATCTGAATTTCTATATCCTCTGAAGTACCCAAATGATCAAACTTACATTCCATATATTCTATCTTTATTCTATTAAGTCGGAAGCCTTTACTTTCTAATGTTTCTCTTCATAGTTCCAATTTCCTATTTTTTTCTTAGACTCATCCACTAACACAATATCATCTACAAATAACATACACCAAGATACTTTATCTTGAATATGTTTTGTTAACTCATCAATGACTAATATAAATAAATATGGACTTAAAGTTGATCCCTAATGATACCCAATATTAACTTTAAAGGAGTCTGTCATTCCTTCGTGAGTCCTCCACCATATTTTTGTACCATCGTACATGTCTCTTATAAGATTTATGTATATCAATGGGATACCTCTTTTTTCCAAGGTTTTCCGAAGAACATCTCTTGACACCCTATCATAAGTTTTTTTTAGATCAATAAATACCATACAAAGGTTTTTCTTTTTTTCTCTAAAATGTTCCATAAGCCATCTCAATAGGTGATTCACTTCAATAGTAGATCTATTAGATATGAATCCGAATTGGTTTTTTGTTGTACTACATAGGTTCGATAATTCTTTCTCATAATTTCATAGTATGGTTCATTAACTTGATACCTTGATAATTTAAACAATTCAGAATGTCTTCCTTGTTCTTATATATTAGTATAAGTGTACTCACTCTCTATTCCTCGTACATTTTTTGGGTTTTTCATATTTCATTAAATAGTCTCGTGAGCCAAGTGAACCCAATCTCTCCTAGGATTTTTCATACTTCTATAAGAATATTGTTTAGTCTTATATATTTACCAACTTTCGTATATTTAAGAGTCTTTTTACTTCATTCTTTTGAATACACCGATAAAAATTATGGTTTATATACTTTTCTGATTTTACTAACTCTCCTAAGCTAATACTAACAACTGTATTTTCATTAAAAAACTTATAGAAATAATTTTTTCATCTATTTTTGATATAATCATTCGCCATTAGAATCTTCTCATCCTCATCTTTGATGCATCAAAGTAAGATCATTAGTTTTCGTATCTCAAGCCTTAACTATCCTAAAAATAACTCTTTCACTTTCTTTTGAGTTAAGGTTTTTATATAAATCCTCCCAAATTTTGGCTTTAGATTCACTAACAGCCTTTTTTGCTTCTTTCTTTGGTTTCTTATAAGCCTCCTAAGTTATTAGTCTTCTTAGCATAATATAATTTGTAACATGTCTTCTTTGCCTTGATTTTATCTTGCACCACTTTTTGTGCCGGTATGTCTCCCTTAGATTCGCCTAAGATATTTTTGTCACTTCTCTAATATATATAATAATATTGTTCTACATATCAAAAGATGTACCTACATAATTCCAAGTATCTCCTTGAAGGACTTTATGTTTAAATATATCTTCTTTCTCACATTCGAGGTTCCACCATCTAGTCTGAATAACTCTATGCACTCTATTATTCTTTGTCCACTTTTTTACTTAAAAATCTATTACTATAAGTCAATGTTGAGCGATTACCTTGCAATCTTTACAATACAATCTATCTTTTTTCCTACAAACAAAATAATCAATTTGTGTTTGTGACAATTCACTCTTATAAGTAATAAAATGTTCATCTCATTTTTTGAAAATTGTATTGGCTATGAAGAGATCAAAAGCCACAGCAAAATTTAAAATCTCATTACCCTCTTTATTTATATCCCCCAAACCATAGTTTTCATGAATACCTTGATATCCTAATACATCTTTACAGACTTGTCCAAGGCAAAGAGGGCATGTTACAAATTACATTATGCTAAGAAAACTAGTGAAACTTTAGAGGCTTATAAGAAAGCAAAGAAGGAAGCGAAAAAGGCCGTGAGTGAAGCAAAAGCTAAAATTTGTGAGGACTTATATAAAAAACTCAACTCAAAAGAGGGTGAAAGAGATATTTTAGGATAACTAGGGCTAGAGATAAGAAAACTAAAGATCTTAATTATGTTAGATGCATAAAAGACAAGGATGAAAAAATTCTAGTGGCAAATGATGATATAAGAAATAGATGGAAAATTATTTTTATAATCTTTTTAATGAAAATAAAGATGTTAGTATTAGCTTAGGAGAGTTAGCTAAATCAAAAAAGTATATAAACCACAATTTCTACCGACGTAATCAAAATAATGAAGTCAAAGAGGCTCTTAAATATATGAAGGGTGGTAAATCAGTAGGACAAGATAATATTCTTATAGAAGTTTGAAAAATACTAGGAGAAATAGGAATCACTTGGCTCACAAGACTATTTAATGAAATATGGAAAAATCAAAAGATGCCCGAGGAATGGAGAACAAGTACACTTATACCCATATATAAGAACAAAGGAGACATTCAAAATTGTGCGAATTAGAGGTATCAAGTTAATGAGCCATACTATGAAATTATGGGAAAGAATTATCAAACGTAGGTTAAGAAAAGTATCAAGTACAACAGAGAACCAATTTGGATTCATGTCAGGCAGATCTACTATTGAAGCGATTCAACTTTTGAGACGTCTTATGGAACATTTTAGAGCAAAAAAGAAAGACCACATGATATTTATTGATCTAGACAAAACTTATGATAGGGTACCGAGGGAGGTTCTTTGGAGAACTTTGAAAAAAAGAGGTATCCCATTGACTTATATTAACCTTATAAGAGACATGTATGATGGTGCAAAAACATGTGTGAGGACTCATGAAGGAACGACAGACTTCTTTGAAGTTAATATTAGGTTACATCAGGGATCAACTTAAAGTCTATACTTATTTATAATGGTGATGGATGAGTTAACAAAACATATTTAAGATGAAGTACCTTAGTGTATGTTATTTGCAAATGACATTGTATTAGTGGAGGAGTCTAAGGAAAAAGTTGATAGAAAATTGGAACTATGGAGAGAAACATTAGAAAGCAAAGGCCTCCGACTTAGTAGAACAAAGACATAATATATGGAATGTAAGTTTGATCATTTGGTTACCTTAGAGGACATAGAAATTAAAATTGGCACACATTGCATCACCGAAAAGGAAAGTTTTAAATACCTAGGGTCAATTTTTCATAGTGATGGAAGAATTGATGGAGATGTTACACAGAATTAATGCAGATTGGTTAAAATGGAGAGGAGCATCAGGTATTCTTTGTGATAAGAAGATACCATTAAAGTTAAAAGGTAAATATTATAGAGCAACAATTAGGCCTGCCATGTTTTATGGTTCTTAGTGTTGGGCAGTTAATCATCAACATGTACAAAAGATGTTTGTGACAGAAATGAAGATGTTGAGATGGATGAGTGGTCATACAAGAAAAGACCGTATACATAATGAGGTTATTAGAAACAAATTAGGAGTGACACCAATAGAGGATAAAATGAGAGAATATCGTTTAAGATGGTTTGGACATATAGAAAGAAGATCAAAAGAAGAACCTGTAAGAAGGTTAGAAAAACTAAATTTGGAAAGTATTAAAAGAGGTAGACGACGACCACAAAAATGTTGGAAAGAAACAACAAAGAATGATCTAGCTTATTGGGAGTTAACTGCTAACATGGCACACGATAGGGATATGTGGAACAAAGAATCCATGTAGCCGACCCCGTATAGTATGGGAAAAGGCTTAGTTGTTGTTGTTGTAGTAAATCGTCTTAGGTTTGAAGGAGAATGCCACAAGCAAGATGATTATAAAGATTTAGTTAATCAAAAGAAAGTTTATGTTATGGAGGTAGGTATGTCTATGGCACCCCAAAGAAAAGAATCCAAAATTCTGTTAAATCTCGAAGTCACAATCACAAGGTCGCCAAAAATGCGAAAAAGAAAGGAAATCTATATAGAAAAGGTGTATTTCATAGCATTGTGCAAGTTTCTTGCAAGCCTTTTGCACTCTATCAACGCTGAAGGACCACAAGCGCTTTTATAAGGAATTAAGTGTTGCCGAATTTGTGTGTGTGCATGCAATCCTTGCAATATGTGTGCTGATGTTTCTTTGTTTTGACATGTATGGTAGCCTTCTATTATTCCTCTCTGTAATTCTTTTGTGTGTAGGCTTTTCTGAGAGGCAATCATCTACAGGGAAGGTGCAAAATCTTTCATGCCTTAATCTTTCCCAATTCAGAGTTCATAACTTTTGTGGGTTCTCCGATGTTTTGTCACTTACGAGTTAAGTACCTGTAGCGAAACTGTATGTTCCTCATGTGATTAAACATATCTTCTTACTGCATCTGTTCCAACCAACTGCAATGAGGCTATAGGGCCCTGTATTTGCATTATTGTTTGGGGTTGGCAGATAATCTAAACTGTATTATGATTTTGCGGGTCGAATGAGTTGCATCTGCTTCTTTCCACTTCTCTATAGAGCCTGCAATATGTTAGCACCTAATTTCTTCCTTAGTAGTCAGAAACCCTTTCAGAATGTGCCAAGCATCCTTGTTAACAAGTTTCTATATTTCAGAAGAAGCAAATGGCGATAATTCCAGTTCTGTAATACAAAAACATTACTATGCAGACTTAGGTGCAGTTAGTTGAGGATTTCCATGCAGCAGTGGAGCCGAGGGAAGGCCACGGCCCCCCGTAGTTTGGGAAAATAATGGATGCCCATGGAATTTCGCAGAACAGGCTTGAAGAAATAAGAGGCCCCCGTTGGCATTTAGAGAGAGAGAGAGAGAGAGAGAGAGAGAGAGAGAGGCGATGGAATGCCTTACCCACATGAGTAACCTTCCTTTTCCTCGCTTCACCTTTGATTTCTGTGGTCTGGTGATTTTCTCCACTTTTCGTCAAACTTCCAAAACTTTCTTTCATCATCTCCAAAGAGTTTGACTTATGTGGTCTAGTGAGAGCTCCCGGCTCATAATTGTCAAGGTCTGACAAACTCTTTTCCCAATCTTTCTTTTTCCATTATAATTCTCTTGTTTCAGTTGTCCCCACTTCTAACTCCTGAATTCCGGTTGTACTTGTTCTTTTCTTCTTATAAGTAGCCTTGAGATGGTGAGTCTCTTATCTCTCTTCTTGTTGCTCATAGGAATACTAATTCTCGTGTCAAAAGATTTTTTAAATGAGTTTATATTATTTGCCCATCTCTGATTGACATTTTCTTGCATGTGAAGATTGTCAGCAAGTTATTGAATAGAAAACTAGTCTTTGATAGAAGCATTTGAAACATAATCTTGCCATTGGCATACTCTCAGCCCCCTTAGTATAAAAATCCTGGCTCCACTATATATATATATGTGATGTACGTATTTATGTGTGTTGGTAGGGTTTGGATTAGGTTTGATTGAGTTTCAACTTGGTTAAAGAAGAGCAAGATCTTGTCAAAATGGGTCAAGGATTATTTTTATGTTTGGGTCTCTCTCTCCGAGACACAAACACAGTTACACAAATATGGTATGCAGTTTGGCAGTTTGTATCCAGATCTAGAACCGTTCTGCTTATGTTTGGGTATCACCAAGATCCAAATAAGAATTAAGTTCCCTTTATTGGATGGTGTGTGTGTGAATTATATATATATATATATATCCGATTGCCCAGCCTACAAAACACTAGGTTGGATCTGGATAACAGAAGCGCCTCACAGAAAATTTGGAAATAAAATGTCAACACGGTTAAAACTTTAGCTTATAATCGTGGGCAACCTTGAGGTCAGAGTTCTTTTACCAAACCCTGAAAGGTTTTCTATGCCCACGGTGAGAGTGGCTCGAATCAATTAGTTGGACCGCTGTGAGGCTCAATGACTCGCGAACTGGTTAGACGTAAATAGGAGGTTTCAACTCAATCAACTAGCACAAATCCCGTCATTCCTGTTGTGCGACGGAACAATTCCCATAAAACATCTCCTTTCTGAGATTTACTTTTTGTGTGCTACCAAGAAATATCCATCAATTTGCTCATAAATGAGATTTTACGCTTAAATTTACCAATCAAAGCGAAGGTGCTTGCTCAAAATTCTAAGTTACAGCTACAAACGTGCGTAGCAACACAATGGCAGCCAAGAGAGATCATTGTTCACCTCCCAGAAAGTTCTTTACACTTTTAACGGGAGAACTAAAGGATAACCCCTGGAGTATTCACCAACAATTCTTTCACAAACGATCGTAGTTCACAAGAAAAAACGTGGATTAGCAGCAGAAATATCCATTACTAATCCTTCAATATAGATCTTGGCAAGGGAATAGTGAAGGACTCTTTGTTTTGGCTGAATTCAGATTCCTAATAAAATTAATGTGTTCATATCCCTTTAGGCATTATGTGAACAGAGCAAGTTCAGTCAAAAGCATGTGCGAAAAGGGTAGGTCCGGACAGGATTTTACAGGTTATGGAACAATCTCGGAAAGCGTTTATGGTTACCAAATGAGACGCTCCACCGCTCATTAGGTTCATAAGCTTAAAGGAGCCAAGCCGTGTTGCTGGGCCAGTCAATAGCTCGACTTTTACAGGTTCACGAGCTGAGCCGATTCAAGGTCAGCACAAGCCAAGGCAGGCCAAATAGCAAGCTTCTCAGCTTTGCTTACCAGCCAAGTCAAGGGTCTGCCTGGCTCCAACCTGCTAAAAACGTCAGCAATCGAAAACCTGCAAGCACATTATTATTTGAAAACAATTGCCAATTTTGGGCATTGATACTAGGCAGGCTTTGCTGGTCAGTGGAAACTGTTTGTATTTACACAACATGTAGCAGCAGCAGAAGTAGCAGAATGACAAATAGCAACTTTGCTTAATAGTACATCTTTAGACTGCAACCGTCAGAAATATAACTGCTTGCATTGAGCAACATTGGCATCTAACGGGCAATAAGGACACTTGAATGACCGAGTGCTGCTTTTTGATAGCTTCAGTATAGATTGCTTGCAAAGAACATGTCCGCATGGCAACAGCATCGGTGGGTTCTCCTCTGTTCCTTGGTCACGCGAAACCGGGCATACAAAGATGGAGTGGAACTGGAATTCACTACCTAACTCAACTGGAACTGGAAGCTGCTTCAATGCATGCCACTCCTGCTTCTTTGTAGCCATTACACTAGCAAGTTTGAGCAATGTCGGCAATCCTTGAGTTCCAGCAGCTATAGTTACAGAAAGTGGACTCTCATAAGATTGACCCAGTAACCTGCAGCATTCCTGAGTGAGTTCTGTTGCCAGCTCATCCCAATGAGAACGAGATAGCAGCTCAGCATATGGAGAAGAATCCAATCTGCCCATCCACAGAAGGCAAGCCATCAACTTCTGAATTTCCATCATGTGAACTCTTGCGAAAGGCGCCAGGTAGGTCCTAGCATACTGCAATGCCTCATTCCTGTTTCCCTTCTTGAGTATTTCAACAAACTGAAGCCTATGAAGCTTCAGCTCAAGTGTGGATCCTGTCTGCATCAGGCAGTCCCGATTGGTAGATACCCATTTCAGAGATGGCTCAAGATTTTTCGCTTTCAACTCCTCAAGGATTTGATACATCTCAAGGAAAGGCGCTTTAAGTGTGGATGAGTCCGGCATGCCTGCCTCAGCTATGAAGCAATCACCCAAATCAAACAAGCCTTGCCTGTAAAAATGTGTTGCAATGATCTGGTTGACTATTTGTGTATCAAACTCAACATTCCTATATGACTTGGCTATGTCTGGGATAAAGGCCTTCTCAATGAGTTTGGCGTATTTGCTGAGAGCAACATTTAGTTCCTTCTGTGAAGCCTCAATTTGGTTGACTGGCCCAATATCAGTCAGTTTTGTGTTTAATTCATCGAGGATGGATTTGATGCATGAACTTTCTTCAGTTGTCATGGTAGATTGCAGTTTCGCTAAAGCCTGTTCAATTTCATGACTCACTTGATCAATTACTTCTTGGGTTTTAGAAGCGGAAAGCTTCTGCTTCTTAGCAACACGGTCAAATGCATCCTTGATGGTACTGAGCTCCATAAGGAGTTGAAACTGTTTATTGAATTCTCTGCAGTATCCCAACAGTCAAATGTCATCAGTTCAAATAATTATTCATACATGATCGTCAAAAGGTAAAGAAGGCCAAGTAAATATTGTATGTCATTTTTAAATGGCAAAGTAAAAATATGCAATCCAAACCCAACTTTAGATCAGGAAAACAGTCATCAATTAGATGCCTCGCATAAGGTACTGGTCCACTGCATCAATGCAAAAGGCATCTATTCCTAGTTTCCTATACAAAACAGTGTCCAAAAATCAATGATCCAATTGAACTTAACAACCTCGGAAGGCTGCGTCATAAATTCTTTTATTGGGTGACTGACAAATAACATTGGTTAAGCACTCAGATTGTCTTAGTTCCAGCAGGAAACTCTCTGAAAATTACTTTTATATGTATGTCATGATTAATGATACTAGGATGCCCCCAACCAAGATTTCATATAACCGTGTTGGAGATGTGATGAACTAAAATATCTTACATTTTCCTTTTTGGTACAACAGAGAGGCCAAAGCCAGATGCACACCCAGGGCATCAAACCCATGACCGTCAACTTGTGAATCAACCCCCTAGTTAGGTGAATTATTGCTCTTTGTGCACTAAAAATATTCTTAATTTGTTTAAGGAATGGTCCTAATTCCCTTGCATGGCTGGTCCCAAGCCCGGATAAAGGAGGAGGGTTGCGTTAGGCTTTCGATAGCCAGCGTAAAACTTTGTCGGACTTATTTACCATGGATTCTACAAATTATGATAGGGCTTTGTAGAAATAAAGAATCCACGTAGCCGACCCCATCTAGCATGGGAAAAGGCTTAGTTGTAGTAGTAGTAGGGAGATTTGGATTCCAAATGAAGATTCCTGAGCTGTTAGTGATGAATTTCTAAGTCACTATTTAAAAGAATGAAGGTCCATGTCTTTTAGTGTATGCATGTATGAGTACGTGAATGGAATTATCAAGAAGCTCGGGAAAATTGGTTTCTAAACCCTACTGTTTGATAGAAAACCAGGTAAGCTACCTAAATTCATTTTATTAAAGAATGAACAAACAACTAGAGAAGCCTTGCTATTTATAGAATATAGGGAGAAGAGTGACTGCTGGTTGCATAAGATAGCCCAACAACTAGTAAAGTAGTCGTTGGGGCCCTAATGACCCTGGTGTGAGGTGCCTTGGTGTGGATGGTCTGGTCCTGGTTTGGCCCAACCCTTAGGGTGTGTATAACCGAAAGTTTGTTTCAATTCTTTGTGTGTGAACCCGCACTGATTGTTTCAAAAGGAGAATGTTCAACTCCAAAAATCTTTTTCGAAGCTTCAGCCTTATGATCCATCTTAGGACATACCTACAATAAAACTTACAGAATTAATCCCCAATAAAAGTATTAAAATACCATAACTTCAAATTTAAAAACCTATATTTTCAAAGTTCTTTAATGAAAAACATTGATCATTTAATTAAGATTGTCAAATATAACAAATAATTTTATGAATCACCAAAAACGTGTGATATTAAAAAAAGACCTTGATATACCAAACAAGTTTAAGGCTAAGCTTAAACCCGAGTTTTAAGGACAAACTTGAACCCAAACAAGCTTTAAGGCTAAGCTCAAACCATCCAAATCAATCAAATGCCAAGGCCCTTAAATAACCCACAATCTCAAACGTGATTTTATGATTCCAAGAATACGATAGTCCACCAAGATGATCAAAAAAAGGTTTTAAATATATACGAAAATATTCATAACCAACTTAATATTTTCTAAGAATTTTTCAACATAAAATGTTTGTCTCGAAAAACAATAATTCTTTTAATGCAATTTTTATCATTCACACAAAATGCTCAAAATATAGCAAATGAATACTTAAATACTCAAGAAAAAACTCTTTTTATGCATTATTTTCAAATACTTGTATCAAGCATAAGGTTATCAAGATAACAATAAGCGTATTTTCAACATTGACTCATCTCCAACCAAAAGCCAACAATATGAAGCACCTTAATCACAAAGGTCTTCAACAAAAGGCCAGCAAACATGAGATATAACCACAACACGAAGATCTTAAACACATGAAAATGCAACTTTAAAGTTATCAAGATCACAAATTATCAAATAACAATAAATGCATCTTTAAACATTGACTAATCTCCAACCAATAGCCAACGACATGAAGCACCTTAATCACAAAGGTCTTCAACAAAAGGCCAACAAGAGTGACATAGCCATTATACGAAGATCTTATCATACAAAGAGATGCAACTTATTGTCTAACAAACAATAAACAAATTATCTTCTAAATGAGACATCAAACAATTGATCCAACAAATGTTAAAAAAAATAAGTTGGAAAGAGCACACCTAGATGAACTCCAATCTTAATACCAAGCAAGATCAAGTCAGATCTAGACACCCATGTCTGGATCTGGGTCCCACAAATATCTCATGTCTACCACAGAACAGGTCTAGATCCAGGACTAGATTCACGACCTGACTGCCTGAACCATTTTCTCATAAAGGACTCTTTCAGACACCTCATCCAAGTTAACAATAAAAACGTTGCACCTAGGGTACCCAGGGTTCTTTCCTGCCATTGTTCGTGACAGAGCAAATGAGGTGATGCTCTACCTTTTCCTTCTGATTTAAGAGATCTCTCTCACCAAAGATCGTTGTGACAACCGAAACCTAAAAGACGAATGGGAGAGGGACAACATCCCTCACTCTCTCACGCCTTCTTTCTGCGTTCAACACAAAGACCATCTCTCTTTATCGTCAGACTTCATTTCTCCCTCTCTCCTGAATACCGAGATACCCACCTCTATTCCTCTTAAGCGCATACCACCAAAGCCATTGTCAGATTAACTCTCTTTTTCTCTCTCACAACCATTGTCCGCTTCATGTAGAGGGGGTTTCTTTTCTTTTCTCTCTTTTCTCATGGCCTATGCTTTATGCAAAGAGTCGAAGCCCTCTCTCTTAGTTTCTCACTATCTCGCTCTTAGTTTCTCTGTTTAAAGGCAGAGAGCATACTCTCTTTCTTTGGCTCCATCAAGCCACCAACAAGCACCAATGCCATCTAGTCGTCCATCGCTGCCATCATCCTTTTGAAGGTTGGTGCCATCCGCTCTGTTAGCCACTCGCTACTATCGCTCGTTGCCTTGCCACCCAACTTGTTGTCGGTGTTCCGTTTTCGCTACATGCCTCGACACTTCGTCTTCATAGCCACTCACGCTCTATCATCACTAAAATCCACCACCAGATTCAGAGCCTTCTTCTTTCGCTCAAAGAAACATTCTCCGATTCCTGCAACCACTAGAGAAGCCTCGGAGGAATTCCCATCAAAGATGAAACATAACCACGACCGGTTTCTCATGGTGAAGTTCAAGGTAGAAGAGACGCCATTCACGACCCTTTTCATGAAGGATGGCACCCGGAATAGGGGAAGGCGAAGGAGTCACTGGCGTTCACGAAGCTTTCGGACATGGTCTTCTAGAGAAGGATGTGAAGCAGGCTAAGATTGTGCATAATGCTACTTGAAAGCGATCAAGCCGGTGTACCGAGTGTCGAAGAGGAACGGCCAGAAAGGTAAGTCCTTGAACCAACCGTTGTCACCCTCTCTCCTACATCTCAATTGGCAGGAAGAGTTGATCTTCGTCGTCTTCATCGGTTTTAGTGTAGTCGTAGAGAAGGAACAACTCTTTGTTGCAGCAACTCTCTTGCCTCCATCTAAATCGTCTTGGGTTGAACCAACCGTTGTCACCATTGCACGATGTTGTTGTCGTCATCCACCATCGCTAATGAATCACCGCTAATCGTTGCCTTCACCGTCGACACTATCATGGCCGCTACCCAGCCACCACAACCAACGATCTGCCTCGTTCTGATACCATGATAGAAAATTAGGTAAGCTACCTGAATTCATTTTATCGAAAAATGAACAAATAACCACAAAAGTCTTATTATTTATAGAATATGGGGTAAGTATTTATAGAGCGAAAGAGAGAAGAGTGAAAGCCAACAACATTAAGCTACTAGTTGTTAAAGATAGCCCAACGCCTAGTAATGTAGCCGTTGGGGCCCCTGGTGGCCTTGGTGCGGATGGCCTGGTCCTAGTGACTTGGGTCCATTGGGACCTGATTACAAACAAAAATTTATGGGCCCTATTGGCCCAACCCTATTACATTTTAACATTGTTGGCCATCCACGGAAGCACCTTTATTTGCAGTCTTAATTTAGATGATTGAGCTCCATTGGGTGTTCTCAGTTTCTCTATTGAATGATTTACGAAATGGCGATTTTCATCATGTATATGTCCAATCCCTTGTAGGAGCTACCCGTAGTAACTAATTTGCAAAATGAAAAGAAATATAATAAATCATTCTATCTTTTGAATGGCTAACTTGAATTTTGTGAAGATGCATCGTTAAACTTGAGCATGAGTCCAAAGAAGACTCAATTTCCACTCCAGCCTAGCACCAAGCAATTACGAACACATTTCAATGTGATTTACAACGATTTAGCTGGCAGAAAGGTAAGTCCTTGAAAACAAAGTCCCAAGTACAAAGACTAGGCCATGAGATGATTGAAACTAACTAGAAGATGGACCAAGATGTTCTTTGATATTCGCATGTTGTAGCATAGGATACAGATCAATGAGGTGTAGACTGCAAGTATGAAAAGTCTACCAGAAGCTATAATCCAAGAGAAATCACTTACTACAAGCATAGGACTTTTAACATATGCTTATCTCTTTGGAAGAATCGTCATATTTTGTTCCATGTTAAAAGAGAGGGATCTAATTATGGACTCGTCTTGATATTCTACTTCTGGTACCACTACAGAAGTTGATTCTGCCTTCTTTCCTACATAAGTCTTCTCAAGAGCCTCATCTGGTTCACAAATTTTTCATCCTCAAACCTCCAAGAGACTGAATCTGATAATCATTAATACATATTCAGCACTGAATAGTGCAATCCACAGACTAATAAAAGCAGGGAATGTGCACCCCAAAAGTTATCCTAAACAGGATAGTTTCCCTGATTGTTATAAACACTACATTTGAACCCATACAGAAAGGTCACCAATAGGGGGTTACTGTACTAATTGTAGCTTTTAATAAGATATGTGAGATTTGCATTACAGAAGACAGAAAAAAAAAGACTTCAGTGAAACATATCACAAAAATAAACAAAATTATCACAGAAATAGAAACACGTATTTTCCTGAGTATAAAGCAAAACCAAAACCAAGATATATTGCACATGTAGGTCATTAGTGTTGAAGAATATAAATATTTGTTGTTTTAGTGTTAGTTTTGTAATTTCTGATATTTGTGTATTATTATAATTACCTGCAGTACAAAAGTCATTTTGGTTATTTTCTATTTTACAACCCGTTATATAAGGGCCGGACGTTTTGTATTAGGGTTAGGAGTCTGATTAATAGAAAAAGAGAAGGGGGGGCGACCTCCATTAGAGGGCCTGCCCCCTTCTCAGATCTCCTATTTTTACTCTTCAATGTTCTTAATATTTCTCATATTTAATCTTTCGTTGTGCTACCCATGAATTACAATATGATATAAGAGCCTATAAGGCATTTAGATCGAGTATTTTGTGGAGAAATAAGCTCAACTTTGAGTAAAATCAATGTGTGAAGCAAACACAAATTTTTTTTTGCACGTGAAATCAATTGGTTTCTGGTGTCAGAAATCATTGTTAAGGATATTTAAATCTGGCGCAGTAGTCTAATCGTTGATTCTGTTCTATAATCTGGTGGATAAGATTTCTGGTTCCTTATAGACGTGAAAATCATAAGAATATGTGTGTGTAATTGCAAGCGTGAAACTGCAGTCACAAACAAAGATTCTGATTGCGATCAAATTTTGTGCGTGTAACTGCAGAAGTGAAGATCATCCTACAGTTGATGTAAAACTACAAATTATGGAGGTTGATTTAGATATTGACAATGAACAAATTATGTGAGTGTCTTTTCTCTTTCTAGCTTCCTCTCCTCTCCTATGAAGGGAACGCGTGAAGGATAGGAAGGAGCTTTGATCCCTGGTCTCGAGGAAAGGCTCAAAGAGGTGTGCATCAAGGAAAGGTTTAGGATGCCATGGCTCTGGCATGAAGGTCTCCATTAGACAGATTGGGCCAGGCATGATCCCGCAGATGCAACATAGTTTCCCCGAGTGCAAAAGGAGCAGGTGAAATTGTAAATAAAAGACAAACATGGACAATGCAAAGGAGAAAAGTTGTTCAGGAGAAAAAGGTGTTGGAAGTGCATGTTGACAAAGGGATGCAACATGGGCAGAAAATAGTGTTTTTGGGTGGAGCAGAAGAAGCTCCTAAAATAGTTACTGGTGACATAGTATTTATCCTGGAACTGGAGTCTCTCTATTCAGTTGAGAGTTTAAAAGAGGAGTTGTTCTTCGTTCTACGTATAGTTAATTTGTTAAGAGGGTTAAGTGTTGGCATATGCATTGACTATTCTTATGTGGAGTAGTGGAAACCCATCACTCAAGAAGTCCTATACGTTGTTGGAAGCCCAAAAAGATAAAAGGCAAAGGAGGAGCTTCCTCAGAAGGTTATTTCAAAGAAAAAGATGTACTATAGATGTAGGTCGTGAACTTTGATATGAAATTACCATATGGTGGGAGACAATATGGTAACAAAGTGCCCCTGGATACCTTCAACTGTATTCTCCATAGTCCAGCAGGAGAGTCTTATTAATGGAATTTATTGATGAAACCCGAATAATGAATCTCGATGACGAGATGGCTAAAAGGGTCATCAATCCTGGTCATTGCCCTGCTTAATTATGAATAGTAAAATAGATTCCAGATAATGTAAGGCTTGCATATGCCAATCTTGGGCTTCTAGGAAGATGCAACGAAACCACTTAAAGCCACAAACCAGAGCATGCTGATGAATGTTGTTGATCTGATATGAATCCAGTTGCAAAGTTGTAGTGAACAGAGAGCAAATGAAAAAGGAAGAAGATGACCAAGAAGAAAGGTGGTGGGCTGCCAAAAGTGACTATGGTGGCTGACCCATCATTATTTGGAAAGAAAGATTTTGTTTTTTGAAACAAAGGTAATTTTAAATTTTGAATATCAAATGCTGGAGCTGGAAAAGTCAATTACATATTACTTTTCTGATTTTGTGAGAAAGCAAATAAAAAAGGTAGTTATGGTTCTTGAATTTGTGGGAAAGCAAACCAAAAAAGTAATCATGAAAAATTACTTTCCTGATTTTGTGGGGAAGGAAACCATGTGCTACCCATGTGTTCTTGATTGTTCAAGTTGATTTAAAGAAGCCTCGTAGGGATCATTGGTGCACGTGTGGCGAAAAAAGAACCAGTTTTTCGACAAGTGTGGAGTTCAAAGTATTTTACTCCCAACTTAAGGGAGGGTGTTGAAGAATATGAATATCTGTTGTTTTACTGTTAGTTTCGTAATTTATGATATTTGGGTATTATTGTAATTGCCTATAGTACAAAGGGCATTTTGGTCATTTTCTATTTTATAACCCGTTATTTTGTATTAGGGTTAGGAGTTTGATTAATAGAAAGAGAGAAAGAGAGGGGTGGGGGGACTCCATTGGAGGGTTTGCCCCCTTCTCAGATCTCCTATTTTTACTCTTCAATGTTCTTAATAATTCTCATGTTTAATACTTCGCTGTGCTACCCATGAATTACAACAATTAGCACTTAACTCCAAATAGTAAGAGCATGTTTTATCATTTCCTTCCAACACTTTAAAGCCTTTCTCTGTCTCTTCTAATGTTCACCTTCTAATTTTTTGTACCTTATGAGCAGAGCTCCATGTTCGTCTCTCCAAATGTTCTACTAGCTAAAGCATGTGTTCTCGTTTATCTTCTACTAGTGTCAAGCCAACTCTCTCTCTCTAATAACCTCCATCATGTATTAGGTATTTTCTTGTGTAACTATACATTCACCTAATTATCTTCATTTTTGCAATGGATATCTTATGTACATGTTGAAGGTTGATTGCCCAATATTCATAAACCTTCCAATTTTGGTGATAATTCTTTGTCACCACAGAACACCTCATGCTTAGCTATGTACATTAATTTTATGTGTGAAATCTCCATCAATTCTACCATCTTTTTGGGACATTGACCTGGGTAATTAAAAGTACCTTTCTAAGAGATTCCATGTATATTAATTACACTTTTATATTTATTACTTTTTTCAACATCGATTTTTTATTCCATATGTAGTGTCTTCCTTTTACTATTCCAGGAGCCCTTGTTGTAAAGGTTTTTTCTCCATACTTCAAGTTTATGTTAACAGCTATCTTCTCATCCACCAAAACAACGTCATCTATCAATAATTTGACCAAAGGTACTTTGGCTTAAACCTACTTTTTGAGTTCATCCTAACCAAAGGCAAAGGTATATGAACTAAGTATGGACCCTAGCATAACATGATATTGTACAAATCAATTAACCTCTCGTGGATTCGAACACAAGTTGTTGTCCTTTATGTCCTTTAGAAAGTCCCCCCTCACAAGGGGTACTCCTCTCCTTTTATTCTCTAAAGCTTATTGCTTGATACCATGCCATAGACCATCTTCAAATCTTATCAAGGTTATTTCTTGGTCTAAAAGTGTTCCACTGAACATCTTAATAAGTGAATAGCTTCCATAGTATATCTCTAATATAAAATCAAAGTGGTTTTCCAATATACTAGATACTTGTCTCAACCTTCTCTTAGGTGGTCACTGGGACCTTCTTTCTTATCTTTGATATGACTCGAGCAAAGTCCTTATTTTGATTCTCTAGATTTAGCTATCTTGAAGATATCTCTTTTGCCCTCTTTTGTCAGTGAAGATTTTAAGGTAAATCTTCATATGATTTAGCCTTTGATTTGTTAAGTTCCTTTCTTGCTTCTATCATAGCATGATTTTTTTGTACTCATTTTCTTCTAAATTGCTTCCCTCCACTGCCAAACCTCATTGTGCTTTGGTGCACCACCTTTACAACACCACACACCTCTTTCATAAATTTTCTAAAGTTCATTGTCAAAGTTTGTCAACAGCTCACAAACACTTCCTTCAATCTCCTCCAACTACTTTCTCCTTCAATAAAATTACTTATCATTTTTATGCCACCTCGGTGTGCTCTTTTCCTGATGTTATCATTTTGTGTAAACCCATTACTAATAACTGGTATTTGATGTTTAGGGTCTCCCCTAAAGTGAAATTTCTGTTATTATAGAACACGATCAATCCTTTTTCCTCCAAGTCAAGTTTGTGTTTCGAATAAATGACTCCTACAAGCAATTAAGTACCACATCCTCGATTTTGAAATATGCACTTACTATTGAAAAGGTCATCCACAAGGGAAAGATTAAGAATTAACTTGTCATCCTTGTTTTGTTCAAAATCCACAGTTTTGATGAATACTTTTATATTCTAAGCCTCTTTGCCCATACATCCATTTAGATCTCCTTCTCAACAAACTAGTTCTCTTTATAGCATTATTCGGATCACAATACCTAGAATTCCTAGAATTCAATTTCTACTTTCTTCCAGTCCCACTTGGGGTACATAAGAACTTAAAATGTGTATAAATATAAAAATACAGCACTAATGTAATATAAACACAAATATACATACATGTACATAAATAACATTTTTGTATAACTGACGATCATAAATTTATCACTTTTGATCAAATCCTCTCATGGAAAAGTAAATATGAACTATGAATGAATAGGTTTTGGCTTTCAAGATTGGGTCCAAGAGACCAATTTTAATTTTAACAAAATACATGACAAAAGATTGGGACATCTTTTCTTCAAGTTTAGAAACAACAACAACTAAGCCTTTTCCCATACTAACGGGGTCGGCTACATGGATTCTTCATTTCCACATAGCTCTATCATGTGCCATGTTGGCAGTTAACTCACAATAAGCTAGATCATTCTTTATTGTTTCTTTCCAACACTTTTGTGGTTGTTCTCTACCTCTTTTAATACTTTCAAAATTTAGTTTTTCATACCTTTTACAAGTTCTTCTTTTGATCTTCTTTCTATATATCCAAACCATCTTAAATGATATTCTCTCATTTTATCCTCTATTGGTGTCACTCCTAATTTGGTTCTAATAACCTCATTATGTATACGGTCTTTTCTTGTAATGACCACTCATCCATCTCAACATCTTCATTTATTTCTGTCACAGACATCTTTTGTACATGTTGATGGTTAACTGCCCAACACTCAGAACCATAAAACATGACAAGTCTAATGGCTGCTCTATAATATTTACCTTTTAACATTAATGGTATCTTCTTATCACAAAGAATACCTGATGCTCCTCTCTATTTTAACCAACCAGCATTAATTCTATGCATAACATCTCCATCAATTCTTCCATCACTCTGAAAAATTGACCCTAGGTATTTAAAACTTTCCTTTTGGGGGATGCAATGTGTGCAAATTTTAATTTTTATGTCCTCTGAAGTAACCAAATGATCAAACTTACATTCCATATATTTTGTCTTTGTTCTACTAAGTCGAAGGCCTTTGCTTTCTAATGCTTCTCTCCATAGTTCCAATTTTCTATTAACTTTTTCCTTATACTCTTCCACTAACACAATGTCATTTGCAAATAACATACACCAAGGCACTTCATCTTGAATATGTTTTGTTAACTCATCAATCACCATTATAAATAAGTATGGACTTAAAGTTGATCCCTAATGATACCCAATATTAACTTCAAAGAAGTCTATCATTACTTCATGAGTCCTCACACATGTTTTTGCACCATCGTACATGTCTCTTATAAGGTTAATGTATGTCAATGGGATACCTCTTTTTTCCAAGGTTCTCCAAAGAACCTCCATCGGTACCCTATCATAAGCTTTTTCTAGATCAATAAATATCATGTGAAGGTCTTTCTTTTTTGCTCTAAAATGTTTCATAAGACGTCTCAAAAGATGAATCGCTTCAATAGTAGATCTGTTTGGCATGAATCGAAATTGGTTCTCTGTTGTACTCGATACTTGTCTTAATCTACGTTCGATAATTCTTTCCCATAATTTCATAGTATGGTTGTAACTCCGCCCATGTAAGGAATCACCCTTTCATGGCCGGTCCCAAGCCCAGATAAAGGAGGAGGGTTGCGTTAGGCTTCCGACAGCCAGCGTAAAACTTTGTCGGACTTATTTACCATGGATTCTACATTATTTTTAGGCCTTTGTAGAAACAAAGAATCAATGTAGCCGACCCAATCTAGTATGGGAATAGGCTTAGTTGTTGTTGTTGTTGTTGTAATTTCATAGTATGGCTCATTAACTTATACCTCGATAATTCGCACAATTTTAAATGTCTCCCTTGTTCTTATATATGGGTATAAGTGTACTCACTCTCCATTCCTCGGGCATCTTTTGGTTTCTCCATATTTCATTAAATAGTCTTGTGAGCCAAGTGATTCCTATTTCTCCTAGTATTTTCTAAACTTCTATAGGAATATTGTGTGGTCCTACTGATTTACCACCCTTCATATGTTTAAAAGCCTCTTTGACTTCATTCTTTTGATTACGTCGGTAGAAATTGTGGTTTATATACTTTTCTGATTTGGCTAACTCTCCTAAGTTAATACTAACATCTTTATTTTCATTAAAAAGCTTATAAAAGCAATTTTTCCATCTATTTCTTATATCATCATTTGCCACTAAAAATTTTTCATCATCGTCTTTGATGCATCTAACATAATTAAGATCTTTAGTTTTCTTATCTCTAGCCCTAGCTATCCTAAAAATATCTCTACCTTCTTTTGAGTTGAGTTTTTTATATAAATCCTCCCAAATTTTAGTGTTTTCTTCACTGACAACCTTTTTCGCTTCCTTCTTTGCTTTCTTATAAGCCTCTAAAGTTTCACTAGTTTTCTTAGCATAATGTAATTTGTAACATGCCCTCTGTGCCTTGATTTTATTTTGCACTACTTCACTCCACCACCAAGCTTCTTTTTGAGTTCGTACACCTCCCTTAGATTCACCTAACACATCTTTCGCTACTTTCCTAATATGTATAAACATATTGTTCCATATATCACAAGGTGTACCAACATAATTCCAAGCATCTCCTTGAAGGACTTTCTGTTTAAATATATCTTCTTTCTCGCTTTTGAGGTTCCACCATTTAGTCTGAATAGCTTGATGCACTCTTTTCTTCTTTGTCCACTTTTTATTTGTAAATCCATAACTAAAAGTCGATGTTGGGTGGTTAAACTTTCCCCTGAAATTACCTTGCAATCTTTACAACACGATCTATCTTTTTTTTCTACAAATAAAGTAATCAATTTGTGTTTGTGATAAGCCACTCTTATAAGTAATTAAATGTTCATCTTGTTTTTTGAAGATTGTATTGACACTAAAGAGATCAAATACCATAGCAAAATTTACAATCTCCCTACCTTCCTCATTTATATCCCCCAAACCAAAGTTTCCATGAATACCTTGATATCCTAATGCCTCTTTACCTTGATTCGGTCATCATATCGTTGTATGTCTATTACACTATCCTTTAAATCTTTATTTATGATAATACCAACTCCTTTTCGAGTCTTTTCCTTACCTGAGTACCATAATTTAAAACCTGTATCCTCTACCTCCTTTGCTTTTTCTCCAACCCACTTTGTCTCTTGTAAACATAGAATATGAATCTTTCTCCGAATCATAGTATCTACCACCTCCATTAGCTTACCGGATAATGTTCCGATATTCCAAGAACCAATACTAATCTTATTATCTAGGACTAGCTTCCTTAACACCCCGCATCCGTCCATATTGAAAATGTGGGGACCCTCTCTGTAAATTATTCACTTCATTCGGGCGGTAATGTAGAGGGACTAACTTCTTTACTTACACCCGTCCATGATGTGGGAACCCTCTGTGCAATTGATTCACTACATCCGGGCGAAAATGTAGTGGCCCTTGCTTGCCTAGGCGGGGACGCCCCAAAACAATGCTCATAATTTATGTAATACATGGTATAAAAATCCAACAAAGTTTTATGCTGGTTGTCGGAAGCCTAACACAACCCTCCTCCTTTATCTAGGCTTGCGACCGGCAATGCAAGGGTGATCCCTTACATGGGCAGTGTTTTCTTCAAATTTAGAAATTTTGAATAAAAATAATTGGTTGTATTTTATGATACAAAACATATTATTTTTACTGTACAAGACAGCCAGTCTGGCAAATGCAGTTCTTACGAGGGACCTGAATTGGATCACGCTCTGATGCTATGGTACATCACACTAGCACATAACCTGATACAATATTTATAACATTGGTTTCTCTATATCTAAGAACTAGGATCAACGTTCTCTATAACTGGAAGATCTCCTTTGATGCTGTTACGATTCCAAACTATCCAAGTTCACCTGGAACTCTAAATGCTGCTTTGAGAAAGTTAAGCAACAGTACGTAATGAGTGAGTCTTATAGTAAGTTAAAAGAAAAGGATTTAGCCGTTATCTGCAGCATCCTAATGCCTAGCCCTTCATAGTCTTATACTTTAGGCATCAACAACATCCTAAGGCACCAATAATATGATTTTTCTTAGTCAAATCCATTTCGGAAGAAATCCTCATGAAATGGAAACATGTTTCATCTTTATGGGAAATGAAAATGGTCTTTAAGATATGATGATTGATGAGACATCGAATCATGTGCTCAATAAAGATGACATGACCTACCAACATCAAATGGTTGAAGTACTATGCTTTCATATTCTTTTCATCCTTCAACTCCACATACATGCTACTGAAAGCACTAAGAGACTGGCTGAAATAGACTAAGCACTAGCACCAGCAAATGAGCAGAAGTCTAAAAATGTACCAAAAAATTAAAAACATAACTATGTCCCAAAAGAATAGACAATTATATGTCATTAATTCCAAAGCATAGTGACATATCTAAAATATTCATGCATAAAACCTGTTGTAAACAATTAAAACTAATAAACTGCAATCTATGATCAAAGTAATGAAATCTAAAACACCATTGAGCTTTGAATACTCACGGACATACAGTGTATATATGGTGCATAGTGTATTGTGGAAACAGTAGGAAGGAATGTGCAAGATGAGTGAAGAGAAACAGAGGGGGAAAGGAAAATTAAGAAGAGAAATACCATGGTAGAATAAGAAAATGAGGATGATGATTATGATGATGAATAGAAAGAACTTTCACAAAGACAAGTTCAAAAAGGAGCACTTAAATCTGTCAGGTAATGCCTAATTGGTCAGTTAATCAAATTTGGTCAAGGTTTAAACACTCAAAATCATATGCAGCACTGATGGTTAGGTGTTGGGCCAACACCTAAGCTGAGGGGGCAATGAAACCTGCTTTCATAGCACAGGTCCACATTCCTCCATATACAATAACCTATTCTCCTACATCCCATATACCATTTGCATTATGTAACTTCTACTGTAGCTGAAAAGACTTAAGAAGCCACATCAACTCTTAAATGGAGTTAAAAATACTGAGAATACACTCAGTTTCATTGCTCTAGACCATAACCTCCTCTACGCTTTAATCACACTAACCTGTTGCAAAGACCCTAGTTGTGGGTGAAATGTTTAGCAATGGGGAACTAATGATAAAGTTCCTGGTACCATGTTTCTGAAACCTTGTAGCAACTTTGATGCTGGAGATGGATAGGGAACAATCATGCCTAAGACTTCCTAGTTCTGTATACAGCCTATTGCAATGCCTGATGGCAGATGCTCCTAAATCTCCAATCTACATTGCATTAACTTAATTACAGGAAATAGGTATTCATGGCAAATTCCTTTACCCATATTGCGGATAAAATCCCAAATCTCAGATTTGGTGCTTTTCTTTTCTTTTTTGTATATCTTGATGATGTATACAGTATCATTTCCTTCTCACCTATTACCTTTGATGATTTAACATAGCTTTTGAGCTATACTTAGAAGACTTTGTGGGCTTTGAGCCTGGGACAAGGATGATACTCGTTATTGTTTAACACACTAAAGGTTCCGACATTGTTACTCACATATTGGGGGACTATCCTAAGAACTTTAGCTGATGATAACATCAAAACTTGAGATCATTTGATATTTCATGATTGCTACATAACTCCAAATATCAGTCCATTGGGGGAACCACATTTGTTTTGTACTTGCATGTAAATTTGGCTATAATTTCTCATACAGATTACTTGACATATAATAGATGCATTGAACTGTACCTTTCCCAAGTTATAAAAAATCTCAAAGGTGCTCTCTTATATGTTAAAAAAGTGGCTTTAATTTCCAAGGCGGATGTCTCAAGATACAATTAGTTGAATAAAATTGTACTTTCCCAAGTTATGAAATTTCTCAAAGATAGTCATGTCATCTACGAGGACAGTGCTTTTTTTTCTGGAAAGGAGAATTCTTAAGCAATGCATTATTGATGATAGTAATTTTTATTGTATCTCCCCATCAAGATGAAACGTTTGTTATAAATGTGTGTATTTGTGGTGCAACATCATTCAAATTAGTAAATAAGAATCTTTTACCTTTTCATGAAGGGAATGCTAAGTGAAAAAGGCATTCACTTTAGATAATGAGTTCTTTTTCCCTTTATGAAAGAATATTCCTTAGACGGATGTCATAGAGGCATGCTTCATTTTTATACCCTTAACATCACTGTTGTTCTCTGTAATGGATCTGTTGGAGCGGCCCTATCCATATTTAAGTCCTTTGATGAGATCAAGATCTACAATTATAACATGTGGGCACTTCAGTGCTCTTATTGAAAATGGGTACCATTGGCTTCAGAATCTCTTGTCACCACATGTGCCCCCCTGTCCCTTCTAACCGATCTTCTTTCATCGGATGCCAAGTCGTTATTTTAGCTATTTACCAATGTTGTCTGCATATCATGTGTATCACACAATATGCTGCAATACATATCACATTTCTATGGATCTCGATAGGATATAATCCCATATTGCACAGGGGTGAGTATCAGCCTGTATCATGTGATATGGGCCACGTCGCACGATACAGCCCGTACCGTGGCTGATACGGCCTATAACTCAATCTTATTGCATTCTCATATTTCTCTGAAGAGGGTCTTCAAGGACCAACTCTTTCTACTTCTTTCTCATATGAACTCATTTGAGGGAGCTGAAGGAGGAGATTTTACTTTTTTTGGAAAATATCACATATGAAAGGTCTTTTCCAAGTCTGTTCGTCCATTTTGCCAGATTTAAGGTATATAAATCACCAATTTTCTGAATTTTAAACATTTCGAACCTGGTAATGATTGTGATTCTTTTCAGTTTCCAATGACTTCCTCCACTTCCAACATTCGGTGGGATGAAATGTACTTGTACTATTTTCAAATAAAGCAGGGTGATAAGACACTTCTGATGTGTCATTTTTTGTCTTCTAAATTTTCTAAATAGTGCAGGAGTGACCTGCATAATACATCATATTATGAGAAAGGAGGATAAGTGCCGTGTGATATGGCACCACCACAGCTTATGATTGATATGATTGAAGAGTTGAAAAGGACGACAATTTGTTCCCTGAACTCAAAGAGATATTAATGAACATCCAGATGGATGTTGAACTATTTTCAACTAATGAAATGTAGTACTGAAAAATTAAGTGTAGTCTACTTGTATTAGGATTTAGGATTTAGAATCTAGATACTCTCATAATGATGTCATATAGAACATAAGTGTGCTTTGAAACTTTTTGTGTTACTATTATGACTAATGATAATATGTTATTATTACTTATTAGTTTGTTTTTTCACGCTTTTGCTTTGATTAAAATCATTTAATGGTTGATTATTAAGTTAGTGTTGTTGACTTGTTATTAGTTTGTTATTCATGTATGGTCTGAATAATTTAATCATCCAGATACAAATTACTGTTAATCAATTAGATATTATTTTCTCATCCAAATGCATATGCATGTTTTCTTTATAAATTGGTTTTTCAACTTTAGGAGTTTTTGTCATATAACGTTAATTACTTAGTTTAGTTGTTAGCTTAGAATTTCTCAGATTCCTTTTCTGTTTTTTTTCTGTTCCTTTAGGATTTTTTATTTAAAAAATAAAAAAGTGATATGGATATGATACAATAGCCAGCAGTGTTGCAAGGCTCAGTTACTTTATCTAACCTGGTAGTGATTGTGTCTGTATCATATTGATCCTTGCAACACTGCTGGCTCGAAACTCTTTTTGTGGCATCCGCTAGAAAGTTGATGCATGGTCATTGTTGGAGATAACATCAGGCTAGTATCAGCCACATTTGATGCCGGTTGAGAAAATGAAATATACAGGTGCTATTGAGGTGTTTCTGCTTTAAATATCAGTTTGAGTTGTAATCATTCTATGTACTCATATCACTTGCTCCCAACTTTTGTGCATTCCTTAGCTTGGACCATGGTGATGGCTGCTTGCTTACATCAATCTTTTGCAACTCCACCTTGAAGCATGTATTGGGCTATAGCCTATATGGTACAAAATAACTGATACTTGAATCAAATGGATTGGTTTATGACCTTTTGTCCGAAATAGATTTGCCAAATCTAGAGGTAGAATGCAGACATACTAATCATGGCCAAAAATGCGATCTCTTTGGTGAGATGTTATCTGCTACAATTTGATTATACCTAGAAGTCAAATCTGAGTCAACATCATACCAGTAGATCAAGGATAGGTAGAATAGGTAAGCATATAAAAGCAATAAAGTATGTTGTTCCGACAAAAGAAAGACGGTTTGCTTTATGGCAATTTTTGAATGCCAAGCTCGGAAATCTCAGGCCTCATCAATAGGATTCAACTGCTTGGAAACAGAAAAAGAGTGGAAAAGTTCAAAGAAGGCGATGTCAAGGTCTTATATTTTCTTTTTCTTGTATTGGTAAGTCAACAAGTGGAACAACATCACAATGAATATATAAAAATAAGCAAGAAGGTTATCCAAATAGAAAATTCTTAAGGAGATGGTTGGAATTATGTAGGCACTAGGCACCGCTAATGAAGTATGGAATACTATGGCATTGAATATTAAAAAATGGAAAAAGAGGGGTTAGACAAATTCTACACAAAGCATAAACATAAGGAGGCCTCGTCATGGAGTAACAGTTCACCATAAAATCAGAGCAAAAAAGCATGTTACAAATTGCATTACGAAGACAAGACTGCTGAAACCTTAGAAGATTATAAAAAGGTAAAGAAAGAACCGGAAAAAAGAAATTAGTGAAGCAAAAAAAAGCAAGTGAAGCAAAGACTAAAGCTTGGGAGAATCTATATAAAAAGCTTAAACGAAAAGAATGTGAAGGAGATTTTTTCAAGATAGCCAAGAATAAAGAAAAAAACGAAGGTCGTTATTCGTGTTAGATGTATCAAAGATCATGATGAGAAGGTTCTTGTTGCAACCAAGAATATCAGGAATACATGAAAGAGTTATTTTCATGAGCCCTTTAATAGGAGTGAAGGTACTAGTATCAACTTGAGAGAGCTAACTAACTCGAGGGCATATATATGTTAGTGATTTCTACCCACCCATTTATAGAAATAAAGCTAAAAGGCCCATAAATTAGTGAAATATGGGAACTCTATGGGACTAAACAATATTCACATTCAGGTATGGAAAATTTGAAGGGAGTGGTTTAATAATTAATGTCATTTAGATGGACAAGAAGATGCTCGATGAACCGAGAAAGAGCACAATTATTTTAAAGTAAAAAGAAAGAGATATTCACAATTAATGCAAATTATCGGGGTACAAAGTTAATGAACCATAGAATAAAAATATGAAAAGGAGTTATCAAAAGAAGGTTGAGACAAGTCTCTAGTACAATAGAAAATTGATTTAGGTTCATGACAAGAAGATCTACAGTTGAAGCTGTTCACTTGTTGCAACATTTAATGGAACACTTTTGAGACAAGAAGAAAATTTTGTACATGGCATCCATTGATTTAGGTAAGGCCTATCAAAGAGTACTAAGACATGTTTTTTGGAGAACCTCGGAAAAGAAAGGTATCCCCTAATCGTGTATCAATTATGCAAAAACATGTGTTAGGATTAATAAAAGGCTTATCAATTTCTTTGAAGTTAATTTTGGATTACATCAACTCCACCCATGTAAGGGATCACCCTTGCATTGCCGGTCCCAAGCCCGAATAAAGGAGGAGGGTTGTGTTAGGCTTCCGACAGCCAGCATAAAACTTCGTCGGAATTTTATAATATGGATTACAAAAATTTTGAGCATTGCTTTGGAGCGTCCCTGCCTAGCGACGCACTACAGAGCCCAAATGCAGTGATAAGCACACAAGGGCTACTACATTTTCGTCCGAATGTAGTGAATCAATTGCAGAGAGGGTTCCCATATCATGGACGAGTGTAGGTAAAGAAGTTAGTCCCACTACATTGCAGCCCGAATGTAGTGAATAATTTTGAGAGAGGGTATCCGCATTTTGAATATGGACGGATGCGAGCATTTTGAATATGGACGGATTGGTTCTTGGAATATCAGAACATTATCCTATAAGCCAATGGAGGTGATAGATACTATGATTCAGAGAAAGATTCATATTCTATGTTTACAAGAGACAAAATGGATTGGAGAAAAAGCAAAGGAGATAGAGGATACATGTTTTAAATTATGGTACTTAGGTAAAGAAACGGATCGAAACGGAGTTGGTATTATCATAAATAAATATTTAAAGGATAGTGTAATAGACATACAATGATATGATGACCGAACCATGACGTTGAAATTAGTATTAGGGGTAGAGGTTTTTAATATAGTTTGTGCTTACGCACCTCAAGTAGGACTAGAAGATAGTATAAAGACAACTTTTTAGGAAGAGTTAGATAAGGTGATTCAAAAGATTCCACAAAGGGAGATGATTTGTTTAGGAGGAGACTTAAATGGACATGTCGGTAAAGAGGCATTAGGATATCAAGGTATTAATGGAAACTTTGGTTTTGGGGATATAAATGAGGAAGGTAGGGAGATTTTAAATTTTTCTATGGCATTTGATCTCTTTATAGTCAATACAATCTTCAAAAAACGAGATGAACATTTAATTACTTATAAGAGTGGTTTATCACAAACACAAATTGATTACTTTATTTGTAGAAAAAAAGATAGAGCGTGTTTAAAGATTGTAAGGTAATTCCACGAGAAAGCTTAACCACCCAACATCGACTTTTAGTTATGGATTTACAAATAAAAAAATGGACAAAGAAGAAAAGAGTGCATCGAGCTATTCATACTAAATGGTGGAACCTGAAAAGCGAGAAAGAAGATATATTTAAACAAAAAGTCCTTCAAGGAGATGTTTGGAATTATGTTGGTACACCCTGTGATATGTGGAACAATATGGCTATACATATTAGGAAAGTGGTGAAAGATGTGTTAGGTGTATCTAAGGGAGGTGTACCGGCACAAAAAGAAGCTTGGTGGTGGAGTGAAGTAGTGCAAAATAAAATCAAGGCAAAGAGGGCATGTTACAAATTACATTATGCTAAGCAATCTAGTGAAACTTTAGAGGCTTATAAGAAAGCAAAGAAGGAAGCGAAAAAGGCCGTGAGTGACGCAAAAGCTAAAATTTAGGAGGATTTATATAAAAAACTCAACTCAAAAGAAGTTGAAAGAGATATTTTTAGGATAGCTAGGGCTAGAGATAAGAAAACTAAAGATCTTAATTATGTTAGATGCATCAAGGACGAGGATGAAAAAATTGTAGTGGCAAATGATGATATAAGAAATAGATGGAAAAACTATTTTTATAAGCTTTTTAATGAAAATAAAGATGTTAGTATTAACTTAGGAGAGTTAGCCAAATCAGAAAAGTATATAAACCACAATTTCTACCGACGTATTCAAAAGAATGAAGTCAAAGAGGCTCTTAAACATGTGAAGGGTGGTAAATCGGTAGGACCAGACAATATTCCTATAGAAGTTTGGAAAATACTAGGAGAAATTGGAATCACTTAGCTCACAAGACTATTTAATGAAATATGGAGAAACCAAACGATGCTCGAGAAATGGAGAGTGAGTACACTTATACCCATATATAAAAACAAGGGAGACATTCAGAATTGTGCGAATTATCGAGGTATCAAGTTAATGAGCCATACTATGAAATTATGGGAAAGAATAATCGAGCGTAGGTTAAGACAAGTATCAAGTACAACAGAGAACCAATTTGGATTCATGCCAGGCAGATCTACTGTTGAAGCAATTTACCTTTTGAGACGTCTTATGAAACATTTTAGAGAAAAAAAAAAGACCTTCACATGATATTTATTGATCTAGAAAAAGCTTATGATAGGGTACCGATGGAGGTTCTTTGGAGAACCTTGGAAAAAAGAGGTATCCCATTGACATACATTAACCTTATAAGAGACATGTACGATGGTGCAAAAACATGTGTGAGGACTCTTGAAGGAACGACAGACTTCTTTGAAGTTAATATTGGGTTACATCAAGGATCAACTTTAAGTCCATACTTATTTATAATGGTGATTGATGAGTTAACAAAACATATTCAAGATAAAGTGCCTTGGTGTATGTTATTTGCAGATAACATTGTGTTAGTGGAAGAGTCTAAGGAAAAAGTTAATAGGAAATTGGAACTATGGAGAGAAGCATTAGAAAGCAAAGGCCTCCGACTTAGTAGAACAAAGACAAAATATATGGAATGTAAGTTTGATCATTTGGTTACTTCATAGGACATAGAAATTAAAATTGGCATACATTGCATCCCCCAAAAGGAAAGTTTTAAATACCTAGGGTCAATTTTTCAGAGTGATGGAAGAATTGATGGAGATGTTATGCATAGAATTAATGTTGGTTGGTTAAAATGGAGAGGAGCATCAAGTATTCTTTGTGATAAGAAGATATCATTAAAATTAAAAGGTAAATATTATAGAGCAGCAATTAGACTTGTTATGTTTTATGGTTCTGAGTGTTGGGCAATTAACCATCAACATGTATAATGACAAAAATGAAGATGTTGAGATGGATGACTGGTCATATAAGAAAAGACCATATACATAATGAGGTTATTAGAAACAAATTAGGAGTGGCACTAATAGAGGATAAAATGAGAGAATATCGTTTAAGATGGTTTGGACATATAGAAAGAAGATCAAAAGAAGAACCAGTAAGAAGGTATGAAAAACTAAATTCGGAAAGTATTAAAAGAGGTAGAGGACGACCACAAAAGTGTTGGAAAGAAACAATAAAGAATGATCTAGCTTATTGTGAGTTAACTGCTAACATGGCACACGATAGGGATATGTGGAAACAAAGAATCCATGTAGCCGACCCCGTCTAGTATGGGAAAAGGCTTAGTTGTTGTAATTTTGGATTACATCAATGTCAACACATATTTATTTTGGTTATGGATGAGATAATGAAGACAAAGTAGCATGTTTATGTTATTTGCATACGACACTATGTTGCTAGGTAAGTCGAAGACAGAGTTAACAAGAAACTTGAATCATGGAGAGAAATAGTGTATTAGGACATTTTTAGGTACTTAGGGTTAGTCTTAAAGCTATGAAAAAAATTATGAGATGTTATACATAATAATTAATGCAAGTCAGCTAAAACGGAGAGGTGTCCAAAATGCATTATGCGATAAGAAGATACAAAAGTTAAGAGATAAATATTATGAAGCAGCACTTAGAAAAAACATGTTTACGGTGTTGAGTATTAGAGCAGTCAATCATCAAGCTGTCCATGACAAAAAATGAACATGTTGAACTGGATATGTAGTCACACAAGGAAAGAGTGCATCTGTAATTAGATGATTAGAGAAGTTGGGATAGTGCTGCATGGGATAGAAGGTAGAAGATAAGTTCAGGGAGACACACCTTTGGATGGATTAGAGATGTAGAAAGGCAACCAAATAAAGATTCAATAAGGCATTAGAAACTAGATCATGAACACTTTAGAAGAGAAAGATCGTAAAAGTGTTGGAAGAAAATGATTAAACATGATATAGATTTTTTAGAATTAACAGTTAATATGGCACAAGATCGATAAAGCTCTATGGCATCAAAGAATTCAAGTAGCAGACCCCACCTAGTGTGAGCAAAGGCTTGATTGTTGTTGTACATTGGTTAGTCAACATGTCATAATACAGTCACCTACAGGTTAAGATTTTCCATCATCGATTTATGGAACACTGCTAGTTATGAAAATTATGTCCTTATAGACAAAATCAATCACCAAAAGGATTGGTTCTCAAACTAGCAATCAATGTGGTGACATGTAATAAACCTGTGTTTAATTTTCCTGTACTTTTTCATATTTCTGTATTTTTCCTATATTTTCTGTAGCTTCCTGTACTTTTTACATTTCACTACAATGAAGGGTTAGCTGAGAGTATTACAATGACTAGTCCAACTAGCTCTCGTGACACTTCAAATGGCTAGCAGACTAATTGAGCTAGTCCCTCTCTCATTAGAACATAACTAGAATTCTCTTCCTTCAAATTGACACCCATACAATTGCAACCTATGAAAAGCATAGAAATTCAAATGAAAGGAAGAAGGAACAAAAACCAGAAAGAAGGAACTTCTACGTTAGAAATCGAATCCTCCTCAACAGCATCCAGAAGGTACCAACATGGCACGGAATAGACACACTAACAACGTCGAGAAAACTAACACGTTGAGTCAGAAACCCTAAAAGAACACCACCATCAAGTCACGGATCAGAACTCCCAAAAAGCACCATCAACGAGGCACCAATTAGAATCCCAAAAGAGACCACGATCGAGGCACCTAACATGTTCCTAACAAGACCTCGATCAGGAAAACGGGAGCATGCGAGAGTATGACCACTAGGAAACCCAAAAATGAAAAGTAAATAAATCCATATACCTTGCTTTCGCGGCCACCTCCCAGAAAAACACAATTAGAGAGGGAGAGAGAGAGAGAGAGAGAGACCTTGACTCCAACGGAAAAGAGAAGCGGAAGACGATGATGGCCAATTGAAGTTCGAAAACGACGGTGGCCGAGAGTGGTTGCACGATAAAAACGGACGATGACCAGCGAGCCGCCGGAGATCGCTTGATTGGAGAGGAGAAGGGGCTTCCGAGATCGCCTGCCCGGCTCACCACTTGGGTTGCACCACGAGATTAAGTCCTGCTGCGTCTTGCAATTCCGGCCATTATATGCGTTTTCGAAGAGAGCCGGTTTTCCATATACCGGTTCCAGTACTCAAGCGGTTTCTAATATATGATTACTTGAAAAACCAAAACGAAGTATAATGATATTAGAGCGTCGGCTCACCTGGCAGAGCGCTCGACTCACGAGTTGCAGTTGTGAGTTCGATTCTTGGGGCATTCATAGCTGGCTTCAGCTTCCCCGTTTCAACTAAACACAAATGATGCTGCGAAAGAGAGTGAATGAGTGTACGCATTCACCATGGCTTCATAAGTTATCCTAATTTGACCATTGTACCTGAACGCATTCGATTTTGTTATCACCGAGGACTGAATGACTCACCTCTAGGGTGTGTTTGATTCATGGTACCGTGCCTTTGGTTTCACAATTCAGACTAGAACATATAGTTAAGGACCATCACTAGTTTCTTATTTAATTTGTACTCAGAACTGATACTCAAAATTATGGTTTCATGAAATGATACTCGGAATTATGGTTTCTATGTTTGATTTGCTCTTAGACTTCCTCGAGTTCCAATTAATTTCACATTTTGATAAATATCATTCACATATATATCAGGATCAACTAATTAAAACTACAAACAACAATCATAATTACAAACATCATATCAATAGGTTTAATAGGCCAACAATTTGTACTTTTAGTTTTTTTTTAAATTTTGACAATCTTTCTTCGCCCGAAGACAATTTCAGGTATTGGGCATTTATAACAAGCATATTAATAACTATCATTTTTGTTTGTCATTCAAAAATAGAATCAAAATTTATGAAAAATAACTGCCGGCATATTGTTAGATCTCTACAGTTCATATACATTGCAATGAGTGGACATTAAAGCTTCATTTTCATAAAACCCAATTTTAACAATGACACCATGAATACATCTTTCCATTTCCAAGGCCCCCATTTTACTACCCAAAGGAAGCAAACTAACCAAGCTGCTCACGTTAGGCAGAAAACCCATCAACAAAATCTGTCTAAAAGCTTCAAAACTCATATCGACATCCCATTTTTAGCATACCCATAAAGCAAAGCATTCCAATAAACCAAATCCCCCTCAGGCATTTCGTCAAACACTTTTCTTGCTTCTGGAATGAGCCCAAATTTACAAAAGCCATCAACAAGCGAAGTATGAATAAAGAAATCATGCTCAAACCCAAACTTCACTGTGTAGAATGAATTGCTCTCATCAAACTGAGATTCCAAACACCAACACATGCCTTCACCACCAAAGGATACACAAACTCATCCAACGAACGATTTGTTTGTTTCATGACCATAGAATAAGACAAAGGATATGCCAAATTGAGGGTGGACGAAGAAGAAGGAAATATATAAATGAACGAGAATGGGAGACGAGAAAGAAGAAGAAGAAAGGAATCCATTACCTATAGCTTACACTTGGATACGATGGATGAAAAGGGAGCAATACCGGTTGAAGAAAGCATCATGAGAGAGTCAACAGACAGAAAAGGAGAGCATTTCCAAGTTCCAACTCCACATGCCCCATAGCTTGACATGAGCCGATTTTTTAAAGTGAAATTTGACTCATGGAACTGTAGTTCTATAGCCCTCTCACATTTCTTAGTTTGATTAGAAACGTGGACCTAGTATTGTAATTTCTAAAATTGAGAGTCTTATGCACGTGGTACCGTGAATCAAACACCCCCTAATGACACAACATTTTTGTCTATTTTCAAAGAATGTAAGCATTATGCAATTGTAGGATCTTAAGAATTATCAACCAAGTATCCTAGTTGTTTTCTCGAAAAGCCTTATAAGGGTACTATTGGTAAGACAAAACTAAGGGGATATAGACCCACCCATTTAAGAAGTGAGATATTCCTGGAAGATAAGAGGAAAAAGTTAATCTTATTGAAAAAGATTTATTAAAAAGCTAAAAAGAAAAACTTAAACTACATTAAGGAAACTGCAACTAGAATAATCAAAGGCGAGAACTAAAATTAATCTAATGACTATATGACTTGATAACAACACTTGCTGCTCCTTAAGACTCTTTTATAGAGTGATTAAGGCAGTTATAAAAGAGCTTTCTCATCTTTCATTGGTTTCTTCATCAACAATATTTCTCTGCTTTTATTTTGTCACCTCTGGTCACTTTAATGGGTTGCTCATGGTCATTTCCTTACATTACCTACTATTAGTTCTATTGTTTTCAAGTCCCTCATATTCACTTCTCGATTCTTGGGTGTTGATACAAGTTTGATTGTTAACATATTGTCCCCCTATGACTCATTTTGAGCCTATAAAGAGGATGAATTATACTTGAATAATATTTAACTTGAAAATATCCTCCTTTCAAAAAAATTATTTCAATAATTAGCTCTATTTGATGGCTATAAAAGGGGTAGAACTCTTCTTTTCTAAGGTATTGTGTTTTTGCAGAGTTCTTTTGACATGTAGATTTAGATCTCTAGTCTTGATTCTTCTACTTATAGCAAGAAGTATGCATTGATAGGTAGTTCTCGAACACGTAAGACCCCAAAAGTGTTTGATCGGAGGATGGTTCTTGTCGGTGTCGATGTGGGCTCTAACACACATATATTTTATTTTGGAAATTCTCTTGGGGGTTGCTTTTATTGATAAATACCTAGATAAACGAGGACATACCTATCGATGCCAATGTTTTCTTGGTAGTGCTTGAGGGCTTGAACTGATTTTAGATATTGTGGAAGGGCCTCTTTCTCAGGAGTTAGTAAGGAAGACAAACAAAACTCAACCCATATGCATAAGTACTTGTGATCAAATAGAGGGTCACAAAACCTTTAATAGAAACCTAATTGAACTCTATCTTTGCACGCAAAGATGCGTGTTGACTCCATTACCGATCAATTAGCCTCAACTTCTTGCACTCATAATGAAGTATATGCCGAATTCAACGAACCAATGTCACGAATATTGGAACCAGAGGAAATTCATTCCTCCATTGATGTCATGATGAGATCGCCAACCCATAAACAACATTTGTGTGTCTTCAATAAGCATTGGAATAAGGTCGTTCATGACTTGTCTCGTGTTTTTTCAATCTCAACACCCTTTGTTGTCTATATATGCCCAACTCAACTTGTCTTGAGTCAACGACCTTGAGAATAGCCGAATAAGGCCAAGGAGAGCATTTCAAGGGTACTTGGACGACTAACTATTCTGAAAGATCCTATACTTAAATAAAGTTGAATTTTGAACCTTCGTTTTTGTCGTCTTTTTCATGGATCCTAGTGTGTTTTTATTTAATGTATTTACTTCTTTGTCCTAATGCTTTTTGTCACTCTTGAGGTTTCGTGAATCGCCATTTGGATTCTAACGCCATGTGATGATTACGCCTCCCCCTTAGATGCGAGCAAAAAGTTACATGTATGGAGATTGAAGTAACATACAATTTTAAAATTAGCTTTCTTTACACCCACAAATTCCTAAAACTTTTCATGCAAGCCCCCTCCTTGTTCTTTCTTTACTTAGTCTCTTGTTCATTTCTTCCACTTTCTTAATCACATTCCTCACTAATAGCTCCAAAACACCAAAACAAGAAGAAGGTTTCCTATGCCGAGTTGGTTTTGGAACCTATTTTTATTGCAAAGAACCATGTTTTTGCATTGTCTCAAGATAAAACCAAGCTCATGCTTAGTTCAACCATTATCTATAGTCATGGTCCAAGAGTTTTGGATGAGGTCATTGTCCTAGAGGCACTCTTCATGCCAATTAGTTCTGCTATGATTGATTTTCACAAGAAGTTGAGAACCTAGCTAAAGCCTATCAAGGAATAATATAATGACCTCAAATGATTAGCAGCAAATTAAGTGGGTTCATCAAATATTATTGATGAGCTAACTTCACCAACCAGCATAGCCCAATCCTAATCGTCGATCATAATGCCATCTCTGGACTAAAGAGATGAGGGACTGGTTTAGGGAAAAACTCAACAATTGGATGCAAACTGCATATTTTTATATGTGGAACATCTCATAGTCATAGTTAACATTCTTATAAGAGTCATATGTAGCCTCTCCTATGAGGGCTTTTGGCTTTTGTTTGGACAAGTTCTTTGGGACTTAGAAGTGTCCCTTATTAGGTTCAACTTTGGCTCTGAATTGCCTGCAAAGGTTGATATAAGCCTTTGTCCATCTTCTACATCCTCAGGAAGGAAGTAGAAGTGATCTTCAGGTAGGTAGCTTGTTTATTATCTATGGGACCAACCAATTTTGATTCAATTATCGATCTTATAGCCTTGTTAGCATGGTCTTTGTCGAGTGAGCTCCGGGTAATCACACCATGGTTATTGGGAGCTGATTCTGCATGTTTTTTGCATCAGGGTGCATGCCTTCGAATAAAAGCAATCACACGTCCCCTTAGCACATGTTTTTCCAAATGATGCACTATGCATTTTCTTTAAGAAGGTTGTTGGTCTCTAAGAGCCGTATGCATATTGGCTCCGCTTTTAGAGTTGTGGGCATTTTGCAACACTATTGATGGCCCTACCAAAATCTCCAATCTATCAAGAAGTTGCTTGATTTTTTTTAGAGAATCTTCATTAAGCTCTCCTCCTTTGCATGTGCCTCTTTTCCCGTTCTCTAAGGGGAGAGAATTGAGGCATATTTCTTCTTATGAGGGCAAAGTTTTCAATTCATTGATCAATTCGGGTAGTGTCAAGCTACAACATGTGACCTCAGTGGGGAGGAGCTCCATCTATTGATATACTTAGAGTGATTTCCCCATCACAAATATAAATCTCAACCATCCACTTGTTACCACACTGTCAATGTCTAAGCAAAGGGATTGGCCCACCCTTTGTGGCAATAATGCTCTTACGAAGCCGATTGCCATCTAGTGTTTTAGTAGGCTAAAGCTAAGTCTCATACCTCCTTTTCCTTAAAGACATCTTAATTTTGTTGAGGAATTTGATACATTGGTTTGTGTTGTGCACCTCCATGTTGTGCCACTTGTAGTACTTGAGCAACTTATTTATCTTCTTAGGGGAATGAATGTAATATCCTTCCTGTAGCTTTACTTGTTGATCCCTGAGAAGTATATGGAATACTTGTTTGGCCTTCAATATGTAGGAGAGAAAGAAAACTCCTTCACTTTAGGGGATCTCAAGTTTCCAAAAGTATATATGATGACCCATCCATGAGCTTGGTAGACATCACATTAGAAGGCTCAATATTTTCAACATTTGCTTCCTACATGATTTCTTCATATTACTTGTTGTTGCTGAGATTTCCTGAGAGCTCCATCCCTATTTTGAGTTTAGGGCATCGGGTGTACTTAGGCTATATTCATCCTTGTCGACTCGATTGGCTAGCTGCATGAATTTTTGACAGTAATGACCTAAATCTCAACTTTAGAGGCATATACCATGCAAAGGCCTGACCAATTAGGAAGGAAACAAAGAGCCACAACTTATGGTACTGATTGTTTCTAAGCTCTCCACATACCAAAACAAATATGAAAAGATGCTCGCTTGATACTTCCTATCTTACCTCGAGAAGGTCATAAATTTGACATTAAAGCCTCTTGGGGTGGGGGAAATCTTGTCGACCCATTTGGGATATAACTTTCAATCTACCTCAGAATCTGAGGCTTAAAGCTTGATACCCCAAGCATTATGCACAATGTTGATCTTCCCTTCTTTGCTAAGAGGTGTATTCTATAGGTGGAGAGGCAACAATTTGCATCTAAATATGAAGAAGATAATTGTGCTATTTTGCTCATAGGTGTTGAGAGTTGAGGGAATTGACTGAGTATGCTTGGAGGAACTAGCTAACTTGGTGGAATTTGTGGATTAACCTCTATTAGAGGAGGCAATGGTTGCAGATAATCAATTCATGGCAGAATAAATGGGGTTGCAAACACTGAGGGAGTAGGTGGCACTCAGTGAGTGGGAGGAGCTTGATAGGTGCACCTAACATGCCAGTTGGCATGTGCATGATGTCAAGCATCATTTTGCAGACAAAAGTTCACGCCATGAAACCTCCTCCTATCACCAAGTGGTTATTGGTTATGATACGAAGACCGGTGGGGTCTGCGGAGTCTTGTATGATGTTTGGCATGACTTTGTTTGGGGGTACAACAACAAAAGATGGAGTGGGCGGGTGACCAATATTTCATGTTATGTTGGGTGACCTTCAAGTGATGTTGACGTGCCCATAATAGAGTTCAAGATAATCTATAGAGTCAATTCATGTGGTGCTAAGATTCTAGTGAATGTCATGACTGTTAGCAAGTATTATGGTTGAAAATAAGTGACAACGACCATCACATATCCTTTTATATTGTTGGTAGCTCATGAACCTTATTTTAAAGAGCTTGGGAATGACATGCTATACCACACATGGGCTAGGCCGGGCCGGGTTAAACTTGGAGCTTGAGAATTGTTTTTGGTCTTTAGTCTATCTTTTTGCACAAAAACGTTTTGATCTAACAGTCAAATGAATCTACACAGGAACGATTATAAGCAAAAAGGTGTGTCGGTTGTATCGGATATGAGATCTATAAGTCATCACATTTTCTATAAAGTGGGGTTAGGGCTTCCCTAATTGGCACTTAAGCAATTGCACTCTCTCTCCTTCCGGCTTTGCTCTCTATGTATTTCTCCTCTAGGGTGACTAATCCCGGCTCTCCTTCCATTCTCTAGTTAAGGCGACTGAGGCACGGTTGAGTTCAACTCGAGTCAGGTATGTATTCTTGCCGTGTGCATTTTATCGTGAAAGAATAGTGTAGGAACCCATGCGTACTCCATAGTGGGGCATGGATTTCTCTAAGGCAAGTTCGCAAGGGTAACTCACACAAATAAGTCTTCTTACTCCTTCCTATTTTGCTTTACTTGTTTCCTATATGATTTATGTATATATTTCTTTGGATCTATAGTTGTTCTTAATTTGGGCATGTTTACGATTGTTGCATATTAATTATTTATACATGTAATCCTATGAGTTTTCCCAACAATCTTAGAGAAATCATTATTTGTAGAAAACATGTCTTCACCTGCTACCCTCCGACTGAAGGTTGATTTGACCTTGATGTCGAAAAAGTTTGCTAGTCCTCACTTTAAACGGTGGCAACATTATATGAAAATTTGGTTAACTTGTTAGGGTTGCATACTTTTATTGAGTCAGATTGTCCCTCCCTAATATTACTAATCCTAAAAGATTAGATAAAATCGTTGAGTGGAAAAATGACACTTTGTGTCGTTGTTGTATCTTATCTGCACTATTGAATGTGTAATTCGACGTTTATAGTTTTTCTCCTTTAATGACAATAAAAGATTTATGTGTTCCCTTGGATTAGAAATATAATACGAAGACCTTGATCTTTGTGTACAAATTTTAGGTCCTGTAAAACCCTCAACTTATATCAATCTTATTAATTTTATGAAAGTAAACAAAAACTAAGTCAAGAATAACTGACCTCTTATTCGCTTTCCTTTTATGTATTGTGGGTCCATATCAAGTTCTTTCCAAATTACCTTCTTATCCTGGCAAGTAAGGTACCTCCACGATTGAATTGAGATGTGAGCACAAAAGGAGGGTGAGTATTCCTATTGGTTTTGGGTTTCAAGGATATAGATCTAAATTGAATATGGGTCAAAAAGGATATAGATCTAAAATATATATGATCTAAATGGATATGGATCTAAAATGAATGTGGACCTATGAATGAATATGGCTAGAATCAACCCTAAGAAAAACAATTTCTTAATTAACAATTATGCAATAAATAAAATATGCAACTAATAAAAGTGTTAAGATCGCAATTCCCAGAAAATCCTGATTCGTAGAAGATCACAATTTGCATGAAATCCTAATTTTTGAAAAAATCATAATTTGCAATGTGCACAAATTTTAAATAATTTTTTTTATAAAATCAAATATGTACGAAAGTTTAAAAAAGCTTATGCAAAGGGGTATAAGAATGAGATCTTGAACATACATGAATTAAATCTAACATACAAAATAATCATAATCTAACCAAAAATTAAACTTTCTATGTAATAACAAAACTAAAGAATGAAGATGCAAGATGATTAAAAATGATCAACTAAGACTAATGATAATGTAGGTATATGGTTCTTTATGTTAAATGACCAAGGCTTGAATATATATGAAAAGGTATCCTAGGAAAACTAAGGAGGTTTAATAAAAGAAAGCATAAATTAATAGAACAAAAGATTGAACTCACAAGGTTGGCTAGCAACTGATAAGCTAGCGCTTATGTGTTGATGGCAGAAATGGTCATACACCACAAAAAGAGAGAGATGGCTCGAATTCTTATTCCTTATTCCCATGCTCCCTTTACAATGATGAACACTCTATTTATAGTTTTTCTTAGAGTATCTTAAAAAGGAAAACTTAGTACAACATTTCTAAGTTTGAGAAAGTATAAAAACAAAAGGCAAGAAGCTGGAATTTTTGGTATTTGTATTGATTGTGGTTCCTTCTTGAGCTTAGTGTTGCAAATGACAAGTAAAAAAAACTAGAAATTGCTCGTTGCTCCTCCCTTGTTTGATTTATCCTTTATGTATGCCATGTATACATTACATATATAGCTATATATATAGACATTATACCAAACCCCCCCTCTCCACACACACACACACACACATATATATATATATACCTATATACACACACATATATATAACGAAGATAAATGCATATATTTTATGATACTACATATATATATATATATATAATATATATATATATATATATATATATATATATATATATATATATATATATATATATATATATATATATATATATATATATATATATACACTTACCTAGTGTTATATAAATATGTCATCTGTTATGCAAATATAGATAAGGTGAATATGTAAATATTTTATGATACTACATATATATATATATATATATATAGAAAATTTTACTTGAGAAACTTAAATCTTTTATGAAACTTGGCATGAAAGGCAAGGTTTTTTCACTCTTTTTTATGGAGATCTCATGGGGTCTACTCTGGATGAACCAAGGACAAGGAGGAGGTTTCTTGTCATGTGATGTAGGATATACTGCATATGTGACGGAGTGCAAGAAAAGGATTCTTTTTAATAGAAGAATAACCAATTTTGAAAATGAGACTTTTATTCCAACTCAAAAAGATTTTCTTTCTAAATCAAATCAATAGAACGACCTTAAAATCCTTTTCCTTTGAAAAATCATTGAGGCTCTTTAAAAAGTGATAATCTTTAACTTTTTGAAAAAAATGAGTTTGTTTCCATAAAATGGGTTATAAAATAATCAATTTTTAAAACATTATGAAATGATACTTGAATCTTGTTCATGAAGTATATAATTTCATCAAGAAGATAAATCGTGAGTAATTCATTTCTTTTCTTCTATCCTGGTATTATGAGTATAGGCCTATATTTAATCGCCCTTGAGTCCCTTCTGAAGCATTTTGAAGGCACACCTATGAATAACTTGAGTTCTTTCTAAAGTGTCCTAAATTTATCAAACATGTCTCTTTTAAGCTTTTAGGCCTATTTCTCACCCATTTTCTCAAAAGAGCTCAATGATAGATGGTGGGACAACAACTATAGCGATGCACTACCAAATTGAATAAGAGGTGTTGGTGAGATGACGTCTTCCTCCAAAGTACTTGACGGGGCTAATTTGAAAAGGATGATGCACTTCTAAGCCCTTTGATAAAATTTTGCTAACACAAAAGACCACTAGCAAGATCAAGTGAATGTATCTTAGAAGGAGAAGGCCTAAAAAAACTATTTAGCAAAGCATAAAAGAGTAACGATCTATAAAAACCATGAGCTAGTGAAAACATGGACAAAGCAATCCCAAGATAGAACAAGTGTAGAATGAGGTGAGAGCAAAATGAAGGTATGGATATGAGTGATGCATAGAGTAAAAGTGAAGTGAAGGAAAAAAGTTAAGCTTGGATGGAGAGAACCCAAAATAGGTTGAGAAAACCTTTCTAAACAACAAGGGACTATCACAGAAGAGTAATGTCGAGTAAAGCATCTCTATCATAATACGGAGAAGACTTCAATCCTAATGCTAAAAGAGAAACAAACTCAACTCCTATCATGACTCAAAATAAGGAAGAAGAAAAATACTCTAGCTTGTAGAAAAATGCATTTATACCATGAGATGTATCATAGATGTGACCATACATATGTCGCGATAAATAAAGTGCATGGTCTCAACCTCGATGAGACAAAGTTTGCCCCTATTGAAATTTCAAAATGGAGATAATACATTTTAGTACAAGCCAAAGAAAAGAAAAAAACTCTTTGCACAGACTAAAACAAATCTAGGTATTAAGGGAAGAACAATCATGAATGCCAATTCTTTATAGGTGATCATGGCTTATGTGCTCATTTTGAAAAATCATAAAAGTATTTTTGAAAATCAACCTTTCTTTAAATGGGCCACTTTAAATAAAATTCACAAGGAAAAAGCATTTCCACTTGACTCACAACTTGTACTAATAGAAGAAGAAGAAAATACCAATTTTAGTGATCAAAATCTTAATTTTCAAAATTTTGAAAATAACCATCTAGTGACCTAGATAAGCTAGAACTCTTAAATTCAAATGGAGCATGGATCCCTCCTCAGATACAATAAGATCTCAAGATTGAATATATATATATATATATATAAGGCATAATATTTCTCAAATACAAAAAGATATACAAGAAAACTTACTTTGACTCTTTTGAATTGTCTCGAGTATACAAATGATCATAACCCAAAAATAGAACTTTACTTTGCTTTCTCTTTTTCATTTTCATTTCTTCTTTCTTTCACTTTTACAACTTTTTTCTTTTTTCATGCCTTTTGGCTTTGTACTTTTTCTCAAAATATAACATTTCAGTACATATACAAAATAAATATAATAAAAATACATTATGAAAGGATGAGTGTGTGAGAGAGGCTTGAAAACACATTACACTCACTACAACACACAACATGGAATCAAGAAGACATCAGCCGATCTACAAGCTACCATTTCTTAAACTTTTCAAAAATTTGAAAATCAAGGAAAATGAGTTTTTCAAAAGGATTTAATTTGAAGTAATTCAAAACATAGCTCATATTTTTGAGATCAAAATCCAAAAAGCATATGCATCATAAGTGCATCAAGATATCAAAACTAGAATCCAAGGATAGTATTTCTAACCATAAAGGCAATTACTCGAAGAGATCAAGCCACAGGTGTACAACACTAGGGTCATCGTACATCCCTGCCTTCATATCATTTTTAAGAAATACTATCTTATAATCCATATAAAATCATATTTTAACAATAATGCTTGCCTTTAGACCCTTTTTAAGCCATAGGAGCACAACACCATAAGCACGGTGCTAATCCTTCCCTTTAGACAATTTTTAAGAGGAATGAACTTATCCTCCATACAAAACCAGTTAATTAAAATGCTAGTCAAAATCTATATATTTTTAAATAGTGGATGTTTATTAGGTATTTATGACTGTAAACACCCAAAAATATTCTCAAAATATTTGATCTTTTAGAAATTCTGTCTTTTTCAAGAAAAAATGTGGTTCTAGTTCTTTTAAGGGTTTTCAAATAAAAGCACATTAAAAAACTCATTTTCACGCCAAAATTTTATAGGAGCCTCAAAATAAAGGTACATTGCACCCCTTTAAAAAAATTAATTTTGACAAAAGCTCAAAAAAATGATTGCTCTACCCTCAAGGACAACTTAGCGAAATTATGCGAATTCAAATGATTTCCTACAAAGAAATGATAGTTTCAAACAAGTTTTTCAAAGAAATAAATGAAAATAAGACATTCGGAAACAAACCCACAAGATATTTACAAAATGTCAAATTTATAAAATTTGAAAACCTTTGAAATTCAAGACCAAATAAATCTAAATCAAACTTCAAAAACTTGGTTGATCGAGGATAGTCCTACTCTGGGACCTTACACCCATCTAAGGGTTAAAATAGTTGAAACGGTAAAGACTAACTCACGGAGCGAAAGTTAGTCACCCATGCAAACAAACACTTGGAATGAGACTCAATTGTTTTCCAAAAAAAATATTTAAAATTTTTGTTAAAACTCAATGTGTTCAAACATATTTCAATGAAATTATTTTAAATAATAATAAAAATATTTAAAACCATAAATCTTAACTGAAAATAGAATGAAGCAAAATAGAATTCCTAAAGGCTAAGATGAAAGTAGGAGAACCCTGAAGAAATGAAGGTCCTCCAATAAATGGATTAAATCAAATCTAACTCAAGTAAAATTGGGCGACATATAGAACTAGCCCATACTCAAAACCAAGTCAAATTGGGTTCATGATCAGGCCCAAAACCAAGTCAAATTGGGTTCATGATCAAGCCCAAAACTAAATCAAATGGGCACATGCCACAAGCCCAAAATCAAATCAAAATAGGTATAAGATCAAGCCCAAGACAAGCTCAAACAAAGAAAGGGCAATGTCATGAAGCCCAAGTCAAATTCAAATTCAATAAAGTCAAAGGGTGCACCAAACCAACTAAGATATATCAATATCAAGGTCGAGTCAAAAGTGGTACCAAGAAGGACAAGTGATCAAGCAAAAAAGGGTCAAAGTCAAGACAAAAGTAAGGATTGAGTGGCTAAAGTGTCTACTCATGCACCAAAGTGACGGACTTCACCTAGCCACGAGCTACAAGCAAGACCATACCAAATCAAACCAAGCAAGAGGGAGGGTTGCATTGCACCTAGCCTAGGGATGCACCAAGGCTCATCCTTGACCAAAATGGGAACCATCCACGTGCTCCCCTGGGAGCCATGTGACCAACACCTTTCAAAGTGTATTGGATCAAAATTTAGCTAAATATCAAGTTCCATGCTCAACCCATGGAAGGGTCTAGATGCCCCCCTTGAAATCTATAAATAGGGGACTTGAGAGGATGATCAAAGAGAGGAAAATTCCTATAACTAGAGAGGAAAGGAGAGAGAGAGAGGAAGAAGGAGGTATCGCCCATCTCTCTAGAGCTGCTGACCACCAAGAGAAGTTGTGGGCTATCTTGTTTTCTTCTAATTTTCATGTACCTTCTTCCCTTTCCTTTTTAATACTTTCTTATTCTCTTCCATTCAATTTAATGGGGTTGTAATTCAGGAGATTTTGTCTCCATCTTTGATGTAATATTTAAAGGGTTATGTTGTCTAATTTTTCTTATGCTTGTTGATGTATTCTATGTGTTTGATTCATAGTTCCTTCTACCCCAATATACATTGTAAGATCTTATATCCCCTAATCTCCTATATGCTTATGCTATAATGATAATTTTCTTAAATTATTTCTTTTTCTTATGCTTTGATTGTTGTAGATTACATTTCAATTCGGTCGAATGCATTTACATATTTTCTAGAAACTAAAACTCATATTTTTGCATCCTGCATATGTCCGATGAATAATTTTTCTTTCCCTACTCTATGCTCCAAATGTGATAAAATTTGGTACACCTAATGTACACAACAAACCTACTATCTGTAAACTTTTCAAGAATTTTAAGATCATGTAAGGCCATAAATAAAATTGGAGATGACCGAATAAAATCATAATAGAGTCTGTAAATCTTGCACGTCTTGCAATAGAGGAGAATGAGTGTTGCACACACAGGCTTTGTTGCACGTCCTCCAATAAAATTGGGGATGACCGAATAAATATATGCTTTGTTGACTTCCATCCCCATGAGCACCACTTCACACACTTCAGAGGTTTCCTCTCTTGAAGAAACACATAAAGGAGAATGAGTATTGCACACACATAGGCTTGGAGGATAAAATCAAAGACCTCGCAAAGCAATAGGAGCTCGAAGCCACACATGAGGTAGAGCAACCTCGGGACGCCTACAAGGAAGCTTGCTTTCACCATGGAAAGGTAGTCAAGCTTAAAAAATGTATGCCTGAAACTCATTTCTCCTAAAACTCCCTACTTGATCCTCCACCTCTTAGTGTAGAATCGGTAAATTGTTTACAGATATTTCATGCATCAAATCACACTTATGAACCCACAAGCTCACCAAATGTTCCCAAGAATATAGATTTTCAAGGTGCGCCGAATGTCCCACACCAACAAAAAGAGTTTCAAAATGAAAAATAAAAAGAAAATAAAATTCAAAATGTGGTAGACATGTTTACTCCTAAGGTATGTATCGACATCCTATGTACACCTAACCCTATCATGCATAAAAAATTCCTTTAAGCCTAGGTTTTCATATGAATCTAAGCCTATGGCCATGATTTACTCCAACCTTTACAAACCCACCAAGGGATCGACCATGGTTTCCCTTGGAATCCATGCTTTTTAATTTTGCAAGGGATCAAACATGCTTGTTGATGCATTCTATGTGTTTGATTCTTAGTTCCTTCTACCCCAATATACATTCTAAGATCTTATATCACTTAATCCCCTCTATGCTTATGCTAAAATGGTAATTTTCTTGATGTTTTTAGATTACATTTGAATTCGGTCGAATGCATTCAAGTATTTTCTAAAAATTGAAACTCGATTTTTTATATCCTGCATATGTTCGATGAATGATTTTTTTTTTCCTACCCTTTTTTGTAAATGTAATGAAATTTGATACACCAAATCTACACAAACAGACCCACTATTTGTAAAAATTTTAAAAATTTTAGAATCATGTAAGATCATAAATAAAATTGGGGAAGACCGAACAAAATCATAATAGAGTATGTAAATCATGCACGTCATAAAATAGATGTTTGGTCAAAATCCCATAACTTTTTTTGCATTGAACCATTTTGATAGAAAATGATCCCATTGGAAATTTGAGATTCCAACGAGACTAATTTCATAAAAATCAGAGATTTCAATGTTGAGATAGATTCGTTTTTCTAAGCTTTTGTGTCTCTATTACAGATCTTTTATAAATACTAGAGTAAGGGACATTTTCGGATTTAATTGCACATATCCACAACACATTAAATAAAAATAAAAATGGTTTGATAATTTTCACATCTAGATCTACTTTTTATGAATTTTTGAGGTTTTTTGGAGATTCAAAATTTGTCCAAAAGAATTAGGAAATAAGTCTCTAAAAATAGAACCAGTTTTTCTTTTTCCAAGACTTGAGTTGTTTTGGAGTGAAGAGGTAGATTCACGATTTTTACAAATCTATTCAAATTGAAATATGATTTTTAAACTTATCAATTTTCAAACAATTTTCAAGCACCTAGATCGACCCTTGAGCATTGGTTAAACAAGATCTATGATGAAAAGAGTTTACTTACTCTCAATCACCAAGGAGTCAAAAAATTTTATAAGACTTTACCAGTTTTAACAAACTAGCTGGCACACTTGCACAATTGTAGTTTTGAATTACGTTTCGAGTCTTTATATAGGTATGGAAACAAAAATTCACATTTACAATGACCATAACCATAGAAGCTAGTGATCTTAAGAAAAAATAGGCAAAGTACAAACTAAAGGCCAAGATTCAAAAGAAACCCAAACCCAAACCATACTAGCTTTGTGGTAAGGTTAGACATTGAGTTGGGGATTGTCCCTCAGAGAAACCTAATAAACCAACGACTACTAATAGAGATATGGTCAACATGGTGACCACTAAACCTATGTCGAGTGACAAATATCTTTTTCTTAAACACTGTGTTCTTTGTATTTATGAGTCACAATATTAGATTGTAGGCACTAGGATTAATGTGCATGTTTGTTCTGATCGATCTTTGTTTGTGTATTAAGGAATCATTCGACTACTAAAGTTAAAAGCGAAGGGTGTGTGGATTTGAAGTTTTTTTTAGGAAATGTTCTTAATCTTAAAAGAGTTATACATATTCTGATGATTCACTAGAATATTCTCAATAATCTAATTTTAGTTAGGGAGGTGTTAATGTTAGATTATAAATGTAATAAAGTCATAATTATGTGACTTAATACTTAGTATTTTTTCGAGAAGGGCTATTTATGTGATATAAAGGATCTATTTAAAATTCATATAGGATAGTTATTGATTATTATATAAATTTTAATGTTAATAAAGCCTCTACTTCTCCTTCTTCTTCTGTAAATAATATTGAATCATTTGATGTATGACATGCTAGGTTGGCTCATGTAAATTTTGATTTCATAAAAATAATGACGAATCTTAATTTTATTCGTAAGACTGTTATAGATAAAAAAAATACAAATGTGGTATTTGTGTGTAAGTGAAACAATTGAGAAAACTTTTCTAAATGGTTGATAAGAAATCTGAAATTTCGAATTGGGTGTACACTGACATTTATGAATTCAATGAAATAAATTTTATTATATTTATTGATGATTGTAGTAGATAGTATTATATTTATATGCTTAAAAGTAAATATAAAGCCTTAGAAAAATTTTAAATCTTTAGAAATTAAGCTCAAACCTAAACTAGCGAGATACTTAAACGATTAAGGTCAGATATGAAAGGAGAAGATACTTCAAATCTTTTTCAAAAATATTATCAAAACAATGATATTGTTCTCCTAAATCTAATGAGATATCTAATGCGTGATATGGTAAACAATTTATGTCAAAGTTTTGGATTACCTTACATGTGGAGGAAGCATTGAATACGACTTGCCATATTCTAAATAAAGTTTCTCATAAATATAAAGAAAGTAGTTCCTTTGAACTTTTGAAGGGTCAAAAGACTAATATCAAATATCTCAAAGTATGAAGTGTCTTGTAAAAATACTCATCTCTAAATATAAGAGAGCTCTGAGAAAATAATTGAACTAAGGAGAAGTAAATAACTTATTATATTAAAGGACTTTGGAAGTGACTTTATTATTTTAAATGTTGAGGATTGCCTTATTACCTTCCAGCAAGTAATGACCTCACCTGAGGTTAAGTATTGAAAGGAAGTCGTTAATGATAAAATCTAATCCATTCTTTCTAATGGTACTTGGAAATTGATGAATTTGCCTCTTACTTATTCTATTATGGAAATTGAATGTAAATGAAACAATTAATAAGTATAAGGTTGGATTAGGGGTACACAGAAAGGAAGGAATAAATTATTTTGATAGATACTCTCTTGTTTCTTACATAACTACAATCTGAGTGCTTATAATACTTGCTTTCGTATATGACCTCACAATTCATCAAATGGATGTCAAGACTACTTTCTTGCATGGAGGCCTCAATAAAGAAATTTATACGAATTACCTAGAGAGATTTGTAACTCACAAGAATGAGTCTAAGGTGTGTAAATTAGTTAAATAATTTTATGGTTTGAAACAAACCCCTAAACAATAATATGAAAAGTTTGATTATGTTATATCATCCTTTGACTTTATTTCTAATGAGTTTGATATGTATATCTATTTCAAGTTGGTCAATAATTCATTCTATACCTGTATGTAGATGATATATTATTGTTTGGTTTCAATATGAGAATAGTAAATGACATTAAATCATTCTTGTGTAGTAAGTTTGATATGAAAGAAATATGTATAGTTTATATGATTTTAGAGCTTAAAATAAGAAGGATTACTAATAGTATAATAATCTTTTAGTCTCACTATGTTGAGAAAGTTTTAGAGAGATTTAGATATACAAATTGTAGACCTGTTAAGACCCATATGATTCATCTTGGACTTTGTATAAGAATGAGAGTTGTATTCTCAAATTATCAGTAGTTTGATATATCTAACTAATTGTACATGACCACATACTTCTTTTGCTGTGTATAAGTTGAATAGATGCACCAATTGTTAAAATAAAATCCATTGAGAAGCTCTATATAGAGTATTTCACTATATGAAGGAAAATATTCCCTTAGGTTGCAATACGGGAAACATCCTTATGTTTATGAAGGATTTTGTGATGTTAGCTTGATTGCGAACAACTATAGAAGTAATAGGGTCATCATATATGTTTTCTTGTGACTGGTAGAGTTGTCACCTATAAATTGAAGAAACAAACCATTTTGACTTGTTATACCTTTGAGGTAAAGCTATGTCTTTAGATGAGACTGGATTGTGAACTAAATGGATTAAGCAACTTATGTCTAATTTACCTATGGTAAAGAAGTCATTTTTTGTAATTTCAATATATTATGATAGCTTGACTACAATTTCTAATATCAATAGTTCCAAGTAAAATTAAAAGCAAAGGAGACACATCGAAGTTAGACAAAAGTTTGTAAGGACTCTTGTGTTTGATGGGGTCATGGTTGTTGATTTTATTGGATTCAAAGATAATACAACCAATCCTTTGACTAATGTTCATTCGATTGACCCTAGATATATATATACTCTCTCCCTGTCCATATATATATACACACACACACATATATATATATATATATATATATATATGTGTGTGTGTGTGTGTGTGTGTGTGTATTTGTTATATACATATGGATAGGGAGAGAGGGAGAGATTGAATATTGTGTGTGTTTTTGATACAACATACTTGTGCCAACTATTTAGTTTTTGGGATATGAGTGTAATGAGAGTACCTTTTATAATTTTTTAAACATCTTTATAACTTTTTAAACGATATTCAAATCCCTTAAATGCAAAGGTTTGTTGAGCATGAGTATGCATTGTCAAAAGTGTGTAGGATATCTTTCTCTTTAAATATATATTTATATTATATATAAAGAGAGAGTGTCGAGAAGATCAAGAAATTTCGAATAACAACTCAAAATTAATGGTAAACTTGAGATGGTGCAGGTATACCGTTCTAATACTTAGTAATTGGATATGTACTGATAGACATAATGAACTAAAACAGACAATGAGCATATTGTCATAACATATTGTTGTCAACTGTGAAACTAGCATAAATAGTGAAATTATTAAAAGAATTGGCATTGAATAATGAAGTAACAACTGATTTAGCTCCGATGATATTGGTTTGTTAGATAAAATATAAATATATTTTCGTGGAGATAACAATGACCCTTGCGTGACATCAAAGCTTAAGAAGAAATTAAAATACTTGAGATCTTGAGGGTGAGCTGCCTTTTAAAGATAACAAATATTAACTTGACCACAAGAATTTCTTTTGACTAAAATTGCATCAACATATGCAAGAACATATCAAGAGAAGGCATCTGTATCACAAGCATCAACATATGCAAGAACATATCAAGAAATTCATTGGTCTCTCCACCTGGCCTCAATGCAGATCCGCCACTGATTAAAGACCGTCATTTGGAAAACCAACCATCTACATATGCTTTGAACTCGTCGAATTCGGATTATTATTATACATTTTGCATGATATCCTCATTCCTTGAATCATGTTCTTGATCGACGCCATCTACAAAATTAAAAGAACCATCTCTCTTTCCACTTCAAATCTTGGCCATATGTTCACTAGTAATTGAAAATAAATGAAAATGAAAAACGAACTATGCTTTGACATACTCATTTGCTAGTAATTCAAACTGCAAGGACAACCTTTCGACATGAAATTTACTCATTTAGAAAGTCTAAAACGAGTTCCAACGATATATAATTCAATGAGGTTTGGACCAGATTTAACTAATTTTTGGCTTAGTCAAAGTAGAACTATTACGATCGACTGAGCTTGACGTATCTGTGTTTTGATGATAATCTAGGTTTCAATCGCTGTGGGTCCAATCTAAAAGGGGTATAGTTGCACTAATCCTAGGGATGTTCATGGGGCGCATCGGTATCAAAGTCTCTCGTTTTAAAACCTTGTCTTCATCTCTAGGTGAGGATCAAAACACTCTCATTCTCGTTCTTGTATTTTCACGGATTCTCGCGAAGACTTGTCGAAAAAAAGAGAGATGCTGATACACGAGTTGGAGCTCACTTTTACATATCAAATGAAACTTATATTTATGATAAAATATATTTAAATTGAAATATATTAGTATGAATGAAATGTGAAAAATAATCATAAGTTCATGAATTAAAAAAAGAAATAATATTTTCTTTTATTTATTTATTTTTATAATTTGTTTTGGTTTGAAGGTCCAGTCTCCCTCCCCATTTTCACTCTCTAAATCCGTCCTCTTGAAACGGGTTCCGGTGGGAAGCGAGGAATCCCCTCTCATGAACATCCCTAACTAATACACGATAAAGAGTTCAGAAGGAGCGAGTCCCCGCTCTCATTCCAGTCTCCCTCCCCATTTCCACTCCCTAAATCCATCCTTTTGAAACGGGTTATGGTGGGAACATCCCTAACTAATACACGATAAAGAGTTCAGAAGGAGCGAGTCTAAATCAAGTGGGACTGAGCGAGGTGGCGGCCGGCCACCAGATGGGCACTGATTGATCGAGAGAGTGGCCATTACCAGATCGGCACGAGTGTTTGGCGGACGGCTTCCAATAGCGTGAATAGAAAAGACAAGGTTGGGTTCTGACAAATTGGACAAGGTTGGGTTCTGACAAATTGGTGGAGGTATTCACCCAAGGGGATCGCCTAGTAGTTTCAGCATGGTTCAGAGGTGGGCGGAGGGAAATTAGAGGGGTTCCAAGACTAGGCCACAGAGGTAAAGTTGTGACTAAGATGGTGCCGAGCGATGGAGGTCCAGGAGTGTTGCCGGATTCCGGTCATCCAAGTGATTGAGCTTTTGTGGACATTCACGTAGTTTAGGTGAGGCATTGCGCCTCACCCGCAATTCCTTATAATTTTAAAAAAAAGTGTAAACTGCACCTCACCTAAAAAAACGACCGCCTACATGAGATTGTTAAAACTTGATCATAGTTTGACTCGATCGAACGAACACATCCAAACCCAATGAAACAAATTTAGTAAAGAGTTATACAAAATCCAACCCTTTACGTGACTTTTGAATCTTCTTACAGAATCCAACAAAAGAAATCAACTTCGAGCTGCGGTGCTTTAGTCACGCATGATCGACCTAACTACACACGACCTCTGCTTGACACAGCCTTTAACCGGCGGATGATCACCAATTGCTTCAATTGGTGTAAAAGGTTTTAGATGTTCCTTGTAAATAGTTGTTTTTCCTCTGTTTTTTCTCCTTAAACGTACTGTGCTATCATTCCTTATGAGCACTAAGGAAGACACTTGTACAATTCCGTCTTAAACCAACCCAAACCTTTTCTGTGTCACCCCTCATCATGTTGCACGCCACTTGTTAGATAAATTGGCTCAACCAAAACACAACACCAAGTAGTCTGCTTTTTCACACTAGATTTGTGTTATTTTTATGTGACACGCGTTTGTTAAGCCTAACATGATATATACTGATATTATCAACAAACTTCAAAAATATCATAATATTTTAAACAGATCAGTACTATGTTATATGTGATTATTTTATAAAATCAATTAATCAAGCATGCCAATAACTTTTAAATAACAATATCAATAAAGCTTATGAATTCATGGCAAGGTTAAATATGAACATTAACCATTCCTGAAGCATGCCCTCATGTATTTGAACTGTTTGGCGCAATTATGATTCCAAAATTTAAAGTCTTATAGTTTGCAGCTTATCGGCTGGTTGTCCACAACAGAGGAGGTTAATGAGTTATACTATTCACTTTGGATATCATCAAAAGGCACCCTCCTAAATATCAATAAGGACCGAAGCGAACCAGCTAGGCAGTTCCAACTGGTACCCAGTCGGACCTAAAACCAGGCCTGGCATGGGGGGCCACCCGGTTCGGTTTCAATTCCACCTTTCATGGAACCGGAACCAAGCTGAAACAACATCAATTTCTAGAACTTCTTTTTCTGAATCTTTCTTTAAAATGTTATTTTTAAAATGTTTTTTGTCTGCTTTGAGCGATTTAATACTCAAACTTGAATCAGAACCAACAGCTTCAGAACCGGCAACTGGCTTCAAGCCGGTTTGGTTCCTGTACCAAGTTCTGGGTAAACGGAACTAGCGGTTCTGGTTTACCAGAAACTGGCCATATCTACTCGCTGGTGCCATCTGAGTTGGGTGGCCAGCACCGCTTGAAAGATCATGTCTTAAACAATAGCTCCATTGAGCGCTTTCGTAAGATAATTTCGGTGTGATCTATTTGTAGCAAATCTGGCTCCTTTTTTGTTTGCTTAGCTTCTCTAATGTTTTGAGGCACGTTGAAGAAAGGATCACACTGTGATTCTCTTGGACTGAATGAAATCATCATCGAGGCGTGCAAGATTAATTGCTTCTGATAACAAGTTAAACTTTAAGGTAGCTTGTCGACAAGAACAAGAATGGGACCTCGACATGCAGCCAAATCACATTACTCATAATGTAAAACTACACTCATGCACATAAGAGACACCCAAAGTTTTATACTTTTAACCCAAATCAACCTTCCATCCACTAAATCTAATATTATCAGTAACCCACTTTTGAGCAATGGTCTTTTTTCGTGTTTGTGCATGCCTGCACTATGTTCTTCTGTGAATATGCATTGCTGCATTGAATGAGAACCTTGATTTTTCCTCCACATTCAGAGTAGAGCAGACTGCATCAGCATGTCCATCTTTCCCATTGCAGAGGAAACTGATTTAAATTCCTTACAGAAAAAGCTAAAGCAAAAGGAAATGAAGCAAAGCGCTCCAAGTGAATCAACCTTGAAGCTAAGCTTCTTCAAATCCTAGCTTTCCAAATGAATGCTCCTGGAAGGCTGTCATTAGATGCAGGATTGCTGATATTGGCAGGAATCATTTTCCCATTATATCCAATCAGACCCTTGAATGGCTGAAATGTGCGTGTGTGTGCGTGCAGGCAGGCACATGCACGCTCTGCATGCATTTTGTAGTCATAAGTGCTAACGAGACAAGTGATATGCCATTTGAAACATCCTGAATTACATGTAATACATCATAAGTACAAAAGAGATGATATGACATTGAAAACAACCTAATTGCATGTCATACACCACAGATTTTATCTTAGTTCACCAAAGAACAGAGCTTCAGCCACTGTTCGCTTTAAGGGGCAGGTTGAGGAGATGAAACCATCCAAAATTTGAAGATCAGAACAAACTTTGAGCAATACAGCTACCAGATTCAACCAGACGCAAAATTGTCCATCAAGGCTATGGGAAAATTCACTGTGCAACCTCCACAGTGCAGTCAATGTTCACATCGGTGTGGGCAACCCTACCAGAACTCGTCATCGGCACAACGTCATCTGTTTCTCTGCCCACAGAAGCACTACCATCTCCAGCATTTGACGATGATGGGTCCTCGCCTTTTTCTGGTAACAATGATGTCCGACAAAGCGGGCATGTCGTGTTTCTGGTAAGCCAGCCGTCAATGCACTCCTTGTGGAAGGTATGTCCACAAGATGGTATCTGCTGGAGTAGGTCATCGGACTCATAGTCGCCAAGACAGACAGAACACCTGCACAGACTCAAGATTTCAGATATAAAGATGCGTTGACAAACAAAGATCACAATTTGAACAATGAGTAGATGCAGTCACAAGTAGTCATCCACAACAGGCATCGCATACCTATGAGATGTTTCACACGGAGTTGGAGATTGTTGGTTTGTGGAACTGAAGGTTCCTTTTGTGGGAACAAGAATCTTGTCTCAATCTTCAGTTGTCAAAACCAATGAACCCACAAAACCATCTGCACCATGGGTTCAGCAGTCTTATGTCTTAATCAAAGTGCTGCAGATATTATAGTAACAATCTGCTGGGATTTATCATACGATAGATCCTCTCCACTGTGAGTTAGGGCATTTACTGAAAGATTCCTATTATCAGCTTTACATTGGAGAACGAAATATAGGCCAATCGCATGGAAATATAGATCTCCCACTGATGATAAATAGGAGGCCAGCCCACTCCCATTTGATTAACATATTGCAGTATGGATTTGCTAACAGTCATTTCACACCATCATTCATACTTGCAAAACCGTGCAGATTGCCCGATTTTCTGGAGTTACATCTATGATGGATCGTGCAATTGAAGGCAGCAGATAAAAACTTTCCAGGTAGCTACTGACTATCAGGCCACCAGTTATAGACAACAAAGTTTCAGAAGCTGCCAATCTCAGTTCAGTTGGTCATGGTTGTCAGTTCCTTGATTCAAATAGCTCCGTGAGCCCATCAACGAACATGGGAAACTAAAGAACACCCTAATTTAGATTGAAATCATAGAAAAACATGCCATACATGTTGAACACTTTCAAAAGAAAACTCTCTCGTTGAGAAACTGCAGGTTAAGGCTAAAGCATATTCTAGTCGTTTCTTTTATGACTTCCAAAATATAAGCATCTGTATAGGGGGTGAGCTCTAACGTAGAGGGCAGCAGTTGAATTACCCCAGGAGTACATCTGGAGGGAGACGGACAAACACCAGCTTGCCAATCAAACAAAAGAAAAAGGCAAATGCGCTGGTTGCTGAGAATATTATGCAGAACATTTCAACCAGACTCCTGTCGTATGAGCACTTCTGCTCAAAATCCTAAGAAGGAGCCCATTACGTACATAGAGTTTCCATGGAAGTCCCATCTTCATCTTGAAGGAATCTTCTTAAAGAAAAAACGAATGATGAGTTGTGAAGCAACACGACACAAAGTATACATCAAAGGGGGACCGTGAGACACCCCAATTCGTACTTCAGTTCCCTCTGGTGCTCGAATTATTTCATTGTAGTTGTGCATCTTATCCTTTGTTTCTATTTCTTTTATGGGGTTTCAATGGAGGACGAAAACTAACACACCATTCACCGATGCATGCCTTGAGAATCGAACTTGACACCTGTGAGTGCGAGCCCGAGAGCCCCTGCCAGATGAACTAATGCACTGCGTGCCACAGGGGTCTGATTGAAATGTTCTGGGTTGATAAGATAGGCAATTCAAATGCCTCAAGCATTAACCATTATAGTTGATAAAAATTTGAATGAGTATAATGAAATTTCTGATGGTTTATCATACCGACCACCGGTACTGGCAAGATTACGACCAATATGTACATCATACTGCTAAGTATATACTTAGGAATCATGAAGACATACACATATGAAGACATACCTAAACAAATAGCTTGCCTTTCCAGGCACACAATTAGCTTTATTGAAATTCCAAAAGCAGACTGAAAGATTAAATACCGAGACATAAGCAAGACCAATATCCGCAAAAACAAGGATGATCCTTTTAATACAAAATTATATAAAGGAACAAAAGCCAAACTCTTCAAGCAAATAGCAAAGACACTAAAGTTGTAGAAAGACTAAAACTGAACACCCAAATAAAGGGGAAAGAAAAGGAAAGGAACCTACTGTGTTTCTCTTATCAAGAAACTCTCCTTGAAAATGATTACCGGAAGCCTCTCCCTGAGTTGCTTCTTCAACCGCATCTCCAAAAGCTGAGAAACAAAAAAGAGGAGCAAAACCATATGAAAACAACACGGAGGAAACATAAACTGAAAGGAGGCATACTTTGGATGATCGCACAATCAAAAGGGAAAATCAGAAAATAGAAAGCATACCGCAGAGACAACCCTCTCCTCCCGGCCGGAACTCCGCATTCGTAACGACGACCAGTCGACTCTCCGACGTCGAAGATAGAAGCAATAGAATAGAAATAAAAAGATGAAGGTGAATAAAATGGGTACTGAGAAAACGAATGCTTGGTAGAGTTTGAGCTTTGGAGCAGCGTCTACAAACCGGGGTGTGTCTGTGTCATTTAACGTGTGACCATACATGATTTTTGAAATTTTCTGGTGAAAATTGTGAAGCTCTCCAAAGTTTAACTAAGGAATAAATCCAAGAACCAACAAAACCGATAAGTTTCACCTTCCTTTCACATCATAAGAAACCTTTTCAGAAGCAAAATCTAAATCTTGAAAGTGCTGATCCTTCTTGCATGAAACCAAACAGAATAATGGTGAATCCAGAAAAAAATAAAAAAAATGCCAGCAATTCTAAGCCGCAAGAGAACAGAGGTGTTACAGAGTTTTCATCATGCATGAAATTTGATGAACGAATGAAAAACTTCGAATGCCCATTTGTACGCATGCAATAAAACAGCTATTTCATGCACATAAAATGATTTAAACGAGGATCATATAGACGAATGAATACCAAAAGAAATAAACTTCGTCAGATGGTCTAAGGCAAGGTGAATTGCTAGAGATCTCTATGAACGAGTAATGAAATCTTTGTTTTGCAATTCGAAACTGAGCATGGAGCGGAGGTAGACGATACCCAATTCAGGAAAAGATATTTCTAAAAAGCATGTAACACACACAC